>CM059427.1:43946066-45146066 GCA_030390025.1 Squalus acanthias
TCCCCCCTCCCCCTTTCCCTCCTCCCCCTTTGCCCTTTGTGTACAAGGAAGGCAGGTATGGAATCTACAAATTCGAGTTTGAAATGAGCTGCTGGGATTGGTCTACATCCAACCCACCCAGATTACACTAAGTGCCTTGCCTTTAAAGGGAGTAAACTTTATTTGAGCAGGGAGGAGCGACCCACCAAACTGGTTTATTAACAAAAATAAAATGAAAGTCGAGGCAATTCAAAACAGAAACATTGCAGTACATTGTTGGTTGAGTGGCTTCTCGCATTTCATAGACAATGCACGATGAGTCAGATTTTTGTGTAATAAAAACAGGTCAAAAATACTGCGGATGCTGGATTTTACTTGTAATTTGTCTTAATATTGCAATAATAAAATTATTACTGATAGTTGAATGCCTTTATTACAATAAAATTACGTTTTTTGTTCAGCCTCACAGGCCTGAGCTGAAAAGCAAACTTGTAGATTCAGAACAACATGAATTCCTCTGGACCTGTCAATGTAAAAATCATTGCAGAACTTTTGATTAATCCCAGAAGAGGGATAGGACCAATTACATTTATATAGTGTCTTATCACCTCCCATTTCATTCACAGCTAATGAATTACTTTTGAAATCCAGTCACTGTTGTGCAGACAAAACAAGTAAAGACTGGCAAATGCTGGAAGTGCTCTCTTCCCTCGGAATTTCACTGGGGTCCATCGGACGGACGCTCTCTGCTTCCAATCGCATTCGTCACCTGATTTCGGGCGCTATTTACTCAGCAAATATGTCAACAAGGCCATTTTATCACAAGACTGTTGGTTGATATTTGAACATGAATGCAAAATTGATAGGAGGATACGGCCCAAAGCCTATGGCTAGTGAATTAAAACGCAACAGCCTGTTTTAAATAAATCAATAGGGGCGTCACTCGCAGACAGACCGGACGAACGCAGTGACAATACACGGGGAAAACACACCAACTCTGAATTCGGATTGTGGTGTTCTTGGCCCAGCGGAACCGGGACTGTCCTGCCTGGCAGACTGATCGCTTGAGTCGCCGCATGTTTCATTACTATTTATTTGTTTGCTATTTATCTGGTCACCAAACGACTTCATAACTTCCAGCGCAGTGAAACATTCCCCAGTCGAGGACTGCCTGTTACAAGTGAGTTTCTAATTTAAAAGTTGGATTTGACTTTGTGTAACTATGAATTTTAACGAGTTGTGTCTGAAAGTGTGAATTTTAAATGATTAAAGAAACTCACGCACTTTGCTCACTGGCAAACCGCACCACTGCTTGGTTTTTGGAGAGATCTTCATATTCCACGATGCAGTCTCCGCCGTTAGATTTCTTTCTACTTTGGAAATAAATCTGCAGTTTTGTTTTCAAAACTTTAGCGATGTCTGGACTCCAGTCGCCTTCAATTAATAGAGGATACGGATAAGCAGCTTCTGCCGCCATCTTCCACAAGCGAATGAAAGCTCTTCAGTCCTCTACAATATTGTCCCATTGGTTTCACTTTCATCTCCTGTTGATGCGGTGATGCCGGTGTTGGACTGGGGTGGACAATCTCCTGTTGAGCAAGACTTCCCTATAGGCCAAGTTGTGCTGAAGTAGGGAGTTCATATTTACAAGACCAAACTGGGGCGCTTCAGCTATGAAGAGAGACTGGAGAGGCTGGGGTTGTTTTCCTTTGAGCAGAGAAGGCTGAGGGGGGACCTGATTGAGGTGTACAAAATTATGAGGGGCGTAGATAGAAAGGGTCAATAATCAGGGGGCATAGTTTCAAGGTAAGGGGCAGGAGGTTTAGAGGGGATTTGAGGGAAAACTTTTTCACCCAGAGGGTGGTTGGAATCTGTAACTCACTGCCTGAAAGGGTGGTAGAGGCAGGAACCCTCACAACATTCAAGAAGCATTTAGATGAGCACTTGAAACGCAATAGCATACAAGGTTATAGACCAAGTGCTGGAAAATGGGATTAGAATAGACAGGGCTTGATGGCCAGCGCGGACACGATGGGCCGAAGGGCCTCTTTCTGTGCTGTATAACTCTATGACGCTATAAATAAAAACTTGCATTTATATAATGTGACACCAAGCCACATCAGGAGATAGTGGGACAGGTGACCAAAAGCTTGGCCAAAGAGGTAGGTTTTAAGGAGTGTCATAAAGGAGGATAGAGAGGGAATTCCAGAGCCTAGGGTCCAGGCAGCTGAAAGCATAGCCGCCAATGGTAGAGCGATTAAAATCAGGGATGTGCAAGAGGCCAGAATTGGAGCAGTGTAGAGATCTTGGAGGGTTGTTGGGCTGTAGGAGGTTAGAGATACGGAGGGGTGAGGCCATGGAGAGATCTGGATAAGAACTTCAAAAATTGAGGCGTTGCAGGACCGGGACCCAATGTAGGGCAGCGAACACTGGGGTGATGAGTGAACAGGACTTGGTGTAAGTTAAGACATGAGTTTTGGATGAGCTCAAGTTTATGGAGGGTGGAAGATGGTTGGCATTGTCAAGTCTAGAGGAAGCAAAGATATGGATGACGGTTTCAGCAGCAGATGAGCTGAGGTGGGGCGGAGATGGGCAATGTTACGGAGGTGGAAGTAGGCAGTCACGGATATGTGGTCAAAAGCTCATCTCCGGGTCAAACAGGACAGCAAGGTTGCAAACGGTCTGGTTCAGCCTCAGACAGTGACCAGGGAGAGGGATAGAGTAGGTAGCTAGTGAACGGAGTTTGTGGCGGGGACCGAAGACAATGACTTTGGTCTTCCCAATATTTAGTTGGTGGAAATTTCTGCTCATCCAGGACTGGATGTTGGACAAGCAGTTTGACAAATGGGAGACAGTGAAGGGGTCGAGAGAGATTATGGTGAGGTACAGCTGGGTGTCGTCAGCGTATATGTGGAATCTGACGTGTTTTTGGATGATTTCACCGAGGGGCAGCAAGTAGGTGAAAAGTAGGAGGGGTCCAAGGATAGATCCTTGGGGGACTCCAGAGGTAACAGTGTGGCAGCAGGAAGAGAATCCATTGCAGATGATTCTCTGGCTGCGACTGGGTAGATAAGAATGGAACCATGCGAGGGCAGTCCCACCCAGCTGGATGACAGAGGAGAGGCGTTGGAGTAGGATGGTGTGGTCAACCGTGTCAAAGGCTGCAGACAGGTTGAGAAGGATGAGGAGGGATAGTTTACCATGGTCACGGTCACGTAGGATGTCATTTGTGATTTTGATAAGGGCCGTTTCAGTGCTGTGGCAGGGACGGAAACCTGATTGGATGGATTCAAACATGGAGTTGCAGGAAAGGTGGGCACGGATTTGGGAGGTGACAACAGGTTGAAGGACTTTGGAGAGGAAAGGGAGGTTGGAGATGGGCGCTAGTTTGTAAGGCCACTAGGGTCAAGGGTGGGTTTTTTGAGGAGGGGTGATGACAGCAGATTTGAAGGGGTGGGGGACAGTACCTGAGGAGAGGGAACCGTTAACAATATCAGCTAACATGGGAGCCAGGAAGGGAAGTCAGGTGGTCAGCAGTTTGGTGGGAATAGGGTCAAGAGATAGGAGGTGCAGTGTGTACCATCTACAAGATGCACTGCAGCAACTCACCAAGGCTTCTTCGGCAGCACCTCCCAAACCCGCGACCTCTATCACCTAGAAGGACAACGGCAGCAGGTGCATGGGAACACCATCACCTCCAGGTTCTCCTCCAAATCACACACCATCCTGACTTGGAAGTATATCGCCATTCCTTCACCGTCGCTGGGTCAAAATCTTGGAACTCCCTACCTAACAGCACTGTGGCAGTAACTTCACCACACGGACTGCAGCGGTTCAAGCAGGCGGCTCACCATCACCTTCTCCAGGGCAACTAGGGATGGGCAATAAATGCTGGCCTTGCCAGCGTCGCCCATATCCCATGAACGAATAAAAAAAAAAAATTAGAGAAAGATGCGAGTTCAGGGCTAGTGTGGGGGGAACTTTAGGGGAAGTTTGGCTTGGTGGGGTGGGGTAGAGGAATGGAGGGAAGTGGCAGAGACAGCTGAACGGATGGTCTCAATCTTAGTGACAAAGAAGACCATGAGCTTGCATTTGTCGTAGATGAGGGTGGAGGAGGCAGGGGAGAGGGGCTTAAGAAGATGGTTCATAGTGGAAGAGAAGCCAGGGGTTATCTTTGCCTTCCAGGATGATCCTGGAATAGTGAACAGTTTTGGCAGAGGAGAGCAGGACCCGGTAGTGCTTTATACGGTCCAGCCAGGTCTGGTGATGAATGGCTAAACCAGTTGTCCACCATAACCGTTCAAGTCTGTGTCCCTTGGATTTAAGGGAGTGAAGATGAGGGCCGTACCATAGGGAACGACCAGGGTGAGAGAGAGTAATATTGTTAGTGGGGACAAGGACATCAAAGGTGAGGGTGTGATTGAGCAGATTGCTGGCTACAGAAATGTCATGGTGAATGGAGGGCCAAAGGCTAGACAGTTGGGTATTTGAAAGTGCCATTGTCAGTGACTTGGGGAAAAGTTTTTTTCCAGAGGTGGACACAGAAGGAAGTGGGAGCGGGAAGGGGGATGGGAGTGGAGAGGGATACAAGGAAGTGATCAGAGATGGCCTTATCTGTGCTTGATATGATGGGAGTAGAGAGGCCACATGAGGATGGCAAGATCGAGGAGGTGGCCATGAATATAGGTCGTGGAGTTTATATGGAGGAAGAGATTAAGGGAGGATAGGAGGGCAGTGAGCTCAGAGGAGAGAGAGCATGAGGAGTTGGGATGGAGGATGAAATCAACGAGGATGAGAAGTCGCTCGGTGTAGAGGCTGAGGGAGGAAGGCAGTGGAGATATCTCCGTGAGACACTTGGCATGGTACTTGTGTGGGCGGTAGAGAACGAGGATTTTAAAGGAGAGGTGAGGGGGGTAGAACAAGGTGAGAAGCTCAAAGGAGGAGAAGGTGCCAGAGGTGAAGGGGGACAGACCAAGGTGTGATTTGATAATAAAGGCCACACCGCCACCACGGCGGTCTGGACGGAGCAAGTGGTGGAAGGTGTAGCCTGACGGGGAGGTTTCATTAAGGGCGAAGGTCATCTGTCAGCCAAGTTCTGTCAAGGCCATGATGTCGATGCAGTCATAAGCTCCTGGATGGCAAGGGCCTTGTGCACAAGTGAACAGATATTCTGTAGGGAGATGCAGAGGGGGCGGTGACAGATGATCTGCTGGCAGAATCCACAGGGCCAGCGCTGGGAGGGGTGAGTGGGACAAGTTCAGAGACAGGTGTGGAGGGCGAGTGAGTCCAGAAACTATTTGAAGGGTAGAGTATCAAAGGACACACTACTGGAGGTATTTCCATGGGAATGAAGAGCCAGGAGGTGTGCAGATTCGATTGCGGGGCAGAAAAACGGCGACGAAGTTGGAAGTCACAATAAGAGCCAGAAGCGTTGGCGAAATTGACATTGGCCCAGGAGAGTGTATTTCTGAAATAAAAACAGAAAATGCTGGAAATACTCAGCAGGTCAGGCAGCATCTGTGGAGAGAGAAACAGAGTTAACGTTTCAGGTCAATGACCTTTCAACAGAACTGGAAAAAGTTAGAGATGTAACAGGTTTTAAGTAAGTACAGAGGCAGGTAAAGTGGGGAGTGTGGGGGGGGGGGGGGGGGGCGGAGAACTAAATGGAAGATCTGTGTGATAGATTGGAAGGCAGGAGAGATTAAATGACATGGGATGATGGTGCAAGGCAAATGGAGATGGTAATGGGACAAGTAAAGGAAAAAAAAATAGGTCTGGAGGAGGTGTAAATGGGAATAGCAGAATCATAACCAACAGCTGCTGTACGAAAAAATGGGGACAGAGGTTATGATCTGAAATTGTTGAACTCAATGTTGAGTCTGGAAGGCTGTAAGTGCCTAATTGAAAGATGAGGTGCTGTTCCTTGAGCTTACGTTGTAGGAGGTCAGAGTGGGAGTGGCGACCAGAAGCTCAGGGTCACGCTTGCACACTGAACAGAAGTGTTCCTCAAAGCCGTCACCCAATCTGCGCTTGGTCTCCTCAATGTAGAGGAGACCGCATCATGAGCAGCGAATACAGTATACTAAATTGAAAGAAGTACAAGTAAATCGCTGTTTCACCTGGAAGCAGTGTTTGGGCCCATGGACGGTGGGAAGGAGGTAAAAGGGCAGGTGTTGCATCTCCTGTGCTTGCACAGGAAGGTGCCATGGGAAGGGGAGGGGGGTGATTGAGGAGTGGACCAGGGTATCATGGAGTTAACGGTCCCTTTGGAATGCTGAAAGGAGAGGGGAGGGGAAGATCTGTTTGGTGGTGGCAGCACGCTGTAGGTAGTAGAAATGGTGGAGGATAATCCATTGAATGTGGAGGCTGTTGGGGTGGATGGTGAGGACAAGGGGAACCCTATCGTGGTTCTGGGTGGGAGGGGAACTGGTGAGAGCAGACGTGCAGGAAATGGAAGAGACACGGTCGCGGGCCATGTCAACCACTGTGGAGGGGAATCCTCAGTTGAGGAAAAAGGAAGACCTATTGGAAACGATGGTACGGAAGGTGGCATCGTCAGAACAGATACGAGGGAGAAATTGGGAGAATGGAATAGAGTCCTTGCAGGAAGTGGGGTGGGAGGAAGTGTAGTCAAGGTAACTGTGGGAGTCAGTGGGCTTATAGTGGATATTGGTCGATAGCCTAGCCCCAGAAATGGAGACAGAGACATTGAGGAAGGGAAGAGTCGAAGATGGACCATGTGAAGATGAGGGAAGAGTGGAAGTTGGAAGCAAAGTTGATGCGACGGTTAAGCAACGCCTCGATTTCAAAATTCTCATCCTTGTTTTCACATCCCTCCATGGCCTCGCCCCTCTCTATTTCTGTAATCTCCTCCAGCCCCACAACCCCCGCCCCCCCCCACCCCCCCGAGATATCTGCGCTCCTCTAATTCTGCCCTATTGAGCATCCCTGATTATAATCCCTCAGCCTTTGGTGGCCGTGCTTCTGTTGCCTAGGCCCTAAGCTCTGGAATTTCCTCCCTAAACCTCTCGGCCTCTCTATGTCTCTTTCCTCCTTTAAGACACTCCTTAAAACCTCCCTCTTTGACCTGCCCTAATTTCTCCTTATGTAGCTCGGTGTGAAATTTTTGTCTTATAATAATCTTGTGAAGCGCCTTGGGACGTTTTACTACGATAAAGGCACTATATAAATACAAGTTGTTTTGTTCAAATTTTCCATTTCAGGGCAAAAGCAGGAAATGACAGTCACCAGTGTACCTGAGTAGAACTGGAAAAAAGAATGTTCCACATATCGCACAAAATGGTAGGCATAGCTAGGGCCCATTACAACACCTTTTATTTGGAGGAAGTGAGTGGAGTCAAAAGAGAAGTTGTTCAATGTGAGAACAAGTTCAGCCAGGCAGAGGAGGGTGGTGTTGGATGGGGATTGTTTGGGCCTTTGTTCAAGGAAGAAGCGGTAGGCCGTCCTGGTGGGGGATGGAGGTGTAGAGGGATTGGACATCCATGGTGAAAAGTGAATCTCTGGCCAGGAACCACACTGTAGCAAAATAAAGCTGAAAAACCAGTAGAACCAGTGGGACAGTCATGAGTTCAACAGGTAACAGCAGCAATGGGGGATGGACAAAGTTACCGTAAAACTTAAGCAACTGAATAGAATATCAGAGTCACGGCAGCTGAGTCGGTCTAGTTCAATGGAGAAGCGTAGTCTTGACGGCAGAGAAGTCTGGGAATTTGGAAGCCAAATTTGAGTGAAGAGCCAGTGTGCACTGATGAAAACAAAGAGCAGGCATGGTCGGGGGGATGGGCAGTGGGCTCAGGTAACTTTAACCTTGCAGCTTGAACTTGCCATTAGGGATAAAATACACCCACTATTAGAGCCAGGGGAACTTAAACAGTGGAAGAGAGGAGACTGGGGGAGGAAGAGCAAAGGATGGCAACAGATGGCCAAGAGTAAAGTCGCACAGCAAAGGAGCTCCCTAGGGAGCTGCCAGCCCAGGAGCCATCTTGAAACCAGGATTATTTAATTTAATTTGAAACTTCTAAATTTCAGTTCTACAAAACACTTTAAAAGTACTTTATGAGGATTGTATGGCTTGCAAGTCGCATTTTCAAATGTGTAAACGTTGTAGTGTGATCATTGTCATCGCTCGCATTTACCCTGCCTCATGTACCATTAAAAACATGGTCTATGATGACAAGTTTACTGCATCTTACAAGCATAGGGTGTCATTGTTACAATGCCAGTTGTAGATTTTTACCAATCACTGACAGAAAATCCACTGTCCATCTGTCCGTGGAGGAAAGAGTTTGTCCAGGCCCTCTGCTACCACCAGTGTTCCAACTGGCCCTCTGACCTCTGAATAAGGGGGCCGATCTGTACAATTTCTTTTTTTTAAATTGTGAAACTTTAGGGGTAGACCCCACCAGTGGGGCCCACATACTTGTGGAGACCACTCAATCAGCAAACTGTCACCACTACAACTCTTTTGAGTCCCCATTGAACATCAGGAGCAGGAATTCCCAGCTTAGGAACTTCCTGCCCTTGCCTCTGCCCCCTGGCTGTCAGAAGTTCCACCCTAACAAGGCACTGAGGAAACTTCTTGAAATAGGGGAACCCAACGTAACTGGGTGTTTGCCGCATTCCTCGGGGTACAGCAGGAGACTGGTGGAATCATTGCAGAATTTCAGTACCGCTGTCTTTAGATGGTATACCAATAAAGGCAATTAAAGAATAAATATAGAACCTGCATCTTTCACATCTTCAATCAATCAATTAGTTTTGAAGTGCAGTCATTGTTGTTTTGTAGGTAAACGTGGCAGCCAATTTACCCACAACATGATTCCCAATAACAATGAGATAAATGACCAGATGGTCTGTTTTTGGTGGTGATGGTTGAAGGATAAATGTTGGCCAAGACACGACAAGAACTCTCCTCTTCTTCCAATAGTACCCAGTTATATGTCCACTTGAGATGGCAGACAGGGCCTTGGTTGAAATGTCTCATCCAAAATACAGCTTCTCCAACATTGCAAGACTTCAGTATTTTACTGAACATTGGTTACCTTAATATGAAACAGATTAATGCTGCAGTTTTTGGTCCCTTCTGATTCAGTAACTTTCAGCAAACACCACTGCTAACCTTTTGTTTACATGCAGAAATTGCAAGTTGTACGGAGCCACTTACAGAGAAATTACATTGGGTTTAAATAGGCAGCAGGTGAGTATATCCACTGTCCATCTGTCCGTGGAGGAAAGAGTTTGTCCAGGCCCTCTGCTACCAGATCGGCTCCCTTATTCAGAGGTCAGAGGGCCAGTTGGAACACTAACATCTATATGCAAATTCAAAGACTCCAAATTATTTGTGAAAATCTTATCACATTTTACTAATTCTTAGTTTGTGTAGTGTTCCACTTATATAATATAATTAAGCCCGTTATCCTCGAAACCAGCCCTTTGCACAATATAAATGTAAACTCTAGCCATCGACAACGTTCATTTTCCCCTCGTCCTTATCTACCGCCAGATAGGTTTCCACTGTATTTCAATATACTGATACAAGAGTTACGCAAATGCCTCAACTGAGAGATGTGGAGAATTCAAAAAGATACAGTCTCATTGGGGCAAACAACGGCAAACCTCAGTCCCCATCTTCAGTCTTAACCCAATCAAACTTGCTCATGTTTTAAGTGTTCAACAGCTAGGCAGCTAATGTAAATCACACAAAGAGGATGGTCTTTGTCTTCTTACTTTGTACTCCTCCGATGTCTCTGTTACCAGGCATGGAATTTCCAATGAGCATTCCCTTGTTTGTAATTTTCATAGAGGAGAAGCAGCACAGGATGTAGGAAAGGAGAGTGAAGTCGTCCCCCAGAGAATTTACAGACCACGAAGATCACTTAAATCTCAGGAGCTTTGCATGTAAGAATGCCCTTCACCAAAGAGGCACAAAGAGACCAAACCAGTACCCATCTACATTACATTGTAGAAATCTCTTTTGGTTCTACATGACCATGCAAGTCTAAATAATCTGAGTGAATAAGTGAACACCCTTTCCTGTATGACCATAACCTCCATGAATAATAGAGCACAAAATAAGTTCACATTCTTATTTAATACAATGAACTCAAAAGTGAACATAAGCCATCCTTTCTCACAACAGTGACTACACTTCAAAAGTATTCATTGGCTGTAAAGTGCTTTGGGACGTCCTGAGGTTGTGAAAGACGCTATATAAATGCAAGTCTTTCTTTTCTATCATGCTTCCCTTTGTGTAAACGTGCCTTTTCTCCTTCTATTCTAGTACTCCTCTTAGGTGCAACCTGAAAGCCAGTATTGTGAGTAGTTGGCTGCTCCTGGAGTACAAAAGGCTCATGGGACTGAGGTGTCCCTACTCTCATGAAAGCCTTGTTCAGGGAGGGGGTTGCAGGCGTTGCCTCCTACGTACCACATCTCTCATGCTCTGTGGGAGAAGTCCGGATGCCAGACATGTGCTTTTGTTCTGAAAAATGGTAGCCTCATGCAGGCCCCACGCTCGCCCCTCGACCCCAGTAAAATTCGGGGCTAATGTCATTTAGCAAAGAAAACTTGTCATTCTTACCGAGTCTGGCCTATGTGTGACTCCATTCCCACATCAATATGGTTGACTCTTAACTGCCTTCTGAAATGGCCTAGCAAGCCACCCAGTTATATCAAACCACTCACCGTCACCACATGGACTGCAGCAGTTCAAGAATAAGGCCCACCATCACCTTCTCAGGGCAACTAAGAAGGCAATAAAGCCCTTCCAGGTGTGCCCACATCACGGGATTGAATTTTTTTTTTGAAGTTCCTCAGAAGACTGTGCTTCACCCCTGAGGTTTTTGGAGAAATATGTCAACTGCTTGGTAAAAACCTGCACTCCATTTTCATCAGAACAGCATTGTTTGTACCAGTCAAGGTCACCTTGAATTTCTTTGCATCTGGATCCTTCCACGCAGCAATAGGTGATTCTTCTTTACATTAGGCAGGTAGCTGCTCACCACTGCATCAAGGTCACTAAAGCTCTATTCAGGAGGGCTGCACAATTCATACTTCTGCCAATAAAAGCAAACAAATAGGGAAAGAGAAAGAGAGCTATCCAGTTCTACAAACTAACAGGATTCTCACAGGCGAAAGGAGCAAGTAACAGAACTCTCTTTAAAATCCCATTTAAAAGCCTCTGTTTTATGAATAGGAAAGGCTTTTACTCTCTTAATATTCAGCTGAACTGCAATGAAAATGATCGTATCCTGTGCCTCCACGCCAGATACCTATGAAGCTGCTCTGATGCTTTCATCATGCAACAATCCACCATGCAAGGATTCATCACAGATGCCACTTACCTCAAGATAATAACAGTGTGCCTGCATGAATGCAACCCTCTCCAATGTCAGTACAGGGAGGAGCTGCTGGTCTGGGCCTGGTAGGCACAGGATGCTTAAGCGACATGACAACAGAAGCAGGTCCTGGAGGGATATCACTTCACTGAGGTTGAGTGCCAGTCCTTGAGGGCTCTATCATTACAGTCCCACCTCATTAGAGCTAACTGTCAGTGCATGATACTCAGGAAGTAGCTATGATTTCTTTATTCAAACAAATCAGGATACCTGCACTACTGAGCCAGCGCACTGATAGGATAGCTGATAGGAAACCAGGGTACTTGCTTCAGTCTTAGCTCCAGTTTGGCATCCGAGAACAGAGGCTAAAAACAGGTACAATGAAGCCTCAGGGCACTCCCAGAATAATTGAGACCAATATTTTCAAGAAAGGTCTCTGCTGTCAGTGAAACTGTAGGTGATTTATTAACCGTGAACTGTGAATGATCTGTGTGTAATGTTTGATAGAATCATTCTGTTTGACACATAATTATCTTTGCACTGTTTTAATGTTTTGAGTTTCTTGAAAATTATATTTAATTAAAAACAGAAAGGCATGCATTTAAATATGACAGTAAGATTAACTAAACCTCTCACCAGTTCTGTTTCATTTCTACACATTAGGATCTACCAAGTAGGTATATTAAGCTGTTAAAAATGTTTCATACAAGTAAGGCATAAACCTTTAAACAATTACACATGTTTTTAATCCAAAGAAAAATGTAAAATTACATTTTTGATTTTCTGAGTGACAGTCATGAATAAGAATTATGAGTAAAAAGAATTTAACTTTCTTTCAGTGGCTCATTTGAATATTTGTAAGTAATCAATGACATTTAAAGAATTTAATATAATAAACATTCAGCAATTTTTATTTTTAGAATGATTGAAAATCAGTTGAAGCTCAGATGCCTCCTCCAGGCCTGGAATATTTAGTAAAGCCCGAAGCCAGTGGGAATCCAGCAGCACTCACCTACATTAGACTTTCTGATCTCTACTGCCCCATTAGTGCCCTGATTGAAGCATCTTCAAATAAAATTAGAGCAATGGGCAGGGACATCTGCCCATCAGCAACATGGGATTCTATTGGCCTTACTACTGCATGCTTATCCATTTACAACATTCCCCACCTTAACACATATTTGTTTTCTCTTTGTGTAAGGGGCTCCCAAGATGAAGAAGCTAACATCAGAAATGAGCATGAATCTGCCCTAACAGAACAGTAAATGTCAAGCATTCCACACCCACAAGTACCAGGACAAATACATCCATCGCTGGTGACCAGATAGAGTCAAGAGGGTTCACCTGGTGATGCTCTGAGCACAAATGAGCAGGACCAAGAGGCAATGGCAGCAGGCGAGCATTAACAAGAGGCAGGAAGAGCTAGGGTTAGACAGCAGTTTCCTGTGAGTCCTACTAATTTAAACCTTACAGGGGATGCATGAGCTGCTCTTCATGCATTCTTTTGAGAATCTGTACATGTGGAATTGCAGAGAATTTGCAGCCGTGTTGCCCCAACATCAGTGCAGGGATGCAAGATGTTTTGGGAATCTGCACGTCACCAAGAAACGAGCAGGAACTCCACAGCGATCTGCACAGGAGCAGATCCCAGTTTTGCTAATAAGATGTGGAGCTTCAATTTTCAAAAGACTCTCACTCTGGGGTTCAAGAAAGCTAAGGGGATTGTTTATTTAGGACCTCGCTAGCCAGTTTCACACTCTAAGTGGCAGTCAGGGTCCGAGAACATAGTTCCTCTTCCTCTTCTAAATTCAGGACAGCTAAGTAATGTGGTTGTTTATGAGCTTGGCAGCTGGCGGTGGCAAGAATGTTGTCACTGGAGTTCTGTCTGGGAGCAGTCAGTAAACAATGGAAAAAATGCACAAGTGATCAGACTGGCATATCTGATTACATCAGTGTAAACTTTTCTAATTGCCATACCATGAAAAATGTCCTTACGGCCTTTGCCTGCCAATCTAGTACCAATCTGTCAGCAGTTTATTCTGAGGGCCTGTGCCCATTATGAACTGGCTCGAGACTGCCCAAGGTAATTTCACATTAGACACCTACAAAAAGCAAAGAGAGAAGGTCACCCCAGTCTGATCGGGATTTGAATCTGATGTTTAGATATGAAACAAGAGTGTGTTAGCGCTGCCATCCAGCCCTTTCGATGGCTATTGAGATTGATCTACCCAAATTAAAAATTATGATTTCAGCATGGAAATTCTACGGTATGGCCTGAAAGAGTTTCAGAAAGTTGAATTTCAATTTTAATTTAGTTACATGGGTATAAAGTGGACATAATAAGCAATTGAAATAAAGTGGCATTTTCTATCTTAAACGATTCAGTCATGTAAAGGTGATTAAGTATTCTGGATAGGCTTGAATATCATTGAAAATGATGAACATGGATGGATTCGATACGTTGTCAACGACACTGTCATACAAGTCTGTAGGGTTTGTTGTACTTTTTGAAAGGGGAGCGACCATTCCTCCCTGTCCTTGACAATGGACTCCAGTAAGTACGCGTGCACGGTACATGTACTGAAATCCATTAACGTCAGGCTTTGCGTATGTGGCTCGAGCAGAATAATTTGCATCTACGGCAAAATAGGTGCCATTTCCATACATTGTGGCTACAAAAGAAAAAAGAAACTTGCTTAATTATGCAATTCATTTTACATACTGAAAGCATCAGACATCATAATATTCGTCTTTTTAAGAAAACATACTCGAACCATATCTGCTTAGATCATCCCTAAATTAAGCACCCTTAAGACCTGCCTCCACCAAATCTAATAATTTTTTTTTACCAATAGGTTTGGATCAGTGGGGCCGATTTTAGGTTGCTGCGGTAATCAGGCAAGCAGCATGCAGTGTGGTCCTGTTTTGGCGGGAGCACAGATCTCCCATTTTGAGGCCTGCTCGAAAATCAAGTCAGGCGGGCCTTGGGTGGAAAGTGGGTGGGAATTTTTTTTCACATTTTCGTTTGCCTATTCCAGGCCCATTTTCCAGCATTAGTGGAGCAGTAGCCATACGAAAATCGGCCCCAGTTTCTCTATTGTACTGAAAATTAAGATTATATTTTTTCAAAAAGTTTACTGAAGTTTTATTTTCAAGAAAATAGCACAAATACATTAGTAATAAAGAATGAAGAAAGGACTATAGGAAGGGTACATACCAAAATATCATAACCTGTCTTTTCAGCATTTATAATTATTCACTTTTGCTAAAGAAATAGTGTTCCTTACCATTTCTTCCTGCATAGCTCCGGTTAAATCCAAGATTACTGATTGAATCTAATGTATCTGGTGCTGTTCCGTGAAATAAGATCCTTTCATTTTGAGTGCCAGCCGGATTTTTTTCTTCCAGAAGTTGTCTTCTAATCGTATAATTCTTCCAAAGAGAAAGGTTTTGCAATCTTTCAATCTGTTAAAGGAAATTTCTTGGTCAATTTTATCGATCATATGGCCTAGAAATTCGATTAAGCCTGTAAACAGGTGGCGTCACTGTGGGTCAAGGTTAATGGCCGCCTGTAAAAATAGCGTGGGCAGCACCGGTATTTTGGTGCAGCCTGCTGATTTTAAATGAGCGCAACGCAGAACCTCCCGTGCAACGCGCTCATTCAGGCGGTAAAATCAGCAGAAGGCCGAAGGTCGGGTTTAATCTAACTGCGGCATTCTCAGGAAATCACGATTTCTTAAAGTGAAGTGCAATGTTTCTGGTTATGTTTCTCGGTTGACGGAGAGAGTATGCAAGATAAATCAAAGCGTAAAAATAGACTAATCTGTCATATTTTAAAGAATGCAACCAATATTTCCCATTCTACTCCCTAGAATACAAATAAAAGCAACCTATTCTTTTAATGCACATATATCGTGAATAATCATGGAATCATAGAAAGTTACAGCACGGAAGGAGGCCATTTCGGCCCATCGTGTCCGCACCAGCCAACAAAGAGCTATCCAGCCTAATCCCACTTCCCAGCTCTTGGTCCGTAGCCCTGCAGGTTAGAGCATCCCAAGTGCACATCCAAGTACTTTTTAAATGTGGTTAGGGTTCCTGCCTCTACCACCCTTTCAGGCAGTGAGTTCCAGACCCCCACAACCGTCTGCGTGAAGAAATTTCCCCTCAAATCCCCTCTAAACCTTCCCCCAATTATTTTAAATCTGTGCCCCCTGGTTTTTGACCCCTCTGTTAAGGGAAATAGGTCCTTTCTATTCACTTTATCTATGCCCCTCATAATTTTATACACCTCAATAAGGTCTCCCCTCAGCCTCCTCGGTTCCAAGGAAAACAGACCCAGCCTATCCAGTCTTTCCTCATAGCGAAGATTCTCTACTCCCGGCAACATCCTTGTAAATCTCCTCTGTACCCTCTCTAGTGCAATCACATCTTTCCTATAATGTGGTGACCAGAACTGCACGCAGTACTCTAGCTAAGGCCTAACTAGTGTTTTATACAGTTGAAGCATAACCCCCCTGCTTTTGTATTCTATGCCACGGCTAATAAAGGCAAGCATTCCGTATGCCTTCTTAACCACCTTATCTACCTGGCCTGTTACCTTCAGGGATCTGTGGACATGCACACCAAGGTCCCTCTATTATTACAGAGGCTTTTCACTGTGAGACTTTTTAGGAGTATATCTCTCTACAAAGTACCCGATTAAGCATTTTGAAAGGGCAATGGTGTGTGTACTGGAATTGGGAGATTTGTTTGCAATACTGGTTGTCAGAGCTGGCATAGGTGATCCATGATTCCTCCCTGAATGGACCAAGAGATGTGAAAAGTTTACTGGATACCCCGAACACCCGAATATTGATACCAATAAATGCAGATGTACAAATTTCTTCAGAAACAGGAAAAGATCGTTGGGTCTTCTTTATTTCAAAATGTGTAAGCACACACCTGTTACTTTCATTCCATTTCCAGTTTACTGACACAACTGCAAGCGTCAGTAATGGATCAGGCCTTTAGATGTAGTACAAGTCCCGCCGACTATTTGTAACCAGATGCTGTTCTGTACACATTACGTGCCAGAACTCACTAACCTGTTCCGGTTGAGTGCTGACATCTAACGTGTATAGAACAGGCATTCAATCTGCTGATGTGTTTCTGCAGCAATCACCATGAGCCATCTTACTGGACTGGACATACTCTGCAGAGTTATTGAAGACTGGTGGAGGTCTAAAGATCTCTGCCACTTTATCCCAGCTGCACGCAGGGGCATGTTTTGGAGAGGGCGGTAAGAGGGGCAGCAACGTCCAAAATCGCTTAACATGCGTCAATTTGGCGTTGCACACCGATCGACGATATGCTCTTGATCATTAAAATATCTGCGGCGCGCGCAGGCAACGGCAGCGCTGCCGACCTACGCAATATGGCGGCCACCGCATACTGCGCTGGAAATGGACGGAAGCGAGGCGGCCGCCATTTTTTCTTCAAAACCGGCCTAAATGGCCGGTGCTAAAGGTTCCAATCTCTAGGCCTTTAAGTTTAAAATAAAACTCAAATGACTTAGGATCAAAGTTGGCTTCTATTACAAAAGAAGTGTCCACACCTGAAATGTTAACTCATCTGCTCTCTCCAGAGATGCCACCTGATTTGCTGAGTGTTTCCAGTATTTTCTGTTTTTGTTTCAGTTTTTCAACATTTGCTGTTTTTTGCTTTCTAGCTCCTCTTTGAATCATTAATTAATTAAACAGCTGGAAAATATATGAATTCCTTTTCCACCATATTGCTGGTAATAATGCTTTGGACTTGGTGGCCTGGATGCGGGCTTGTGGTGGGCTGGTCTTAACGCTCGCCAATGTAAGGATCAAGTGATTAACATCACACACGAGCTTCCCATTGATGCAATGGAAGCCCTTTCTACTCATAAATTAGTGGTTATTTTCATAGAAAGCTTTGAGTGGCACATGAGTGCCATTAATTGCACCCTGCACCTGTGGAAAACCAGCTCGCCTGTAGAACTGGATAGCTTTCTCTATCTCTTTGCTTCTCTGGTCCATTGGGAAGGAAATAAATTGTGCAGATCTCCTGAAGAGAGCATCAGTGCCCTACTTGAATCAACGGTGAGCTGCTGACTGGCTAATGCGGCACAGGTCACCTGATTTTGCTTTAATCGACCCAGATGCAAAGAAGTTTAAGGCAATGGTTGACTTGGACTGCTACAAGCAATGCTATTCTCATGGTGAAAATGGACAGCGGGTCTTCAGTCAGCGGGTGACGTATTTCCCCAATAGCCTTCTGGGCTAATGTGCAGCCTTCTGATGCACTGATATTCATAGAAAACTAAATAAGACCTTCTTAGTCTGTAGACCCTGGTGAGAGGGTATGAATACATAGGGAAGAGATGCATTCGTGAAGCCTGACGATAAAAGACTCTAATCTGACCTCTTGCATGTCATACAAGTTACAACACAGAAGCAGGTCATTTGGCCCAACCAGTTCGTGTCAACATTAACCCTCCATGTGGGCAAATCGTTCTGATCACATTTACCCACATTGTTCCAATATCCCATCAAACCCTTTCCCTTCATCTGGACTGAAGTTGCTTTTTGGGAAAATGCTTGATTATACACAAAAAAAGGCTAAGAATAAAAATGTGAATGTGGTATGTTCATCATGTTTTTGCAGCACCTTATCCTACTCCTCTTCATAACACAAAAACAAAAGCATTTCCATTGGGAAATCCATCCAGAGTACTAAGCAGTACTTTGAGCAGAGCTCTGTGGCATTAGCAGCAAAAATCTTGAGAAAACAGTATTTTAAAGAAACCTAAGCAGACAAAGAAACACGAATCTTCAGTACGAGCACACAAAATGGCCACCTCCATGTTGTAGCCAGCTCACGGACATTTATAGCGGTGTTAATTCTTTAGCACGGCTTTGGGGCGGAACTGGAGGAAAATGGGTAGCAGGCCACGCCCTTGACTCAATTTACATGGGCACTTCTGGTTGGTCTTAAAAGGGACTTTTTTTTTGGGAGGAGAATGGAGTTGCAGCTTTTTGGATTTGAGGTGGTAGCTTCAAAAAAAACATTCTGCTCTTTATACTGCCCCAAATCCACTCCAAAATGGGCAGTGACTCGGAGGAGAATACCCCCTGTATTTCCTAAGCAATTTATTGTCAAGCAGACTTTTATATAAATTGTCATTCACCGTTTCTAAAATAAACATGTAGCCAAATTTGCTAATGATACAAAGATAGGTGGGAAGCGAAATTGTGTGGAGTACGCAAAGAATCTCCAAAGGGATATAGACAGGCTAAGTGAGTGGGCAAAAATCTGGCAGATGGAGTTTAATGTGGGAAAATGCGAGGTTATCCACTTTGGTAGGAAAAAATAGCAAATTATTATTTAAATGGGGAGAGATTACAAAATGCTGAGGTACAGAGGGATCTGGGGGTCCTTGTACATGAATCACAAAAAGTTAGCATGCAGGTACAGCAAGTAATTAGGAAGGCAAATGGAGTGTTGGCCTTTATTGCAAAGGGAATGGAGTATAAAAGTAGGGAAGTCCTGTTACAACTGTACAGGGCATTGGTGAGACCACACCTGGAGTACTGCGTACAGTTTTGGTCTCCTTATTTAAGGAAGGATATACTTGCATTGGAGGCAGTTCAGAGAAGGTTCACGAGATTGATTCCGGAGATGAAGGGGTTATCTTATGAAGAAAGGTTGAGCAGGTTGGGCCTATACTTATTGGAGTTTGGAAGAATGAGGGGGGATCTTATTGAAGGGGCTTGACAGTGTAGACGCAGAGAGGATGTTTCCTCTCATGGGGGAATCTAGAACTAGGGGGCATAATTTCAGAATATGGGGAAACCCTTTTAAATCGGAAATGAGGAGGAACTTCTGCTCTCAGAGGGTCGTGAATCTTTGGAATTCTCTTCCCCAGAGAGCCGTGGAGGCTGGGTCATTGAATATATTTAAGGTGGAGATAGACAGATTTTTGAATGATAAGGGAGTCAAGGGTTATGGGGAGCAGGCAGAGAAGTGGAGTTGAGGCCAAGATCAGATCAGCCATGATCTTATTGAATGGCAGAGCAGACTCGAGGGGCCAAATGACCTACTCCTGCTCCTACGTCTCATGTTCTTATGAGATAACTCCACATAGAATCATAGAATGGTTACAGCACAGAAGGAGGCCATTTGGCCCATCGAGCCTTTGCTAGCTCTCTGCAAGAGCACTTCAGCTAGACCCACTTCCCCGCCCTTTCCCCGTAGCCCTGCAAATTTATTTGCTTCAGGTACTTATCCAAATCCCTTTTGAAAGCCACGATTGAATCTGCCTCCACCACCATCTCAGGCAGTGCATTCCAGATCCTAACCACTTGCTGCGTAATTTTTTTTTCCTCATGTCGCCTTTGGTTCTCCAGCGAATCACCTTAAATCTGTGTCCTCTGGTTCTCGACCCTTCTGCCAATGGGAGCAGTTTCTCTCTATCTATTCTGTCTAGACCCCATATAATTTGTGAACACCTCTATCAAATCTCTTCTCAGCCCTCTCTGCTCCAAGGAGAACAACCCCAGCTTCTCCAGTCTATCCATGTAACTGAAGTCCCTCATCCCTGTGTGCAGTTTTGGTCACCTTATCTGAGGAAGGATGTTCTTGCCATGGAAGGAGTTCAGCGAAAATTCACAAGGCTGATACCTGGGATGGCAGGAATGACGTATGAAGAGAGATTGGGTCGATTGGGCTTATACTCGCTGGAGTTTAGAAGAATGAGAGGGGCTCTCATTGAAACTTATAAAATTCTGACAGGACAGGACAGGACAAACTAGATGCAGGAAGGATGTTCCCGATGGTCGGGGAGTCCAGAACCAGGGGTCACAGTCTAAGGATAAGGGGTAAGCCATTTAGGACAGAAATGAGGAGGAATTTCTTCACCCAGAGAGTGGTGAACCTGTGGAATTCTCTGCCACAGAAGGCAGTAGAGGCCAATTCATTAAATAGATTCAAGAAGGAGTTGGATATATTTCTTAAGGCTAAAGGGATCAAGGGATATGGGAAGAAAGCAGGGACAGGGTACTGAATTTGGATGATCAGCCATGATCGCATTGAATGGCGGAGTAAGCTAGAGGGGCCGAATGGCCTACTCCTGCTCCTATCTTCTATGATTCTATGAAGCATTCTTGTAAAACTTCTATGTACCCTCTCTAAGGCCTTCACATCCATCCTAAAGTGCAGTGCCCCAAAAAATGGACACAATGGCCCAGAAATTGATCTCGCTCTGTTCCCGCGGGGGTAAGGCTTCCCCGCGATCTCTCACTCCGCGTGTGCTTTTTCAGATCCAGCTCGCACGAACTTGATGTTCCAGACATCAGCTGGGCAGTGCTTGCGTATCCCACCGGCGTAGTGAATTCGTGCGAGCTGTGGGATCACGTGACTCAGTTAGAGCCAATGGCAGCACACCATCTTCCATTCATAAGTTTCACATACGTGCTGTGAAATCTATGAATCTTACACCTCCCCAAAATAACAGCTAAACCTCAATTAAATTTAAAAAAAACCCATCACATTAATAAAATAAGTATAGTTAAATAAATTAACCATTTTAAATAAAAAATTAAATTTTGAAAAAATTTAAAATCTTTTAAAAAGTTATAAAAATAAACTTACCTGTCTTTAAAGTCTCTAAAAAAGATATACCTGTTAAAAAAAATTCAAAAAAATACTTAATTCACTACTTACCTTGTTAAAAGTGGGTCTAACTCCTCCTTTTTCCATTTCTAAAATCTTCCGTACTTACCTGCGCGTCCAAAGCACGAAGTGCACAGCGTGCGCGCAGCCTGTAGCGCGCACGCGATGCACCGAGGAACCGCCCCCTTTTCAACAGACCAAGTGCCGGTTTTCAGCGCATGCGCAGGGCATGCAGAAAACCGGCAATTGGAGAGAGAATACGCGAGAGTACGCAGTGCGTACTCTCGCGTCGCGGGATGAATTTTTGGCCCAATACTCCAGTTGTGGCAGAATCAGTGTTTTATAAAGGTTCATCATAACTTCCTTGCTTTTGTACTCTATGGGGCGTTTGTCTGACGTCCGAGGAGGCGGGATTTTGCCGGTGCCGGTTTTGGAGGTCGGAAAACGGTCCCGCCTCCAGCTGGCCATAGCAATACTTGTCATCATTAAATGCTCGTTAAGGGCCTCTCTAAGCCTATTTTGAGAGGCCCTCGTGATTTTTCGACGATTTCAGCGTGCTCCATGCACCTCCTGAACCACGCCAGGTAAACCTGGCGGGTTGACTTGTGGGTGGCCTACTCACAGCTGCAGGTCTAACGAGACATCGTTTGTTGCAGCAAGGATTACTTGCAGGTGCCAGACATTGGCTTTAAAAGGTCTCTGAGCACTTTAAGAAGGCCTTCCAAAGTCGGAGGTGCTGCAGCTTGAATCAATCAACTGTGAGACCTCCTTGGAAGACCCTCTCTCCGCTTGCAATAAGCGCTTCTCCAAAGGAGGCATCTGCAAGCAGCATGGGAACCATTTGTTCTCTTTCTGCATGGACCTCAGATGAGGATGATCTGGAGGAGGAGGAGCAGGAGGAGGTCAGAGCGCCGGTGGATTGACCAGCGGCTGCGGCAGCACGCGAGCACATGGCTGCCCGGGATGCAAGGGATGAACTTATCCTGGCCAGATTTGCAATGGTTGCCCAAGTTGGCACATGTCCTTGGCTCCATCCTAGGACATCATTGACAATGGACATGACTCTCTGGCCTCCTTTCACTCAGGCCACCAACCTGACAACGCAAGTGTGGCGGAGGCCGCAATGTGGAGCTGCCTAAGGCAAAAGAACAGATGCCATAACGCCAACATTTTGACTTCAAATCATTTTAATGCTTTCCAACGGGTGGCATTTCATCAATACACAGAAACATTCTCCCAATCTGCACACAGAACTGGAGGTTATATCCCTTGCCAGCTGTACCCACAGAGGTTTCTTTGGCAGGCCTCTTCCTCCGAGATGAGTGGAAGAGCACCTCCATGCTAGCTGTCACCCCCTCAAACAACTTTTGCAGCGCCTCATCTGAGAGCCTCGGGGAGGCCCTTACCTTGGAATTGGACATAGTGGGGGCGATTTTCTGACATCGGAGGAGGCGGGTTTGGAGGCGGGAAAATCAGATTCAAAGAGGTCGGGTTCGGAACCCGCCTCCATGGGAATTTGCCGGTTCTGGTTTTGGAGGTCAGGAAACACTCCCGCCTCCAGCTGGTCATTGCGCTATTTAACATCCTTAAATGCTCGTTAAGGGCCTCTCTAAGCCTATTTCGAGAGGCCCTCGTGATTTTTCCAGCTTTTTGGTGTGATCCACGCACCTCCTAAACCACGCCAGGTAAACCTGGCGGGTTGACTCGTGGGTGGCCTCCTCACTGCTGCAGGTCTAACAAGACATCGTTTATTGCAGCAAGGATTACTTGCAGGTGCCAGACCTTGGCTTTAAAAGGTCTCGGTCTCTGAACACTTTTAGAAGGCCTTCCGAAGTCGGAGGTGCTGCAGCTTGACTCCATCAACTGTGGGACCTCCTTGGAAGACCCTCTCCCCGCTTGCAATGAGCACTTCCCCAAAGGAGGCATCTACAAGCAGCGTGGGAACCATTCATTTTCTTTCTGCATGGACCTCAGATGAGGATGATGAGGAGGAGTTGGTCAGAACCCGGGATGCAAGGGATGAACATATCATGGCCAGATTTGCATAGGTTGCCCTAGTTGGCACATGTCCTTTGCTCCATCCTAGGACATCATTGACAATGGACTCTCTGGCCTCCTTTCACTCAGGCCACCAACCTGACAATGCAAGTGTGGTGGTGCCCGCAATGTGGAGCTGCCTAAGGCGAAAGAACAGATGGCATAATGCCAACATTTTGGCTTCAAATCATTTTAATGCTTTCCAACAGGGATGGCATTTCATCAATACACAGAAACAGTCTCCCAATCTGCACACAGATCTGGAGGTTATATTCATTGCCAGCTGTACCCACACAGCCTTGGTTTCTTTGGAGGCCTCTTTCTCCGAGATAAGTGGAAGAGCACCTCCATGCTAGCTGTCACCCCCTCCAACAACATTTGCAGCGCCTCATCCGAGAGCCTCGGGTAGGCCCTTGCCTTGGAATTGGACATAGTGGTTTCTCAAAAGATGTTGGAGGTGGTGCAGGAGACGCAGAAATGCTGTGGAGTGAGCCAAGGGAGCAAGAAGCCATAAAATCAGACTGGAAAAGTGCTGTCAGCAGAGGCGAGTTTCAGTCCCAAAACACTAATTGAGCAAGGGCATCCCACACCTCTGAAATCAAGTGGCCAATCATGGGAAAATCGCAAATTTTTAAAACCTATCAGTGGAGTCGAGTTTCAAACCACCCAAACTGAAACCCGCCTCCATTGAGAAAATCGTCCCCCAAGCCTCTATTTATAAAGCCCAGGATCCCGAAAGCTCTTTTAACCGCTTTCTCAACCGGCCCTGCCTCCTTCATCTATTTGTGCACATATACCCCTCGGTCTCTCTGTTCCTGCACCCCCTTTAGAATTGTACCCTTTAGTTTATATTGCTTCTCCTCGTTCTTCCTACCAAAATGTATCATTTCGCACTTTTCTGCATTAAATTTCATCTGCCACGTGTCTGCCCATTACACCAGCCTGTCTATGCCCTCTTGAAGTCTGTCACTATTCTCCTCACTGTTCACTATACTGAAATTTTGAAATTGTGCCCTGTATACTCAAGTCCAAGTCATTAATATATATCAAGAAAAGCAGTGGTCCTAGTACCGATCAAATCTGGGGATCACCACTGTATACCTTCCTCCAGTCCGAAAAACAACTGTTCACCACTACTCTCTCTTTCCTGTCACTTAGCCAATTTCGTATCCATGCTGCGACTGTACCTTTTATTCCATGGGCTTCAACTTTGCTGGCAAGCCTATTATGTGGCACTTTATCAAATGCCTTTTGTAAGTCCATGTACACCACATCAACTGCATTACCCTCATCAAAAAACTCAATCAAGTTAGTTAAACACAATTTGCCTTTAACAAATCTGTGCTGGCTTTCCTTAATTAATCCATACTTGTCCAAGTGACTGTTAATTTTGTTGTTTCTAAAAGCTTCTCTACCACCGAGGTTAAACTGACTGGCCTGTAGTTGCTGGGTTTATCCTTACACCCTTTTTTGAACAAGGGTGTAACATTTGCAGTTTTACAGTTCTCTGGCACCACCCCCATATCTAAGGAGGACTGGAAGATTATGGCCAGTACCTCTGCAATTTCCACCTTAACTTCCCTCAGCATCGTAGAATGCATCCCATCCTGACCTGGTGACTTATCAAGTTTAAGTACTCCTCTTTATCAATTTTTAGCCCATCCAGTATCTCAACTACCTCCTCCTTCACGATGACTTTGGCAGCATCTTCTCCCTTGGTAAAGACAGATGCAAAGTACTCATTCAATACCTCAGGCATGCCCTCTGCCTCCATGCATAGTTCTCCTTTTTGGTCCCTAATCGGCACCACCCCTCCTCTTACTACCCGTTTACTATTTATATGCCTGTAGAAGACTTTTGGATTCCCTTTTATGTTAGCTGCCAATCTATTCTCATTATCTCTTTGCCCTTCTTATTTCCTTTTTCACTTCCCCTCTGAACTTTCTATATTCAGCCTGGTTCTCACTTGTATTCGCAACCAGACATCTGTCATACGCACTCTTTTTCTGTATCATCTTACTCTCTATCTCTTTCATCATCCAAGGAGCTCTGGCTTTGGTTGCCCTACCTTTCCCCCTCATGGGAATGTAAATCGACTGTACCTGAACCATCTCCTCGTTAATGGCAGCCCATTGTTCGATTATACTTTTGCCTGCCAATCCTTAATTGCAATTTACCACATATTTTAATATTAACACTGTTGTTTTTAGTCAACTGCTAACAGTTTACTATTGCTGATCTTTGGAACCAGTGTGTATGTATCATTCTATCAAATTGTTTTACACTGGGATATATATAAAACACAAATCAAACAGGTGATGAACTGCATTACATAAACATATCAGTCACATTTATCTAAATTTGGAGGTTATGCAACTTCCAAACAAACATGCATTAATTGAAGGTTTGGTCCTTTTCCATTATGCTATGATATGTTGCCATGAATAGGGGATTATATATCAACCAACGTTAAAATATTGAAATACCTTTGCAATCTGAAGCTGATTCAGCGATCTTTTTACTGATTGCTCTACATCCTGGTATTCTTTGGATTGCTGCTGCAGCTGCACAGATCTGTACTGTGAGTTTTGCATGTCATCCCAATGGCTTGGAATGCTGTCGGTTGACATTCCTGAAAATATATCAAATTAATCAGATCGTATTTTTTAATCATACTTCATATGCTAGTTGAAGTTTTTTATTAGCTCATCAAAGAGATGGATATCAATGCAAGGATATTTTTTCACTTTAAGCATCCAATGTTATCATCAAGTACCACCTGGTTAGATATAAGACAAGCCAGGCACACATTAAAGTTTCTCTGATTTAAAGGAATGCTGACTTCATGAGAAAAGCCTTTGGGGAAAATTTTGTCCCATTTGTTTATAAACACATGAAATAATATGGCCTCTACTAAATGAAGCGAATCATTTGTCCAAGATGTTGCAATCAAAAACAGTACACATGTCTTTTAGCTCTTTCGTCTGGGCAAATAAAAGGTTTGCAAAATAATTTATTTTAATTAAAAAGTATTCAATTAGTACATTGCACTAACATCTCCAGCTGAGAGCAATACCCTACTACACCAACTAGATTATTTCCATTTACCACACAAACCATCTTTAGCCCCTAAAGTTTGCCAGTTTAGTTCCAATTAACAACAAAATTATAGGCAGTTTTGTACTGTGAACCAATGTGCCCTTCAAACTGAATTGAGACTGCCCAAACTAACTTTATGTAGGTTTCTTTCTGGCATACCATCATCCACAGGGCAAAAGGAGTGTCCTGATCCACTTCATCCCTTGCAACCAAATGCAGGTATCTATACTCCTTTGAATAAAAGTGAGCAGTGTAAATTATGTAGCATGAAAAACTTTACCTTCTGCTTTTAAAATCCTTTTCAGTTTAATTGTATTTCTTAGATTGTCAACTGCAGTATCTTTCCCCACCGCCACAGTATATTTTCTGCGCCGCACTTCAATCACAGTTGCAGTTTGGTTTTCAATGAATGCCTTTTCCAGTTTAAGGTTTGTAGCACTGTCAAATGGTACGAACTGAGTGCCTTGTTCAAACTGCCATTCCACCAATTTGCTGATAAGTTCCTCGTCTCTTCTTCTAGATTCTTCTTCTCTGACATTGTTAACCATTTCCTGAATTTTAGAATAGGCAGTCAAAACATCCTTAGCGAGACCACAAACTTTGATCTGAGCCCCAGATTGTTTGCGTTCCAGCTCTACTATGATTTGCAGACTTTTCTGGAGATGGTTTAATTCTTCGTGCTCTTTTTCAGAAAACTGAAATATGTAGTCGCTGCTAATAACTTTGTCATCCTGCTCCTTTAAAATTAAATTTTCTATCCAGGATTTAGTGCTTTCTATGGCTTGCTTGTTGCTTCCACAGATCTCAAATAGAGCTGTCTCTATCTCATCTTTGAATATAACATGGTCTTCAGTGAAGAATTGTTTATTCTCTTTACTTTGATCCCCAAAAATCGCTGCTGTAAATGCATCTAGGAGCATCAGAAATATTATCCATTAGAACAAGACATAAATACATCACTTTTTTTTTTCTTTGTAAAATGTTCTGATACTTACTCTTTGCCTTTTTCCAGAGAGATTCTGTTTCTGGAAGATTGGATCCTGCACGTTTTTTCATACTGCTATGAAATTCATTTAACATTTGAGGTTGAAAAATGACAATGCGAATCTTCTGCAAAGAAGTTGGAGATTTTCTGTTTACAAACTCAGCGACTGAATCAATCATTGCATCAGCAACTTGGGAAGGGTTTGCCCGTCCTTGTCCTATTTATTGGGATGGAAAAAAAGGTTTAAAATTGATATATATGACCTGGCATTCTGGTCACCTTTAACACAATCCATTACCGAAGGAGCCAATTTCTCTCAGTTCTTCCTGTGCCCGAGGTTAGTCCTTTAATTGACGGCAGGTCAGGGATTTCTACATTCATTTTGTGAGCCATTTTTTTTTTGGAACCATTTCAGTTCATGGCACCAAAAAATTCCCAGTTACAATAATAATGCTACTCAGATGTCAGGAGTAGTTTCATTACTGTATTAATGCTAAACAGCTAAAACATTTTAATTCCAAATAAAAGTGATTATCTTATCTTCTTTTTTTTTTATACCTACTATTTTTACTTTTTTATTTTGCATTACTTAAATATTCCCATTTTAACTTAAATTTTTTCCATCATATTTAAGTTTAAATCTCTTATATTATATGCCTTTACCATCTTCCTGCATGAGATCAAACCAGCACAGCTAAAACTAGCTGCCAAAGCCTTTGTTAAGCCAGTGAACCTCACCCACCTTCTGCTCCTGTAACCTTGTTTGGGTCCAGCTCTCAATATCTGCAGAAGTACCAATGAGCTAGTGTCTTTTTCACATCACAGAGTGGTTTTATTACCTGACAAAAATGTTTGCAGCCACAGAAATGGATTTCTTGACCAACTGACAGCTTGGCTCAGTTTGTAGTGCTCTAATCTCAAGTGTTAGGAAGTGGTGGACTTAAGCATGTAGTATAGGCTGACACTGCTGGTCAAGATTCTTACTTCAACTAGAAAAGAGATTATGTTGTGATTCGTTCATTTGCTGTTTGTGGGACCTGACTGTGAGCAAATGGCTGCTGTGTCTGCCTACATAACTGTGGTGATTACATTTGAAAAGTAACCCATTGGCTATAAAGTACACATCCTGAGTATGTGATAAGGTACTATAAAAATGCAAGTTCTCTCTTTCATGTATGCCCTTCACTTTCCACTTTCTCACCCTCAATGTCGACTTTCTGCCTTCTTCCTTTCTTGCAATTCCTCCTATTATCAGCATCTTCTTGGTATCTGGGAAGCTAATAAGCCCCCACTTTCATCTTTCAGCATCTAGCTCATGTTTATAAGTTAGAAGAAACCAAGGATCACATGTAAGAGTAACATTGTCCACATATTTCAGGTACTTTACTAGATCTGGGCTTGCCTTACCTTTACAACTCCATTGCCTTTACTGCTTAGCTCTGATAGCATTTAAAAAAAATCTAACATTGCAGCCACCGAAAGCAACCTAGCCATTTAAAAAAAAAAAAGAACCTCTGAACAGAAAATGTTATGGCTGGTGGGTTGGGGAGGGCGATGGATAGGAAGGATGGGAGAATTCTTGTGATATCTGGGAGTTCTGTGACTATAATTATCCTTATAACCTTTAATCTCATATTTTTTGTAACAATGTTATTTTTCCCCAATTATCTCCATCCTGTCATGCAGCTGATTTTTCTTCCTGAAGTACAGTTCCTAAAACACAGGCAGCCCTACTGTCTCTCTCTTAATTGGTCATACTTCATGTGTGGGCTCAGACAGTGAGTCCTCGCAGGCTATTTAACTGTGGAAAACATAACACCTGAACCCCATAGCTCCACACAATGCACTTTACAGCAAGGGTTGCTGGTTAACAGTCATGAGTGGAAACTCTGAACAATTTGTCCCCTCTCTAGCCCAGGGGCGCTGAGGCTGGTTGTAGCAAGGGCAGTTAGGGATGGGCAATAAATGCTGGCCTTGCCAGTGACGCCCACATCCCATGAACGAATGGGAAAAAAAGCAACCCAAATGTCACCTTGGCTGACACCAGCTAACTCAGTACTGACTATAAGTTGAAACTCAGTGCATTTTCCCAAAGGTGTTACTATTACTCGTTCAAACACGGTGGACTAGATGCTGAGACTTTTTTCCTCTTGGATGGAATGTCTTGTTGCCAACTTTGGCTGTCTCGATGCCGAGCTGATCATCTACCTGAAGGAAGGTGTGTTTAAGCTACATGTAACCCATCTCCATGCTAACAGTTTCACTGTTTCATTAAAAATCGTGCAATCAGGGCCAGTCTTATTACAAGAACTGTGAGTCCTTTAGTACATCACATTCTGACAACTCTCAGCATAAATGTTTCAGCATAGTACTGTATTAGTTTGTTCCCTCAACCACCAGTTCCATCTCTCTACCAGCCACTGTCTAAGGCTGAACCAGACATTTTGTAACCTTGCTGTCCTGTTTGACTCCAAGCTCAGTTTCAAACATGATATCCTTTCCATTCAAGTTCAAGGTTCAAGTCCCACTCCAGGGACTTGAGCACATCAATCTAGGCTGACACTCCAGTGCAGTGCTGAGGGAGTGCTACACTGTTGGTGGTGCTGTCTTTCGGATGAGACATTAAACCTGCTCTCTCGTGGATATAAAAGATCCCCTGGCACTATTTCGAAGAAGACCAGGTGAGTTATCCTCGGTGTCCTGGCCAATATTTATCCCTCAATCAACATAACAAAAACAGTTTATCCGGTCATCATCACATTGCTGTTTGTGGGAGCTTGCTGAGCGCAAATTCGCTGCCGCATTTCCCACATTACAACAGTGACTATACTCCAAAAGTACTTCATTGGCTGTAAAGTGCTTTGAGACGTCCGGTGGTCATGAAAGTTACTATATAAATGTAAGTCTTTCTTTCTTATTACAAAGATTGCATACTTCCAACTCCTCAACATTGGCAGCCTCCACCGTTACCTCAGCTCTTCACTGCTGAAACCTTCATACATGTCATTGTCACTTCCAGACTTGGCTACTCCGATGCTTTCCTTGCTGGACTCTCTTCATCCACCCCTCATATAGTCATAACACTTAATTAACTTATGCATACCAGTTTCTCCAACCCTAATCCAGATAGTAACCTTCTTTTGGTTTTACTTATTTTAATGTATAATGAAACACAAAATATCGGCAAATAAAAAATTGAGCAAAATTCAAACCTGTTCCAAGTGCAGGGAAAGCAACTGAGGAGAATTTGTTTTGTTCACACTCCTGAAGAACTCCACCAACAGCAGCTTTTATTTGAACTGGGTTGGTTTGTCCAACCATGTGAATTATATTTCGACACTGTAGATTTCCTGGATTTGTAATTATTATTCCACTGTTTGGCTGTAAGCCTTCAAAATAAATAGAGAATTACTTCATCTAATTTTTGTATGCTCTTTGTAAAATAGAAATAATAGTAGAAATAACAGTTCTGCAATTAATAGTGCAAGTTTATATTTTAATTGCTTTTTATGAAGACAGTTTTTATAATCTTCCGTGGCACTGCTCACAGGTAATTCAGACACAGGCCGGGGAGTGGATCAGACAGATAGGGAATGGAACACAGGTAGGGGAATTGCAACATAAAGTAAAAAGAGCAAAGGAGTTTGGTGAAGTGTATATTGAGTGGAGATGCCGCACGACATGAGGCCTGAGTTGAAGCAAGGACAGAATGGGTTTGGTTTCTTGTTATCTGGCAACTGGAAGCAGAAATATCTGGGACCTGAAGCTGGTGAGAATGGCAGACTTACTTCATCAACATCATATACTGTATTTGCATTATTTTATAAATTAAAACCCTACCATATAGTTAGTTACATTGTTTTTCCTCACAGGTACCTCAGAGAGTGCTCCCTCCTCCAAAATGTACTGGTGTTCATCGGACTCAGAAAGGAGGCAGCCTTAATCTGAATTCTGGGGGTTATAGCACGTAGAGCAATACTGGTGCGTTCTAGGCTTTATGGTCTGCCACCTGGTTAAGCCTCTTCATTCAGGGTAGGCGATAGTGACACAGTGATAGTTGTGGGAAATACCATGAACTCAAGTCCCAGGAATATGAAAAATGGATAGGGCTCCATCGGGAAATGTTATTGGAGAAATTTCAAACACAGAAAAGGCAGTAAGAGCAACATTGGTGATTTATGTAATTGAAAAAAAATAAGTTACAAACCTTATTTTTAGTACTAGCTCCTCAGATTACTGACAATGAGACAGGATTAATTAATGATCTCATAGTAAAGTATCCTCTAGGGAAGAGTGATCATAACATGATAGAATTTCACATTCAGTTTAAGACGAGAAACTTGGGCCTGAAACTATCGAATGCCTTTTGGAAATCCAAATATACTACATCCACTGGTTCCCCTTTATCTACCCTGCAAGTTACATCCTCAAAAAACTCTAATAAATTTGTCAAACACAATTCCCCTTTCATAAAACCATGTTGGCTCTGGCTGATCATGTTATGATTTTTCTAAGTGCCCTGTTACCACTTCCTTAACAATGGATTCCAGCATTTTCCCGACGACTGATGTCAGGCTAACTGGCCAGTAGTTCCCTGTTTTTTCTCTCCCTCCTTTCTTCAATAGCGGTGTTACATTTGCGACCTTCCAATCCACTGGGACCATTCTAGAATACAGGGAATTTTGGAAGATCAAAACCAATGCATCCACTATCTCTTCAGTCAACTCTTTTAGAACCCTAGGTTGTAGGCCGTCAGGTCCAGGGGATTTGTCGGCTTTTAGTCCCATTAGTTTCTCCAGTACTTTTTCTCTACTTATATTAATTATATTAAGTTCCTCACCCTCATTAGACCCTTGGTTCTCCACCATTTTTGGTATGCTTTTTGTGTCTTCTACTGTGAAGACAGATACAAAATATTTGTTTAACGTTTCTGCCATTTCCTTATTCACCATAATCATTTCTCCTGTCTCAGCCTCTAAGGGACCAGTGTTTACTTTTGCTACTCTTTTCCTTTTTACATACTTGTAGAAACTCTTTCAATCTGCTTTTATATTTCTTTCTCTCATATTCTCTTACATTGTTTTCTCTCATTCTATTTTTTCCCTTTTTATCAATTTTTTGTCATCCTTTTCTTGGTTTCTGAAACTCTCCCAATCCTCAGGCTTACCATTATTCTTCGCAACATTATAAGCTTCTTCTTTCAATCTAATGCTATCCTTAACTTCTTTAGTTAGCCACGGATGGATCACTTTTTCCGTGGAGTTTTTGTTTCTCAATAGAATGTATTTTTGTTGAGAATTATGAAATATTTCTTTAAATGCCAGCCACTGCTTATCTACCGCCATACCTTTTTAAGCTATTTTTGCAATCTACCTTAGCTAACTCACCCCTCATACCTATATAATTGGCTTTACTTAAGTTTAAGACTCTAGTTTCAGACTTTGGCAAGTCACTCTCAAACTTAATGTGAAATTCTATCATATTATGATCACTTTGCCCCAGAGGATACTTTATTATGAGATTGCTAATTAACCCAGTCTCATTACACAATGTAAGACCTAAAATAGCCTGTTCCCTGGTTGATTCCATGATGTATTGTTCTAGGAAACTGTCCCAAATGCATTGCATGAACTCGTCCTCCAGACTACCTTTATCTTCTTGCTTTTTTTCTTTTATTGATTGCTCTTTTCTGACTGCTTATTTTCAATTAGTAAAATTCTCATCCTCATGTTTTAATGCCTTCATGACCTCACCCCTCCCTATCTCTGTAACATCCACCAGCCCTACAACCCTCCCAGAACTCTGCATTTCTCCAATTCTTGTCTCTTGTGCATCCTTCACTCCCTTCACCCCACCATTTGCAGCTATGTGTTCGGTCATACAGGCCCTATGGAATTACCACTCTAAACCCCTCCACCACTTCTCTTCCTTTAAGTCCCTCCTTAAAACCCACATCTTTGACCAAGTTTTTGATCACCCCTCCTAATATCTCTTTCTTTGACTCTGTGTCCATTTTTTCTGATTATGCATCTTCAAAGTGTCTTGGGACAATTTTCCTATGTTAAAGGCACAATAGAAATACATGTTGTTGTTATCAGCATTGGAAGAGGTGGGGGAAACACTGCAGAAGCGGGTGTTCTAGAAAAACTGGGATGATTCCTGGGATTTGGGAACAAGTGGAAAGGGGCCCTGGGAGTATTTTGGCTGGGGTCCCAGGGTCTGGGAGCTTTAGGGGAAGTCCTGGGATCAGGTAGCACTGGTATTATGGTCTAAGGGTGAGCACTGAGAGGAATATTGGGGGGGAAGGGGGAATGAAGTCTTGGGTGAGGGGGTCTGGGATGTACGATTTGGAAACATTGGGAGGACCAAAGTCTGGCAGTATTGGGGCAAGGTGTAGATGCCTTGCAAGGAGGATGGGCCAGGTGAATGTGACCCAAACTGCCCTTGGCCTATTTTGGAACATCAGGCGCCAACCTTCCACCATGTTCCTGTCTGTCAGCCTCCTCTCTGACCCACCCAGAATTCCTTTTGCATCAACACTTTCTCGATAATCAGACAGTTCCTGTTTCTGCCTTTTCGCATTGCTTGATAATCTAGTATAAAAATCAATGTTTTAGTTTTAGTACGGAAGTTTGTTCACCAGAAAACAGTGCTTAATATTTACAGGTATAAATTACATGGTATAGTGCAGGTAATAAGGCAGCAAAACAAATTCCTGCAGTAACTATACCTAGTTCTTGACATTCAACTGCTACAGCTTGACCAGCAGCATCTAAAATCGCCTTGGACACACCTGAAATTAAATGTGTAAATGAAATGGTTAATTTATAAGAGCATAGAATAATTATTTAATTTATAATTGCTGATTTTAATTTATCCAATTCACCAACCATACTTGTTACTACCAAACAAAATGCATATAAATTGGTGCCTGTTTGTTTAAACCAAATTATGTGTCTCAAGTAAATTAATTCTGATAGTAAATAGGGTGGTGTTGTATCATAAATGCAAGATTTTTTTTCTTTCTTTGTATTGTATCTCTTTTTTATCTTTGTAGTACAATATATTGTGATTATTTAATGGTTGTGTAACAGCTTTACTGGTCAAACACTATCTCAGCTATGTTATATTTTGGTGTATAAAATTCATACATAAGTTAAAGATTAGGAATTATATTCTGCTTATCCAAATCACTTTTGAACATTGTGCTGAAATACCTGAATTTAGTGTGAAATTGTTATTTGTTGAATTGACAATGACATCAGTGGTCTCCTTTGTTATGTCTCCTGTTATTACTTGCAACAAAATTGGTCCTACTTGTATTTCAGCATGACCTGCGGTAGGTGAAGAAATTGTTCCAAACAAAGGTCCTGCAAAAAAAGTTTCAAAAATGTTTTGCTATTATAAATTACTTCTGATGCCCTTCTCTTTTACTAAGGGAAGTATTACTCCTTAGAAATATACAACAAAACATGCAGACTCATAGATGGAAAAATACTAAGGGCTGGATTTTGTCTTGGGGTCGGGTTGGGGTCATGTCCTCCAGATTTTGTGTTGCCCCCCCCGACTCCAGATTAATGTGGATGAATGATGCACTTTTAACTTAATTGGGCAATTGAGTTCCAGCATGTGGGAACCCATGAGAGAAGACCTGCCTGACTTTTGATGTGATTGGACCTGGATGCAAAATTGATATGAAAGAAAGAAAGAAAGAAAGAAAGAAGAGAGAGAGAGAGAGAATTTTTTTTTGCATCCAAGTCCTCTCGCAGCAAAGGCCAGGCAGTCTCTGAAGACATTCAATGGAGCAGCATCAGAGGCGACTTTCAGGCCTAATACTACTACTACCTTCATCACATCTCCGTTGTAATAGTGGACCTGCAGCTCATAGTCAGCTATCCACTTGTGCACCCGCCAGGTTTCACTGCAGTGTTTCACACCAGGCGTACTTCACGTCAGAAAAGGGTTAAACTAGCTACAACGATTCAAAATAGCATTACAGACCCAATTTAGGGCTTGTTAAGGGCTGTAATGGCAGGCGGGAGAGAGTCGGGAACCCCGCGACTGATTTTGTCAAAATTGCGTGGAGGCGGGATGGAGTCGGGATGGGGTCGGAAACCCCGACCCCGCAAATTTAACCCCCCACACGCCTCCAAACCTGACTCCATGGGTCATTCAAAATCCAGCCCTAAGAATCTATAACCAATCAAATAAACATAAATGCCTACTCTCAGACACCTTGCTGTTTTACTCCATGTTCAAGCAATAGGATTTCCCCCTTTGATGATTAAACACCATGGGGAAAAACAGAACTGACTCATACATCAACTTGTATATTTCTAGTTCTTGAAAGACTGCGGGGTCTGTCATCAGAACAGGACTGGAGTGGGGGATGATGCTGAGGCAGGGATACTGGAAGGTCTAAAATTAGGGGCAGAAGAGCAGCAGATGGGACTTCATACTGGCAGGAAGAGCAGCAGGATTGGCACATGGATGAATAGGTCAAGCAGGACCAAAAACTGGGGAAATGGGCTTGGGAGCCGGAGGTACTCCAGGTCAAGGTTGAGGCCAAGAACGATCAGGAAAGTGTGGGGCCTCGGCTACGTTGTGGCTTCTGAGACTTGTACTCTGCTTGCTTGGTTGTGCTGCACCAGTCTCACAGTTCAATTACGCTCTCTGCATATGCAGTGTGATGAAGGCTGGAACACGCAGTGGCTTGCGGGAATTGTACAGTGATTGTTTTGCTCAGGACATTAAGCTGCAGCTGGATGGGATGGGCTGTGAAATACTGGGGGTGGTGTTCCTGAATAGAGAATATCCATGAGGCCTGGAGAGGTTTGTCAGGCTATCCATTTGTGGGTGGGGGATAAAAACTGTTGGGGCTGGATTTTTCCAACCTCGGCGGGTCCGGGGCGGGCGACGTCCGTGGCATGTGGGGACCTGGCATCTGTCTTGATCCCGGCCTCCAACAAGAATTTACGATGATGGGGCTTGTTAAGCCCGCCCTGCGGGCGGCCAATTAGTAGGAAGCGGGTCTGATGATGTCATTTGATGACACGTCATCAGCCGGTTTCCTTAAAGGGACCATGTCCAAATTGATTTTGACAGTTCTGCTGTCAGTGTCCTGCAGCATTGAGGTGCTGCAAACACTGACAAGCACTGCACAAAGGTGCACGGCTGCACCCAGGAGCTCCCTGGACTCCCTCCATATGCTTATGGAGGGAGTCACAGCACGAAGGGAGGCTCTCTTCCCTTCCCATGGGCGGACGACACCTCCCCAGGACACCAGCACAGCCTGGTTGCACACTGCACAGGAGGACACAAGCAGGGATGTCATCAGTCCGACCAGGCTGTAGTGGCGCAAAGCCACACTCATCCTCCTTATCACTCTGCCTTCTCTACCCTTCTCCTGCACATCCTTACTCACACCAACTTCCCTTACACCTCCACCCATCTCTCTCTATCTACATTATCACTTCCCCATCTCACTAGCCACCCGTCATACTCACCCTCATCCTTGTCCAATCACTCAAATTAACAATACACAAGGTAGGCACTTGTGTGCTTTATCCAATGTTCGTGTAAAGTATATGTTAATCTGTTGTCAAGCATTGAAATCCTTATTGTCACCACTTTGCCTTCTTGGACAGATTTCTGTGCACCTTTGGAAAGTGTCTTATTGAGTTCCAGTGAATGGTGAGACATAACGTTTCCCCCCCCCCCCCCCCCCGCCCCCCACAATGGTGATGAGTGTGAAAGGAATGGCTTGGACATTGTATGGATGCTTTATGGTGCTGGTGTGGGGTGGTGCCAACCTGGTGCATCATGTGGCAGCCATGGTGTTCAGTGTTAAGTGAAGCAAATCTGGACATGGTGAGGCCATCGAGGCGTCCCAGGCAGCAATGTGCACGGGTGATGATGCCCTGTGTCGAGTGCAGCATCAGTTGATTGCGGAGAAGGTTGGTGTGGATGTTGGTGCTGCTGGTGTGCCCAGTGATGTTGGTGTTGGGGCTGATCGTGCTGGGTTTCTGAGGACCAAGGTGGGATTTTTTCAAGGGCACCGATGCTGATGGAATAGATGGCAGGTGAGGTTGAGATGACAGAAGTAATCTGTCAATGTTGAGGTAGGTTGTTCGAAGGAGGTGACAGTGGATAGAGAGATTACTCCAAACACTTCAAAAGTGCATAAAGCTCAAAAGTGGGTTCCAAGTACTAAAGGCTAAAGCTTCTGAGATTGGAAAGTGACCAGCTGTAAAATGGTAGCTTTTATACCACTTTTGCAGCTGTCACCTATTGAAAGAAATGGAGAGTTGTTCAGAATCCAACATACTTACCTGGCGTGATCCCTGAGTGAAGGGGACCTCGTGGAAACTTGGGGAAATGCTTTGTACCTGGTAAAATGGTGATTAAATTACTTTAAACACCCTCTTAACTTGCATAATTGCATGACCCGCCACTTAGTGCCGTGTCTGCAAAGCGCAGGCAGAACCTGCACTAGGGAAACTCACAAGGAGGCGGGTTTAGAGCGGGATACCGCCCCGCTTTCAATCTTTTGGATTTTAACAGCAGACCCGCCTCCGAACCCGCCCTCTGAGCGCCGGCAAAATTCAGCCCTTGGAGTGATTGGAAGATGGATGGATAAGTACATGAGCAAATTTAAGATTTTTTCCCTGAATTTTCATATGTGTTTATCTTATAATTGTTTATTAGATTTATAATGCAATATTTAAGAGCTGTGTTGGCAGCCATACCCTGAAGAATCCTCTTTTGGTGTAATGCAATTCTGGAGACTTCTTTTGCTGGAATATGATTAGAAGAAATTAGGGAGTAAGTTAAATGTGGGAAGAAAGGTTTTGTGTGACATTACTAGTGAGTAGAAAAAGTTGAAAGTAATCAAATCGAAAAGTGAAAATACAGGCACTTAAACACTTGGCCAATGATAAAGAAAACAAATCACCAACAGCTCAACATAAATGACAGATTTACTGCACATGATGGACAACGGGCCTGAAACCCTTGCAGGAGCCCTTGGAAAACAGCACAAACAGTGTAAAAATATTTTCCTGGAGGTTCTGCTGAACTCCTGCCAAAGTAGCAGTGGAACACTCACAGAATACCAGGGCTAACAGATTTTACTATAAAAATATAATTCAATGTTTAATGATGGTTGATGACAAATTTGGCATTATGATACAAGAATTCAAGTATAGATTATTAAATATTCCAATTTGGAGCTTAAGTATTGGACCAGAGGGAGGAGGAGCAAAACATACTTCAACAGTTTGATCCAACAATTATTAATAATATATAATGAAATAATTGATATTGTGATCTTAACATGCTGAATCGCTGTTCAAATAAAGTATAGGTAAAAATGAACTGGGCTTTAAAGTTCAACTACATGGAAGGAAGCATGAAAACATACTCAGGATTCCAGAAATAAAAAGATTTAGTGGAATATTTATTTAACCTTTCTTTAGAAAATGACAGAAGAAGGATGCAATCGAATTTTTTCTATCTTTAATTAGACTGTGTCTGGATCTAACAAACGCTGGAGGATGGAGGGGGACCAGCACCATTATAACGAATGTGTTTTTCATCATCAGTTTGTGAGCCCACTGGAACAAACCAAATCTAATCAGCATGTGAAACAAATAGCCACCTACCTGAGGGTCTCTGCTGTGCAGCATGAAGTGGCATTTTCGGCTGACCGTTAAAAGTTCTTTTGAATTCACAAGTCACTGCCTAAACAACAAAATATTGTTAATGCTCAGAGCAATGGAGCCAATTTTTTAACATATAATTTTTAGAAAGTAAACTGCCTTTCATTGGCAGCATGTTTCTGTATTTTTACAGGAATAAAATTATAAATGTTGGCGTAATGAGTGATAAAACAAATATTCTAAATAAAATAGTAAAATCTAATTTAACCGTAAGGTCATGAAAAACAAAAGCAAAATACTGTGGACGATGGAAATCTGAAATAAAAACAGAAAATGGAAAACACTCAGCAACTGTGGAGACTTTAATCTTCATATAGACTGGACAAATCAAATTGGCAAAGGCAATCTGGAGGACGAGTTCATGGAATGCATTCGGGACAGTTTCCTAGAACAATATGTCATGGAACCAACCAGGGAACAGGCTATTTTAGATCTTGTATTGTTTAATTAGCAATCTCATAGTAAAGGATCCTCTGGGGCAGAGTGATCATAATATGATAGAATTTCACATTAAGTTTGAGAGTGACTTGCCTAAGTCCGAAACTAGAGTCATAAACTTAAATAAAACCAATTACATAGGTATGAGGGGTGAGTTGGCTAAGGTAGATTGGAAAAATAGATTAAAAGGTATGGCGGTAGATAAGCAGTGGCTAGCATTTAAAGGAATATTTCATAATTCTCAACAAAAATACATTCCATTGAGAAACAAAAAATTCACGAGAAAAGTGATCCAACCGTTGCTAACTAAAGAAGTTAAGGATAGCATTAGATTGAAAGAAGAGCTTATAATGTTGCAAAGACTAATAGTAAACCTGAGGATTGGGAGAGTTTCAGAAACCAGCAAAGGTTGACCAAAAAATTGATATAAAGGGAAAAAATAGAATATGAGAGAAAACTAGCAAGAAATATAAAAGCAGATTGTAAGAGTTTCTACAAGTATGTAAAAAGGAAAAGAGTAGCAAAAGTAAACATTGGTCCCTTAGAGGCTGAGATAGGATAAATTATTATAGGGAATAAGGAAATGACAGAAACGTTAAACAAATATTTTGTATCTTGTCTTCACAGTAGAAGACACAAAAAGCATACCAAAAATGGTGGGGAACCAAGGGTCTAATGAGGGTGAGGAACTTAACGTAATTAATATAAGTAGAGAAAAAGCACTAGAGAAATTAATGGGACTAAAAGCCGACAAATCCCCTGGACCTGATGGCCTACATCCTAGGGTTCTAAAAGAGTTGACTGAAGAGATAGTGGATGCCCTATTCCCTAGATTCTAGAATGGTCCCAGCGGATTGGAAGGTTGCAAATGTAAAACCGCAATTCAAGAAAGGAGGGAGAGAAAAAACAGGGAACTACTAGGCCAGTTAGCCTGACATCAGTCGTCGGGAAAATGCTGGAATCCATTGTTAAGGAAGTGGTATCAAGTCACTTAGAAAATCATAGCATGATTATGCAGAGTCAACATGGTTTTATGAAAGGGAAATCGTGTTTGACAAATTAATTAGAGTTTTTGAGGATGTAACTAGCAGGGTAGATAAAGGGATGTAGTATATTTGGATGTTGTATATTTGGATTTCCTAAAGGTATTCGATAAGATGCCACATAAAAGGTTATTACACAAGATAAGGGCTCATGGGGTTGGGGGTAATATAGTAGCATGGATAGAGGATTGGTTAATGGACAGAAAACAGAGAGTAGGGATAAACGGATCTTTTTCAGGTTGGCAGGCTGTAACTAGTTGGGTGCCGCAACAATCAGTGTTGGGGCCTCAGCTATTTACAATCTATATTAATGACCTAGATGAACGTTTGCTGATGATACAAAGCTAGGTGGGACAGTAAGCTGTGAAGAGAACACAAAGAGTCTGCAAAGGGATATAGATAGACTGAGTGGGCAGTAAGGTGAAAGATGGAGTATAACAGAGAAATGTGAGGTTATTCACTTTGGTAGGAAGAATAGAAAAAGAGTATTTTTTAATTGGTGAGAAACTTTCAAATGTTGGTGCTCAGAGAGATTTGGGTGTCCTCGTGCAAGAAACACAGAAAGCTAGCATGCAGGTACAGCAAGCAATAAGGAAGGCAAATGGCATGTTGGCCTTTATTGCAAGGGGATTGGCATATAAGAGTAAGGAAGTCTTGCTACAATTGTAAAGGGCCTTGTTGAAACCACACCTGGAGTACTGTGCACAGTTTTGGTCTCCTTATCTAAGGAAGGATTATACTTGCCTCGGAGGCGGTGCAACGAAGGTTCACTAGATTGATTCCTGGGATGAGAGGGCTAACCTATGATGAGAGATTGTGTAGAATGGGCCGATACTCTCTGGAGTTTAGAAGAATGAGAGGTGATCTCATTGAAACATACAAGATTCTGAAGGGAATTGACAGGGTAGATGCTGAGAGGTTGTTTCCCCTGGCTGGAGTGTCTAGAACTAGGGGGCATAGTCTCAGGATAAGGGGTAGGCCATTTAAGACTGAGATGAGGAGGAATTTCTTCACTCAGAGGGTTGTGAATCTTTGGAATTCACTGCCCGAGAAGGCTGTGAATGCTGAGTCTTTGAGTATATTCAAGGCTGAGATAGATAGATTTTTGGACTCTAGGGGAATCAAGGGATATGGAGATTGGGTGGGAAAGTGGAGTTGACGTCGATGATCAGCCATGATCTTATTGAATGGCGGAGCAGGCTCGAGGGGCCGTATAGCCTACTCCTGCTCTTATTTCTTATGTTCTTAGAAACAGAGTTAATGTTTCAGGCCGATGACCTGTCATATGAACCTTAATGATAACTTTGATTTTACTATACACCAAAACCGTACAAAAATTTCTCAAATACTTCTACATGATCTAGAACCAGCATTTTTTAAAGTAAGGAAAGAAACTGCAGAAAGAAATTGGATTCATAAAGTACTTTATCAGATCTTCAGAAAGTCCTGCGGCATTTTTCCATCCAATGAATTAATTTTAGAAGTGAAGTCATTATTGTTACGTGAGTAAACAAGCAGGAGAGAAGACTCGATGAATCAAGAACTGATTACACGATCCCACGTTTGGGTTTTAAAATCTGTAGTTTTTGGAGCAAGGGAAAACTAAGGGAAGTAAGGAACGCCACAGTTTTGAGGTCTGGAGACAGAATGAGTTATAGTAGGAGACTGTGATGAGACTTGACATTACAGGGAAGAGGAAAACATGCAGGATAGTATATTTCGAGTTTAGCAGAAATAAGGGGGAGTTTCAAAGAAGCACTAACCACAGTAGTATTCCTAAATTTAATATAGCAGTGGCTCAGCTGCAGCTCAGTTGGTAGCACCCTTGCCTCTGAGTCAGATGTTGTGGGTTCATAGTCCCACTCTAGAGACTTGAGCACAAAAATCTAGGCTGACACTCCAGTGCAGTACTGAGGGAGTGCTGCACTGTCGGAGGTGCCATTTTTCTGATGACACGTTAAACGTCTGCTCTCTCGGGTGGACGTAAAAGCTCCCATGGCACTATTTCGAAGAAGAGCAGGGGAGTTATCCCCGGTGTCCTGGCCAATATTTATCCCTCAATCAACATCACTGAACAAAAACAATTATCTGGTCATTATCACATTGCTGTTTGTGGAGGCTTGCTGTTGCAAATTAGCTGCCACGTTTCCTATTTTATAACAGTGACTACACTTCAAAAGTACTTCATTGCCTGTAAAGTGCTTTGGGACATCCGGTGGTAGTGAAAGGCGCGATTGCATTATTGTAATTTGTAATATAGGCAACAACTGACTATAGATGATGGATATCATAACTAGCTATCGTATTTCATGAAAGAGCATTAGAGACATAGGATGAGACAAAAGGTTTATAGAAAATATAGATCAGTTATGCAATTCATCATGCAAATAGCAAGTTAAATTTACTACTGAAAAATGTGAAGTATCCCACATTGGTCAGAAATGTGCATCATAAGCAGACAATGAATAGAACTGAATTTGCAGATGGAGTTTCAGAATGGAACTGGATTGATGGTACATTCATGACATTCAATGCCTAGATCACACTCGGGTGTTTTGTATTCAATTTTGGTCACAGCACTTGAAGGTTAGTAGAGACAAAACCATCAGTGGCATTCAAAGGCACCTGGATGCTATAATGTGAGAGTTAGGCATAATAGATGAATAAGCTCAATGTGTCAAATGACCTTTTTTCATTATTTACTTTTCTGATGTTCTTATAGTTTTCAATGGAAAGAGAAATTGAAACCTAGAAGTAAGACAGGGACTGCCTATCAGACAAGGTTTTATTTTGCATCCTGTCCAGGAGAGCAATTGAAGTTTTGGAAATGTCTCCCCAGATATGGAACAGTACTCAAGGCCGAAATCAGGTCTCAAGCTTTGTTGAGAATTGTTGAGGGGAAAAGAGGTAGTTGGCAGCAAAGAAGAAATAGAATGTAGGAATTCCATTTGAGATGAGAAGAGCTAGTAAGACCAAGAATGTAAATACCTGAAGGAAGATTAGGCTTGGATCCATCAAAGGTAATAGATAGTTGCTGTTAGTTAGACATGAAGAAACAGCAATTTAGAAGATTTGTAAGGAACAAGATTTTCATTGTTTAAAATGAATGAAGATCAAAGCCTAGTGCAAGAGGAATGATAGAGTGATGGCATGCAATCTGAAGGAAGCCAATAAATGAGTGGAGTCATCACCAAAAGAGTTATGAAAGATGAATGGAGAGGGTTGCTGAAATGGAAACAGAACAAAGTTGCAGAAAGAAACAGTGCTGGGAAACTCCTTACAAAGAAACCAAAGCAGCCAGTTATTTGACAAGAAACTAGCTTTTGCAGGGTGCCCAAAATGATGGCAAATGAATCAACAACACTGCAGAGTTCCAATAATGCATAAGCTGGAAGATCACCAGTGGACAAGCCATGCCAAAAACCATTCTGTCTATCAAACTGATATTTGTATGAAAATTACAAAGCAAAATCAACAAAAAATTAGCTTAATCAAATCAAGCTGGTTAAGCTAAAATTATTCAGTAAAAAATATATAATTAATGTTTAAATATTTCCACTTTAAAATATATTTTTGTTACCCTAAAGAACATACAAATTAGTCATTAATTTTGAGGATCAACATTTTGCATTACTAGAAATAATCTACTAATGGAGCAGACCTGAAAATAAAGCTGATCAATAACAGATCCATACCTGAACAGTAGGACCATCTTCAGGATGCACCACAAAGAGAACATTCTTAATAAACTTAGTATATCTCTTATTGCTGAACTTTAGAACTTCCTCAAACATCACTTGTGCAACAAGATCCTTCGGAAAACACAAGTTGCCAGTTCCAATTGCTGGGAATGCGATGGAAACCAGCTGTGCTGCTTCCGTGTTCTTCAGACAATCCTTAATTATCCTTCGTAACAGCTGGAAAGTAATTTCACACCAGGTGTTTCTATCCAATAATATAATTGTTCAAAAACAGGAATTGCTGCATTGACACTGACATTAGAATGTATATTACCTTTTCCGCAGCTCCATTTCCTTGATCCCACTGAGGAGCAACAACGTGAAACACTGCAGCACAGTCAAGATTACATCCATTTGTTTCATAAATCCTTCCTGTATCAGGTTTTTTACTTTGCTTTTCGTTCCACAGTAACTGTTGGAGCGGTGGGCCAGCTTTCTGTAATATTGCTCGGGAAACTGCGCCTTTGTTAAGATCTAGATCCATTCCAATGACATTTACAATGACAGCGGCCTGGAAATAGAAAAACAATTATAATAAAGGTAAAATACATTTTTTGGAATTACTGACAATCTCAAATAAATGAGTTACAGTGAAGACTTACTGTTACATCTTGAATATTTCCTTTGACAACACTGACATTTAGACCTTCTTTTGTTTGAGCTTTATGCAGACAATTTATGCTTCTTCTATTTGCCATGCTGCGAAAGTCAAGCCTTTCTGGCTGCGCAGGCGAACTACTTAAAAATTCACCTAATATTTTCTGAACAGCATCTGAAACAGCTCGAACAGTTTTTTCATCACAGTTTACCAGGTGGATCTCTTTCAGTGTACTGCCTCGTTGTGAATCCACACAGTGTTCTCTGATTGATCTGACAATTATTTCTGCACACAAATGCAACGGAAATCCAAATATTCCTGAACTAATAGCAGGGATTGCTATAGATGTAAAATTATGGGTTTCTGCGAGAAATAGACACTGCTTCACGGCCCTTCTTAAGCATTTCTTAGCTGTGTCTGCATCAGTATTCATCCATCTTGGTCCAACTGCATGAATCACTTTGGAACATGGTAGGTTACCAGCATCAGTAATAACTGCATCACCAGGCATAAGAGATCCATGATTGTCAACAATCCTATTACATTCAATTTGCAACACTGGACCAGCTGCTTCTAATAGTGCTCTGCAAGGCCTCCGGTGTGCTTTAGATCTTCATTTGCTGCATTGACAACCACATCAACACGATGCTTGCACAGATCTCCTCTAGAAACAGCAACTAAAGGCCCACCAGGCAATTGTACTTTACAGTGAGCCTGGCGCAATTCACTATTATCTCCAAACACACAATGCTCAGTAGGTCTTAGAACACAATTAAATTTATGCATTGCAGTAGTAATATATATATCTTCTTTTTCTTTGAAAGCCTTCTTTGATCCTGGTTGAGTAATTTTCAAGACTGAACTAATTACTGTGGAAGCTGCATCTGATAGTAAATTCTCCACTTGACAGACATTCTCTTGGGGACCTGATACTAAAACACTTGCATCATTTGCCATGTTATTAACATTTATTTTCACACCCATTGGTGGTGTTTGGAAAATGTCAATTTTCTTAAAAGCGATCAAAAACTGCAGGACACCACCAGATTTAAATGGAATGTTTTTTTGAATGATTGTGTTTTTCTTGACGAAATCCAAAAGCATTTCAAACACTTCAATGACAGCACCAGAATAGCCAGAGATAATAATCTGCCCATGTCCATCTCGTGATATTTCTTTAATTTCAACCTGTTTACTGGAAGAATTCAGCCTTGCGTCCAATTTGTCTTTTAGTCGTGTCCATTCACTCTTTCTGATGACGCTTGGATCTTCTATCTCAATACACTTGAAATCGAGATGTTTTTTGATTTGTTTTTCTGCTGCACATAAAGAACTATCTGTATTTCCCAGCAGCTGAATACAGTTATCCTTAATGTCATACACAGCATTGATTCCTTTTGATATGAACATACAGCAGGAAACTTCACTGTGGTCTACTCTTTGTAGAAAACTAATAAGATGAGGGTTCAGATCAGCTCGCTTTTGTTTCATTTGAAAAACTTCTTCCAATATATTACTTTTGGTAGCATAAACATCTGATGGCAAACCATGTAATGTTATACATCCTGCAGTTGAGTTGTATTTCATGCTGAGGTTTGGAAACCGTTTGGACAAATGCTTTTCAAGATCACCACTCAATAATAGATTATATACAGCAGGATTAATAGACACTGTCTGAGTCACACTTTGCTTCTCCCGTTCCAATTTTGCAATGGCACCATCCATAAATGATTTGAATACTCGTTGTAGAGTATCTACACTGTCAGATTCTCCGGACAATATCACCTTTCCCTTTGAAAAGTTTGGTATAACAGCAACATTTTGGTTCAAACACTGATCAAGATCTCCCTGAATTATTTCCCAGATTTGTTGATTCACATCATTTTCAATAGTTTTGTACTTCGACACGATATGAGTAAATTTCCTGAAGCTTCCCTTTTCCAGTTCTTTGCAAGTTTTTCGAATGACCCCTCATGTCTTGAAAAAGTTGGAGATATTTTGATTGTGTTTGATTGGTCTGATTCTGGCAATGCAATGTCACAGTTGTGTACTGCCATTTCGTCACTGATTTCCACAATTCGCCTTTTATCATTTTTAAGAAACTGCAAGATGTAGGGATCAATATCGACAGTGAAGGGATCTGGCATTTTCACAACTGGTCTTTTGTTCCCATATAAAGCTGAACCCAATGACTTGTAGTAGGGATAGACATGGATTGGTGTTTTATCAATGATGTGTGTTTTAGACAGAATGGTATCCAGAACTGTAAATAAAACAAAAAGAAAATTATGTTCCAGAAATATGATCTACAGTTGGTGTAAATGGTCTATATTTCTAATATGCAAATCTTACCTTTAGAATTTTCAAAAGAAACAACAGCTGCGCTGTCCTCAGGTGTTATTTCAATGGTTGTCACAATTCCACGTCCATTTTTAGGACTTTCAAAGTAGAGTTTTAACAAATCTTCACTGGTACTAGAAGGCAGATTCTCCACTCTTACACTCTTCGTTATTTCAAGTTGCTGTGGCAGAATTTTTTGTTGGCCTTTCAAAACCTTGTTGGAACACCTTTTGATGAATTTAGTGAGGTCTAAAAATAAATTACAAGAAAATAAACTAATCAATTATTTTTATGTCAACTTATCTGAGCATTATGAAAAAATAACAATTGTGGAGTTGAAGTGGTAACTTAATACTCATATAACACTTCTGATTATTAGGAAAGCAATTATTTAGGAGCCAGCAATTATAATGAGGCAGTATTGTTAATTCTGTGCTCATCAAAGAGAAGCCCATTAGTGCTGGAGAGTATAACATTTGCGCCACTCTAATCAGTTCTGCATGACAGTTTGCATCTTCCACTCATTCCATTTTCTGAGATGTTTGCTCACCTCAGTAGTATTCTGTCAACTTGGGAGTAAAAATTGCTTCTACTGGTTGTGAACATGATCAAGATTTCACATTTGATTCTTCTGTGATGCAATGTAATTTGTTTTTGAAAACAATGAGCAGTATATCTTTAATAGGAAGATACACAATAGGCCTAATTTACATTGTGGTAACGAGCTCTGTGGCGCCAAACGGGCGTCCCGATGCAGCTCATCAGATTAAGGCTGCCCAATATTGGGCTGCCCTGACCAACAGCTAGGTAACTGCAGGGCGGGGGCGGAGGGGAAGGGGGTGGGGGTCCTGGGTTGGCAGCAGTTTTTGTGGGGCCTAGAGAAGTACTTCTGCAAAAATAATTCTAAACTCTTCGGCTTCATTGCCCATGGAACTGGTCAGAGCATGCACGCAGTAGTCCCAACCAGTTCCAACCTAAAATGGTAATCAGGGTCCTACTACCTGAAACAGGTGGGCGCTTTGGGCGCTCAGTAGAAGGACCCTTTCAAAATGGTACCTGTCTCTTCATTGGCTACCGAACCTATTTAGAGGCCGTTACAGCCCCATTAATGCCAAGCGTAGCAAGTGAGTATCAGCCCCAATTTGTTTAAATACGTTTGTGTTTTAAGAACTAGTCCATAAGCACAAATACAATAGAAACATGGTTAACAATGTCTGTTTCTCTGCCTTGTCAATAAAATCACAACACCTTTGAGTGTAGCGATGTATGATACTTCAAGAGAATGATGTGTTTTATCCCCCATCACCCTAATATTGGTACTGTCTCAGAAGATCACAAGAATATTTGGAATCAAGCACTATAACTGACATTGTCCTAGCTCTATTTTTCCTGCAGTAAAGCCAATCTTTTTCCCACTAAAAATGTTCAGTTACGTGGATTGTGAATTTAAGAAATTTGTAATTAACTCCTAGGCAGGAATTTTCCCATTGGAGAGCATGTGGGTTTGGGGCAGATCGGCAGTTAAAAGTGTGGCAATTGAAAGCGTGTCGGGAACCCGCTGTCATCCTGCTGACTTCCGCCTTTAACTCGGACGCGTTTTGAAGCACGCCATGGACATGCTCAGGAGAGGCGGGTGACCTCATTGCTCATTAACTGCTCGTTGAGAGACCCTTAACTGCCTTTTTAACGTCAGGTTTGGGCTTTAACTGGTTGCACACGGGATTCACGCACCTCGGGAACCTTGCCTGTGAAAGGAAGGCGGAAGCTCAGTGGCCATTGTGCGAGTTCATTAAGTGACAGCTGGAAAAAGACATAAATACTCCCACCTTACACCTGCTTCCTTGCTCTGGCTGACACCATTTTGTGCAGGGATTTATCTCCTCACTGAACTGATGCTCCACAGGAGATAGGGGGTCAGCGCAGGGTTGCACCGCACCAGAGGTGATACCCCCAACACAGGGTATACAGGCAGAGGATGAGCTTCCTCAACATGACTGAGCAGCAGTGCTTCGGGAGGCTCAGGCTATCGCACCAGGTCATCGCAGACATTTGTAACTTGCTGGAACAAGACCTGCTGCCCAGAGGTCCTGGTGGACACGCCTTGCCAGTGGCTGTCAAAGTCACCAGCACCCTCAACTTCTTCGCCTCAGGCTTCTTCCAGGGGTCTGCAACAGACATTTGCAGGATCTCGCAGTCAGCCGCCCACAGATGCATCACCCAGGTGATGATGCTAGGTTTCACAAGTCAACCAATTATGTAAACTTTGCCACTGATGAAGCCAGTATTACTGAGTGGGCGCTCGGCTTTGTGGCTCTGACTGGCTTCCCACAGGTGCAGGGCATCATCGACTGCACAAAAGTGGTCATGAAGGCACCCTATCATCCCCCAGGAGTGTTTCAAACACAAGGGCTTCCACTCCCTCAATATGCAGCTCATCTGCAACCATAAAAAGATCATCATGCATGTGTGCGCCAGATTCCCTGGCAGCTGTCATGACTCTTTCATGCTGCGCCAGTCCACCCTCCCTCAGCTCTTTGCACCTCCAAACAGATTTACTGGCTGGCTGCTTGGAGACAAGGGCTAGCCACTAAAGACGTGGTTGATGACACCATTGAGGAGGCCAGGCAATGAGGCTGAGGAGCGTTATAATGACAGCCACAGGTCCACCAGATGTATCATAGAGCAAGCAATCGGCATGATGAAGATCGCTTCAGATGCCTTGACAGATCTGGAGGAGCCCTTCAGTACGCACCAGCCAGGGTCTCCAGAATCATCGTCATATGCTGAGTGCTGCACAACACAGTGAAAACAGTGAGGACTGGAGCTGCAGGAGGAGCAAGGCGCAGAGCGCACAGCCTCTTCAGAGGAGGAAGAGGAACTTGAGCTGGAGATGGCACCAGCAGCGGCAAACATTGCTGCCCGGGATGTGAAGGAAATAGCCATATTCTAAGAAATACATCATCCTATAAACAGATTTGATAATATTAAAACATGACAAACTGGGGTTAAAAATCTGAAAGCCTCAGCGACACAGGCTGTAAAACAGAAATACAGGCTTCTGAGATAAAGATCAGTTGTTAACACAAAGCTGTGAACACAAGCTTTGAAATGGGAAATGTTTGTAAATACAAAGACAACGCCCCTATTGAAACAGCAGGCTGGAGGTTCCTCTATGTCTGAACATTGGAACCAACACAATGGAATGACCCAAGTAAAGTGTCAAAATCTAACACGTCAAACAGGTGTACAGAACATTAAAAAAAAACAAGTGCCTTTGAAAAAATGACATCAAGTAAAAGAAATACCTGCCGTAAAATAGTTTTATGTTAAACTTAGAAACAGGAGACATGATTCTTAATACAACCAATTGAAGTAAATAAGAAATGCATGGAACACCCTAGATGAAGTGTTTACACGTTGTAAAAGGTACAAATAGGAAGGCTTTGAAAATATAACATCAATAGATGACACCAAGCAATTACATTGGGCTGGATTTTCAATGACCCTTGGGGGGTTAAAGTTGCAGTCCCGACCCCATCCCGCCTCCATGCCAGTTTCGCTGGTGGCGGGTACCCGACCTGTGCTGAGACCCGACTCCCCAAGGCGGGAAGGGATTAGTGACAATTAACTGCCTGTTAACAGGTGGTTAACAGGCAGTTTTTTGCATAATCCCTATTTTAAAAGGAGAAATGTGGGCTTCCCGACAGGTGGCAACCACGCCAAGTAATCGGGGCGGACCATGGGTCTCCAGGGGTTGGAGGGGTCGATATGTCCGGTGGGCAGGTGAGTGATGGGTGCATGTGTGCAGAGGTAAGTGTGTAAGGTAAGTGCTAAGTGTTGGAAAAAGTTTTACTTACCTTAACTTCCTCCTGCAGGTGTCAGCCCTTCAGTTCTCGGGAGTCAGAAATCTCACCGGCACAGAAAGCAGAAAAGCCGTGGACCTGTCAAAAACTGCAGCCTTCTGTTTTCTGTGGTGGAATGATTTCTAACTCAGCCTGAGAGGAAGGACTGAAGTTAGAAATCATATTGTCAGTGTTTGACAGCTTCACAGAGCTGTCAAACACTGATATTTCATCTGTCAAAAGCTCTTGACAGATGAAATGTCAATCTGTGACGTCACCTGTTGCCGGGTGGCCCTTAATTGGCCTGCTGAGCCCACTGGGTGGGCTCAACAAGGTCAATCAAGGGAAAATACAGTGGGTTGGCCACATCTCGATGGAGGCGGGTTTACAAGCCAGAATGTGTGATTCACGACACCACCCCGACCCCAGATTCAAAATCCAGCCCATTGTGTTTGTATTGAAAATGGAATAGTTAGGAGACACAACGTCTGGCTTACAAGCAGTTAAGTGATATTAAGAATTCAATAGAAAGACTTCCTAAGAATAGCATCAAATAGATAAATCGATAATAACCATAAAAATGGTAAGTTTTTGAACACCTAAAGGTAGAGACACAAGTCTGGTTGCAACAGTTGAATTGACAGTAAAGAATAGAAAACAATTCAATAGAGTCCAAAAATGTGCGGGTTAGGTTGATTTGGCTATGATAAATTGACCCTTAGTGTTAGGGGGGGATTAAATATGTGGGGTTACAGGGATAGGATGGGATATGTTAGGGGGAATTAAATACGGGGATAGGGTGGGATATGTGTTGGTGCAGGCTCGATGGGGATTCTGTGTGAGAAAGCAGGGACAGGGTACTGGATTTGGATGATCAGCCATGATCGTATTGAATGGTGGAGCAGGCTCGACGGGCCGAATGGCCTACTCCTGCTCCTAGTTTCTATGTTTATGAGTATCACTGGAGACAATTAGCTTACATCAGCAGAATACTTCAAAGAAAATACCACTAAAAAAGAGTATAAAAATAAGAGCTTTTCAGATGAAAAGTCAGAAGTCGCTGGAAGGGCAAGCGTTTCTCAACTTCACAGGCACGCTCTGTAAGTTTACAACTCTGAGTCTCGGGTAATTAAGGTATTTGATTTTGGTGGATATTCTGGATTAAGAAATAAGTAGAAGTGTGGAAATGTAACAAAGTTAAGATTTGAGAATAAGGATCTCTGAGAATAAGAAAATGTAAGCTATTTGTATTTTGAACTATTAAAGTCGCGATTGACTTATCAGCTGTTAACTGAATGTCGTTTTTTTAATAAATCTATATATTTTTAGAATTGTCTCACGGAGTATTTCTATATAAACTCGCAAACTCAATTTCTGTACACTCAAAGGAGTTGCAGAATTCGGGGGGGCGCGGGGGGGGGGGGGGGGTGGTGGGTATTCCGGGCCATCATAATATCCGGAAGGTTACAGTCTAGTTAAACTTATAAAAAGTGCTATCCGGAAGACGGTAACATCTTCACGTTGTTCCTTTCCTTTAGGGAGAGGTAGTCTGACCTTTAGACCCAATTAAGCGTCTTATAGGATTCGGCTATCTTTAACTTTAGTTGAAGGTGAATGTCTGGGGAATATGCCCGATCTGGGGTAGCCCGAAAAGGGCTAGGACTTGTAATTATCCCTTCAGGGAGGGCCTCGTAATGACCCAATTTACTTAACTTGCACCAGTGCACCCATATGGCTCCCAGATGCTGTACCAACTCGCCCCCACACCCCGCAAACAACACCACAAGGCAGTCCTACAATGACCAAGCCATTCCTGTAACCCAAACCCCCATTGCTCGAGGTTAAGTAATGTCTCACCATTCACTCCAAGTGACAAAGCCACTTCCCAGGTAGCAGGCAAAAATGGACAAGACGGGAAAGTAGTGCAATGAAATAAATTTATGTGCGTCAGAAATATAACTGAAACTTAACACTAATATTTTAGTAAACACCCACGTGCATCTATGATTGTGTTTTTTTTTCATTTCTGTGTGCTTCTACGAGGTGCAGCCCCTGTGGCTTCAGCAGAGGCAGAGGCAGGCAGCTCACTTCCCTGCTGCGACTGCTTTGACACTTTTGGCGGACGTCCTCTGCGTTTTGGAGCCTGTGAGGGCCCCACCAAAGTGCTCCTCCTGCAACTGTGCAGGGGCAGACTCGGCCATCGGGATCCGAGGCAGCATGTGGGGCTCTGACTGAGGAGGAGGCAATGGGGGAGAAGTGGGAGCGCTTTGAGAAGAGCCCCCACTTCCATGCCCCCTCTCACCATCATCCCTCTCATGGGCCACCCGCACTTCCCTGCTAGCAAGGAGCTGGAGAGCACCTTGCTGCACATCATTGGGGCCATGAAGGTCCAAGTCTATGTTGGCATCCCTCCTCGAGATGAGGTCTACGAACATCTGCCATCTGTTGTCCACAGCTAGCATGTTCTCATTCGACTGCCACATTTTCTGCTCCATGCAGGTGGCCATCCTTTCCATGGAACAGCACATCGTCGCCTTCACCTGCAAGATGGTGGTGCTCATGTTGGAGATGGACTCCTCCATTCTCTGTACAGTCGCACACATCACGGCTGCAAAAGCTGCCAGAGCCCCGTGCATTTGTTGCTGCTCCTCCCGGATCACCCTCTTTCTCGATGGCCCCCGAGGTTCAGCATCTGCATGCAGCTGAGCAGAGCTGGGAGTGTCCTGCGCCCTCCGGCGAGGAGTCTCCACTGCTGTCCCTGTCTCCCTCATCTGCTCTTGCTCATTTGTGATGTGCGAGACACCGGGTGACAACATTACTCGATGTCTCGCCGTACACACCAAGGTGCGCGTATCTTCGTTGGTGCTGGATGCGCATAGGTCTGGTGACGGTGCACACCCTCAAAGAGTGGAACTTCCTCTGAGGAGTCGTCTTCCTCCTCTGGCTGGACAGTGGGCGGGGGGGGGGGTGCACTTGATGGACCTGTGGGAGAGTAAAGAGATAAATTAGAAGTCTTATGATAAAAATGTGTAATGTTACCATAATGCACATGATGACATTTCACTGACTGCTGACATCAAGCCACCATGAGTGACTGTTGTATGCTATGTGGCTGTATGAGATTTAAGGTTGCTGGGAGGTCCCCTTCTCTCCATCTCCCACCGCCAGCAGCTCTCCAACTCCAGTGATTTCAAGCACATCCTCCTCTGCTGGAATCAAGTTGGTGAATATTGGAGGGCCACCTCCGGTTCGCTGCCTCTCCCTGCTGTTCTGGACTCAGTCCCACTCCAGAAGCTTGAGCACAAAAAAATGTAGGCTGAAGTGCAGTGCTGAGTGAGTGCTGCACTGCCGGAAGTGCCATTTTTTTGGATGAGACGTTAAACCGAGGCCCTGTCTACTCTCTCAGGTGGATGTAAAAGATCCCATGGCACTATTTCGAAGAAGATTGGGGAGTTATCCCCGGTGTCCTGGCCAATATTTATCCCTCAACCAACATCGCTAAAAAACATTATCTGGTCATTATCTCATTGCTGTTTGTGGGAGCTTGCTGTGCGCAAATTGGCTGTCGCGTTTCCTACATTACAACAGTGACTACACTTCAAAAAGTACTTAATTGGCTGTAAAGCGCTTTGGGACATCCGGTGGTCATGAAAGGCGCTATATAAATGCAAGTCTTTCTTTTCTCTCTTCTCCTGCAAGGAGGGAAAGAAGAAAACATTGAGTGAGAGTGATGGAATGAGTGTAAGGAATGGATGGGCTACATCTGTAGAGGGTGACTATGAGGGAGTGGCGTGACATTGTCAAATGGTCTCCTTCTGAGGCATTACTTCCTACGATTGCATTAGGATGAGGGTGAGTGTCAGGGGTGGTTAGTCAGATGGTGATGTGAGTAGGTGCATAGTCAGGGAGTGATGGGTACACCTGCAAGGTAGGTTGGTGTGAGGAATGATGTGTAGGAGTAGGCTTGGGAAGGCAGAGTGATGGGGATGGGGTGACAGACACATCAGGATGTAGTTGAATGTGGCATTGCACTCACCTTTCCTGTCCTCATGAGATCATTAAATCTTTTCCGGCACTGGATCCAGGACCACCTTACGACATCCTTGCTGCTGACCTCCTCCACGATCTCCAGCCATGCCCTCTTGGTGTCTCTGGTTGGTCTTTTCCGGCCATCCGCAGGGAACGGGACCTCCCTGCGTGCTCTGACTCCCTGGGCCAGCACTTCCAGGGAAGCATCAGTGAATCTGGGGGCAGCCTTCTGTCGGTGTGACTCCATGACCCACACAAATCTCAAGTGATATCCAGCAATTTCCACCTCTCCCAAACACCTTTATCTCTCCTCTAACAGCCTTCAACTGGGATGTGTGCAAGGCTGCTTTAATTATCCGAGCTGAAAACGAGTCATCGGTGACGTCAGCAGACCCGCTCCATTTAAATGGGCCGGGAAACCCGCATGACTGTTTCAATTGATGTCATTGAGTTAAATGCGCAATGCAAAACGCTGTTAAAAACTTCAGGATGGCGGCCCGCACGCACCCACCCCGACTCTCAGGTAAAGATTCCGAGTGTCTGAGTCAACTTAGGCTAGTGGAATGACAAACAAAGCTACAAACAGCAAACCAGTTCAAAAAGCCTAACCAGCACACTCACAAACTTTAGATTGTAAAACCCCGACACCATCTCAGCTGGCTACTACTTTACTTGCCAAGTCACATAAAATTCAGCAGAGGGAAGGATTCAAACACCACCAGCATTTTATACAGGATACCTCTAAAATGCTCATTAGCACTGTTGAACATAATACTGTACCAGTTAGTTACTGTATATTCAAGAACAGACACTTATCTCACCATTATTTTAAGCATTAAAAACTTTTATTTAAAACAAGAGTATTTTTAACTGTGTTTAAAATCAAAGTTCTAAATGTTTATAGTGCCAGTGAGCGAAGCATGTGCTGTTGAATATACAGTAACCAGCTAGAGTTATATTTAACAATATCCTCCGCTTACCAGCACGTTAGATGTACTGCTGTTTCAAATTTTAACATCACAGGAATCCTTCTGCCTGTGCTGAAGGAGTTTCTTGTGATTTGACAGTCAAGTTAGCAGCAGTTTGAGCGCCAGACTGAAACTGTAAAGGTGAGGTCGTGGTGAGTGCACGGCTGGGCTCTTTTGAACTGGTTTTCTGTTCAGTGGCTCTTTCTGCTGCTATTCTCAAATGCCTTGATTTAAAAAAAAAAGCAACTCAATGTTCTTACCTAAAGTTGCTTTTATGCTGTTCTTATGCTGCTGGCTCCTGACAAGTGGGTCTCACATGGGTGGCTGTGCCCAAAAGCTCAGAGTGCAATTTTTTTTTTAACCAATAAAAACTTGTCTACCTGCTGGTTGGTCCTAGTGACTCAGTAATTTTACGTTGGGGTTACTGCTGGGTGTATGAGACCCATACATCAGGAAGCAACAGTGCAAGCCCTGCCCTACAGCCAATGTAAAAGCAATTTAATTAACATTGAATTAATGACAGAACAGACAAAATTCTGGAAAAGTGTGCATGTAATTAATTTGCACTTAAAGTGGGCTTCATTGTAATAATTTACTCTTTCGTATTACAGTTTGGCACTTCAGTATAATATGCTAAGATACAATATTTTCCCAAAAAATTAATATATGTAAAAAGGAAATTTAAACCTTTCTGTTGTGGGAAAAAAAAGTTGAGGGGGAAAAAAAAAACAATATAGTGCTGGAAATCAGCTCCCACAAAGGGACTTCATCCGAAATGTTAATCTGTATGTTCTCTTTTCAGGTGTTGATGACCTGTTGCAGATTTCCAACATTGTCTGTATTTCTGTTAATAATTTGCTTTGCTATCTCTTCAAAATAAGAATTTTCCTGTTATATTTTTGTTGCTGAACATTGTAACACAACACCTTGAACTAACAGTTACTGAATACTAACTCTTACCAGTATCAGTTTTGAAAGTCACAACAGCCGCATTTATTTCACTCAACATTTCCATGCTGAAATCATCAGCTTCTTCAGTTAAGTCAGTAAAATTTTCGACCAGTAGATTTAACATTTCACACGTGATATTTTCAGGAAGATTCTGTAGTACTACAGAAGAGGATTGTGGAGGAGCTTCACTCTCTTCTTCATGAAGTCTCCTCACCATTATTTGAATGTTCTCCACTGAATGGGCTTCTTGGCTCAATACTGCCTGAGCATCTTAATAAGAAGAATCACAAAATCAACACAACAAATATTAGTAGCATCAAGACTTTTACTCCTCCCAGTCCCACTGGACTATCATTTCTTTAGTTTCTTGTAAAATTATAAAATGCAAAACTAATCAATGGTATAAGGTGCATCTGATTTTTTTTTTTTAATTGCCAGCATATTTGGGTTGTGAAACAGATAATGTTGTTAATTTGCTGCACAATAGACAATGGTGCCAAAAATATGTGGGTCACGATCCTGGCAGTTACACCAGGATCATGCCCACTAGTGCCCTCTGGCACTGACCTACCAAAATATCAGTGGGAGAGCACCTTATTACCATGGGACAGGCAGGCACAAGCACCATTTCAAGCACCTCTGACACCCATCTGCCAATGCTGGCTAGGAACTCTAGTGCCCGCTCGCCCGCGAATGAGGGGAGGGGTGGCGTGAGTTCCCTAGGTCCTCCTCGAGCCGAGACATGCCCCTCAGCTACCGGAGTGAGGGGGAGCCAATATGTGAATTACTTTTTAAAATGTCCTTATCTTTGGGGGTCCAAGCCACTTGAGGGGCCCAAAGCCATATCTTAAATATTAACAGAGCTTTCAGTTTCAGATGCTGACTAACTTGCTGTGGATTTCTAGCATTTTGTATTTCTAACCATAAAATAATTTGTTCAGACACAAATTAAGCTCCATAGTTCACTTAGTTTTTAAACAAAATAAAAGTTAAAGTAGTCTTTCCTTATTCCTGACCAAATCACTTTGTTTAAAAAGAGCAGTTATCATTCCAACATTGCCATTTGGACATCAGGGGGGCAATTTTGCCAGCCCTGGGGAGGCGGGACTGCCGGGAAAATGGCAGAATCTGGGGGTGGGTACACATCCCGCCTCCCAACCCGCCTCTGTGCCATCTTCCCAGGAGGCGGGTACCCGACCCACGCTGGGAGCCGCCTCCTTGAGGCGGGAAGGGGATTAGTGCCAATTAACAGTTTTTTTGGATAATCCCTATTTTGAGCCCTAAAGTGTGGGCTTCCTGATGGCTCCAAACCTCGCCAGGGTCAGAGGGGCCAAGATGTCTGGTATGCAGGTGAGTGATGGGTGCATGTGTGCAGAGGTAAGTGTGTGAGGTGAGTCTTAAGTGTTTTAAAAGCTTTACTTACCTTTGCTTCTTCCTCCAGGCTTCAACCCTTCAGGTCACGGGAGTCCCTCATCTCACCGGCAGAGAAAGCAGAATGGCCGCTGCATTCTCAAATGCATCAGCCTTCTGCTTTCTGTTCAGGAGAGATCTCTAAGTGAGCCTGTGTCCCAGGTCTCAACTTAGAAGACAGATTGTCAGTGTTTGACAGCTTCACAGAGCTGTCAAACGATGACAATTCATCTGTCAAAAGCTCTTGACAGATGAAACGTCACTCGCTGACGTCACCAGTAACCGGCTTTCCCTTAATTGGCCTGCTAAGCCCGCTGGTCAATCAAGGGAAAACAGCATGGGTTGGCCAGAAGTCGAAGTCGATGGAGGTGGGACTAAAACCCGACAAGTGGGAGTCCCACCTCCAAAACCTCCCCATTGAGAAAATCCATCCCCAGGACTCCTGGGCGATCCATCACAGGTTTATTTTTTACAGAACCAGAGAAATTCAACTTTTGTAAAGTTACAATGAAACCAATCTTGTAACTGTCGGACTAATCATTCCCGCATCCTTCAGTTGAAAAGGTCCTCATTTGGCCACATTTATACTTAATGCTTTCTTTGGTTTAAGCTCTGTATCAAAAATGTAATTTTCCTATCTCCTCTTTTTCGTTGCTGCTGCCAAGAGGGCAGAGAGATAACTATTCGAAAGTGTGCAGTCGTGACCTGCACAAATTCATCTCCAATTTTCCCTCACTTTCGTCCCTTTGGAAAGAAGTTTGCTTTCAATGAGCACCCTTCCTTAGTGGCCCAGCCAAGATCAGTGGTTTTCCTTGTGAGGAATCACAAACCTACCACTTTTGGGACAGTATGTTGAAATACAAAATACCAAGCAATGTGAATTTTAAATTTTCTGTCTAAAATATTAGCTCATAGCCCTCTCAATCTATATCAAGTATATTTGTCAAGAGTCTTTGGGTTAATGCCATCCTGAAAAGGAATTGAATAAATTTAAGAGAGCTCAGAAAATGATGACATATCACAATCACTTCTCTATCTTATGTGTGAAAATGTTCGTCACTCTCTCTGACTTTGCTTACTTTCAGCATTTTCAAAGGTCAGTGTTATTTCTCTGCCCTCTCTGATGAAGGATGTAAGTGGCCCACCGCCAGATCTATCATTTTCAAAATATTTTCGGACATGTTCATCGCTAACATTGTCGCTTGATAATATTACAATAAGTGTTTTCTGTTCTTCAGAAAGATTTTGCTCAGCCAGTTTTCCTAAGTGGAAAGCACACAAATATTCACAAAAAACTGCCATATAGTGATGAGAACACAATAATTAGATAAAAACAAAATTTGGAAAAGTATTTAACAAATTTTAATCCAAAGAAATAAACCTTTAAAAAAAATTACTGGGAATCTTCAGAATTGTATCACTGCAGAATACTGTAAAAACTGTTTAGCGATTGTTTGTCAAAGTAATCTGCATCTGTCAGTATTTACAGGCAAGTTGGAGGCTCCATGCACTTGGGGCTGCCCTTATCTGTAGCTCTCATGTGTACTTAAAGCCAGATCTGCTAACATTCAATCCAGCTGATGCTGGCTTCTCACCGTTTCCCAAGGCATTACTTGCCAGTTCCCAGTGCTTCATGCTCCAACATAAAATTAAACTCCAAAAAAAATCAAAAAGTGGATTTAAAAAATCAAAATAAAAGCAAAAACCGACTTTGTGACATTTTGCTTTGTTTCAGTTAGAACATCAAAGCATGTGGCTGTGTTTGGAAAGGGGGATATGTGTGACCATCGGTGGGAAAGAAAGGGGGAATGCATGGCTGTACGCAGGGAAGAATGAAGGAAAGAAAGGAGGAAAGGAACACATAGTAACTTTATTAACAATAAGGCTTATGGTAGATTTGTGAGAGTATGCACTTCTCAGAATTGTAGCCTCTGGGCAAAAGTTAGTGGAGCTGAAAGTCCAAAGCCCTTCTGGGGCACTCTTGCTGGGAGTGTGGTGGAAAAATTGTGAATTATACTGAGACCTGAATACACCAGCTCCTGGCCTTCTTCAACAGTTTTCACAGCGTCATGTTTGGGATGGAACTTCTGCCCACCCCAAATATGGTCCGTTGTGTCAGAGGCTGCATGGCTAGGGGAGGGGACTCTCAGGCTGGGAGTTTCCTCATCTCCAGCCTGGGAATCAGCCAAGTGAAGGCAGGTATACTGTCCTGCCAGCAGGTGGAGGTGGAACTTAAAACATTTCTGGCACATTATAAGAGCGGGACTGACAGGTTTACTTTACACTGGCAACAACATTCTCGGGGGGTGGGGGGCGGTTTGCGGGCAAAATGTCCCCCGTCCCAAATGGGCACCTCACACCAGGATTCCTGTTCTCCCCATTCTGGCGGGTGTCCACCATTGACATTATGATGAGGTGACAGGCGTTGACCCCACATATGCTGGCTGGGTCAGCGCCAGAAGTTGCCAACGAACAAATTATGGCTCTTACACCAGGCTCAAAGGTCCACAGATTTTCGGGGCTAATGCATACCCCTGACCTACAGTAAGGAACATGGGAAATAAATGCTCCTCTTGCACTCAATTATTGCAGCCACAATCAAACAGCTGCTGCTCAGTTTTTGACCAGATTCATTTTATTCTATCACCATATTACTGACTACATTTTCTGAAAAATCTTTAAAAGCGTTCTGAACTTGATCAAATTCAAAACTCAGGATTATATCAAGATGTTCAAATATAATTACACATCTTTAAACAGTTGTGTAAATGTTAAAACCTATGGGATGTTGATACTATAACGGATTTTATTTCAAGGGAATATGTAGGAAATAGCGTGGTATTTTTTGAACTGTGACCAGTCAGATGTGCTGCAATGGTCTTTCCAGGTCCTGTATATTCACATATTCCTAAGTAAAATAGTGGCTTTCTCTTTGGCAACAGGACAAAGCCCATCAAAAATATAAGCATCACTTTTTAAGATCTGACTTAAACTTGAAACACTGTATGAAGGGAACATAGGAACAGGAGTAGGCCATTCAGCTCCTCGAGCCTGTTCCACCAAATAATGAGATCATGGTTGATATGAAAGGCATTCAGTATCCACTAAAATCAAAGACAAGAAATTTAAACAATTTATTTGTTTAAAGCAAATGTGGAGGAATATTCTTCTCATTTTGGATCCTCCTGGTGCCATTCCTAATACTCTGAATCCCCCAAATTGCCAATACCACAGACTTATTGACGCCTAACCAAAATATTTTTAATTGATCTATACTTAATTTTTTCTTCTACTTTCTGTCTCAGCCACTCAATTCCACATATTCCGCACGAGTAGCTTTCAGTCCACAAACAAATATCAACCTGCTTGTGGAAAGATACTCTTGCATTGCTCTCCTGAGCTCCCCATAATTTGTCAATAGGAGGAATATGTTCCTATGAATATTTCCACACAGAGTGAAACAATGTTTTAACTTTTTAGAAGAAAGTATAAGTACCTTTTTCTGTTTTGGGTTGTTTTCTTACAGAATTCAGGTCCTGTTAAAGCACAAAAATGTCAAGATTTAAAAGGAAATCTACACTATATTTTATATTTACAATTTACACAATATACATACAAACTTACATCTTGTTCTGGAGTCAGTTGTGTTGCTCCTGCCCAGTCCCCTCCAGCAGCTGCCTGAGGTAGAAGTCTGACAGTAAAACTAACTTTGCCCCTCTTTTGTAGATCAATTTCATGAGCCTCTTTCTCCAATACATGACATCTTGCTAAAGAAAACAGTAGGAGGAGAAGTTGTAAGTACTAGATTGCATTTTAAATGGCAACATGTATCAAAGAAATACTTCATTAATCTGAAATGTATTGATAGGAATAGTGGAAATTAATATGTTTATTTTCCTCAGAGTCTCGTGCAGTATTACAACGCATTCATCTGTCAGTGTGTAGTGACACAAAACAGCAGAGTGCAGGTTAATTTACCACACGTCAGGTCGTAAATATCAGCAATACCATCAGAAAAGGTGGCAAGTAAAGTCAAAGTGCTTCCACACAGGCGGGAAACAACTTAATCGCTGAGCAAATATTTATCAGGGATGTCAGAGGACTGGAGGGTTGCAAATGTTACACCCCTGTTCAAAAAGGGGGAGAGGGAAAACCAGGTAACTACAGGCTAGTCGGCCTAACGTCGGTGGTGGGGAAACAATTAGAGACATTAATCCAAAATAAATTGTCACTTGGAAAAACAAAGATTTATCAATGACAACTCACACGGATTTGTAAAAGGTAAATCGTATTTGACTAACTTGATTTCAGTTCTTTGATGAAGTAATGGAAAGGGTGATGAAGGTATTATAGTCATAGGGGGAAAAATTCAGTCGCGCCCCGTTTGGGGCGCAAATATCGTCCGGGCGCAAAAATTAGCGCCTGGCGCTAATTATCGCCACTGACTGGAAACTTCACTTTTAACGCCCCTGGAGGTGATTGGAGCGCTAAATCAGGCGCTGCACACCTGTCTTAAGGCGCAAAGGCCGAGGAGTGAGGCGCTAACTCAGAGCGCTGGTGAAGCTCATGTAATGTCAGTCAGCAATGGAACACACACACAATGGCACGGGCCAGTTCTTAAAGGGGATGGTTGATCTTGCTTTCCATCCACATCCTGCTCATTGCAGCCTTGAATCTCGGCCTGGAGAGACCTGCACATCAAATGTGCTGGAAAGAACAATGGAGAGTACCAGGCAAAGAGCTCAGAGTGCAGCCCCCACAGTCTCTTCTAAATCGATACAAGGAATGGCAAATCAAAATGAACCTGCAAAGTGCTGCTCAGTACCCAAAACTCCTTCACACAACGTTGAATCTCTCCAGAAGTCTCTCACTCTCTCTCAGAATGCGTAGTTCAAAAATGGCACCAACAATAAAAGGCAGGAAGCGGTCACCTTTAAATAGCGCTCCCCCTTTCCCTTCATGACAGAAGAACGCTCCTATCAACCTGTCGTTGCTAGCGTCAGGCGGTAAGGCAGGGGGTGCCACTCAATATCCGCTCCGGGGCGATACCGGGGCGTTGCACACTCGTCTGACGTCACGATCTGCCGGCGCAGGAGATCGTGGCGGTAGTGTTTAGCGCCGCTGCAAAATGTCTAGTTAATTTCGCGAGCGGCGCAAACTTCGCCGCGCCGGTGCGCTAGCTGCTTTGCACCCCATTAGCGCCCTCTTAAGGCGCTAATGGGGCGTTAAGGCGCTAACGCCCGGGCCCAGCGCTGTTTGCGCCGCTCGAGAACTTAACTTGAGATTGTGCGGCGGCGCTAAAACTTACCGCTGCGACCACCTGCGCGCGCAGATTGTGACGTCAGTCCGTGGTGCAACGCCCTTGGGGCGCCCCGGAGCGGAAATTGAGTGGCGCCCCCTGCCTTACCGCCTGGCGCTTCCAATGACCGGAAGACTGGAACGTTATCAATCGGTCTGGGGCTGGGGGGGGCGCTATTTAAAGGGGGCCTCTTCCTGTCTTTTTCTGTGGTCGACATTTATGCACCACTCGTTCTGAGAGAGAGAGAGAGATTCGGAGAGAGAGAGAGAGAGACTTCTACATTGACTCAACGCTTTGTGAGGTAGTTTTGCCTAGTTCATCCTAACTTTGCTGCTACTTTCGTTGCTGTACCTCATTACTTTTCTGGCAAAGAGAAGATGGGGGCTGCAATGATTGGGGGCGTCGTCCTGCTCCAGCTCAATCGGAGCAGAGTGAGACGCAGACAGAGAGTGGCAATGATGGCCAGACGGAGGAGGCCCATCAGGCGCATGTACAGGAGAGCTTACCCTCCCAGGGTATATCGTGAACAGCTCTCCTACATCCACATGTCCGAGGAGCTGTGTTTGCGAAGGCTGCGATTCAGCAAGGAGGTGGTCACTGAGCTCTGCCACCTGCTGCAGCCAGATCTGCAGCCTCAGCTGAGGTCCAGGACGTCTCTGTCGGTGGCAGTGAAGGTCACAGTGGCCTTGAACTTCTACGCCACTGGCTCATTCCAAGCTGCTGTTGGGGACCTCGCCAATATCTCCCAGTTTGCGGTGCATCGCTGCATCCGGCAGGTCACCAATGCCCTCTTCACAAGGAGACGAGACTTCATCTCCTTCCCTATGACCCCAGACAAGCAGCATGACCGTGCTATGGGCTTTGCGAGGGTAGCGGGCTTCCCCATGGTGCAGGGCGCCATTGACTGCACGCATGTGGCTTTGCGTGCTCCGCGAGAGAATGCAGAGGAGTTCCGGAACAGAAAGGGGTTCCATTCCTTGAATGTGCAGTTGGTCTGTGACCACAGACAGGTGATTCTCGCTGTCAATGCCCACTATCCGGGCAGCTGCCACGATGCTTTCATCCTGCGCCAGAGTACTGTGGCAGAAATTTTCGAGGCACCGCATCAGCCAGTTGGTTGGCTTCTGGGGGACAAGGGGTACGTATTGAGCACCTGGCTGATGACACCGCTCCGTGCGCCAAACACCCCTGCTGAGCTGCGGTACCAGGAAAGCCAACAAGCAACGAGGAACATTATTGAGCGCACAATCGGCGTGCTCAAACAACGATTCCGCTGTCTGGACCATTCCGGAGGAGCCCTGCAGTACTCGCCTGAGCAAGTTTCCAAATTCGTAGTGGTGTGCTGCATGTTGCACAACATGGCAATCCTCAGGACGCAGCCAATGCCACCAGGCCTTGCAGCACCACAAGAGGAGGAGGAGGAAGAGGAGGAACAGGCCGAGGACGATGATCAGCAGCAGCACCAAGGCAGGAGGGCGGCCCACAATGGTCAAACTGCAAGGGCCGTCCGTCAACGACTAATAGCAAGCCGCTTCTAGGGCCCCTGCCAGTGCTACAACCACGAATCAACCCAGCACGCAACCCCTAAGCCGGCCAAGGCACCAATAATTCCAACCACCAGCCATGTATATTTTGAATACAGAAACTTATTTATTGTACAAACTCTGTGTGTGTCAATTCCTCATGACAAACTCATAGAAATAAACACAAAAAAACAGTCAATAACATAACTGGTTCTCACAACCTGGAGATAATGTCCAAAACACTAAACAAAAGTTGGGCCATGAACCTCGGCCTTTAATAAAAAAATGACCAGCATTTTGGCACACCTCCTACTTTTTGCCCTTCGAGGGTGATCTCCTTCCCTTGCGCACTTCCCCCCTTCTAACCCTACTGCTCCTCCGTAATGGGACCTCAGTGGCTGCAGCAAGGCTGGTGGAAGGCTGCTGCTTGTCAGACCCTGACACTGCAGATGCCCCTGAAGGACGGCCTCGACCACTTCTGGGCCTGGAGGGCCCGGCTGCAGACTGCACCAACTCTGCATGGGCGGCAGCAGTCTGTCCTACAGGCGGTGGCAAGTGCAGTGGAGAAGTGACAGTGTTGGCAGCAGGAATGCTGTCATCGTGAGAGAGGACAGCAACTCCCTGCTCGCCCGACACACTGGCACTCCCACGGGGCAGCACTTCAGCATCCGGAGCAATTTGCCTGAGAACAGATTGCTGGCCTGCTGCGGCGCGGTGACAGCCCCGGGGACATGTGCACGAACCATCGAGGATGGCAGCAGTCAGTGCTCGCGTGGCCTCAATCTGAGTCTGCATGAGAGCAGGCTCAGATGGGTTCCTGGCAGCCAGTGACTGAATTGCAGCAGTAAGCTTTAGTGTGGCATCCGCCTGTGCTACAGCGAAGTGCTCCACACTCCTTGCCAGTGCCTCAATGCATTCGGGCACCCTTCCCACTGCACCCATGAGCTCAGTGTGCATGACCACCGCCTGGCTGTTCATTTCTGCAATCAGCCGCTCCTCCTCTGCGTCCATTGCATTAGGAGTGTCTGGCATACTCTCCCTCTGGGGAGAAGGCTCCCGTTCTTCCCTCCCCCCCCCATGGCGTTGCTGCAGCCCGCTGGGTCCTGGAACTTCACCATCATCAGCCCCTTCCCCCCTGCTCCCCCGTTCTTCCCTCCCCCCCCATGGCGTTGCTGCAGCCCGCTGGGTCCTGGAACTTCACCATCATCAGCCCCTTCCCCCCTGCTCCCCTCCGGGGAAGGCGTGTTCCCAGTGTGGCCATGGGCTTCCTCGGGAGAGGGTGGCACTGATGCTCCGGCTTCCTCTTCCTCCTCAGCTGCAGCATCACTCCCAGTGGCAGCTTCAGGGACCATCTCCTCAGCTGGTGAATCACCATCTGAAAGCAGGGAGGTACAAGAGTGGCTTTAGCGTGAGGACAGGGTGGCAGTAAGGGAGGAATAAGTGCAGCGAGTTAGCAAGTTGGATTGAAAGTGTCAAAGGCTGGTATTGTGAGGGACAAGTGGAAGGACAGAGGACAAAAAGGTGATGACCTTACCATTGCTGTCCAGAACGGGGTCGGCGTCTCCAGTGGTGACGGGACCGATCACCCGGCTTGCCACAATCCTGTGGACGCGCTCCTCCAGATCGCTGAGGGGTTGCAGCTGAAGCCGCCCTCCACCCGTCCGTTGCTGCTGTCTCCGATTATGAGCCAGCTTAGCCTGCAAGAAAAAGGACAGCATCTGAGTCAATATACAGCCATGGTCTTGCCTGATGTGCCTCCCATAGGTGAATAGCCCTTACAATATGCAGCCATGGTCTTGCCTGATGTGCCTCCCATAGGTGAATAGCCCTTACAATATGCAGCCATGGTCTTGCCTGATGTGCCTCCCATAGGTGAATAGCCCTTACAATATGCAGCCATGGTCTTGCCTGATGTGCCTCCCATAGGTGAATAGCCCTTACAATATGCAGCCATGGTCTTGCCTGATGTGCCTCCCATAGGTGAATAGCCCTTACAATATGCAGCCATGGTCTTGCCTGATGTGCCTCCCATAGGTGAATAGCCCTTACAATATGCAGCCATGGTCTTGCCTGATGTGCCTCCCATAGGTGAATAGCCCTTACAATATGCAGCCATGGTCTTGCCTGATGTGCCTCCCATAGGTGAATAGCCCTTACTGTATGCAAAGTGTGGAATGTGTGTGTGTGTTTGATGAAAGGGCCATAGGTGTTGGATGAGTGTTGTGCATTGGGGTTTTAAGACCCTCTGGCCATAGAGTGAGGTTGAGATGGAGGGATGGAGAGGTATTGAGAAAAAGCCACTCACCCTGACGACCCGAGTGAGGTCGTTGAACTTTTTGCGGCACTGGACATGGGTCCTGGGCACCATGCTCCTGGAGGAGACGCTCTGAGCCACCTCCCTCCACACTCTTCTGAACTCGCGTGGCAAAGGCCTCCTGCCACTCTCTGGGAACAGCATGCATCGTCTGCGCTCCACTGCGTCAACCAGAGCATCCAAGGCCCGCTCGGTGAAGCGATGAGCGCGTTCTCTCACCCTCTCCATGCTTGGCAGCAAAATGGATTACAGGTCTCTCCAGGCTGAGATTCAAGGCTGCAATGAGCAGGGTGTGGCTGGGGAGCAAGTGGCCCCCCCCGCTTTAAGAAGTGTCCGGCGCCAGTGTGTCTGTGTTCCCTCGCTAACTGGCAGCAGCTGCGCTGCGCTCGTGCGCTGAGTTAGCGCCTCACTCCTAGGCCTTTGCGCCTTAAGAGAGGTGTGCAGCGCCTAATTTAGCGCTCCACTCACCTCCCGGGGCGGTAAAAGTGAAGTTTCCTGTCAGTGCCGATAATTAGCGCCAGGCGCTAATATTTGCGCGCGGACGATATTTGCGCCCCAAATGGGGCGCGACCTAATTTCTACCCCATAGAGTTATACAGCACAGAAAGAGGCCCTTCGGCCTATCGTGCTCGCACCGGCCATCAAGCCCTGTCTATTCTAATCCCATTTTCCAGCATTAGGTCCATAACCTTGTATGCTATGGTGTTTCAAGTGCTCACCTAAATGCTTCTTGAATGTTGTGAGGGTTCCTGCCTCTACCACCCTTTCAGGCAGTGAGTTCCAGATTCCAACCACCCTCTGGGTGAAAAAGTTTTTCCTCAAATCCCCTCTAAATCTCCTGCACCTTACCTTGAAACTATGCCCCCTGGTTATTGACCCCTCTACTAAGGGGAAAAGTTCCTTTCTATCTACCCTATCTATGCCCCTCATAATATTGTACACCTCAATCAGGTCCCCCCTCGGCCTTCTCTGCTCTAAGGAAAACAACCCCAGCCTGTCCAGTCTCTCTTCATAGCTGAAGCGCTCCAGCCTAGGTAACATCCTGGTGAATCTCCTCTGCACCGTCTCCAATGCAATCACATCCCTCCTATAGTGTGGAGACTAGAACTGCACACAGTATTCCAGCTGTGGCCTAACTAACGTTTTGTACAGCGCCATCATAACCTCCCTGCTCTTATATTCTATGCCTTGGCTAATGAAGGCAAGTATCCCATATGCCTTTTTAACCACCTTATCTACCTGTCCTGCTGCCTTCAGGGATCTATGTACATGCACACCAAGGTCCCTCTGATCCTCTGTCCTTCCTAGGGTCCTACCATTCATTGTGTATTCCCTTGCCTTGTTTGTCCTCCCAAAATGCATCACCTCACACTTTTCAGGGTTAAATTCCATTTGCCACTGTTCTGCCCATCTAACCATCCCGTCTATACGGTTAGCACTGGTGCCTCACAGCGCCAGAGACCCGGGTTCGAATCTGACCTCGGGTGACTGTCTGTGTGGAGTTTGCACATTCTCCCCGTGTCTGCGTGGGTTTCCTCCGGGTGCTCCGGTTTCCTCCCACAGTCCAAAAATGTGTGGGTTAGGTTGATTTGGCTATGATAAATTGACCCTTAGTGTTAGGGGGGATTAAATATGTGGGGTTATGGGGATAGGATGGGATATGTTAGGGGGAATTAAATACGTGGGGTTACGGGGGTAGGTTGGGATATGTGTACTGTGGGGATTAAAGCAGGGACAGGGTACTGGATTTGGATGATCAGCCATGATCGTATTGAATGGCGGAGCAGGCTCGACGGGCCGAATGGCCTACTCCTGCTCCTAGATTCTATGTTTCTATGTTTCTATGTATATCGTCCTGTAGCCTGAGGCTTCCCTCCTCGCTATTTACCACTCCACCAATTTTCGTGTCATCTGCGAACTTACTGATCAAATCGCCAACATTCATATCTAAATCATTAATGTACACTACAAACAGCAAAGGACCCAGCACCGATCCCTGCGGTACAGCACTGGACACAGGCTTCCAGTCACAAAAACAACCTTCGACCATCACCCTCTGCCTCCTGCCACTAAGCCAATTTTGGATCCAATGTGCCAAATTGCCCTGGACCCCATGGGCTCTTACCTTCTTGACCAGTCTCCCATGTGGGGCTTTGTCAAATGCCTTACTGAAGTCCATGTAGACTACATCAACTGCACTACCCTCATCCACACACCTAGTCACCCCCTTGAAAAATTCAATCAAATTGGTCAGACATGATCTCCCCCTGACAAAGCCATGCTGACTATCCCTGATTAATCCCTGCCTCTCCAAGTGAAGACTAATTCTGTCCCTCAGAATTTTTTCCAATAATTTCCCTACGACTGATGTTAGGCTCACTGGCCTGTAATTCCCTGGTTTATCCCTACTACCCTTCTTGAACAATGGTACTACGTTAGCTGTTCTCCAGTCCTCTGGCACCTCCCCTGTGGCCAGAGAGGTTCTGAAAATTTGTGTCAGAGCCCCTGCAATCTCCTCCCTTGCCTCACACAGCAGCCTGGGATACATCTCGTCAGGGCCTGGGGATTTATCCACTTTTAAGCCCGCTAAAACCGCTAGTACCTCCTCCCTCTCAATACTAATTTGTTCAAGTATATCACAATCCCCCTGCCTGATTTCTATGCCTACATCATCTTTCTCCATAGTGAACACAGATGCAAAATATTCATTTAAAACCTCACCTACATCTTCCGGCTCTACACAGATTGCCACTTTGGTCCCTAGTGGGCCCTACTCTTTCCCTGGTTATCCTCTTGCCCTTAATATACTTATAAAACACCTTGGAATTTTCCTTTATTTTGCCCGCCAGTGTTTTTTCATGCCCCCTCTTCGCTCTCCTAATTTCTTTTTTAAGTACCCCCCTGCACTTTCTATACTCCTCTAGGGCTTCCACTGTTTTTAGTCCTTTGTATCTGCCAAAAGCCTCCCTTTTTTTCCTAATCCATTCTTGTATATCCCTTGACATCCAGGGTTCCCTGGGCTTGTTGGTCCCACCCTTGACCTTTACGGGAACATGTTGGCGTTGTACTCTCTCTATTTCCTTTCTGAAAGACTCCCATTGCTCTGATGTGGATTTTCCTACAAGTAGCTGATCCCAGTCCATTTTGGCCAGATCCTGCCTTATCATATTAAAATCGGCCTTCTCCCAATTTAGAACCTTTATTTCCAGTCCATCTTTGTCCTTTTCCATGACTACCTTAAATCTCACCGAATTATGGTCACTGTCACCAAAATGCTCTCCTACTGACACATCTACCACTTGCCCGGCTACATTCCCTAGAATTAGGTCCAGTACTGTCCCCTCTCTTGTAGGACTTTCTACATGCTGGCTCAAAAAGCTCTCCTAGATGCACTTTAAGAATTCTGCACGCTCTAAGCCTTTCACACTCTGATTATCCCAGTTAATATTGGGGAAGTTGAAATCCCCTACTATTATTACCCTATTATTTCTACACTTCTCTGAGATTTGCCTACATATCTGTTCCTCTATCTCCCCCTGACTGTTTGGGGGCCTATAGTACACTCCCAGCAAAGTGCTTGCCCCCTTTTTGTTTTTAAGTTCTACCCGTATGGGCTCATTAGAGGAACCTGCTAAGATATCATCCCTCCTTCCAGCAGTAATTGACTCCTTGATTAATATTGCGACACCCCCTCCTCTTTTACACCCCCCTCTGTCTCGCTTGAAGATTCCATACCCCGGAATATTGAGCTGCCAGTCCTGCCCCTCCCTCAACCATGTCTCTGTGATAGCAACAATATCATACTCCCATGTGTTCATCAACAGCTTCAATTCATCTGCCTTACTCGCAAGACTCCTTGCATTAAAATAAATGCCATCCAGCCTTGCCATACTCCCTTGTGCCGTTACATATTTGCTCTGCCTTCCAGGCTGACTTGTTTTTTCCTCTATATTTGGCTGTGCATCACCCCCTACTATAGCTCCAATCCATATCCCATCCCCCTGCCAAGTTAGTTTAAACTAATTATTGCAGTTGATGGTGTCTGTATGGACTTTCAAAAGGTGGTTGATAAAGTACAACATAATAGACTTGTTAGCAAAATTGAAGCCCATGGGATTAATGGAGCAGTGGCAACGTGGATATGAAATTGGCTAAGGGACAGAAAGCGGAGAATGGTGAACGGTTGTTTTTCAGACAGGAGGAAAGTATACAGTGGTATTCCCCAGGGGTTGGTATTCGGACCACTGCTCTTTTTGCTATATATTAATGACCTGGACTTGGTATACAGGGCATCATTTCAAAGTTTGCAGATGACACGAAACTCAGAAAGGTAGTAAACAGTGAGGAAGATAGTAGCAGACTTCAGGAGGACATGGACAGACTGGTGAAATGGTCAAACACATGGCAGATGAAATTTAAAGCAGAGAAGTGTAAAGTGATGCATTTTGGAAGGAAGAATGAGGAAAGGCAATATAAACTAAATGGTACGATTTTAAAGGAGGTGCTGGAATAGAGAGACCTGGGGGTATATGTACAAAAATCTTTGAAGGTGGCAAGACAAGTTGATAAGGCTGTTTAAAAAGCATATGTGATCCTTGGCTTTATAAAGCGAGGCACAGAGTACAAAAGTAAGGAAGTTATGCTCAACCTTTATAAATCACTGCTTATGCCTCAGCTGGAGTATTGTCTCAAATTCTTGGCACCACATTTTAGGAAGGATGTCAAGGCCCTGGAGTGGGTGCAGAGGAGATTTACTAGAATGGTACCAGGGATGGGGGACTTCAGTTACATGGAGAGACTAGAGAAGCTGGGGTTGTTCTCCCAAGAGCAGAGAAGGTTAACAGGAAATTTAATAGAGGTGCTCAAAATCATGAAAGGTTTTGTTAAAGTAAATAAGGAGAAACTGTTTCCACTGGCAGAAGGGTCAGTTACCAAAGGACACAGATTTAAGGTAATTGGTGAAAGAGCCAGAGGTGAGATGAGGAGAATTTTCTTTTACACAGTGTATTATGATGATCTGGAATGCACTGCCTAAAATGGTAGTGAAAGCAGATTCAACACTAACTTTCAAAAGGGAATCAGATAAATACTTGAAGGGGAGAAAATTGCCGGACTATGTGAGAAGAGCAGGGGAGTACGACTAATTGGATAGCCCTTTCAAAGAGCTGGCACTGGCACGAAGGGCCAAATAACCTTCGTCTGCGCCGTAAGATTCTATGCACAAGCAGTATCTCCCTGTGTGTTGTTCCCCCAGTCTCCCTGGGTTGAGGAAGTTGGTAACTGATTCCACATCTCTGCTGATGTTGCTCTCAGCTAGCCTCTAAGAGCTGCTTGAGACGTCTTCAGAGAGTCTCCTCCCACTTTCCACCCCACCCCCCACTTGTATCTCCCCAAAGCAGCCTCTAGGAACTGGGCGATTGAATCTGCATTCCATAGTATCACGTTCATGTTTCACCACATTACATCACCTAGTCGTTTATTTTTTTTATTAAGTACTTCATTTAAAAATCTGGTTTTATAAAAAGGAAAACAGCCTACAGAGCTCCTGTGTGAAACGCTACAGTAGCACGAGAAACTGTAGCACTGGGGTAATGTAGCACAAGAGATAACACTTCTCTTTCTACTGAACTCTTTCACACACAACCTGGTGTTGAAAACAAATGAGAAGTCGCACAACACCAGGTTATAGTCCAACAGATTTATTTAAAATTACAAGCTTTCGGAGCTATCCTGCCCCTTCTTCAGGTAAAGTTACACTGAGTGAATCTACAAAAGTTCACAGAATATAAACACAGATACTACAGAGACTTCTCATTTTTGTCCACCCCAGTCCAACGCCGGCATCTCCGCATCATAACCTGGTGTTGCACTGTGCTGCCACTGACGTTCCAATGCTTACCCTCACAACTATATGCTAATCCTTGTCGCTCACCACTGTTTCTAGGTTAATCAGAACACTCAGTAGTGCCAGACAGACTGATGATAAAAACCCTGGTGACAATGCACCACCTTTTGTTCTTAACATGCGAAACACCAGCACAGAAATTGGCATCCCACATGATTTAAATAGTGAGTCAGAGGAGGCACTGGGGATTTACCGAGCAAACATGAGCTGACGCAGGTGGTGGTGGCAACATTTCAGACAGGCACGAAGGGCTCACACTGGAGTTACAAACAGTTTGTAGACTTTTTTGTAAATCATTAAAACGACAATGCTGTTTGAATTCTGTGTGTCGGAAGCAAAGATGTTCAGGGCTGCAGTGACCTTGATTACAACAAGCAATACTTGTTATTACTCTGTCATTACCTCCCTCAAGAATTAAAGCCTCCTTTTGCACTGCTCCTCAGAGAACTGCAGGTGTGTTGTTCTGGGCCTATAAACTGTGTCGAGAGAGTAAGGCTTCCTCCAAACATGCTCTCCCTCTACTTGCTCTCCCTGCAGCTGCAGCTGTTTGCTCCTTCCTCCTCACAGGGTGGGATTCCTGGATGAACCCCCATCAAGACATAACTGCAATGACAGAAGCCCCTTAACAATTCACAACCTGCAATAGCAACTGCAGAGATAGCACTGGGCGCCCTCCCTGAATTTTTAGTGAATCCTGACCCAGGAAAATGGTTGTGGGGGTCACAAGTTCTGCCCCAATCCAGCTCCAACAGAAAAAAACACCTCGGTGCAAAACCCAGCACTCTGTTTGTGCTTAGGGAATTCTTGATAAAACAATGGATTTTACTTAAAAAAGAAAACTTGAATTTTTGAGGTTTTTTCTAGAGACTTGTTTCTGTCCATAGTATCTTGCTTCAATGTTTATTTAGTACGCAATCTGAAACTGTCAACTCTGACCAGCAGATCACCACTTCTAATGTCTCACTGACATTCAGTCTGCAGACTATGTCCAACATAATGCCAATATCGCTACCTACGATATTTGAACAGATCAGTTTCCTTCTCCTCAAGCCTCTTGAAACGGAATGGTGACTGATAGTCCAATGACACTGGTTTTATTTTGTGCTGCACTTGCATTGTCAGTACTGAACTTCAACAGCTCGTGGAGAGGAAGGTAGGGTGGGGTGGAGAGGGAGGGAGGGTGGAGAGGGAGGGGGAGGGTGGAGAGGGAGGGAGGGGGAGGGTGGAGAGGGAGGGAGGGTGGAGAGGGAGGGGGAGGGTGGAGAGGGAGGGAGAGGGAGGGAGGGAGGGAGAGAGAGGGAAGGAGGGAGGGGGAGGGTGGAGAGGGAGGGAGGGGGAGGGTGGAGAGGGGGGGAGGGTGGAGAGGGAGGGAGGGGGAGGGTGGAGAGGGGGAGGGTGGAGAGGGAGGGAGGGGGAGGGTGGAGGGGGAGGGTGGAGAGGGAGGGAGGAGGGAGGGGGAGGGTGGAGAGGGAGGGAGGGGGAGGGTGGAGATGGAGGGAGGGGGAGGATGAGAGGGAGGGAGGGGGAGGGTGGAGAGGGAGGGAGGGGTGGGTGGAGAGGGAGGGAAGGGGAGGGTGGAGAGGGAGGGGGAGGGTGGAGAGGGAGGGAGGGGGAGGGTGGAGAGGGAGGGAGGGGGAGGATGGAGAGGGAGGGGGAGGCTGGAGAGGGAGGGACGGGGGTGGAGAGGGAGGGGTGGAGAGGGAGGGAGGGGTGGAGAGGGAGGGAGGGGGGTGGTGGAGAGGGAGGGGGTGGAGAGGGGGAGGGTGGAGAGGGAGGGGGGGTGGAGAGGGAGGGTGGGATGGAGAGGGAGGGAGGGGTGCAGAGGGAGAGGGGTGGAGAGGGTGGAGAGGGAGGGAGGGGTGCAGAGGGAGGGGGGTGGAGAGGGAGGGGGAGGCTGGAGAGGGAGGGACGGGGGTGGAGAGGGAGGGGGGGGTGGAGAGGGAGGGAGGGGGGTGGTGGAGAGGGAGGGGGTGGAGAGGGGGAGGGTGGAGAGGGAGGGGGGTGGAGAGGGAGGGTGGGGGTGGAGAGGGAGGGAGGGGTGCAGAGGGAGAGGGGTGGAGAGGGTGGAGAGGGAGGGAGGGAGGGGGTGGAGAGGGAGGGTGGGGGGTGGAGAGGGAGGGTGGGGGTGGAGAGGGAGGGAGGGAGGGGGGTGGAGAGGGAGGGAGGGGGGGGTGGAGAGGGAGGGTGGGGGGGTGGAGAGGGAGGGAGGGGGGTGGAGAGGGAGGGGGGGTGGAGAGGGAGGGAGGGGGGGTGGAGAGAGAGCGAGGGGGGGTGGAGAGGGAGCGAGGGGGGGTGGAGAGGGAGGGAGGGAGGGGGTGGAGAGGGAGGATGGGGGGGTGGAGAGGGAGGGGGGTGGAGAGGGAGGGAGGGGGGGTGGGGGAGAGAAGGAGGGGGGGTGGAGAGGGAGGGAGGGTGGAGAGGGAGGGAGGGAGGGGTGTGGAGAGGGAGGGAAGGGGAGGGTGGAGAGGGAGGGGGAGGGTGGAGAGGGAGGGAGGGGGGAGGATGGAGAGGGAGGGGGAGGCTGGAGAGGGAGGGACGGGGGTGGAGAGGGAGGGGGGGTGGAGAGGGAGGGAGGGGGGTGGTGGAGAGGGAGGGGGGGTGGAGAGGGAGGGTGGGGGTGGAGAGGGAGGGAGGAGGGGTGGAGAGGGAGGGTGGGGGGGGTGGAGAGGGAGGTAGGGGGTGGAGAGGGAGGGAGGGGGGTGGAGAGGGAAGGAGGGAGGGGTGGAGAGGGAGGGTGGAGGGGTGGAGAGGGAGGGAGGGAGGGGGTGGAGAGGGAGAGAGGGGGGGTGGGGAGGGAGGGAGAGCGGGGGAGTTCAGTTTATCATTGCCGGGTTGGTAGCATTGCTCAGGTTTCTCTTCCAAAACGCTGATCCAGTTCCCAGGCTGTTTTGTTTTGTTCATCTCTCTGTCCCAAGTATTATCAGTCAGTCGATCCCTTCTCTCATGACTGTATGCCCTATAGGCGATCCTCGAATACTAACCCCATTTCTCCCCATCGCTTGGCCACAACACTTGCTCTATTTTGCGCCCCATTTTACCATTTAAAACACAGATTATCAAGAACATCGATAAATTACAGAGTTATAAGCATAATGAAGGTTTCTAGTTAATCATGATATTAGTTCCAACAGACAAAAATACTCCATCCCTGTTGGGACCAGTTACTGAACACTCATCAACTTCACACACATTTGAACGAAAATTGCATTTGTTTGGTCTGTGTGATTTGTCTTTTCAATAATATTATGCACATTTGTTTTCAACTTTGTGATTACACGCATTCTCTTTTTCATGCTGTGATTCCCCACCCCCCACCAGAAAACTGACATCAGTAAGTTGAAAGGGAGCTGTCTATCGCCGTCGTGTCTCCCTGCCGAGAAAATCGACAACATTCCAGAAGCTGATGGTTAAAAATCGCCAGTGGTAAATTGTTGTTGAGTGGGAGAGCCCTGCATACTTAGTACTAAAACTATGTTAAAATGTTAAATATTTGCCTTTTGCTTTCTGGAGCTCAGCAGCTGCCTATTTGCTCCAGGGAACTTAAAACTTTGCAATCAACAGAGTCGATCAATGCGGAAATGAGTGTTACATTGAACGCTTTTAAGTAAGCTGTGGAAATTCCCACTGTTCCGAGGCTGCCGCACTCTCCCCCTCCTTCGGGTTTTCTTAACTGACCTCGCCCAGTCGAGGACTGCCTGTTCCAAGTGATTTTCCAATATAAAAGTTGGATTTGACTTTGTGTAACTATGAATTTTAACGAGTTGTGTCTGAAAGTGTGAATTTTAAATGATTAAAGAAACTCACGCACTTTGCTCACTGGCAAACCGCACCACTGCTTGGTTTTTGGAGAGATCTTCATATTCCACGATGCAGTCTCCGCCGTTAGATTTCTTTCTACTTTGAAAATAAATCTGCAGTTTTGTTTTCAAAAGTTTAGCGATGTCTGGACTCCAGTCGCCCTCAATTAATAGAGGATACGGATAAGCAGCTTCTGCCGCCATCTTCCACAAGCGAATGAAAGCTCTTCAGTCCTCGACAATATTGTCCCATTGGTTTCACTTTCGTTTCTTGTGAAACAAAACTTCACTAAAGGCCAAGTTGTGCTGAAGTAGGGAGTTCATGTTTACAAGGTTATTTCCTTTTCTTTGATACTTCTAAAATTCAGTTCCAGAAAACAGTTTAAAGTACTTTGAGAATTGTATGCCTTGCAAGTCACAAAATCAAATTTGTAAACATTTGATATTTGCAACTGCCTCATGTATTATTAAAAACACATCTGATGTAAGACTCCTGTATTTTTCCAGGGTTCATGCTTCAGCCAGGTGGGGGAAAAAATCTCCCATTTCTCAGTTCTGAAGAACAGCCCAGTCTGAAATGTCAACTTGTTCATTCTCTCCATTCTTTTGAGCGAAAGAACCAAATATATCCTAACTGGACTTCAGGGTAGAGAGCCCTTGCTCAGGCCAACATCCCCAGCATCGAAGCTTTGACCATGCTCGATCAGCTCCGATGGACGGGTCACATTGTCCGCATGCCCGATACGAGACTCCCAAAACAAGCGCTCTACTCGGAGCTCCGACACGGCAAGAGAGCCCCAGGTGGGCAGAGGAAACGCTTCAAGGACACCCTCAAAGCCTCCTTGAAAAAGTGTAACATCCCCACCGACACCTGGGAATCCCTGGCCCAAGACCGCACAAAGTGGAGGAGAAGCATCCGGGAAGGCGCCGAATACCTCGAGTCTCTTCGCCGGGAGCAAGCGAAAGCCAAGCGCAAACAGCGGAAGGAGCGCATGTCAACCCAAGCACCCCACCCACCCGCCCCTTCAACCACCGTCTGCCCCACCTGTGACAGAGACTGTAGGTCTCGCATTAGACTCATCAGTCACCTGAGAACTCATTTTTAATGTGGAAGCCAGTCATCCTCGGTTCCGAGGGACTGCCTAAGAGAGAGAGAGAGCCCCTGCAGCAGCTTTTTGCTACTAACAACTCATTATCTCTGTAACTGGTTTTCTCACAATCTTGCCACTGGAAGTTTTCATTTCAGGCTCTGGTGTTCCTGTTATTCTTACTGATACATCAGCTGGAGCAGATACCACTTGAACAATGCAATCTTCAGGCCATGATTATTCTGGTGCTAACTCACTCTCAGCCTACAAATCTTGACCTGATTCATTCTCCTTTGAACTTAGTGCCATTAGCTGTCTCTGGTATATATGATCTTGGAGGCCTGAACTTGCCTTTCACTGTAATATGATTTCTCCCTTCAACTTTGGTCTTTACTTAATTATCAGATTCTAGCTCTGTAAGTATTCTAACTGAATATCATATGTTAAAGAAATGTTGGTAAGACTCCTTTGTTTTCTTGTCAACCTAGCTTATTAATTTTTTTGCTCAGCAATTTTGGCCTCAGAATTTTTTCCACTGCAGGAACAGTAGTTTTTAATCTGCCTTCCCATCATTAACTATGCTGGCCTATTATCAAAAGCTACAATTGGAATTGATCTATAATTCAGTGACATTAGGAAAGGATACTTTGGTTTGAGAGTTCTTTTGCAGTTTGTACAGACCATCAATCCTTCCGTTAGCTTGTGGAAAAATAATAAGGACGAGCAATAACTTACACAAAGCCAATTTGAGTTCTGAATTTTTTTAAATTAGTTTATGGGATGTGGACGTCACTGGCAAGGCCAGCATTTATTACCCATCCCTAATTGCATTTGAGAAGGTGGTGGTGAGCCGCCGCCTTGAACCGCTGCAGTCCGTGTGGTGATGGTACTCCCACAGTGCTGTTAGGTAGGGAGTTCCAGGATTTTTGCCCAGTGACGATGAAGGATCGGCGATATACTTCTAAGTCAGGATGGTGTGTGACTTGGAGAGGAACTTGGAGGTGGTGGTGTTCCCATGCGTCTGCTGCCCTTGTTTTCTAGGTGGAAGAGGTCGCGGGTTTGGGAGGTGCTGCCAAAGAAGCCTTGGTGAGTTGCTGCAGTGTATCTTGTAGATGGTACACACTGCAACCATGGTACGCCGGTGGTGGAAGGAGTGAATGTTTAAGGTGGTAGATGGGGTGCCAATCAAGCGGGCTGCTTTGTCCTGGATGGTGTCGAGCTTCTTGAGTGTTGCTGGAGCTGCACTCATCCAGGCAAGTGGAGAGTATTCCATCACACTCCTTACTTGTGCCTTGTAGATGGTGGAAAGGCCTTGGGGAGTCAGATGGTGAGACACTCGCCGCAGAATACCTAGCCTCTGACCTGCTCTTGTTGCCACAGTATTTATGTGGCTGGTCCAGTTAAGTTTCTGGTCAATGGTGACCCCCCAGGATGTTGATGGTGGGGGATTCGGCGATGGTAATGCCATTGAATGTCAAGGGGCAGTGGTTAGAATCTCGCTTGTTGGAGATAGTCATTGCCTGGCACTTGTGTGGCACTTGTGTGGCGTGAATGTTACCTGCCACTTATCAGCCCAAGCATGAACGTCGTCCAGGTCTTGTTGCATGTGGGCATGGGCTGCTTCATTATCTGAGGAGTTGTGAATGGCACTGAACACTGTGTAGTCATCAGCAAACATTCCCATTTCTGACCTTATGTTGGAGAGAAGGTCATTGATGAAGTAGCTGAAGATGGTTGGGCCTAGGACACTGCCCGAGCAACTCCTGATGCGATGTCCTGGGGCTGTGATGATTGACCTTCAATCACCAGAACCATCTTCCTTTGTGCTAGGTATGACTCCAGCCAGTGGAGAGTTTTCCCCCCAATTCCCAGTGACTTCAGTTTTACTCGGGCTCCTTCATGCCACACTCGGTCAAATGCTGCCTTGATGTCAAGGGCAGTCACTCTCACCTCACCTCTGGAATTCAGCTCTTTTGTCCATGTTTAGACCAAGGCTGTAATGAGGTCAGGAGCTGAGTGGTCTTGGCAGAACCCAAACTGGGCATCAGTGAGCTGGTTATTGGTGAGTAAGTGCCACTTGATAACACTGTCGATGACGCCTTCCATCACTTTGCTGATGATTGAGAGTAGACTGATGGGGCGGTAATTAGCCGGATTGGATTTGTCCTGCTTTTTGTGGACAGGACATACCTGGGCAGTTTTCCACATTGTCGGATAGATGCCAGTGTTATAGCTGTACTGGAACAGCTTGGCTAGAGGCGCGGTTAGTTCTGGAGCGTAAGTCTTCAGCATGACAGCCGGGATGTTGTTGGGGCCCATAGCCTTTACTGTATCCAGTGCGCTGAGCTGATTCTTGATATCATGTGGATGCCTCAAGCTTTATAAACATAAACTGTGTTCAATTATTGATAACAAGTTCCTCAGGAATGCCCCAATGAGCGAACATATTCTTTCCAGTAATGTGATGACTTGTTAATCAACAGGTGAGCTAATTTAAGAAATCTAGAATGATAATTGTGAGAAGTCGCACAACACCAGGTTATAGTCCAACAGCTTTATTTGAAATCACAAGCTATCGGAGCGCTGCTCCTTTGTCAGGTGAAGTGAAGAGATGCATATAGGCACAGCATATATAGTCAGAGAACACTGCCAGATGATTACAGTTAAATCTTTCTAACTGCCCTTTATCACACCTCGGCAGAGAGATAATCATGGCAATCAAAGGTGTGGATGGTGTCCAAACAGGTCAGTCAGGAAAACATTACATCAAAGACAATGAGGTGGGGTCACAAGGGGTCAAATGTGGCAGATGCTGGAGTCTGTATGGAAAACAAAAAACTTTTTTTGCTGGAAATCACAGCAGGTCCGACTGAATCACTGAAAAGACTACACGATAACAAGTTCCATCCCACCATCAAACTCACCATGGACCACTCCTCAGAATCGGTTTCATTCTTGGACACACGAATCTCCATCAAAGACGGACACCTCAGCACTTCACTCTACCGCAAGCCCACGGACAACCTCACGATGCTCCACTTCTCCAGCTTCCACCCTAACCACGTTAAAGAAGCCATCCCCTATGGACAAGCCCTGCGAATACACAGGATCTGCTCAGACGAGGAGGAACGCGATGGACACCTACAGACGCTGAAAGACGCCCTCGTAAGAACGGGATATGACGCTCGACTCGACGATCGACAGTTCCGACGGGCCACAGCAAAAAATCGCATAGACCGCCTCAGAAGACAAACACGGGACACAACCAACAGAGTACCCTACGTCGTCCAGTGCTTCCCTGGAGCGGAGAAACTACGCCATGTTCTTCGCAGCCTTCAACATGTCATCGATGACGACGAACACCTCGCTAAGGCCATCCCCACGCCCCCACTACTCACCTTCAAACAGCCGCCTAACCTCAAACAGACCATCGTTCACAGCAAATTACCCAGCTTTCAGGAGAACAGCGACCACGACACCACACAACCCTGCCACGGCAACCTCTGCAAGACATGCCAGATCATCAACACAGATACCATCATCACACGTGAGGACACCACCCACCAGGTACATGGTACATACTCATGTGACTCAGCCAACGTTGTCTACCTCATACGTTGCAGGAAAGGATGCCCCGGAGCATGGTACATCGGCGAGACCATGCAGACACTGCGACAACGTATGAACGGACACCGCGCAACAATCGCCAGGCAGGAGGGTTGCCTCCCAGTCGGGGAACACTTCAGCAGTCAAGGACATTCAGCCTCCGATCTTCGGGTAAGCGTTCTCCAAGGCGGCCTTCGAGACACACAACGCAAAATCGTCGAGCAGAAACTGATAGCCAAGTTCCGCACCCATGAGGACGGCCTCAACCGGGATCTTGGGTTCATGTCACGCTACATGTAACCCCACCTGACGTAGAGTCATCCAGACTCGAGTCGTCATTGGCTTGTTCTCTCTACACAGATGCGGCCGGACCTGCTGTGATTTCCAGCAAAAAAAGTTTTTTATTTTCCATACAGACTCCAGCATCTGCCACATTTGACCCCTTGTGACCCCACCTCATTGTCTTTGATGTAATGTTTTCCTGACTGACCTGTTTGGACACCATCCACACCTTTGATTGCCGTGATTATCTCTCTGCCGAGGTGTGATAAAGGGCAGTTAGAAAGATTAACTGTAATCATCTGGCAGTGTTCTCTGACTATATATGCTGTGCCTATATGCATCTCTTCACTTCACCTGACGAAGGAGCAGCGCTCCGAAAGCTTGTGATTTCAAATAAAGCTGTTGGACTATAACCTGGTGTTGTGCGACTTCTCACATTTGTCCACCCCAGTCCAACACCGGCATCTCCACATCATAGAATGATAATGAATAACTACAGGCTACTTTTGTCCATGGAATTCACAAAAGTCTACTGCAATCCTCTGCCAAGGTTGTTCTGGTACTGGTGTTTTCATCAAAGGTTCTTTGCTTTGAGTTAGTTTATTAAACAGGTTAAACACACATGAAGAAATGTTCTTTCTATTATCCTTGCTGATACCTGGCTGCCAGATGTTTATGTTTTCACTGCCCCATCAATTAATCAATCCTCGATGTCCCTCATAGATTCTGTCAATGGTCACACTCCTCATTATAGTAGAGATTAGAGTCCTGTTTGAGCACATTAATATGCCATTCTTAAATGAGAATTCTTGTATGGTATAATATTCCCTCAATTAATGAGGAATACTTTGAATATGCTTAGGCCAACTTACTTTAGTATACCTGATGACATTTGAATGTTTTGATATGCAATTATTGCTTCTAAGTGCAAATCTCTGCCCAGACATTGTTTTGCTGGCCTTAACTACTTCAACATAAGCTTGTACCTCATTCTCAGTATCTGAATTATTTATATCTTGAATCGGATTCCTGGTCAGTGTATTGGCCACAAGTAACTCTTTAAACAAAAAACAAAAACTCCAAATGTTGGAAATCTGAAAAATAGAATTGCTGGAAACACTCTGCATTTGTGGAGTTGATGTTTCAGGTGTGGACCCTTCAGCAGAACTGCTTAACAATAAGAGTGCTGCAAGTTTACAGGGAGATAGAGTGAGTGAGGGAAGTGGCTGACGTCACTTCTTGACAAAGCTCGAGAGAGAGAGGGCAGGAAGCCAGAGGGAGGGGTCCAGGTAGATTCTGGAGGCTGGCGACAGGGCCAGATGTGGGACAAAGGTGAAGGCAGTGGTAGAAGATCTTCCCCCCACGGCCGCCAACCTCATAGTTCCCCAACCCCGCACAGCCCGCTTCTACCTCCTTCCCAAGATCCACAAACAGGACTGCCCTGGTAGACCCATCGTTTCAGCCTGTTCTTGCCCCACGGAACTTATCTCTTCCTATCTTGACTCTATTTTTTCTCCCCTTGTCCAGTCTCTTCTCACCCACATCCGCGACTTCTCTGACGCCCTCTGCCACTTTAACAGTTTCCAGTTTCCTGGCCCCAACCGTTCCTTTTCACCATGGACGTACAATCCCTCTACATCTCCATCCCCCACCAGGATGGCCTGAGGGCGCTCCGCTTCTTCCTTGAACAGAGGCCCAACCAGTCTCCATCCACCAGCACCCTCCTCCGCCTGGCTGAACTTGTTCTCACATTGAACAACTTCTCCTTTGACTCCACTCATTTCCTCCAAATCAAAGGTGTTGCTATGGGTACCCGCATGGGTCCTAGCTATGCCTGCCTTTTCGTGGGATATGTGGAACACTCTTTGTTCCAGTCCTACTCGGGTCCCCTCCCTCACCTCTTTTTTCGGTACATTGATGACTGTATCGGTGCCGTTTCCTGCTCTCGCCCTGAACTAGACAATTTCATTCACTTTGCCTCCAATTTCCACCCTTCCCTCACCTTCACATGGTCCATCTCCGACTCTTCCCTTCCCTTCCTCGACTTCTCCGTCTCCATCTCTGGGGATAGGTTATTGACCAACATTCACGACAAGCCCACTGACTCCCACAGCTACCTGGACTACACTTCCTCCCACCCCGCCTCCTGTAAGGACTCTATTCCTTTCTCCCAGTTTCTCCGTCTCCGCCGCATCTACTCTGACGATGCCACTTTCCATACCAGTGCTTCCGACATGTCTTCCTTTTTCCTCAACCAAGGATTCCCCTCTACCGTGGTCGACACGGCCCTCGACCGTGTCCGTTCTATCTCCCGCACTTCTGCCCTCACTCCGGCCCCTCCCTCCCGGAACCACGATAGAGTTCCCCTTGTCCTCACCTTTCACCCCACCAGCCTCCACATTCAACGGATCATCCTCTGCCATTTCCGCCACCTCCAACGTGATCCCACCACCAAACGTATCTTCCCCTCACCTCCCCTTTCAGCATTCCATAGGGACCGCTCCCTCCGAGACACCCTAGTTCACTCCTCTATCACCCCCAGCACCCCTTCCCCCTCGCCCGGCACCTTCCCGTGCAAGCGCAGGAGATGCAACACCTGCCCTTATACATGCCCCCTTCCCACTCTCCAGGGCCCCTAACACCCCTTCCAGGTGAAACAGTGATTTACTTGTACTTCTTGCAATTTAGTATACTGTATTCGCTGCTCACGATGTGGTCTCCTCTAAATTGGGGAGACCAAACGCAGATTGGGTGACCGCTTTGCGGAACACCTCCGTTCAGTCCGTAAGGGTGACCCCAAGCTTCCGGTCGCCTGTCACTTTAATTCACCGCTCCACGCCCACTCAGGCCTCACCGTCCTCGGCCTCTTGCATTATTCCACGTAAGCTCAGCGTAAGCTCGAGGAACAGCACCTCATCTTCCGATTAGGCACTTTACTGCCTTCCGGACTCAACATAGAGTTCAACAATTTCAGATCATATCCTCAGCCCCTACCATATATATATATTTTATCCACACTTTTGGTTTGTGCCTTTTCCCTTTTTTTTCTCTCTCCCTCATGGCAGCTGTCTTTCATTCTGCCAGCGCATTTCACACTTCATCTAAAGCCATCTTTTGTTTCTTAACCTGTCCTATTACCATCTCATCTCACCTTGAGCATCTCTTAATGTCTCTACTTCTCACAGACCTCCCCTTTTGTTCTTTTATTCCTTCCCCCAGCCTCCAATTTGCTTTTTCATCTGTTTCATTTCCTGCTTTTTTCTCAGTTCTGACGAAGGGTCTTCGACCTGAAACGTTAACTCTGTTTCTCTCTCCATGGATGTTGCCTGACCTGCTGAGTTTTTCCAGCGCTTTCTGTTATTTCAGTTTTCCAGCATCCGCAGTATTTTGCTATTGTATTGAGTTCAATATCATGTTGAGCTTAGAATTCACCGAGGTGGGGTGTAGGGGGATGAAGTTCGAGGTCTTTGCTGAGGATGTACACTGCATCTTTCATTAAACACTGCAAAATTATCTGCATGGCAATCAAGAAGATAACTGCGGAGTATAATCAAAGATACAGGAAATGTAATAAGCTGGGACATTTTAAAGTAGTCTGTCTCACCCGTACTGTTAAAGCAGTGGCTTCATCTTGTACGGGCCAGAGGAACGTTGTGGCTTGGTGGAGCTCTTTGCTTGTGAAACTTATTTTGTTAGAGAAGCTATGCTACGTGAGATTGTGTTCGGGTTCCATCTTGTATTGAGGACTCCATCTTATGGTTTAAAGACAGTTTCGAAAGAGCAGTCTACTGTACTTTATTCACTCTGCCACCCAGTTCCCCCTTAAATTTGTCCTTTAATTCAGTTATTTTCTGTGAATTCTACCGCCACTACAAACACAATTTTGCCCGTGGCAATAAAGCATGGAATTGATTTAAAGTTTAACGTTACACAGGCTCCGTGTTAGAATACTGTAAATGTTTCCGAGAAGGATAGATAGGTCAGTTTCCCTTATCTGGTCTGCCTCAACTGCCCGCCCGCCCAAAAACAATGCTGCAGAAAGACTTCCCTGTGTGCCAATCGCCGACATTGCCAGGTCCCACACCTTGTTCACTCTCTCTCCCCAACGCAATAATTGCATGCTGGTGACGTATACTGTTCATAAAGAACACACTGTTGGCAGGTTCAGCACCCAATGTACTGCCAAAGGTAACGTGAGCAGTTTGCTCGGACTTTAATGAAAGATTGTCCATTAATGAGTGGGACAAGAAACGCCGTAGACAGTTAGTCCACGTGTTAAAACTTGTCTCAATTCATGATATAAATATTCAACATATAAATATATCAGAGTTCCAGCAGCTGCGGTATTTTTCATTTTGTATAAATGTAAAATTAATTGATTAAAAATTAAACCGATTGAACGTTGCTTGTATTAGGTGTTAACGTCGAGTTTCCGCCTTTGTATCGGACTGGCCGGTTTGGGTTTAGTTGTTTTCACTTTGGAGTCAGTGAGAGGTGAGATTGGACATAGTGAGGTTAACCCCGAACGTTCAGCCGCCTCCTCGATCGCGACCTCAGTAAAGTCAGGACCAGCCCCAACACATTGCACCACTTCAGTGAGTAACCTCACTTTCCTTGTGACAGTCCATCCGAAGTGTTAACCCGTGCCCCTGGAATTAGACGGTGGATCTTTGCCTCGCTAGCTGCTGATGTGGTAGATAGTGTTGAAGGGTATATCTACATTACCTCTTCCTCCGCACCCAGTAATTGTCACAATTTCGAGTTTTCCTTTTCAGAAAGACACTGTTTTCCGTTAACGCTATTAGGGGATCTGGTGCGCAGAGTTGAGACGAAAATGGCAGTTGCATTTCCAGACGGTAGATCGACTTTAATAGTGAGCTGGCGGGAAAATGTTCCCTTCCGAGTGATGAAGGAGATTCTCAACGATCACTTCAAGGATCTGGCGCAGGAGTTTCACACCGACTGTGAACTGCAGAGACTTGGCGTCCAGCAAGTTCTGGTTATCCTGACAAAGACAACGAGAGAAGGTGAATGTTAATCTTTTCATCTCGAGTTGTATCATTTCATCTATTTGCAAGATCAGGATGAAATCCGAGAATGAACACTATTAGAAAGACGGATGTCGTGTCTAAGTATCAACAGCTTTAAAAGCTTCATTTGGTTGGCTTGTTTCTTGAAGGAGAGCTTTACTCACCATGTTCTTGGGTGTTTTCTAGGTTTGTTTTTCTCCTACCATTTTTTTCTTGATTTTTGTCTATTTACATTTTTCCATCCAGGAGAGGAGAGAATGGGAATGGAAAAGTTGCCACCCACCTGCTATGGAAACTAGTTTGTGTTTTGAGTAGACGAGAAATTTCTAAAATGTAAACCTATCCAAAAGTCAGAATTAAAAAAAAGTCCTTTGTTCTTTCCCTGAACTCCAACAATAATCCCACCCTTCTTCCATTCCAGTCCTGCCCCTAGTTTCAGAGTTTTATTTATGCTTGTTCACGGAACAATATTTCTGGTTAATGTTATTCTATAGACTTTTTTGTAAAAAGACATCAACTTTGTTGCTGTTCTCCAAATAATATGAATAACAGTACAATAATGACAGATTTTATCTTCTGCCTAGTGTTAAACAGTATTGCTGCGATCACATATGTCCCATATAAAAATGAAGAAATTGAACTTCACATTAAAATCCTAGCTGATGAATTTTCTCCTTTGGATTCAGTTGAAGAAACAGAAAAGGTAATGTTTATTGGAGAGTAAATTTTGTTTTAATTTAGAGTCATTTTTATTTAGAAAAGTTTAACTTTTGATTATCCCACTCATAGTTCTTTCTCACTTATTAACAATCTTAGCTTTCAATATGATTTGAATTGATTGTGGGCTCTGGGGAGTTCCACAGCGCAACCTGTGGCGAAGCATAGTGTCACCGACAGCAACTTCTGGATTTCCGTGTTTATCTGCGCATGCGTTGACTCCAGAAGTTGCTGTCACTTTCAGAGGAGTAATGATGGCGAACACTGAAATTTTCGCTGTCATTACCATTGCAAAATCTGGGCCCTTATGTGTAATTTGGGACATGTACACTGAATTTATAGGCAAGGAGATCTGTGGAAGGTGAGCTTGCTGCAAGGAAGAGGTTTATAAAAGGGAGGAAATGCACGCCCACTGTAAGCAAGTAATTGTCATTCACTTGCACAGCTCTCATAACATTGGGATTTATTACTGAGTTGGGTACACATTGACTTGAGATTGAGAGAGTGATTGCAAGCAGACAGATAGAATCATACAGCACAGAAAGGAGACATTTGGCCCATCATGTCCATGCCATCTCTTTGAAAATGATTGACAGTTTTTGTTTTATGAACAATATGGATGGCAGATGATTGACAGCCTGAGTACAAATGAAGAAATAGCAATCAGTGGCCAGAACCACTGTTGTTGCGAGAACAGGCTTATAAAAATGCAGGAATTTTAAAGGCTGAGTATATATTTTTATTATTTTTCTGAAAATACTTTGTAGGATATCTTGAAATAGACTCCATTTCTCATTTCCCTGATGCACTGGCAATGAATGAAGGAGACAATGTTCATTTACACTGTGGTTATATAGCTACAATTGCCCTCTATCTGTTGTGTTATTGACCCCAGACAGACTCAGCCAACAATCTGAACAAAGCAAAATTTGAAGAAAAATGTTTTTGGATACAGTGAAGAGTTACGCCCTACTAAATGTCAACCCCACATTGACCATACATCTTTATGCAACAAATATTTAACAACCTGGTGTTCATTATATGGTGTGGGGAAGGGAAAGTTAGCTGCACTACTATGGTCAATGATTCTCTGACATTCCCTTGTTCCTCCAGAGCTCTAAATACACTCCTACATAGTCTTCCATCCTCACTGTTCAAATCAAGACCAATTGGAGGGAATTCTCCTCCACCAAAATTGGGCAGAAGGTGTGAGTGGTGAGGTCTGCCACTGCCTCACCCTGCTGCAACTGCAGCTGGCTGCTTCTTCTCCACCTGCTGCATGTAAATGGCTGTGGGGGCAGTGTGGGGCCTGGGTTCCCAGCGGATTTCCTTCCCGTCCACCTTTGTTACCGTTACTTCATGAGGACAACACGGTGGCATAGTGGTTAGTACTGTTGACTCACAGCGCCAGGGACCCGGGTTCGAATCCGGCCACGGGTGACTGTCTGTGTGGAGTTTGCACATTCTCCCCGTGTCTGCGTGGGTTTCCTCCGGGTGCTCCGGTTTCCTCCCACAGTCCAAAGATGTGTGGGTTAGGTTGATTTGGCTATGATAAATTGACCCTTAGTGTTAGGGGGATTAAATACGTGGGGTTATGGGGATAGGGTGGGATATGTGTCGGTGCAGGCTCGATGGGCCGAAATGGCCTCTATCTGCACTGTGGGGATTCTGTGAGGACACCATGGGAAAGGTGGTGGTAGGGAAATGGCAGTAATTACTCTGAGGTGCCCCTATGGATGGAGAGGACCTTGTAATGGCCTACTCTCTTTCTGTTCTGCCCCCAACACTTACCTGCTGAAGGCCCCATTTTCAGATCTTCAGTGGGACATCTTGTTGGATTGTTATTGGCTCGACTTGCTCTTCTGGTGTGGCAATGTGCTCAATGTAGCACCGCCAGGATTCTCTGTCCTCACACTGGTAGACTCCCTCTTGACAGCAGGAATTTTGAAGGGAACCCACCTTGCATACATAATGATTCCCCACCCAGGAAAATGGATTGAGTTGGGGTGGATACGGAGGGGTGGGTAGAAGTCCACGAAGGGGAGAACTGCACCAATATCTCCTATGGTAACTCCTTTCTCGAGACCTAAACTTATGAAATATATAAAGTTAATGCCTATTCTAAGCATCTTTTTGTTGCCATTATTTTATTTTAAAAGTAGGTTTATTATTCAAAAATTTTCTCATTCTAATTTTCATTTCTAGGTTACTGAGAGTGATGATGGGCATGAAATGAGTAAGTGTTTCCCAGTTTTAAGAGATGGAACTTAGAAATGGTGCTTTTTTTTAAGCTCTGAAAGTAGTTCTTACATGGTATTACTTGTAAGAAGTAACTCAACCAGTTCCTTCTGGCAAAATCAAACAGACTTGTGCACAGGATATAAAACAAAATGCTTGATTTCAAAGTTTGAATTATTTAAAAGGTTAGAGAAGATAACTCTATTGGTAAATGATTTTGTTATTACTATTGCATTGAAAGAAATCCATTTGCTGGGGGTCTTCTGTAGAATAATGCTATTTCAGGCAGTGCAGTAGATTAAATATGCTGGAGTGATGTAAAGCAAGGGAAATTCCCTTTGTGCATTTGTTAGGAATTATTATTGGCAGTTTGTTCAGTCTCCTTGGAAACTAATCACAAACCAGTTGTTGAATTTTTCTAGTCTTCGCTACATATCAACATCAGTACTAATAAGTTTTCTAATTTGTGGTTGTATTTGCTATTACCTCTGCAATGTTTGATCACGACTAACTTCTGTTGTTGGCGCTGTGTGTTTCTATGTGCCTTCACTGAACATGACCAAAAAGAAGAACTTGACGCGTTTGTGCAAGACCAGGGGGTTTTACAGGAAAACAAAAAGGATGAGCAGGAAGGTAGGGCTAACGTTTCACGTCAATGTCCTTTCGTCAGAACCCAAACAAAAAGTATTGTTGTGTCATATTAATAAAAGGATGTTTTTTCTTGAAAAAGAAAACATTTTTTGCTGTGTTACAGTGATGTTATCTGTTATATATCTCCTTACACCCGCCCCCGCACCCAAGGGTCCCATCCAGTCCCACCTCATTCACCCTACTCCAGTCCCCATAACACTCTGTAGTTTCTCTTCCATCTCCCCCTGCCATTCCTAAGCTCATTGCTTTCATGAGACTCAACTCCTATTTCCTCAATCCCTTCCCAACCAAATTCCTGATCTTCCTTGGCCCCCACGCTTGCCAATATTGTCATTGCCTCCTTTTGCTCAAGCACCATCTCTTTCCCTTTCAAAACCACTGTCATCATTTCTGTCTTCAAAACCTCACCCTCTATCCCGCCATCATTTCCAACTACTACCCATCCAAACCTCCTTTTGCTCTATAAGATCCTTGAATGTCTTTTCACCTTAAGACACTGTCTATCTCAAAGCTCCTTCTTTAAATCCTTCCAGTCTGGCTTCACTCTGCACTGCTCTACTCAGCTCACAGCACCAAGACTGCCCTGTTCCAAGTGATGAAAGACTTGTGACTGCAACTGTAGTGCGTTATCCCTTCTTGTCTTACACACCCTTTGACATGGGTAACCATCCTCCACCATCAACATTCCTGTTGTCCAACTCTATGGGACTCTCTTTGGATGAATCCACTCCTACATCTCCCAACACAGCCTGTGGATCTTAAATTGCCTTCTCTTGTCCCCGCATCATCACCTCCAGAGTTCCCCAGGATTTAGCCTTGGCTTTTTGTTCTTTCTCATCTTCATGGTGCCCTTTGGTGACACCATCTTCAAGTAGCTTCCATACATATATGCCTGAAACCCAGCTCTATCTCTGTGTATCATTTCCCTGAACTACCTCTGTGCTGTCAGTCTGCCTGTCTGACACAAAATTGTGGATGAGTCAAAATTTCCTCCAGCTGAACATAAAGACCCAAAGGGCTGGATTTTGAATGACCCATGGAGTCGGGTTTGGAGGCGTGTGGGGGGTTAAATTTGCGGGGTCGGGGGTCCCGACCCCATCCCGACTCCATCCCACCTCCACGCAATTTTGACAAAATCAGTCGCGGGGTTCCCGACTCCGTCCCGCCTCCAAGAGGCGGGAGAGGCCATTAAAGCCCTTAACAAGCTCTAAATTGGCTCTGTAATGCGATTTTCAAACGTTTTAGCTAGTTTAACCCTTTTCTGACGTGAAGCACGACTGGTGTGAAACACTCCAGTGAAACCTGGCGGGAGCACAAGTGGATAGCTGACTATCGGCTGCAGGTCCACTATTACAACGGAGATGTGATGAAGGTATTAGGTGGTGTGAAAGTCGCGTCTGATGCTGCTGCATTGAATGTGTTCAGAGACTGCATGGCATTTGGTGTGATCTCTCTCTCTCTCTCTCTCTGAAACCACTAATTAGTTCATTGGTTCCCACATGCTGGAACTCAATTGACCAATTAAGTGAAAATTGCATCATTCATCCACATTCATCTGGAGTCGGGGGGGAAACACGAAATGCGGATGACACGACCCCAACCCGACCCCAAGACAAAATCCAGCCCAAAGACTCCCTCCATAAACTCTTCCCACTAATTCCATCCCCCTTTCTGCCCCTTGCACTTAACCAGAATCAGACTGTTCACAACCTTGATGTAGTGTTTGACTATAACAATTCCTATCTATCAGCAAGCCTTCTCACTTCCAGTTCTGCAACATCATCTGCCTTTGTTCCTACCTCACCGCCACTGCTGCAAACCCATTTTCACACTTCTGTCACGTCTGGACTTGAGTTCTCCACTGTTCTCTTTGCCAGCTTCCCATCCTCCCTATTAATAAACTCTAACTCATTCAAAACTCATCTGTCTGCTTGCTGCACTAACCCCTCCTCTGACTTTGCCCTTCCATTCATCCATCTTTCCCTTTGTCGTACAGTTAGTAGCAGAGCCTTCAGTTGCCCATCTCTCTTAAGCTGCCTCCTTAAACCCCTTTCCCTTTCTACTCCCCTTCCTGCCTTGAGAAAAGCCTCTTAAAAACTCATCTCTTCAACCATTCACCTCCTTACTGTACATCAAGGGCTTGCTATCCATTCCTTTTTTAATTAATTTTCATTCTGTAAAGTGCCTTGGGATATTTTTCTACTTTAAAAGAACTATATAAATGCAAGTTTTTGGTCCCCAGTAGCTGTACTGCATATCAGGATTACTGTGACCATTGCTGTCTCTCTTTGCTCATTTTCAGAGCAAGTCAACTATGACAGATCTGTCCGGTTTCAGAGCCTAAGAATGTCTGATATTAACTATCACAATGTCTTGATTTTCTAAAATTATTTTCTGTAGTCTCTGGCTGAGAGCAGCCTGACTCCACAAGGTAGATGGAGCAAATCCAGATCCTTGGCTAATAGGTGGCTGCTGCTTTAAAGAGACTTTATTGTTTTATCATTCTTGGGTTGTCGATATTGCTGGCAAGGCTGGCATATATTTCCCATCCCTAGTTGTCCTTGAGAAGATGCTGGTGGGTCTTCTGCTTGAACTGCTCCATGTGGTGAAGGCACTCCCACAATGCTGTTATATCGGGAGTTCCAGGAATTTTGAACCAGCGATGATGAAGGAACAGCGATATATGTCCCAAGTTATGCATCTGCTGACCATGTACTCAATGGTGTTCCAGAAATGTCATCACATTTTCAACTTGAGAGTGATTATAGAAATAAATCTACTGAGTCTTTTACCCCAAAAGTGTCATGCCATTTCTACAATGACAAACCAAGTGGTAGCTCTTTTACAGTAACACAAGAGCTGAATGATTACATGTTTTGTTATTGCCTCTTTTCTCCAACCCATCTCCTGAAGGTGTTGACTCCTTGCAGAGGCATGGTTCCATTGGTAGTTGCAGCCCTGTCCTGGCTTGCCATAGTGGCCGTTCTTTATATGTGAGCCTAGACAATGAGTTATCATTCGGCTATTTGACTCATTCAAGGTTCACAGTTTTTCCTGACATCAACACAGTATGAGAAACTGGACACTTATTGGAAACAGGAACCCTAGTTTTTTTTTTAACCTCCCCCTCCCGCTGCCCGGGGGCACTGAGGTCATTTAGACCCCCAGCTTGTGGCTTGGCTGGCATTATCAGATTCAGCACAGAGAGAGAACCTGGAACCTCCTTGATCCACGTGGCCTATCGACTTACTGAGCTATCAAGGAACTGAATTTGGTTTCCATTTGTCACCAGAAATACAGAAAATAGAAAAAGTTAAAAAGAAACCCACCATTCCTGATGTTTTCAAAAGTCAGAGATGGTGGTTATGATTTTTGATTTTGCTTTCCCGCCACCACTATAAATTGTAATGATTAAATTGGTTGTGGATATAAATGTGGCTGCCATCCTGATTGTCCCAAACCCCCTCCTCTGTCTGGTACCATCATTCATTACTTGTTCCCTGTTCAAATCAGTGGGACGGGGAGAAGCAAATAAAAAAAAAAGCATAAAGCTGTGAATTTACAGAAATTGATAGTGGAAATGCTATACTATAAATCTGGTGTAACAGAAATGGCAAGTGGGTGGAAGTCTTCCATTTCATCGAATGCTTCTTTAGTTATTTCTGTGTTTTTGTTTTCCTTCCTTACTATTTCACCCATCCTTGTGCCTCCTATCAAGTTTCTGCCAGTTGTCCCCATTTCCATTATTTCTTCCTTTATATTCTCTTTTCCTCTTTCTTTAGTTCTTCTATCAGATTTCTGTCTATTTTAAACTGACTGGCCATTGAAACTTCAGCTGGTGGTTGAGGCAAATAAGTACAGTTGTCTCCTCTCTTTGATGAGGTCTCCTCCCGAGTAAAATTGCACCTTGTAAGGAGTTCGGGTGGCTCTGTGCACCTTGTAAGGAGTTCGGGTGGCTCTGTGCTTAGCCTGGGTGCTAGTGCGGGGTTAGGCCTTGTTGCCTGTTCTGGTCTCCAGCCAGCCTGGTAGCACTAGACACCTGTGAGTGGTTCGACCCACTCGCCCTTACGGTTCTGACACTGGACTTAGGTGCGAGAGCAGTAATGCAGAGAAAACTCAGGTAGACCCGGTTGAATAGTACGAAATGGAAAATCTTTATTGCATATTGTTCAAGATTACAAAATACATGTCATAAGCACAGATTAATGACAGTACAAGCTTACATACATTTATGCAACTAGGTTTAGGGAAACGAGGAGCGCACGACACATCGTAAAAGGGGACACACATTATAATTATCCTTAAAACAAAACCCTCCCCTATTAATACCTGTCCTAATCTTGATCTGTAGGATCGAGAACCATGCTCACCACTCGTGATAACTCGGAGAATTCTAAAACGATGCTCGGATGTTTTCGCCACAGCACCTGACTATTCACGTGTTGATCAGGGGTCTCTGTACCCCACTTGTTTACTCGCTCTGCTCCGGCTAGCAGGCGGGACCGTCTGCTGTCATGAAGATCTGTGTTGACCTCGGATTTCTGATAAAACTCAAAGAAGAGTCTTCCTGTGCCCGACACCGGTTGGCGGTAGAATTCGTGTGGTAACCTGTAAATGGTCTTTATAGTTCGGGCGCGGTCGGGGTTTACTGACCGCGGCGGCACGTGTAGTCGTCTTCTTCTTCTTGTCTTGTTTCGTTTCATCGGGCCTTTGGGTCCCTACACCGTTTACCGACCCTCGGGATGGTGCACCCGCTTACCGGCCTTCGCAGCCCAGCTCTTCACAGATCTTCGCGGCAAGCCACGAGGTTGACTCCCGGAAGATCAGCGGACCAAGAGTTCGGTGGGCAGCAAGAGCACAAGTCAAAAAGTCATCAAGGAATAAGAGGAATAAGAGTCAAGAGCCAGGAGTCCAGAGGATAAGAGAGTCAAGAGAAAGATGGACGTTTGTTCACTACAGTTATAGTACTGTAATTCATTATCTCCCGCCCAATCTTACTGTCCATCTTTTGTCATGTTTTGGCGCTCAAACTTCTTGTATGGGGTGGTTCTTGTCGTTAATGGGTTTCGGTGATACTTGTAACTGTCTAAGTACCCGTTAATATTTCTCCCATTGTGGAACCGGCTAGGAGTCTCCCTGGAGGGGTTTTGGGGGCCTCCGAATTCTTGCTGTGAGTACCCGCGAACGGCTCTCTCATCGTAGAGCCGCGGGGAATTTACGTATCAATGTCTTTGGATGGGCCCTTGATTGCCCAGTACAATAGCCCCGTTTGTGTATGGAAAACCGATTCCAGCACTTATATTTCTTGCTTAGGTGTTAAAAAATGCAAAACGATCGCGTCTTGTCTTATATCAATATGCTGAGCACTGTCCGATCTTGCTGAAATGTTTATTGAAACGCCATCTTGTCTACCTACTGAGAAATCTGGAACCTTCTGCCACGAGGCGCGGCAGCCATTTTACAGGCTGCTTGTGTCCGTTTTGAAACATGACAGCATTTTGCTGAAATAAAACTGTTTTACGAAACTGTATGTCTCTTTCTCATTATTTTGAAATCGCGATAATTTGCGAATTCTACAACCTCCAACAGAAAGCAATGTTACAATGCGACTAAAATGTAGTCCTTTTTTGCTATTGTTCTCCATCTTCTCATGAAGGTGCTGACTCTTGCGGGGGTACAGTTTCACTGCACCGACTGTTCTGCTTCGTACCTGCCAGTTAGTTTGACTTCAGGTTTACAGGTGAGCCAATATCTTGAGCTGAAACTTTCAGTCCTCCGAGTGGCGGAGTGCAGGAGCGAACTCTCCTACTGCGGACCCCGGTAGTGATGATAGCGGGACCGGTCATTGACCCTGCATGATTCTTGCTGATCCTCACCTGCACGTGGCTCCTACCTGGAGATTTGTAACCATGATTCCCACCGGGCGGTGGATGAGCTGCATACACTCAAACACCCGTGACATCTGCCCATCAGCAACTTTTTTGTCTCGGAGTGAAATTGACACACAATGCACAGCAACTCATCTCTTCTGGACAGGCCCAATGTTTCAGTGCATGCGCAAACAAGACGAGTCACTTTACAAGGCAACTTCAGCCAGAGCCAGAAAAGCTGTTCGAGGAACTGCCGCACAAATCGAACGAATGGGGTTGAAAAAGTTGATCATCTGCTCCAAATGCGGATGGTTGGCAACTATGCTGCTCCATTATCTTAGTGGCTGCTATTTATGTGTTAGCCTAGAGAATGAGTGTCAGCAGGCTAGTTGACTGTGTAGGACAGAACAGCTGAATCTGATCCTGTCCTAATCTGACACCCACACATGTATTTTCCATTAGTGGTGACCAGATAGTAGTCAGGAGTAGAAACCCTGCCTGATTTTGTTTGTTTCCCTGCTAGTCCAGGGATGTTCCTGTCAATTGTAAGCCCAAGCTGTAACCCAACTGAGATCAGCCAACCCGGCACAGAGCAGGAATTGAACCTGGAACTTTTTAGTTTCTGTAGCTTAGTGTAGTGTTACTCTTAATAGTACAGTAAAATGAATACTAGCTGTCATTTCTGCAGTCGGAAGATAAAAGGATGGGAGGAAAGATTACTAATGATTACTTGGCATCAGTCTTTTGACAGTGATACTCACCTACCAGCAAAAGGTTGCGCTGTTAACAGTAAAACTATAAATGTTAAAATAGATGAAGTGATCATCTCAGAAATAATTAGAAACCTTAAAATAGATCGGGCTGTCAGCTCAAATGACATTCACCCGAGGGTCCTTAAAGGGATGGGACATGTCTTTGCGAACTCCTTGCCCACATCTTTAAAAGCTCACTAGAGTCAGCGACTGTTCCTTCGGGCTGGAAGGACGCTCATGTGGTTCCAATTTTCAGAAAGGGAGACAAGGCAGTACCAGGGAACTATAGGCCAATTAGTTTGACTTTAGTTATAGGAAAGAAGTTCAAAGGGAACATAAGAGATGCTCCGTATGATAACCTTGACAGAGAAGGAGTCAGCAGAGACACCCAATACAGCTTCTGGAAAGGAAGCTTGTGTCTTACTAATTTGATTGAATTTTTTGAAGAAGTCACTTGGTTGGTAAATGAGGGTAGCCCGCTAGACATTGATCACCTGAATTTTCAGAAAGCATTTGATGAGGTATCTCACAATGGGTTACTCCACAAGATAGAATTAGTAGAAAGCTGCTACAGTAGTTTAAGAATGGGCTGCATGCTCGTAGGCAGAGAGTTGTTATCAATAGCTGTGGATCTGCTTGGAGACCAGTTACCAGTGGTGTCCCACAGGAATTGTGTTTGGGCCTTTGATCTTTACTATCTATATTAACGACCTAGATGAAGGTTTTGGGGGAATGACCTGCAAGTTTGCAGGTGATACGAAGATTTGTGGAAGTGTTAGGACTATCGAGGAGACTAAATGACTGCAAGCATTTCTCAATGAGTTGGGAGAAGGGGCCCAGCCAGAGGAAACATCCTTCCAGTATCTACCTTGTCAAGTCCCTTAAGAATTTTATACGTTTCAATGAGATCACCTCTCATTCTTCTGAACTCTAGGGAATATAGGCCTAGTCTACTCAATCTCTCCTCATAGGACAATCCCCTCATCCCAGGAATCAGTCTGGTGAACCTTTGTTGCACTCCCTCTAAGGCAAGTATATCCTTCCTTAGGTAAGGAGACCAAAACTGTACACAGTTCTCCAGGTGTGGTCTCACCCAGACCCTATATAATTGCAGTAAGTTTTTTTGCTTGTCTACTGCACTCCTATTGTAATGAAGGCTAACATACCATTTGCTTTCCTAATTGCTTGCTGTACCTGCATGTTAACTTTCTGTGATTCGTGTACAAGGACTCCCAGGTCCCTCTGAATACCAACATTTCCCAATCTCTCATCGTTTAAAAAAATTCTGCTTTTCTATTTTTGCTACTAGAGTGGATAACTTCACATTTCTCCACATTATATTCCATCTCCGTGTTCTTGCCCACTCACTTAACCTTATCGTATGCTTTTTGAATACAAACACACTACATCCACTGGTTCCCCCTTATCTACCCTGCTAGTTACAATCTCAAAAAACTCTTAACAGTGACTAGATTACGTGCACACTGACAAATTATTTCAATTTGATAAGTTGGGAGGGATCAGGGGTCATGCACATAATTTACACAAGGGAAGAAATAGGATAGATGTCAGGCGGTTTTTCCTCTCCCAGCCAACAGTAGACCTGTGGAACAGGCTGCCGGCTTGTGTGGTGGGTGCTGATTCATTGCATACCTTCAAGAGAGCTGGACCAGTGCTTGGCTGGGGCGGAGATTGCATCATACAAAAAGTAGGTACCAATGAATATAAATCACAGCCAATGTGGTCTCCTGGACTAGTTTCAATCGCATTTTCCAGATTTATTTCCCCCTAATTTCCAGAAATAATGGGGAACCAAGGGTCTAGAGAGAATGAGGAACTTAAAGAAATCAGTATAAGTAAAGACATAGTACTGGCAAAATTAATGGGACTAAGTGGCGACAAATCCCCGTGACCTGACGACCTGCATCCTAGGGTTTTAAAAGAGGTAGCTGCAGAGATCGTGGATGCACTGGTAGTAATCTTCCAGAATTCCCGAGATTCTAGAACAGTCCCCAAGGATTGGAAGGTAGCAAACATAACCCCGCTATTTAAGAAAGGAGGAAGAGAAAAAACGGGAAACTATAGGCCAGTTGGCCTGACATCAGTAGTAGGCAAAATGCTAGAATCTATTATTAGGGACGTGGTAACAGGGCATTTAGAAAATCGTAATATGATTAGGCAGAGTCAACATGGTTTTATGAAAGGGAAATCGTGTTTGACAAATCTGTTAGAGTTTTTTGAAGATGTAACTAGTAGGATGGATAAGGGGGAACCAGTGGATGTAGTGTATTTGGATTTTCAAAAAGCATTCGATAAGGTGCCACACAAGAGGTTATTACACAAAATTAGGACTCATAGGATTGGGGGTAATATATTAGCATGGATTGAGGATTGGTTAATGGACTGAAAATAGTGAGTAGGAATAAACAAGGACTTTTTTGGGTTGGCAGGCTGTAACTAGCGGGGTATCTTGAGGAACAGTACTTGAGCCTCAGCTATTTACAATCTATATTAATGACTTAGATGAAGGGACTGACTGCAATGTATCCAAGTTTGCTGATGATACAAAGTTAGGTGGGAAAGTAAGCTGTGAGGAGGACGCAATGAGGCTGCAAAGAGATATAGACAGGTTGACTGAGTGGGCAAGAACATGGCAAATGGAATGCAATGTGGGGAACTGTGAAGTTATCCACTTTGGTAGGAAAAACAAAAAAGCAGAATATTTTTTGAATGGTGAGCGACTGGGAAATGTTTGCATTCAGAGGGACCTTGTACATGAATCACAGAAAGTTAACATGCAGGTACAGCAAGCAATTAGGAAAGCAACTGGTATGTTAGCTTTAGTTACAAAGGGATTAGAGTATAAGAGTAAAGAAGTCTTATTACAATTATACAGGGCATTGGTGAGGCCACACCTGGAGTACTGTGTACAGTTCTGATCTCCTTACCTAAGGAAAGACATACTTGCCTTAGAGGGAGTGCAACGAATAATGCATAAGGCATCACAACTATGCGGGACAGGCTAGATGGACCAGCTGTTCTTTTCCTGTCCATCATTTTATATGCTCGTATGTAATACAAGGAAAAATGTGAAAGTGTTTACATATTTCTGTGTGCAAAGTGCAAACTTTGCATCCTGATCCACGTTGTCTACAATCTATATAATAAAAAGAAGTTGAAAAAGTGTACCTTACTAGTTTTGTTTTATTAAGGGTGTGTTTGTTTATATGGTTTAATAAATAGATACCTTTTGCATTTTGTGATAAGAAAGGAGAAGTGATTCTAGAGATCTAAGCAAAAAAGTCTCTCCTGTGGCCTTCACTAGAATGAATTGTACCTGATTTCTTTTGAATATGTTTGTGCAAGAAAGAAGTCCTGATAAAATGATACACTTCTGCCTTCCTTTTGGCTCAATTTTAAGGCACACTGCTTTAATATTTGTTGTCTGCCTTTTGGTACCTCCTAGTGATGTTGGACGCACTACAAAATGATTTTGGATGCACTACAAAATGATTTAAGATAAATAAAATTGAAATTAATGGGAAGGAAAAATTCTGTTTCCATGTTGCAAAATGGGCTTATGGAAGCAAAAACAGGTTGACATCGTAGCTGCAGACTTCTAGCATCATGTGACTCCCCAAAGATTGTTTTTAATTGTTGTGTTCCATGTAGGTGAATGCCAGATGAAAGCTGGAAATGAATACTTGAGCAAGCAGGAAATATGTATTGAGATTCCAATTGAAAATGATGCTGTTCAGTTTATTCAGGATAACAAGGTGTTGCTGCGTGAAATCATTAAAAAGAAGTTTGACTGCATTGCTACACTTTGTATAAATGAAATTATGCCATCAGTTCCTATAACAGAAGCTTCTGCTGAGGATTCGCGTCCTGCTGAAATAACCTCTTTCCCTACTGGAGTGAGATACATGAAGACCCTACCGGGCGGGTTTCGTATTTTTGTATGTTTGGATGATCTGACAAAACATGAGGTAGATGCTGTAGTGAATACTGCCAATGAATATTTAAAACATGACCGTGGACTTGCTCGTGCTTTGGCAAGAACAGCTGGGCATGAATTTGAAGTTGAAAGTAACAACATTGTACAACTCCATGGAGCAGTGCCAGTTGGTTCTGCAGTAGTCACAGGGGCTGGATGCCTCCCATGTAAAAAGGTCATTCATGCAGTGGGACCTATTTGGAGTAAATATACAAGTTCAGAAAGTGATCGCCTACTTACATATGCCATCAGAAATAGCCTTGTGCTGGCAAATGAGTTACAGATGACCTCAATTGCCATACCTGCAGTGAGTTCTGGAAATGGTTTCCCATTACAAAGGTGTGCCGAATTGATAGTAAATACAGTTAAAACATTTCATGGGATGTGGCAACCCACAGACACTTTGAAAGAAATCCGTTTAGTAAACTTCAATGAGACAACCGCTGGAGCAATAGAAAACGCGTGTAAGAATTTTCTTGGTGATACAGAACAAAAACGCTTGCTAAGTATGGATTTTGTGCCAAATCAGATTCGTGATGTATTTGAATTCCAGAATCTTCATCTAGAAATCAAGAGAGAAAATATTGAAAATCAGACCGTATGTACAACTTAATTTCTTTTTTAAAAATTAGGCCTTTTGGCCATATTGAAATCATATAGAGGGCCACTGGTTTATCCTGACAGAATACATCAAATTCTGTTTTTATTACATGGAATTTTAGTTTTTTTATTAGTTATCATGTTTCAGGATTTTTGCCTATTTGGCCTAAGAGGGATTTCAGATAATAATACGGTGATACTATTAAGGTAAATTCAGCTCACAAGGAATTAATTCCATACAGCATAGCCTGTTGTTGGGAATGCAGATTAGATCCAGATGAAGCAGTTGGAGAAATGGTTACTCTTGTATACCAGATCAGCTTAAAACAATGGTGTTCATTAAGACATTCACATTTAAAATGTTGGAACAACTTCATTCATTTGTCCCAATGAGGCTAACAGCCAGGAAAGCCCACACCTTTGGCCAGTTTGATTGGCAGTTCTGCTAGCCAATCTCTGGACTTGGAGAGCTGGGTGTGTCAGATGTCAAGACTTTGGCTTCCTGTCCAGCTTAGAAAGGAAACACATGTTTTGTAGAAATCTGGAGTGATAGACAGATACGATAGGAGAGAATTCTCTTCCAAAGGTTAGTGCTGCCTAATTTCAGGGATTTGCTAGTCAGTAAAGTGAATTTAGCTCACTAGCAGGGCTAATATTGTTGTGTTCCATATTACAAGGAACATTATGAAATAGATTGAAATTCACTGTAAACTTTATTCTGGCAATGGGGCTTAAGATTTTAGTGGGGCCTGGAGGAGATTTCCTGGCCCCACCAATACTTAAAAAAAAACTTTACTGACCTGTCTTCAGAGCAGCCAGCAGTTGTCCCTTTAACTGCCAAGTACCAATGGGTGGAGTGTGTACAGTGCATACTCCACCCATTGACACCATAAAATAAATCCGGACCTACAACTAACCCCAATTTGCAATTGAAACAGGCAGGCACCCAGGTGAAGGCCCTCAGAAAAGTGGTGGTGGGTGGAGCGGGAGTGGTATGTTTTGTGTCATGATTTTTGGGGTGTTCTCGCCCGTTCTCATCAGGCAGAGACCTTCATAATTGGGGCACTGTTGATGTCAATGTTAGTGGTGCCCTGCACTATGTACTTATGTCCTTCACCTAGGTTTCTTTATAATATAAATAATAATTTCTTTTAGCTGCACTGCCAGGATTAGAATTACAATTCTAAGAAAGGTTTCATCTATGATAATAGTGTGATGGCCTAGAAATTCGGCCATGTAGCAGCCATTTTTCAGCCGCTAACTGGCCTACTAAGGTCCCAATATGCCAGGCAGGAAACGCATTTCCAGCCTGAATTGCACCACCTGCCATCTAGGTTAAGGTGAATGTGTTGGCATCAGGAGTGAATGTTGGGATTATTGAAAGAAAGAAAGACTAGCATTTATACAGCGCCTTTCACAACTTTGGGACATCCCAAAGCGCTTTACAGCCAATTAATTGCTTCTTGATGTATGGTTGCTGTTGTAATGTAGAAATGTAAAGGGCAGAATATTTTATTTAAATTACGGTCCTGCACATCTTGGTATATGCCTATCGGCATTCTTCGGTAGCCTGGACCTTTGATGGTCTGCATCTGAGTTCTCTGCAGCAGAACTAGTATGCGATCGTACCCTCTGACAATCGGGCATCTGTGGCGTCCTGTCCCTCTGTCTTGGCTCCTGCGCACTTGTAGACCTTCTCTAACCTAGCCTCTAAAGTCCACGTGGTGCTTGTATCTGAGCCAGTGTTTGCAAAGGTCAGATCGAATGACGCTGCATCTTCCTGAAAGGCTCGCTTCCTCTTCCTGCACTGGCACATGGGCTTCCACATTTTCAGCACCTAAAATGAAAGAGAGACGAGGGTTAGCTTGTGTGAAGGGAGAGCAGAGAGAGAGAAGTGGGTGGTGAACACATCTGCAGCTTGTCATGCAGAGTGTGTGGGATGAGATAGAAGTCAGAAGAGATAAAAAAGATTAGGTATAAAGAAACCCTGTGCAATGTTGCCTCCAGCATTGTCCGTCGCCACAGCCTTGACTTTGCCCAAGCCCATGATGGCAAAAACACTTTTTTTTGAGAGTGGAGGGATTGTGCAGGCTTGCTCTTCCTCCTCCAGTGCCAGCTTGCTGTTTTGGGTTGTGTGTGACCATTTCCTGTAAGAAAGAAGGGAGTGTATTAGTGAGAGTCTTGTGAGGTGTTTGGAGAATGTGGTTGTCGTGGTGGGATAGCTGATTGTCAGTGTGTAAAATGTGAGTTGTGGGTAAGTGAAGTTTGTAATGATGGATATGTGTGAGTATGAGGAGGAGGTGTGGTGCAGTGATTGTAGGGTAGTCATATTAAGCAGGGGTGGAGAGTCTTGTGAGTCTTGCGATTAGTGAGGTTGTTAGTGGTGCAGCTGAGAGCAGTATTCTTACCTTAACAACTCTAGTGAGATCATTGAATTTCTTCTGGCATTGTAGCTGTCTGGGTGCTAGGCTCCTGGCATTCACAAACTCTGCAATCTCTTCCTACTGGTGGTGGAGTTGATGCCTGGGGGACTTCCTGCTCGAGGTTAAGAGGATGTCCCTTCTGCTATCCACTGCCTCCAAGGCAGCATTTGTGAATCTTGGTGCTCTCCCAGCGCTTGCTTCAGCCATATGTCTGCTTCCAATTGCGTTTCCCTGGTGTCTGCTGCCAGAATGCACCTCCCCTTTAAGGGGTTCTCGCTATCTTTAAGTGCTGTGATACCCAGACCCCCTACAGGCACGCACCAACAAGTGGCAGGGGCAGCGCTGGCTGCACACCTAACTCACCATTATGATCAGGCAGAGCGAATATTGTGTGTCGCTTGAATTAATTATAGCCGGTGGATTCAGTGAGCCCCGCCCCCACGCGGTCGAATCCAGGAGCAATTGGATTTCTAGGCCATTATCTTTAAATACAATTGAATTTTGATTTTTCTGTTATAAAGTCCAGTTCTGTTGGTAAAATGTTAATATTCATGAATGTCTACAGGAATTTAATCTGACTTAAATGAATGACCTGAAAAGTTAAAAGAGGTTACTTTTGTGACCTTTTTTTTTGCCTTAAAACAGACCGACGTGATTGTGAATATAATATCTAGGGACCTAAATCTGAATTTGGGCAGGGTTTCTAAAGCAATTGCAGAAAAAGCTGGTCCAGACCTTCAAAAGGAGCTTCATAGAACTACAAAGACAGAACTAATACCTTTTGGAGAAGTAGTAAGAACACCAGGCTTTCAATTGAGTTGTGACTATGTGTACCATGTAGTGTATTCTCCGAATGAGTCAGAAAAGGTAGGCACTATTTTATATACACTGTAGTGTATATATATTTTAAACATAAATTTATTATGTAATTTAGTATATCCTTGTTGGGATACAGTTCTTTTTTTCCTCTAAAGGTTCTGAAGAAGATTATTTGCAAATGTTTGGAGCTTGCAAAAGAAGATAATGTTCATTCAATTGCATTTCCTGTAATAACTGATGCAAAATTATCAATCCACCTAAACAAGATGGCAAAACTTTTGATTGAAGAAATGATCAATTTTGTTGAAAGCAATGCAAACACTCGACTTGCTACTGTTTACTTTGTGCTTCATCCAGCAGAAACAGAAATTTATGAGGTAATGTAGTAATAAATCAATCTGAGAATATAAGTTTCAAGAAGTTAATTTTTAAAATTATTTAATGGCTCTTCTATTACATTGCTCATGGTAAGTCATGTGATGCTTTGTAATTACAAGAATACAATATGATGAAATGCACATTATATTCTGTAGCTGATCTTCAGTAGTGCTGCTTACGTCCAAAAATTAGAAGCTAATTGGGGTAGAGATTGGTATGTATTGCGCCTGTTTATACCAGTTTAGAAGTCGCCCAATCTGCACAAGCGTTGGTCCTACTGCTAAATTTGTGGAATTCCTGTTGAAGGAGCCCTGTGTAAAATTTGTTCCCGTTGAGTGGGGTGGGAGCCAGCCTACCCTGCTCAGGATTCTAAAGTGGCACCTGCACTGCCAACCAAAGGTGGAGCTATCGATTCGACAGTCCTGGTGATTGGCCCCATTCGTCGCTCCAACCACCACCACCCCCCAAATTTGTTTTTCCTTGTTGGGCGAGCTGCCTGTGGAGGCGCGACCATTGAGATGATGTCGAGGATCAATTTCTATCAATCCTTGGGCCTCTTGGTTCAGGTGTGCGCTGCATCCACGGACATAAAAGGGCCCGGACTAATTTATACCCCATTATGTTTCTATCTTTCTGTAACTTTCTCTCTACTTGTCTCCAACTCTAACTGGGAGGAATTCTCCTGTGCGATCCCGCAGCGGAGAATGCCAGAAAGTTCAGGCTGGGATTTCTCTCCCTTTATACCCACTGGTGCTGCCATGAAGAATTGGTGGCAGGCCTTGGGAAGCATTGGTAAATACCTAAATGGTAAATACATTGGCCTGGATTTAGCGCTAAGAATAACGGTGCCGTTACTATGGAGTAAATCGGACAACAACTTCCGGAGTCCACACAGGCGCTGTTAAATGCGGAAATACAGAAGTTGCTGTTCGATTTGCCTTGCTCCTCCACATGCTGCGCTCCACCGATACCTCGCTGATAGATTTGACATTCAAATCCATGCAAGGGCGTGAAGTTGCTGTACTTAGCCACTAGTTATTCACTAAACATGCCATCATAAAAAGTTAGCGCTGGTGGATTCAGTTGTAAGTGAATTTTTAAAAGTGTGATAAGTCTTAATTACTGCCGAACAACCTCTCTGGCACTGAAAATTTAATTTTACAAGTGTGGAGTCTCATTCTTTCAGAATTTAATTATTGTTGAAGATTATTAAAAAATTATAAATTAAAATTTAAAAATGTTTTACTTTTTCTTTCTGTCTCTTTTTTATCTCTCTCTCTCTCAATTCCATCTTTCTTTCCCTCTCTTTATTTTGCTTTCTGATTTTACAATGAATTACGTACTCTAATTTATACTTCCTGGTTTAGACTCTGCCTGTCTTTGTGAGGATTCTTCAATCTGATTTGTTGAAGAGCCACGCTGTTGCTTTCTCTGCTCACATATGCCACAGAACCCCTGTCGAGGGCACCGTGCTGAGGCTGCGGCTCTTTTCTCTAGAAAAGAGAAGGCTGAGGGGTGACCTGAAAGAGGTCTTTAAAGATTCTGAAAGGATTTGATAGGGTAGACGGAGAGAAAATATTTCCACTTGTGGAGGAGACCAAAACTAGGAGTTGTAAATATAAGATAGTCACTAATAAATCCAATAGGGAATTCAGGAGAAGCTTCTTTACCAAGAGAGTGGTTTGAATGTGGAACTCACTACCACAAGGAATAGTTGAGGTGAATAGCACAGATGTATTTAAGGCAACGCTGGATAAGCACATGAGGGAGAAAGGAATAGAAGGTTATGCTGTTAGGGCTGCATGAAGAGTGGTGGAACGTGGAGCCTGGACGAGTTGGGCCAAATGGCCTGTTTCTGTGCTGTACATCCTATGTAAATGGAAGGTGAAGGCCTTCTAGAAGCCTCTTCTTCCTCTAGATGGCCCCCGAAGATTTACCTGTTGAAGGCCAGTCTCTGCTGAGACCTTCAGTGGGAAGCCTTGTTCTGATCTTCGGGGCGCTTTTGCCCTTCTATGCCCCTTGTTGGATCTTTGGTGTTTCCTGGCTGGCACTGGTGGGCTCTCTCTTGACAGTGGGAATCCCTCCAGAAGCCCATTGTGCACATCTAATGAATCACAACCCCGGAAAATGGGTTGGGCTGGAGCGGGCACGGAGGTGTGGGAGTAAGTACCGCCCTTCCGAAATTCCACCACGAAGAGGAAAATCCAAGCCATTGTTTGCCTTCCCCTCTTTCACTCCTTTCTTTTTCTTTCTCTCTTTTTTCCCCCTTCTACGCACCCACCCCCACCCCCACCCCAGCGTTTTCATTGTACCTCAGGGCTTGTCCCTAACTTTCTTTCACACTCCCACTCCGTTTGCATATGTTTCTTTGTCTCTGTCTCTTCTGAATGCCTTGTATGTTTTCTGTCTATCTCTGTATTTATGCATTTCTTTCACTTTTCTGCTTGTCTTGGTTATCTGTCAGCTTCTCGCACAATTGCCCCCATTTTTCTTTTTCCTGTAAGTTTTGTGCTCTGCCCATCTCAGCCTGTGTGAACACAAGCTGAAACCACAAGTAGAACAAGTATTTATTGTGTGGTAAATTTATTTTTTAGATGTATATATCAGTGGCTCAAAGCAACGTAGTTAACAAAAGAAGTTGGAACAGAACTTTTGAAACACTTTGGTCAGTTTTGTGGTACTTGCTGGTTGTACCTAGTGCACATCTGTTATACCAGAAAATTGTGACTACTCAGTCTCGGGATGTGTCCTCCGAGCAATGTTTTTATCCACCTCAAATAACCACTATCTTTTAGGCTAGCCATGCTGATTAGGAACTAATCAAAATTAGAGGCGCTACCCCTTACATAGCTGCCTGAAAAATCCCAGAAAAGTGGAAACCCAGCATAACTGGGTCCCAACATTTTTTCTGATGGGTTCTGTTGGACTCTCACCAACATTACAGCAAGTGTCTGGCAGTCACCCGCCACGCACCCCCCCAACCTCCAAGAAATTTGGGAACCTCCGTTTTAAGCAGTTTCAGTGTTGGGTGAAATAAAATCTTCATGAGGCCTGAAATAATTTTGTAGGATAGAAGGTCCCAAAGTGCAGTTCAAAACTGAATAGTATATTAGTGATCCAACAATAATTCATTTTAGGAAGTCTTTTAGTCATTTTAATCCACTGTGTTGAACACAGCATCCACCATATCTTTTTATTCTTGCACTGCCACGTTCTAAAAAGAAATTGTTTCTGTTATGATTTGCTTGAGTAAGGCGTTCTGGTATTTATTTTGAAGTGACAGTACAAAGTACTTTCGCAAGATAAATGTGGATGACACTAGTTCCTTTAGTCAGTTAATGTACCTATTGTAGTTAAGCCAGTTATGGCAACAGTTCTTATCGCAAAAGTTATACCATTTGTGCAAGTCAGTGGCAAATACCACGAACAATGTTTCAACTTAAAAAAAAATGTTTCAAAGAGAAGTTATGATTGTATTTGATTTATTTTTTTCCAAAGAAGTACATTTTAAGCTTCAATAAGGAAGTGAAATGTTATTAGATGAAAATGTGCTGACATTTATTTTAAAAAAATCAACAGTGCAGTTTATTGCTACACTGAAATGTGTATCCTGAAGGAAAACTCAGTATGATCCTTATAGAGTGGTTGAAATCACTCACTTTTAATAATATTAACAAGTTGTAGGAACAATCACTATCTTAGATTGTGAAAAGGGTGTCAAATGGAGTAAAGTAGGGTCACAGAAAAGATTCACGTGGCGGAGACATTTATGAATGGTTTGATTGCTTCACTGATATAAATTTAAAAGGAAACTGGAAAATGAATGCTGTTAAATTAGAAAGGAGAAACAAAGGGCACAAAGGATTGGGAGAGATGGCTAGCACTAAAGTAAAAAATAGTAAGGTGGGGTCAGACTAAGAGAGAACACAGGATGGTCTAAGATGGGTTTACAGTGTAGGTATGTGAACGCACGAAGCATAGTAAACAAGGTTGGTGAGCTGCAGGTGCAAATAGCCACATGGGAATATGATGTAGTGGCAATAACGGAGACCTGCCTCAAAAAAGGGCAGGATTGGGTATTATATATTCCTGGATATAAGGTGTTCAGGAAGGATAGGAGGTGGTGTGGCAGTATTGGTTAAGGAGAATGTTACAGTGCTGGAGAGAGAGGATGTCCTGGAGGGGTCAAGGACAGAATCTATATGGCTAGAGTTAAGAAATAATTGAGGTGCCATTACACTACTAGGTGTATTCTATAGGCCACCAAATAGTGGGAAAAATATGGAGGAGCAAATTTGCAGAGAAATTACAGAGAGATGCAAGAACTATAGATTAGTGATAATGGGAGACTTCACCTATCCTAATATAGATTGGGATAGTAATAGTGTAAAGGGCAGAGAGGGGAAGAATTTCTGAAGTGTCTTCAGGAGAACTTTCTTGATCAGTATGTTTCCAGCCCAATGAGGAAGCAGGCATTGTCATAGAGTCATAAAGTTATACAGCACAGAAAGAGGCCCTTCGGCCCATCGTGTCCATGCCGGCCATCAAGCCCTGTCTATTCTAATCCCATTTTCCAGCACTTGGTCCGTAGCCTTGTATGCTATGGCGTTTCAAGTGCTCATCTAAATGCTTCTTGAATGTTGTGAGGGTTCCTGCCTCTACCACAATGAGTTCCAGATTCCAACCACCCTCTGGGTGAAAAAGTTTTTCCTCAAATCCCCTCTAAACCTCCTGCCCCTTACCTTGAAACTATGCCCCCTGGTTATTGACCCCTCTACTAAGGGGAAAGTTCCTTTCTATCTACCCTATCTATGCCCCTCATAATTTTGTACACCTCAATAAGGTCCCCCCTCAGCCTTCTCTGCTCTAAGGAAAACAACCCCAGCCTGTCCAGTCTCTCTTCATAGCTGAAACGCTCCAGCCCAGGTAACATCCTGGTGAATCTCCTCTGCACCCTCTCCAATGCAATCACATCCTTCCTATAGTGTGGCGACCAGAACTGCACACAGTATTCCAGCTGTGGCCTAACTAGCATTTTGTACAGCTCCATCATAACCGCCCTGCTCTTATATTCTATGCCTCGGCTAATGAAGGCAAGTATCCTATATGCCTTCTTAACCACCTTATCTATCTGTCCTGCTGCCTTCAGGGATCTATGTAAATGCTCACCAAGGTCCCTCTGATCCTCTGTCCTTCCTAGGGTCCTACCATTCATTGTATAGTCCCTTGCCTTGTTAGTCCTCCCAAAATGCATCAGCTCACACTTTTCAGGGTTAAATTCCATTTGCCACTGTTCTGCCCATCTGACCAACCCGTCTATCGTCCTGTAGCCTGAGGCTTCCCTCCTCACTATTTACCACTCCACCAATTTTCGTGTTATCTGCGAACTTACTGATCATACCTCCTACATTCATATCTAAATCATTAATGTACACTACAAACAGCAAGGATCTGGTTCTGGGGAATGAAGTAGGTCAAGTGGAGCAAGTGTCAGTAGGTGAACATTTAGAGAACAGTTTAGATTAGATTAGCTATGGAAAAGGACAGGGAGCAATCCAGAGTAAAAATACTTAATTGGAGGAAAGCCAATTTCAGTGGGATGAGAATGGATCTGGCCTGGGTAAATTGGAATCAAAGATTGGCAGGCAAAACTTTAATGGAACAATGTGCTGCCTTTAAAGAGGAAATAGTTCGGGTACAGTCGAGGTACATTCCCACTAGGGGGAAAGGTAGGACAACTAAAGTCAGAGCTCCCTGGATGACGAAAGAGATAGAGAGTAAGATGAAGCAGAAAAAGAACGCGTGTGACAGATGTCGGGTCGAGAATACATCTGAGAATCAAGCTAAATATAGAAAGTTCAGAGGAGAAGTGAAAAAGAAAATAAGAGGGGCAAAGAGAGGTTATGAGAATAGAATGGCAGCTAACATAAAAGGTAATCCAAAAGTCTTCTATATGCATATAAATAGTAAACGGGTAATAAGAGGTAGGGCGGGGCCGATTAGGGACCAAAAAGGAGACCTACGCATGGAGGCAGAGGGTATGGCTGATGTGCTAAATGAGTACTTTGCATCTGTCTTCAGCAAGGAAGAAGATGCTGCCATAGACATAGTGAAGGAGGAGATACTGGATGGGATAAAAATTGATAAAGAGGAGGTACTAGAAAGGCTGGCTGTACTTAAAGTAGATAAGTCACCACGACCAGATGGGATGCATCCTAGGATGCTGTGGGAAGTGAAGGAAGAAATCGCAGAGGTACTGGCCATAATCTTCCAATCCTCCTTAGAAATGCGGGTGGTGCCAGAGGACTGGAGAATTGCAAATGTTACACCCTTGTTCAAAAAAGGGTGTAAAGATAAACCCAGCAACTACAGGCCAGTCAGTTTAACCTCGGTACTGGGGAAGCTTTTAGAAACAATAATCAGGGACAAAATTAACAGTCCCTTGGACAAGTGAGGATTAATTAAGGAAAGCCAGCACGGATTTGTTAAAGGCAAATCATGTTTAACCAACTTGATCGAGTTTTTTTGATGAGGTAACAGAGAGGGTTGATGAGGGCAATGCGGTTGATGTGGTGTACATGGACTTCTAAAACGCGTTTGATAAAGTGCCACATAATAGGCTTGCCAGCAAAGTTGAAGCCCATGGAATAAAAGGGACCATGGCAGCATGGATACAAAATTGGCTAAGTGACAGGAAATAGAGAGTAGTGGTGAACGGTTGTTTTTCGGACTGGAGGAAGGTGTTCCCCAGGGGTCGGTACTAGGACCACTGCTTTTCTTGATATATATTAATGACTTGGATGTGGGTGTACAGGGCACAATTTCAAAATTTGCAGATGACACAAAACTTGGAAGTATAGTGAACAGTGAGGAAGATAGTGAAAGACTTCAAGAGGACATAGACAGGCTGCTGTAATGGGCGGACACGTGGCAGATGAAATTTAATGCAGAAAAATGCCAAGTGATACATTTTGGTAGAAAGAATGAAGAGAGGAAATATAAATTAAAGGGTACAATTGTCATGTTGGACCAATGTAATGGGCTAACAAAATAGTTTGTTAACAGTGACAACTATCTCCATGTTTATGTTTAGGCATTTCTGCAGGAATTAAATAGAGTAAAACAATTACCTCAACGAAGAGAAAATCTCCCATCAATAACTGGTAAGTTAGCACAATAAGAAAAACTAGATGTTTGGAGTTGATTTAGACTTTGACTACAGGGATGCTAAATGTTTCAAATATCCATTAACATTATTTATTCTGCAGAACTTCAGGAAGTAGCTTTGCAATTCTCACCCAGTTTATGTCCTGAGATAGTTTTAAAGCAGTGGACCCACATCCTTAAAACAATTGTTCATGTGCAGTTGTTTTCTAGCCACGAACAACAGCCTTTTGCCTGGGGTTGCAGCCTTCACTAACAGCTGATGAAGATCCATTTAGATCCACAGTAGTGAAAGAGCTTTGCTGGTCTGTATGGAACAGGTATGATCACTTCTGCTTCTCAGACATCCATGGGCAAAACATGTGGCTCTAATAAGTACAAGAAACACCGCTGCCAGAGATGCATGCCTCTTTTGTTGGTGTGCACTATCTCCGGCACAAATACTGCCTTGTCACTAACTTGCACGTTGCTATTGATGATAACGCAACAGAATAAATGAGGTTTCTTTGGAAACTGCCCTGATCAAAAAACGACTAGAAATTCGATGAGTATTGTTGTATACCATTTTTTTTGTGTAGAACCCTCTTTCCTGTATAAACCAACCCATCATATTTACATTGAATATAAATTCATCTTTTAGATAACATTCAGCATTTCTTTTCCCCCCATAAAAAATATATTTTTTCCCTTAAATATGGGAGTTCAAACTGGGGTACGAACTCACAGGTGCCAGCTGCTCTCAGGTACTTGGACAAATAGCCTTTCTTCATGTGCAACCCTAGATAGCAAGTGTTGGTGGGGTATTTGACTATTTGGTATGTCTCAACTGAGCCCAATCTCATCCTCACCCACACCCACATGGACTGTCCAGCAGGTGTCAATGGATAGTGACAATCATGGCTTGCTTTCTTTCCCCATTCTAGTCCAAAAATGCTGATTACCAATCACCTAGCTGAGATTAGCATTTTCATCATAGACCAGTATCATAAACTTGGGACCATCTTGAGCTGGCTCAGTGCCACATATACTCACTGAGCCACTAGGAGATCTCAATCCAGAAGTTAAGTGGCTGCATTATTCCGATGCATATATGTAACTGCATTTTAATTAAATAATTAGACTACATACAGTTGCTAAGAATTTTATTCCAGTATTCTCTTCACAGTTTTCAAAGTTTCTTCCAATAAATTTGCCTACAAAACCAACCAGTGAAATTGAGCCCATATCTTAAGATCACATCTTTGGTGTTATGTCACCTGGCATCATTCTCTTCTGAATTCATCCATTGGGCTCGATTTTGCCAGGCCCGAGGAGGCGGGATTGGAGGCGTGTGAGGTGTTAAAATCGCGAAAAATGGCGGGCGGGCCCGATCCCGCCTCTGAGCAATTTTCCCAAATGCGAGTTTTCTGACCCCGTCTCCATCCCGCCTCCAAGAGGTGGGATAGGCTCTTAAGGCCCTTAACAACCAGTTAAGTGCCTCTATAATCCCATTTTGAGAGGCCTTTCTGATTTTAACACTTTTTCCACGTGGTTCACGTCTCCTCTGAAACACGCCAGTGAAACCTGACGGCAGCACAAGTGGAATGCTTACTAACAGCTGCAGCTCCACCATTAAAAAGGAGCTTTCAGCAATCATCATTTGCAGGTGGCAGAACTTTGTTGTCTCAGGTCTGGGGGAACTTTTAGCAGGCATACTCATTGTTGTGGAAGTTTGGAGCCTGACACCCATCTCCAGTGTGACCTCCTGGGAAACCCCTCTCGCCACCTTGAATGAGCGCTTCCTTAACTGAGGCATATACCAGAAGCAAGGGAACCATTTATTTCCTTTCCTCCTGGACATCAGATTCGGACAAAGACCAGCCGTGGCAGCAACAGATCCATGAACAACAACAGCAGCAACAACAGGAGCGCCAAGCTGCTGCTCACCCACCTGAAGCTGCACAGGCCAGAAGGCGCCAGCGCGCGACCACATTGCTGCCCGTGGTGCAAGGGACGCACTCCTCTTGGCCAGATTTACTTAGCCTGCACAATCAAACACTTTTGCCTCGCACCTTCTTATCAGACCATCGACAATGGCCAAGAACCTGCGGATTCCTATCACTCTGATCACCATACTGACAATTGCAAGTCATCCTAAGCCCTCAGTGTGGAAGTCCTATTAGCGATATGACAGACGCCACAACTGCAACAGTTGCCATCAGAATTTTTTATTTACAATAACCAACTGATGGCTTTTCACCATTAAACATGACATTTCACCCAAGTGACTACCCTTGTGACTAATTGTGCATTATCTTCCTCTTACGCATGCTCCTACGTTGTGCTTCCCCTGTGGCTTCAGCAGATGTGGAGGCACCTTCCTCACTTTCTTGCTGCTCTTGTCTTGACACCTTTGGCGGGCGTCCTCTGGGGTTGCGAGCGTGTGAGGGCTCAGCAACAGTCTGCTGCTCGTGCGGCTGTGCAGGGGTTGAGACGCCGATCTCAGTTGGGTGGGGACTCTGGTGGGGCTCTGACCGAGGACTTTGCAGTGGCATGGTCGTGTGAGCGCTTGGAGAGGAGCCCCGACTTCCTTGTTGTCTGCCACCAACATCCCTCTCATGGGTCAGCCCCACTTCAGAGCTAGCAAGTGTCTTGACAGCACCTTGCTGCACTTCAGGGGGGCCATGAGGACCGGTTTCTGTACTGGAACTCCTACTCCCGAGGACTTGCCTGAAGGTCTGGTTTGTTTGCTCAATAGCTAACCATCGCTCCTCAAGAGATGTCAGTCTATTCTGAACAATGACCATGTTCCATACCCTGGCAACTAAGCTCCTCGATGGACGTAGCCATCCTCTCCTCTACCGTAGCCAGCCTCTCCTCAACGGTAGCCAACCTTACCATGGAGGTAGCCATCCTTTCCACAGAGGTTGCCATCCTTTCTGTGGTGGTGCGTTCATGCACCAACGCCTCCACAAAGGCTCTGCTCATGTTAGCGATGGACTCCTCCATTTGCTCCACACTCGCAGCGACCCTGGAGACAAAACCTGCCAGAGACTCCTGCACCTCTTCCTGGAGTTCTTCTGGATGGACCCGGAGGCAGAGGGTCGACATGCAGCTGAACCGAGCTGGCAGAGTCCTGCGTCCTCCAACTAGGACTCTCCACTGCTGTCCCTGTCTCCACCATCTGCTGATGCTCACTTGTGAGCTGTGATACACCAGGTGACAACACTATACTATCTCACGAAGGTACCACCGAGGTGTGAGTGTCTGCGCTGGTGCTGGGCGCGCTGAATTCTGCTGACGCTGCGCCCTCAGAGGTTGCAGCTTCCTCTGAGGTGTCTGGAGGCTCAGGCTGTTCCTCCTAGATAGTGGGGACGGGGGCTTTCGATGGTCCTGTGGGGGAGTAAAGGAAAGAGTCAGAGATGTGAGGCCAAGGTTACATGCACATTTAATATTGCAGATGATCATAAGTCAATCTGTTAGAGCATCAGAATCATTATCAGTGACTCATGCAATGTCAATGAGAGAGATGAAAAACTATTCTGTCACCAGCTTGCTCTGAAGCACCCGTCTGTCCGTCCCCCACTTGCTCTGATGCACCCGTCTGTCCGTCCCCCACTTGCGCATCGTCCTCCACTCCCATGATCTCCAGGACTGCCTCCTCCCAGGTGGTGAGCTGAGCTACTGAGGGTGGCCCTCCTCCTGTCCTCGCTCTTTCCCTCTTATTGTGAGCTCTCTTTTCCTGCAATGAGGGAGACAAGTGGAGTTTGAGTGAGAATGAAGGAGTGAGTGTAGAGAATCCATAGCATAGATGCCTAGAAGGAGACAAAGATTCAGTGAGGTGGCAAGACCAAGGGCCCTCCCTGTGTGTTATAAGTTGTTTTCATAGCATCACAGCGATAGGGAGTGTGAGGGCTGCATAGTCGAATAGTTAAGTGAATGTGAACATACAGAGAGAGGGAATGGGTAAGGGTGCAGGGATGTCAGTGTCAAGTGGGATGTGGAGGAAGAGGTTGTCAAAGCTGAGTGCTGGTGAGGAGAGGCAATGGGGCTCAGATTGAGGGTGATGGGAAAGTCATAATTACTTTTCCAGTGCGCAGAAGGTCATGAAACCTCTTCCTGCACTGCAGCCAGGTTCTGCGGCACATAGATAAGGAGTTGACCTCCTGGGCCACTTGCATCCACACAGCCTTCGTCTGCTGGGGAGGCTTCTTCCTCCCTGAAGAAGGGAAGAGCACCTCCTTATTCCCTCTTGCTCCCTCCACCAGAGCTTGCAGGGCGGTGTCATCAAAACTCGGTGCAGACTTAGGTCTACTGCTGGACATTTTGTCTGGAAGAAACTATCAGAGCAAAGGCCAAAAGGTTTGCAGTCTGCAGAAGAAGCAAGGCTGCTTGCAGGCCTTAAATCCAGCAGCATTGATGATGTCATCGGAGGCGAGTTTCAGAATGGAAAGACTAATTGGGCCAGGGGTTCCCACACGCTGGAAATCAATTGCCCAATTAGGGGAAAATCGCATATTTTTCCCACATCAAATTGGAGTCGGGTGGCTAACACGAAAAGCGGATGACACGCCCCCAGCCCGCCCCAATGACAAAATCGAGCCCATTGTCTCAGTTATTCTCCTTCCCTGATAAAGATGGGATTTTGCCAAAATGAAGTACAGTATTTTGTCTTGCTTTAGCTTGAAAGAGGTTCTTTTAATTTAGGAACATCAGAGTAGGCCATTCAGCCCCTCCATTCAAATACCATTCAGATGGCTGATCTGTACCTCGACTCCATTTACCCATCTTAACTCCATATCACCCTAAACTAACAAAAACCTATCGATCTCGGTCTTGAAAGCTCCAGTTGTCCCAGCATCCACAGCTTTTTGGGGCAGAGTGAAGCATAACTTCCTCCCCTTTGTAATCTGCCCCCTTGAGATAAAGGCCAGCATTCCATTAACCTTTTTGATTGCCTTAGTCACAGTCCATGAGGAACTTAAGTCCCACACTATCTCAAATAAGCTTTCTTGGGTAATCTCTAAAACTATAGGCTATAAGCTCTCACAACTGTTTCAGAGCTATTTAAATCAATTGGACAGCTCTAATCATTGTCAGTTTGGAACATTCAATAAATAGGTCAGACTATAAGAAGAAAATTATATAAAGATTAACAATAAAATAATAGTTTAGCGTAGATATTGTGAACATTATTTTCCTTTTGAGGACTTTGTCTGTAAAGTTACGTAGCACATTACAGTATATTTGTTTGTTCATGTACGTATTATGATAAAAACAGAGTAAACAACAACAACTTGCATTTATATAGCGCCTTTTAATGCAGTAAAATGTCCCAAGGTGCTTCACAGGAGCATTATCCAACAAAATTTGAGACTGAGCCACATAAGGAGATATTAGGACAGGTGACCAAAAGCTTGGTCAAAAAGCGTTGTATAGGAAGAATGAGAGGCAGGGAGGTTTAGGGAGGAAATTCCAGAGCTTAGGTGTAGGGAGCTGAAGGCACGGCCGCCAATGGTGGAGCGATTTAAAATCAGGGATGCTCAAGAGGCCAGATTTGGAGGAGCGCAGAGATCTCGGAGCGTTGTAGGGCTGGAGGAGGTTACAGAGATAGGGAGGGGCGAGGCCATGGAGGGATTTGAAAACCAGGATGAGAATTATAAAATCGAGGCGTTGCTTAACCGGGAGCCAATGTAGGTCAGCGCGCACAGGGGTGATGGGTGAACGGAGCTTGGTGCGAGTTAGGATACGGGCAGCAGAGTTTTGGATGAGCTCAAGTTTATGTAGGGTGGAAGATGGGAGGCTGGCCAGGAGAACATTGGAATCGTCAAATCTAGAGGTAACAAAGGCATGGTTGAGGGTTTCAGCAGCGATGATCTGAGACAGGGACGAAGTTGGGCGATGTTACGGAAGTGGAAATAGACGGTCTTGGTGATGGCGCAGATATGTGATTGGAAGCTTATCTCTGGGTCAGTTACGACACGAAGGTTGCAAACGGTCTGGTTGAGCCTCAGACAATTGCCAAGGAGAGCAATGGAGTTGGTGACTAGGTGAAAGCTGATAAATTCTACCGTGGTTACTGTTGCAACAAAAGGGTTGTTACAATGATTTCTGCCTGAATCAGGCTCGAGTGATTAATTCAACAGCAAGTTTTAATATAGATTGACTCAACAGTATTCTAATACAACCATCTTCAGATTACATTAAATGATAAGCAAGAAATACAAGCAAGTACTGTATTACAACCTGGCTCCTGGACTCCGGAGTGATCAGTGCCAACTCTAGGCTGTCTGTTCAGCTGTGGACTTCCGAATGTTCTGAGAATTCTAACTTTCAAAGGGGGAGAGCTCTATCTATATACTATTCAGCTGCCTTAGGCTACACGTTTTCATCTCCTGTTCTTATCTTCTAGTCAGAAATTATCCCATCATTCTAGCTCTGCTTTAGCTGACTATGAGATGGTGGTGGCCTCATTCTCTTATCTTGGCTGGAGACACAGGCCTAGGAATTCGAGTAGGCCGGAAACCTGCCGGTAACACTGCGTACCGCAATTACCGGCCGTCTGCAAGAAGAGCACAGGCTGCACCGGTATTTTGGTGCTGAATGGATATAAGATGCTGGTATCCTCATATGTTATCCTCTTTCTCACATCTCACTTACCCCTCATCCCACAATATCCTCTGCTTTACAAGGTGCGCATGGTGTAAGCATGCAGCTCTTGCTTTCCTGCCCTCCCATCACCACGACTCCACCCTTGTGCCTTCCTCATTTCACACACCCAAGAAATCCAGACTACCCAGCCAGTGGGTGACCAAGAAGAGGGAAAGGAGAGTGAAGAAGAAGAAGAAACACCATCACTCGATTTCACACTCTCAGCCACCAGCTCCTCGGTCGTCCTGCAAGACCATCTGCAGTGTCCCCCACTGAAAGTCAGCAGCCTTCCACCAGCCATGCTGCAGCCACTGGGGTAGCACTGCGTGACATCAGTGGGAAAGGCAAAGGCTCAAAAAAGACAGTCACTAAGGGAATGCATAAAGGTGATGAGTTGATTTCTTTATGTCATATTGGATGAATAGATGTGTAAAGTTGGATTGGAAATTTTGCTTTGTTGTGGCTTTTATTTCAGCATTGTGGCCAAGATGACACTGTGATGGTCAATAACAGAGGGAAGGTAAGGCGTGGGACAATTGTTGAAAGGGGAATTGGGGTTGTGGTCACTGATCCGCAAGCGGATGATTTCATCCCGGCCAGAAAGGGGCTGTCTGCATTGCATCCTTCCTTCCGCTTCCTCCTCTTCTGCTTCTTCCTCTTCCCTCTGTGAGTGGATGCTGGAAATCTGAAACAAAAGCAGAAAATACTGGAAGTATTCAGCAGGACAGGCAGCATCTCGACCTGAGCATGAACTCTGTTTCTCTCTCCACGGATGCTGCCTGACCTGCTGAGTATTTGCAGCATTTTCTGTTTTCTCAGAGGCCTTCCTTTACCATCTGAAGCCTTGCAAGTGTCCAGCAGCACCCCCTGCACACTTTTAAAAACTTTTAACATCTATTGCACAAAGCCACTACTTCAATAAAATATTTTTAAAAGTTCAAAAGCTTAAATCCTAACTTATCTGAAAGTTCAGTGTGTCCCTTTAGGAAGCCCTAACTGCATCTCTGCTGGGCTGCTTCACGCACACTTTTCTGTGTGTAATTAGGAGCCAGTGTAATGATGAGCGAAAACGTCCAAGTTAGCAGTCGTGGGGTCAAATTAGGCATTGCACACTGATTGACGTCACAATCTGCTAATTTACATTTCAGAGACCAGTGCTGTCAACTGCAGCGCGATAGCCCTTACCAAAATGGCGGCCCCCCTTTTTTCCAGAAAACCAGCATTAGCCACCACAAAATTTGTGCTGCCTGCTCATTATAATGATTGCAGCGCTAAATGCGCTGCTGATTGGCTTAGCGCTCAGTGGGGGCGGGGGGGGGGGGGGCAATTTTGGGTGCAGTCTAATGGCCAGTAATGTTTGGCCTAGGCTCTCTGCACTACTTGAAGGGGAGGTGCTTTGATGCAGCAGCACCTCATTGCCATTGCAGACTGAAGCCATGGCACAGCTACAACAACACAGAAGAAGGTTTTCCGATGCTGCTCTCGAGGCCTTGGTCATGGCAGTGGGTGTCCTGTTCCCGCATGGTGACAGGAAGCCATCCAAGGCCACTTGGAGAAGGATCTGGCAAGAGATAGCTAGCTACGTCACGGCCAACAGTGTGATCCCAAGGACGTGGATCCTGTACCAAAAAAAGTTTAATGACCTCACACGGCAGGTCATGGTGAGTGAAGGCTAAGCAAATGCATATCCCACCATCTGCACCACACCCCCATCACTCACCTATCAACAATCTCAACGTATCACCACTCATACCTCCCAATCATGGCTTTACTTCACCCTCACAATTTTATCACTGCTGCAACATTCACACCCACATCTCACACATTGCACACACTGACAGCTATTCAACTATGGCAGGCACAACACCCAAATACATTGCACCACACTCTGATAAACTTACCTTTCTTTGCAGGCCAAGGTGGCTCACAACCACCGGGAGCAGCGGCAAATGGGAGGCAGCCAAGCCGCTTTACAGACCTTGAGCCAACTGGAGGATTTAGTGCTCAACATCATTGGAGGGGAAGTAACTGTGGCAACGGGCGAAGTTGAAGCCCTGGCTGACAATGCCTATAGTCAATCCTAATCCTTCTCACATCCCACTTCCCCCCCCATCCCACAATCTCCTCTCACTTACAAGCTGTTAATGTTGTATGCATAGATATCTTGCTTCCGCCCCCCCCTCCCCACCCCCACCACAACCTAACTCTTGTGCCTTTCTGCTTTCAGATAACCAAGAACTTCCAGCAGGCCAGCCTGTCCCCGAAGTAATGGAGGAGAAAAAGAAGACGACGACACACCGTCACTGCATCTGACACTCGCAGACACCAGCTCAGAAACTGGCCCTGCATGGAATGTAGAGGGTAGTGTAGAGGCGGGATCTGCACATAGTGAGGCACCGGGCACGAGTGGCCTGCAGCACGACCAGGGGAAAAGGATAGCTCGGGGACCAGCTCCTTGGAGGGCAAGTTCGCGCACGAGTTTTGCTGCACACGACTCAGATGATGACCTCGATGGGGCGGCCTTCAGATGAAGGGTAATGGGCATGCACACCGAAATGCTAGGTGCCATGGCAAGCCTGCCAGAGAGCCTCTTGGCAATGTCGAGGAGCATGGAGGAGTCTGGCTCCAATATTGGACGGAGCTTTGTGCAGAGCTTGGAGCCCAGGATTTCTAGACTGGGAATGATGGATAACTACAGGAGAGACCTTGTCGTCCCAGCCATGATGCTGCGTGCCATGGGCGATGTTGCAGCTTCCATTGCAGCACAGGTGGAAGCGACCCAATGTCTCAGCGCTGCAGTGGAAGCGCAGACTGCTACCACACATGATCATTCTGCTCTCATGCAGGCTCAACTTGCTGCCACCCAAACTCAAACTGCTGCCATGGTCACTGGGCTTACGAGTGTCGAAAATGGCTTGCAGGGTGTCGCAGCAGGCCAGCAATCTGTCTTCCAACAGATTGCTAGGAATGCTGAGGTGCCGCCCCGGGGGAGTGGCAGTGGGCCTGTGGAGCAGGAACCTGCCGTCCTCTCTCAGGATGACAGTATTCCTACTCCCACCACTGCCACTCTGTCATTGCCCTTGCCGCTGCTTGTGAGCCAGCCAGCCCAGACTGCTGCCACCCATGCCAAGGTGGTGCAGTCTACAGCTAGGCCTTCTAGGTCCAGAGCTGCTCGAGTTTGTCCTGCAAGGCCATCTGAAGTTTCCCGCACAGAAACTCAGCAGCCTTCCACCAGCCATGCTGCAGCCTCTGGGGGAGCACCAGAATAGGCAAACAAACACGAAATAGAGACACTAAGGGAATGCACAAGGGTGATGAGTTCATATTGTATTGTTAATTGAATACTGATAAATTTATTAATCTTGTTTGGAATGTTTGTTTTGTGGTGGCTCTCATTCAGCTTTGTGCCCAGGAGGACACTGTGATGTTCCGTGGCAGAGGGATGGTATGATGGAGATGTGGTGAGCAATGGGGATCTGAGTTTTCATTCACTGGAATCGGAGTCTGATGAGGCTTTCACAGACAGCCCGTTCGGAAGGGGGATTTGCTGCCTGCCTCTTCCCTTCCTCCTCATCCTCCTCCTCTTCCTCTTGCTCCTCTTCCTCCTCCTCCTGAGGTGGTCCCGCAATCCCTGCAGGCAAGGTCTGCACCCTTATGATGGCCAATTGTGAAGCATGCAGCAGACCAGCACGAAATGGGACACCCGCTCCGGCGAGTACTGGAGGGCTCCCTCCGAGCGGTCAAGGCAGCGGAACCGTTGCTTCAGCACCCCGATGGTCTGCTCGATGATGTTCCTGGTGGCAGCGTGGCTCTCGTTATAGGAGTGCTGGCAGGAGTGGTGTGGTTGCGGAGGGGAGTCATCAGCCAGGTGCAGAGCGGATAGCACTTGTCTCCGAGCAGCCACCCTCGAGTTTGACGTGGTGGTTGGAAGATTGCTGGCACACCAGACTGATGCAGGATGAAGGCATCATGACTGCTGCCAGGATAGCGGGTATTGACCATCAGGATGCGCTGGGCATGGTCGCACAACAACTGCACATTAAGTGAGCGGTGGCCTTTGTGGTTACACAACATCTCAGGATTGGTATATGGTGCCCGCAAAGCATTCGATGTACTAAGGGGAAGCCTGCTATCCGAGCAAAGCCACATGCGCGCTCCCCCTGCTTCTCTCTGTTCAGAGAGAAGACAATATAGTCCCTTCTCCTGGTGGAGAGAGCCTCTGTGACTTCCCGGAAGCAGCAAAGGACGGCGAACTGGGAGATGTTAGCTATGTCTCCTGCTGCAGATTGTAAGGATCTGCTGGCAAAGAAATTGAGGGCACAGTGACCTTGAGGGCAACTGGAAGAGCCGTGGTCGCCCTGCTCTGAGGCTGCAGGTCTGGTTGCAGGAAGTGACAGATTTCTGTGACCACCTCCTTGGTAAAGCGGAGTCTCCTAATACACTGATCCTGGCTTAAGTGGAGGTAAGAGAAGCGCTCTCGGAAGACCCAAGGTGGGTAAGGTCTCCTGTTGAGAGCCTTCCTGGTCCTGTTCCTCCTCCCTCTGTGCGCATCTTCTCTTCACTGACTCCGCTCCTTCTCCCGAAGATACTCGAGCGCGAGGGGGGCTGCAAGTAGAGCCGCCATGACTGTGAGCAAGTGTTGTGAGCAGAAGCCTTTAAATGAGAATGAAGGCGTTCTCCACTTGCACCAACACTCCCTGTCACATCAGGAACTTTAAACAAGTTTAGAAAGCTGCAAGAGTTGCAGAAACTTAGCCAGAGCCAGTCAAACTGAGAAACCATGTCAGCTGCAAGTTGTTGCTGATGATCCCTTTAAATAGCGCTGCTGGGGGCTCCTTCCTGCTGCTGAACACTTGGTCAGCTGGCCAGTAGGTAGAGCGGCGAATGCGAAAATGGCAGATCGGGCATCAAGTGAGCGTTGCTGGATGATGGAGGAGAGGCGTTGGAGTAGGATAGTGTGGTCAACCATGTCAAAGACTGCAGACAGGTCGAGAAGGATAAGAATGGATAGTTTACCATGGTCACAGTCACATAGGATGTAATTTGAGACTTTAATAAGGGCTGTTTCTGACCTGTGGCAGGGGCGGAAACCTGATTGGAGCGATTTAAACATGGAGTTCCGAGAAAGGTGGGCACGGATTTGGGAGGCCACAACCTGTTCAAGAACTTTGGAGAGGAAAGGGAGGTTGGAGATGGGATGGTAATTTGCAAGGACAGAGGGGTCAAGGGTGGGTTTTTTTTTGAGGAGAGGAGTGATGATGGCAGATTTGAAAAGGGAGGGGGACAGTACCAGAGGAGAGGGAACCATCAACAATATCAGTTAACATAGGAGCCAGGAAGGGAAGTCGGGTGGTCAGCAGTTTGGTGGAATAGGGTCGAGGGAGCAGGAGGTGGGTCTCATGGTCAAGCTGAGCTCGGAGAGGGCATGAGGGGAGCTAGGAGAGAAACTAGAGAAAGGTTCTGTCTAATATTCCAAAAGTAGTGCTCCCGTAAGTAGCATTGTGAGCATTATGTTATGTAACTAATTTAAGTATAATGGGCATTAACAATCTACTGTTATGCGGAGAGCCTTACTAACCAATCGAATTGACAGTTTGCCACCTCAGGAAAATAGATTATGTTCCCATGCGCCCATGTTATGTGCGAGGGAAAGCTGTCAAGTTTTAAAATAGAAAAGCTACCATAGCAAATTACTGAATCAAAGCTCGGGGAAGTTTACTTTGGCAGTTCAAAGTATGTCTGCCAATAAACTGAAATGAATGAGAAGATGTAACAGTCGTTGGAATAGTATAATTGCACTAGGAAAAGCTTTTACTCACAATGGCACCAAATAAGAAAGGAAGCCTGAAGGAAAGGGAAGTGGGAATGATTGAAGGAAAGGGAAGTGGGAATGATTGAAGGAAAAAGCAGTGCCATCCAAAGTCGGTTAGCAGCCCTCCTGATTTATAGCAATGAACAGCAGGTGGTAGTGGCAAGCGGGAAAAGCAATCTAAAAGTGACTCCACCAACACGTGAACGTAAATCGCATCCACTTTCTAAAGTAGAGATCCAACTCACATAACACAACATGGAATGCTCCACCGCACAAGTGAGTCCCGCCCCAACCAGTGAGCCAAACATCCAACTCCTTCACTCGCTGCACCCACTTAGCAGGGATAATTCCCCCCCCCCGAGCAATGATTCCTGCAAGCCCCAACCCACTCCTCCAAAATAGAGCTAGGATTCACAACCCTACTTTGAAAAAAGATTAGCCTAACACTGAGCAGAAGCCCCTCTCCACACCGTGCAGACATTAAGGCGTCCACTCATGAACAGCTTTCCCCAACTCAGCAGACATTGAGCCCCAGTGAGCACAATTATCCCCCCATATATGAAAAAGCATGGCACAACCCCCTCTCATTGATATGGAATCAGGAACAACTTTGGCTCCTTCCAACCCCTCACTCACAAGCAACTCGGCATCACCCCACTCTGAGCCAAATACCTACAATCCCCTGCCACCAGAGAAGAAAAAATCTCTTAGAATCATGGAATCATAGATACTTACAGCACAGAAGGAGGCCATTTGGCCCGTCGTGCTTGTGCTGGCTCTTTGAAAGAGCAGTCGTGCTTCGTCCCACATCCCCGCTTTTTGTCCGTAATCCTCTAAGTTCCTCATCCTCAAGTACCTGCCCAACTCCCTTTTAAAATTATTGATGGAATCAGCTTCCACCACCTTTTCAGGTGGAGCATTCCAGATCCCGACAACTCTGAGGGGGAAAAATTTCTCCTCATCTCCCCTTTAGATCTTTTTCCAATGATTTTGAATCAATGACCTCTCGATATTGACTCACTCGCCAGAGGGAATATTTTTTCCCTATTTACTCTGTCAAAGCCTCTCATTATCTTGAAAACGTCTGTTAAGTCACCTCGTAACCATCTCTGTTCCAAGGAGAACAATCCTAACTTTTCCAACCTCTCCTCATAACTGAAGTCCCTCATCCCTGGTAACATCCTGGTAAGCCTCCTCTGTATCCTTTCTAATGCCTTCACATCTTTCTTGAAATGCAGTGCCTAGAATTGTCCACAATACTCCAGCTGAGGCCTAACCAGCGATTTATAAATTTCTAGCACGATCTCTTTGTTTTTATATTCTATTCCTCTACTTATAAACCCAAGTAACCTATATGCTTATTTAACCACCTTATCAACTTGCCCTGCCACCTTTAAGGATTTTTGTTATGGACCCCAAGCTCATCTACACTTTTCAAATCGTGCCATTTATAGTATACTATCTTTCCATATTAGTCCACCCAAAGTGCATCACTTTACACTTCTCCGCATTGAACTCCATCTGCATGCAGATGGAATTCAGCCTTGGTGCAGTGCAGCACCTCCCTCCGTGCCCCCACCCCCCACTGAGTGGAATATTGGCCCTGGCCCAGTGACAACCAAGCTTACACCATCCATGATCACTCTTCTCTTCCACCCTTGTCCTCCTCCTTCTCTCCCCTCCCCATCCTTGTCTACCTCCTCCCAATCCTTCCCCTTCCTGTGTCCTCATTTTACTCCCCCCCCCCCCCAAAAAAAGGGCCCTTTATTGTCTTCTGTTCTCTCTCCTTCACCTCATCCTCTCTCCCTTTCTTGTCCCCATCCCCATCCACCTACTCCATCCCCTTCTCTCCCTGTCACTCTGTTTCTCCTCTCCCCTTTCCCCTCCTATCTCCCTCCCTCATCTAGGTCCCATTATCTTGACCCTTTCTACTGTTCTTGACCTGAATACTGGACTTGCTCTTGACTCCCATGTGCAATGCCACAGTAGATCAACAATGAATTTGATAGTTAGTCTGAAACAAGGTCTGATGCTTTTCGAGGATGTGAGAAAGTTCCTGTGGGGGTGTGAGATAGATTTAGTAGCCAAAGGAAATTTTAAAGTAAAGATTTCTATTTGTTATCCTGGGAATTTTACCAAAACTTACCGAGATAAATGGACAATAGGCAATTAGGCTATGAAGATCTAAAACACACCTATGAGAGTAACCTAAAATTAGGAAGCTAAAGTATTTGGGATAAGAAGAGCAGAAAAGACCTAAAAACATAACCAGTGATCTCCAGCCTTGGTAATTTTGTTCTGATTACAGGAATATATGTTGTGTAAATAGACCATTGAGTAGTAAAATGCTGACCAGCCCAGGAATAGTTTAGCAGAAGAGTTAGCAATTATTTCCCCTTCCATTAATATTATGTGTATTTTGAAAGTCTATCCAACTAAAGATAATATATTGTATATTGTTCTGACGAAGGGTCATCGACCTGAAACGTTAACTTTCTTTCTCTCCACAGATGCTGCCTGACCTGCTGAGTATTTCCAGCATTTTCTGTTTTTATTTATAATATATTGTATGTTAGGCATATACAAATAATATATAAAATAGAAAGCCTCAAAATCAAAGTGCTCTACAATTACAACTCGACAAAAAGGTTCCTGCTTTTTTATGTTGTCTTGTATTGTTTACATAGATTCAACACCTTTCAAACTTGATGAAGAGGAAGGAACTGAACTACTCATTAAACTTTGTGGTAAAGATTATCCCTTTCTGGAATGTGCTCAGTTTTGGATCAATAATATCATTCTATTACCTCAAGAGCATCTCATCATAGAAAATAAAAACATCAGTTACCTTACCGCAGCTGAACATGAAGTCTTATCGGCCCATCAAGAAAAGAACCAGATATCCATGCAAGAAAAAGTGAATGAAAGGGGGACCATCATTGAACTAAGTGGACCTCGATTTCAGATGTTGGATGTAGCACTTCATATAGAACACTTACTTTGCGAACTGCAGGAGGAAATGGCACAGGTGATAGAATGTGAACTTCTACAGTCCCTAGTACAGTGGGTCTATAAAAGTGGGGATCAGATAAATGAATATGTTGACCCTGACAACTTCCTTTTAGAAAAGGCCTTCCTGGACAAGAAAGTGTTTGTAAACATTGATATGAATGGTACTAAGCAGACAGTATATTTACAAAGATTAATGGCATTGAATGATCAAAGGGATGAATTTAAAATTGAAAGAATCGGTGAGTAAACTGGGTCCTTGATTTAGTAAAATGTTAACAGATTTGTTCTACAACTTAGTTTAATACATTTTTTTACATTTAATTATTTCACCACCAGAACTCCAATTTCTTAGCTTGCATTAGTTTCTTATGACATAATTGTACATGGCTTTTTGGCAGAATCATAGAATGATACAGCACAGAAGGAGGCCATTCAGCCCATCTTGCCTGTGCCAGCTCTTTGGTAGAGCTATCTAATTAATCCCATTCCTCTGCTCTTTCCCCATAGCCCTGTAATTTTTTCCCTTCAAGTATTTATCCAATTCTCTTTTGAATATTATGATTGAATCTGCTTCCACCACCCTTTCAGGCAGTGCATTCCAGATCACAACAACTCACTGTGTTTAAAAAAAAAAAAATTCCTCATGTCGCCTCTGGTTCTTTTTCCAAATCTGTGTCCTCTGGTTACTGACCCTTCTGCCACTGGAAACAGTTTTTCCTTATTTATTCTATCAAAACCATTCATGATTTTGAACACCACTATCAAATCTCCTCTTAACCTTCTCTGCTCTAAGAAGAACAACCCCAGCTTCTCCAGTCTCTCCACATAACTGAAGTCCCTCATCCCTGGTACCATTCTAGTAAATCTCTTCTGCACACTCTAAGGCCTTGACATCCTTCCTAAAATGTGATGCCAGAATTGAACACAATACTCCAGCTGAGGCCTAACCAGTGTTTTAGAAAGGTTTAGCATAACTTCCTTGCTTTTGTACTCTATTCCTCTGTTAATAAAGCCAAGGATCCCGAATGCTTTTATAACAGCTTTCTCAACTTGTCCTGCCACCTTCAAAGATGTGTGTTAAGTGTTGTGACATCTCAACTTAAACTATTTTATCAGTGGCCCCAACAGGACGCTCGATTTCCATCAGCTGTAATGAAATTTCAAATTTTAGATTTGTTTCTGCTCCCTGTCTCATAATTATGTTCCAACAATTTTGAGTTAATCCTTTAACAGAGTTTGATGTTAATTAGTATAGGTTACCTTTGTTTTGTTGATTTTCAAAATGTTTCTGCTAACTCTTTAGTCCACTTCTATCCCTGTTGTGGAGTATTTTTACATATTCACTTGCTGGTGTGTATTTTATATTTTATATTGAGGAAACTGAGGCAGACAAATAGAAGGGACCTCATTTATCTGTTGCCTGGTTTTCCTGTATCTAGTTTTATAGACTTTTCAACCATAAATTGCATGTTATCCCAGTTCCTTTCATGTGCAACTTCTGTGCTGTATCATTCTATGATTCTATGATTTTGCTAAAGATGATAATTGTGGTTGGTGAAGATTATTTGAATAGCTTAATGTAAGACCTCTTCAAGTGTGTCCAAAAGGCTGTCATTATGAAGTCTTCATTTAGCATCTCTGCTTACTTTTAATAGTCATATTCTAGGTGCAATTTGAAGCACCCACTAGATCCTTAGGTGCTAGACAAATCCCAGTGCCCTCATCAGTTATTTCCAGAGCAACTTGTGTAGCATGCTGGAACAAGGGCCCCAACATGGATTCACATTGAACTATCCTTAATTATATTTAAAGGAGAAAGAGCTTTAACTTATATAGAATCTTTTGTGTCCCCAGGATTTACCAAAGTGCTTCACAGCCAATGGATTACTTTTGAACTGCAGTCACTGTTATATAGATGATTACAGCAGCCAATGTATGCACAATAAGGTCCCACAAACAGCAAGTGTGATGATGACCAGTAAATCTATTCTGGTGGTGTTGGTTGAGGGATAACTGTTGGTGAACTCCTCAGCTGTTCTTCAAATAGTACCATGGGATATTTTACATATATCTGAACAGGCAGGCGAGACTTCAGTTTAACATCTCAGGTGAAAGATAGTGCAGCAGTACTATACTGAATTGTCAGTGTAGATTGTATGTCCTGGAATGGGGATTGAACCCATGAACCTCTGAATTGGAGGCTATCAACTGAGCCAAACAGGCATATTAAACCTGCAAAGTTAGAAAAACCTTGTGAACCAGCACAGTTTACAGCACAGAAGGAGGCCACTTGGACCATCATGTCTGTGTGGGTCTTTGAAAGAAAAATCCCAAACTAATCTCACTGCCTCATAGCCCTGTATTTTTCTCTGTTTCAAATATTTATCCAATTTTCCCTTAAAACAATTACTCTGATCAGCAATCCTCTGTGGAAAAGCATTCCATGCACTAACAACTGTCTGTGTAAAGAAATTCCAACTAACTGCTCATTTCACTCTCTTAATTTTAAATTGATGGGCTCCTGTTGTTGACTCCGCAACCAAATGTAGTCTTTCTCTAGTCACTCTATCAAAACCCTTCATTTACTAAATCTCCTCTTCATCGTATTTGCATCCATGGAAGTATCTCAAGACACCTTTCATAACCATAGTTTCCCATCCTTGCCATCATCTGGATGAATCTACATTGTACATTTTCTATGCCTTTAATGTTGTTTCTGTAATGGGGTGCACAAAACTGTATAGTACTGTAACTGTGTAAACAATGTTTTGTACAAATTTACTATGACTTTTTTACTCTTGTACTTTATGCCCCTATTTATAAAACCCCAAATGCTGTTGCCATTTTATGGCTTTGTCTACCAGTAGTTGTGCTTTTAGGGAATTATGTATTTCAACCCGTAGGTCTCCCTGCTCATCCACACCTTTCAGCACCTTTCCATTGAGTAAATGCTCCCATTCATTGATTTTCATTCCAAAATGTTTTACATCACACCTATACACATTAAAATACATCTGCCCCCTGTTTGCCCATTCTGCTAACCTATGTCTTCCTGAAATCTTTTCAATTTCTTCTCACTATTTGTCAAACCCCCTACTTTTGTGCTGCCAGCAAATTTCAAGATTGCCCAAATCATCTCTATATACAGTGGATCAACACTGCTACAGTGAAGTACAGCACTTCCAACCCTTCTCCAATCCAAACAACATTCATTTATTCTAACTTTGTTTTCTGTCCGTTAACCAACTTTCTATCTAAGCTGCTAGATTTCCTCTTATACCATAAGCATGCATTTTACAAACCTCTTGTAAGTCACTTTATTAAATACTCTCTGAAAATCCATGTATACAGTATCACATTCCTGTTACCATAGAATCATAGAAATTTAAAGCACAGAAGGAGGCCATTCGGCCCATCTTGTCCGTGCCGGCCGACAAAGAGCTATCCAACCTAATCCCACTTTCCAGCACTTGATCCGTAGCCTTGTAGGTTATGGCACTTGAAGTGCATATCCAAGTACTTTTTAAATGTGATCAGGGTCTCTGCCTCTACCACCCCTTCAGGCAGTGAGTTCCAGACCCCCACCACCCTCTGGGTGAAAAAATTCTCCTCAAATCCCCTCTAAACTTCCGACCAATTACTTTAAATCTATGCCCCCTGACCAGTCCATTGATATCTTCCTGCAGTCTGCAGCTTTCTTCTTCATTATCAACCAATGTTATCTATTAAGAACATCAGAAATAGGAGCAGGAGTAGGCCATTTGGCCCCTCGAGCCTGCTCCGCCATTCAATAAGATCATGGCTGATCTACCTCAACTCCACTTTCCTGCACTATCCCCATATCCCTTGATTCCCGTAACATCCAAAAATCTATCAATCTCTGTCTTGAATATACTCAACGACTGAGCCTCCACAGCCCTCTGGGGTAGAGAATTCCAAAGATTCACCACCCTCTGAGTGAAGAAATTTCTCCTCATCTCATTCCTAAATGGCCAACCCCTTATTCTGAGACTGTGACCCCTGGTTCTAGACTCCCCAGCCAGGGGAAACATCCTCCCTGCATCTACCCATCCCAGGAAGCAGTCTGGTGAACCTTCGTTGCATGATGCCAGGCTAACTGGTCTGTAGTTCCCCGTTTTCTCTCTCCCTCCTTTCTTAAATAGTGGGGTTGCACTTTCTATCTTGCAATCCGCAGGAACTGTTCTAGAATCAATGGAATTTTGGAAAATGACAACCAATGCATCCACTATCTCTATAGCCACCTCTTTCAAAACCCTAGGATGTAGGCCATCAGGTCCAAGGGGTTTGTCGGCTGTCAGTCCCATTAATTTTTTCAGTACTATTTTTTTAATAATACTAATTTCTTTCATTCTCACTAGATCCTTGGTTCTCCACTATTTCAAGGAGGTTTTTTGTGTCTCCCTCCCTGAAGACAGGCACAAAGTATTTGTTTAATTTCTCTGCCATTTCCTTATTCCCCATTATAATTTCTCCTGTCTCAGCCTGTAAGGGACCCACAATTACTTTCGCTAATCTTTTCCTTTTTACATACCTATAGAAGCTTTTACAGTCTTTTTATGTCTCTCGCTAGTTTACGCTCATTCTATTTTCCCTTTGTCAATTTCTCGGTCCTCCTTTACTGAATTCTAAAAATCCTCAGCCTTACTGCTCTTTTTGGCAACATTATAAGCCTCTTTGATCTAATACTATCTTTAACTTCTCTTGTTAGCCACGGTTGGACCACTTTTCCTGTGGGGTTTTTGTGGCTTAAAGGAATGTATATTTGTTGTAAATTATGTATTAATTCTTTAAATGCTAGCCATTGCTTGTCTACCGTCATACCTTTTAATGTAGTTTCCCAATCTACCTTAGCCAACTCTCCCCTCCTACCTACGTAGTTTGCTTTGTTTAGATTGATGACCCTAGTTTTGGATTTAACTCAATCACTTAATATAAAATTCTATCATATTATGGTCACTCTTCCCCAAGGGCCCCTTTACTACAAGGTTATTGATTAACCCTTTCTCATTGCACAATACTAGATCTAAAAATGCCTGTTCCCTAGTTGTTTCCTCAACATACTGATCTAGAAAACTATCTTGTATACATTCCATGAATTCGTCCTCCACACTATTACTGCCCAGTCTATATGTCGATTTAAAGTCCCCCATGATTACTGTATTACCCTTGTTACATGCGCCTCTAATTTCCTGATTTATACTCTGCCCTACATTACAGCTGCTGTTTGGGGGCCTATAAACATCTCCCACCAATGTTTTCTGCCCCTTGCTGTTTCTTAGCTCCTCCCAAACTGATTCTACTTCTTGATTTTCGGAGCTAAGATCCTTTCTCTCTACTGTCTTTATCCCATCCTTTATTATCAGGGCTACCCCTCCTCCTTTTCCAATTTGCCTATCTCTTCTAAAAGTTAAGTATCCTGGAATATTTAGTTTCCAGTCTTGGTCACTTTGCAACCATGTCTCCGTAATGGCTATTAGATCAAATGTATTCATTTCTATCTCCGCTATTAATTCATCTATTTTGTTTCGAATGCTTTACACTTTCAGATATAGTGCCTTTAGCTTTGACTTTCTTGTATTTTTCCCTGATGTCACCTTAGTCACTGATGCCCTATTACCTTTGTTACTCTCTTTGTCCCTTCCTGATCCACTCTGCTTATTTTTACCCTAAACTCTGCTCTGCTCCAGAGCCTTGAAATTTCTATCCAAACTCATAATGAACCCAGATTGGCACCAATTCCAAGAATTATGCAGCAATAAAGAGAATAGGCATAGCTTTGCTCCATGTTATAAAAGGAAAAAAGAGAAACATAACAGATGTAGGTTCAGATACCTCATTATACCAACATTAATAGATTAACACTTCCAGCTACCAATTGAGGGATTAGCCTGCTATTTTTAGGAAATTAGTTATGAAACAGCAAAGCGTGTAGAAAACTTTACTGTTGATGCTGGTCTAAGACAACCTGAAAAATTTGGGCTGGATTTTGATACTGGGGCGGGTTGGGGTCGTGTCATCCGCATTTCGTGTTATCCACCCGACTGCAATTGGATGTGGGAGATTGATGCAATTTTCACCTAATTGGGCAATTGAGTTCCAGCATGTGGGAACCTATGAACCAATTAGTGGTTTCAGTCTGAAAGTCGCCTCTGATGATGTCATCATTGCTGCTGCATTGAAGGTCAGAGAGTGCCTGGCGTTTGCTGTGAGAGGACCTGGATGCACAAGTCTGGAGAGAGAGAGAGAATTTTTTTTTGCATCCAGGTCCTCACACAGCAAAGGTCAGGCAGTCTCTGAAGACTTTCAATGCAGCAGCATCAGAGGCGACTTTCAGACCTAATACTACTACTACCTTCATCACATCTCCGTTGTAATAGTGGATCTGCAGCTGATAGTCAGCTATCCAAATGTGCTCCCACCAGCTTTCATAATCGTGGTTCAGAACAGGCGTGCTTCACGTAGATCAAGGGTTAAAATCACAAAGCCTTTCAAAATGGCATTATAGAGCCAATTTAGTGCTTGTTAAGGGCCTTAACAGCCTATCCCGCCTCTTAAAGGCGGGACGGAGTCGGGACCGGCAGACATGATTTCATGAAAATTGCGTGGAGGCGGGATGGAGGCAGGACTTGTGCCCGCCCGCCAGTTTTCGCAATTTTAACCCCCACACGCCTCCAAACCCGCCTCCACGGGTCAATGAAAATCCAGCCCATTGTGTTTTAACATTTAAGGTAACAAAAAATTCTAATCATTTCTGAGAATGAGACAAACACATTTGATCATGAATAATCCTTTATATACCGAGAAGCTCTCTGTGCACAGTAGAATCCTGATTTGTGGATTTTTAGAAAAAATTACAAATGTAATTGTATGCAGTGAATGTTTTTCTAATGGTCACTTGGAATTTTTCGGGGGGTCAGCAGGGCGCGTTCGGTGGCGGGTCGAGTGGGAAATTGTTTTTTGACAGCAGGTCGGGACTCCGCTGTCAACCCGCCGCCACGTGCCATTCCCAAATGTCACGTCTGCCAGCGCTGAACAGACCCGACACGCAGCGGTGGGGGATGCAATTCAGGTCATTATGACCTTGTTAACAGCCCATTAAGAAGTATTTTGTGCTCACCTTTACATTTTACGAGGTTGCCCACCGGGTCCACGCTGCTCGGGGATCATGTCAGGTAAGGAGATTGGGAGTTGTACGACCATGGAATCATCTCATTACTTGACAGCTGCAAATGTGCTATAAAAGCTCCCATCTTATAGCTGTTCACTTTCCAAGTTCAGAAGCTGTTGCTTACTGCATTTGGAAGACAGATTGAGCTTTATGCAGGTTGCAAGTGTTTGGAGTAAACTCTGTATCCAGTGTCACCTCATTGAAACAACCTCTCTCACCATTGACCGATCGCTTCTGTCATCTCAAGTTCACCTGCCATCTATTACATCAGCATCGGTGCCCTTGAAACTATCTCACCTTGGTCCCCAGAATCCCACCACGATCAGCCCCAACGCCAGCAGCACCAACAACAACACCAACCTTCTCCGCAATCAACTGATGCTGCACAGGACACAGGGCATCAGCGCTCAAGCACATTGATACCCGGGGGGCCAGGGATGGCCTCACCATGGCCAAATTTACTTCATTTGACGCTGTACACCCTGGCTGCCACATGATACGCCAGGTTGGAACCAACCCACAGCAACACCATAAAGCATCCCTACCTTGGCCAAGCCATTCCTTTCACACTCATGAGGGGTACTGTTATGTCTCACCATTCACTGCAACTCACGAAGCCACTTCCAAAGGTGCGCACAGATCTGTCCAAGAATGCAAAGTGTTGAAAATAAAGGTTTCAATGTTTGACAGCACATTAACCGAAACTTTACATGAACATGGCATAAAACACCCAAGTGCCTACCCTTGTGTGTTGTTCGTTGGTATGATTGCACTAGGATGAAGGTGAGTATGAGGGGTGGCTAGTGAGATGGGGAAGTGATAATATAGATAGAGAGGGATGGGTGGAGGTGCAAGGTAAGTTGGTGTGAGTAAGGATGTGCAGAAGTAGGGTAGGGAAGGCAGAGTGATGGGATGTGATGAGAGACACAGCAGGATGAGGTTGAGTGTGGCTTTGTACTAACGTTTCGTAATCTACTGAGATCATTGAAAGATTTGCGCCACTGCAGCCTGGTCCTCCTGACGACATCCCTGCTTGTGTCCTCCTGTGCGATGTGCAACCAGGCTGCATTGGTCTCCACATGGAGGGAGTCATGGGACAGCCTGGGTGCAGCCTTGCACCTCTGTGCAGTGCTTGTCAGTGTTTGCAGCACCTCAATGCTGTAAAACACTGACAGCACAACTGTCAAAATCAATTTGCGCATGGTCCCTTTAAGGAAACGAGCTGATGACGCATCATCAAATGATGTCATCAGACACACTTTCTTCAATTGGCTGGCAAATGCGCTGGGCGGGCTTAACAAGCCCAATCAGGGGAAAATCATTTGGGACAGCGGGCTGGGGACAGCAGCGGGGTCGGGACCCGGCATCGACGTCGCCCTCCATGGACCCGCCGAGGTTTTCCTTTATCATCCAATGGAATAAGTAGGTTGGTAGACATTAAATAAGTAAGCACGCTTAAAGGTTCTTCAGACAACTGACTTTATACTTTCATTTATTGATCTGTACTCAGTGGTTATTGTAGTTGTCAGTTTATTTTATATTATAAAGCCACACCAATTTATACTCTTTCCAGGTATGTGCTGCTGTGTTGTGTATCTTGACCCATAAGAGGATTCTGTGTATGTATTGATTGCAAACCAATTGCACATGAATTTCTTTAAAAGTGATGTAATTGTAAGAAAAAAATGTACAATCACTTGTATTAATATTTTGATCAAATATATGGAGACCAAACAACTGCAGCTACATGATGCTAACATAATAACTTTTTTTTTTAACCATTTCTTAGTTCAGGGGGACGATGATTACTTGAAGAATTTACCAAGTAACTGGGGTCCAATTCATAGTTCCGTTTTTTGGAAAATACCAATGGATATGACCAGATTGGAATTTCAAAAACTAATCAGTGATTTTGCAGATGTAGGTCTCACCATTGTGAAGGTAAATGGAGTTGGTTTTTCAGGAGTACTTTCAAATTGTTTAAATCTGTCGTCTTATTGAACAAAACAAAAATCACAAGATAAGTTTGGATGAAGAAAACCCTGCCTTATTTAAAAGTATTGTTTTCAGTTTACTTTCTCTATTCCTTTAGATACATTGGGGATTATTATTATTATTATTCCATTATCCTGCCCTGAAATCGGTTGGGATAAAGGCAAAGAATTTCAGAAAATTTGGGCAGTCAGGCCACCCGCTTAGGGGTCCCAGCGGATTTCCCAGTTCTCTGCCAGACGTACCATTGCCACCTAGGGCTGGCATGTTGAAGGTGGCAGTAGGTCCCAGGAAATGGTGGTAAAAACCCAAATGGAGAGAGAAGGCCTTCTAGTAGCATCCTGTCTCCCCAGACAGCCCCAGAGTGTAACCTGCTGAAGGCCTCCGTCTGGGCCAAGAGATGTTCTTGTCTTCAGGCTATTCTGCCCCTTTATGTTGCTTGCCAGATCTTTGAGTGCTGCAGTAGTGTCAACGATGCACCGGCAGACTCCCTTTTGATGGTGGGAATCCTACCATGCATGTCTAATGAGATCCGATCCAGGCTGCTGGAATTTTTGGAGACAGTTTTTTGGTTGAATTCTTGAGAGTACAGAACTGTTAGAGGACTGATTTTTGACTCCTGCTGCATTTTTACTTCATTGGCTGCAGTAGTATTCAGAAATATAGGGATGTCGCTGGGATTGCCATTGAGGCTGGCACACCAGGGGGAACAACAGCAGTAGCACAGACCTGCGGAGGGTCGAAGAAGACGGCGAAGGAGGGAAGGGCACAGGAGGCCATACAGCATATGGGTCTTCTGGAACAGAATGTCATTCCTGAAGATGACAGAGGAGCAGTGTATGAGGAGGCTCTGCTTCAGCTTGCAGGCAATCACATACTTATTTCGCCTGTTGCAGCAGAAATTGGAGCCAAACACCAAGGCACACACTGCACTGCCTATGGCTGTAAAAGTAACTGGCTCTCAACTTCTACACCCATGCCAGGCTGTAGCAGCTGACATCATTAACATTAGTCGTCTGCTGCCCATTCAGTCATGAGGCAGGTGACAGATGCCATTTTTGCAAGGAGACAACAATACCTTCCCCAAAGAGGCTGCCGATCAGGAACGAGTGCTTTCAGATTTGCCCACATTGCTGGATTTTCCCAGGTGCAGGGCATAATTGACTGCACACATGTTGCTCTGCATTCTTCCTTTCAGAACCAGCCATATTTTATAACTGGAAGGGGTTCCACTTCCTGAACATGCATCTGGTGTGTGACCACAGGAAGCGGATTATGCAGGTCGGTGCCCAGTTTCCTGGCACTAGTCATGATGCGTCCATACTCATTCCCCCTGTCTTCCACCCAGTGGGTGCCAGGCTAGCTCCTTGGAGATATGGGGTATCCCCATTACACTTAGCTCATGAACCCTTTCTGTCACCTCCCCCCACTGCTGCCAAGCAGCTTGTCTGGAAACCTTTGTGTCGTCTGATGGGAAGAGGACGCCCCTCCTCCACCAATGCCTCCAAAGCAGTGTCCATGAGCCGAGGGGCCCCTTTCAGCTTCTTTTGTCTGCCATTGTGAGAAACCTTCAGTGACCCCGTTTAAGAGGTGCAGTCTGCCTTTAAGTAGCATCAGAGACGTGTAATTTCCTCGCTCCTTATTAGGCAAACAGCCAATCCATAGCGCTGCCAATCAGTAGCACTAGTAGTGCTGGCAGCCCACCTATTTCATGATGATGAGAGCCCCTGACTAATTTTGTTTCCTAGTTGTGCCCATGTGATTGGATGCATGTTACCTGCGCAGCACCAATTCTGGGCTCAAAAATGGGTCCAGATGAATTTCTACCCCATTAACCTTTATTTGGGTCATTGCTGCTTGGGATGGAAGCGGGGAGAAGATGTGTTTTGAAATTATTTTGATTACCTGGTTCAGAGAAGCTCAGTCATTTGTAATTTATAGAAGCATAGCTTACAGCTGAGAGTACTGAATCAGTGTCATGGTTTCTCAGCCATGAAATTAACTTTGTTAGAAGACTAAAACTAATTAAAGACTCAGATTGAGATGTATGGATATAAAATGTATTTGCAGTATAAAAGTTAATAATGATGCTGATGCTTCCACATCGAAGGCGAGTGATGAAAGCAGGAACAAATGCTACCACAGTAGTCATGTGATGCTACTCCACACTCATATATAAAACCACATTCTAGTAAAATACCTCTGTTTGCTTCCTCCCATTGTTGGCAACAGTTAACTGTAATCACATACCAGGGGTAGGTTATTTTAAAACACAAAGTTGGTTTGTTCAATTTTAATAATTGTCAATTGTTTCGAAACTATTTAGGAATAATTTCTGGAAGCTTTTTTAGGGCTAGCCCCAAGTTTTCTTATTCATCTCTGAGCCAGGTTTTATTATTTTTGAGTTTGGTTATTATGACTTGCATTGGCTGAAACGTTCTCTGATCGGATCTTTGACTTTGGTTGATACCAACTCTGAGATTCAAGACTTTATACACCTTATGGTTGATTCTTTCTGGTAACTGATTTTATTGGGACTCAACCTATACGTTAAGCTTGTGTGTTTCACTTTATTGTTATATTAACTTGATCTGCTTGCTGGCATTCCATCAAAAAAAATTGGGTAATTTCTCGGAATGAGACAGTATATACAATAGGGATAGTGAGGGACCATGTAACATGACATTGCACTGCCCCAGTGATTTCTTTTGTTTGAATTTGTATGTGGAAGTTGAGGTTTATTTAGAGAATGGTAAAGGCTATTATTATCATAGATAAAATAACATTCAGATGTTTTAATAAGAGTATTGCTCCAATACAGATTGAAAGAATACAGAACCCTGTTTTGTGGACTTGCCATTTACGTCATAAAGAGATGGATAAAACAATTATAGAGACTGATAACGATATCTCTATCCTGTACCATAGAGTTCCAGACTATTTCTGCAACCTTGTCTGTAGAATTGGATTTCAGGAAATGTATTCACAAGACCATGGTAAGTATTTTTCATTGTCATAAAATACTTAATAAAATCCTGTAATATAGTCCTCTAGTACTGTAATTATTTTTCACTGAATACCTGTTCCAAAACTTAATTTTGTTTAAACAGTCTGTCCAGTTATGAGTTTTTGGAAAGGGGTTTATTTTCTACTGTTCCATTTTCCTGGTCTCCCCATGATCAAGGGAGCAGGGAGGCTGCTTCCTCCTTTGTTTCTCTGAATGTTTCTTTATAACGATCCATTAGAAGGTCTGTGGGAGCAGCTAGTCTTGTCCTGCTAGAAGCACACTTTCAATTGAAGAGTGATACGGGTCAAAGTTGTGGATGCAATCCTTACCTGATTGGTCTATCCTTTGGGTGGAAAGAATACATCGGAAAGTAAACAGCCCTGTGATGGGAATGAAAATCATTTTCAATTAATTTATATCTTTTTTTAATTTTATAGAGAAGGAGTATGGTGATGGGATGTACTTCAGGAGTGACGTGAAACATCTGATGAAAGGAATCACTAATGTTGGGGAAATAATTCACATCTTTGAAGCTGAAGTTTTTACTGGCAACTGTAGCAAAGAATCCTCATCAGATATTTTTTCTCAAGACGGCAGTTGTGATTATATTGAGTACAGTGATAACACTGTGGATAATGTACATCCATCCAAAACTTATGTTATTTTTAACAGTGCTCAAGCTTATCCAAGGTATCTTATTGCAAGCAGAAGGGTGATAAGCATGTGAATTTCCTGTTAAATCTGGTAATTGAAAAATCATACAGTACTGTACCTGTCAATTTCAGCTCTAACTAGCATAAACTGGTTATACATTAACATCTGTGGCTGTCAATCTGTGCATTACAATTCCTCCAATGTGGGGGCAAGGGGCACAGGGCATTGTAAGCATACATCAGGAGTGATGGTTCCTGTTCCTATTTAAAACGGTTGCCTAACTTAAAAAGTAAATTCTCAGCTGCAAACTCAAGTGGGAAGACCTGAGTATGCAATAGTTTTTATCAAATCTAGAATTCCTGCCCAAAGTACATAACAGAGAATCTGCTCCCAGAACAAAACAATAGCTGCAGGTGGTAGTCAGGACCTGCATCAGCAGGAGAGCATGAGCCTCCGGGAGTTGGGGTGGCAATGAGGAGTGTCTCTGGTGGATAGTGCCTGAAGAATCAGGACAGAATGGCAGCAAGGTGTGCCTCCATATAAATAATTGTTGGCAGTGAATTACAGTGAAAAATGTTTTCAGGATGTGGGAGGTGCTGGCAAGGCTGCATTTATTGCCCATCCCTAAGTTTCTCTGAGAAGGTGGTGGTGGGCCTTTTCCTCGAACCGCTCCAGTCCTTGTGGTGATGGTGCACCCAGAATGGTGTTAGATAGGGAATTGCAGGATATCGACCCAGCAATGATGAAGGAACGGCAATATATGTTCAAGTCAGGATTGCATGTGATTTGAAGGGAAACTTGAAGGTGATGGTGCTCCCATGACATTTCTGCTCTTTTATCCTTTTCGGTAATAAGGGTCACAGGGGAGGGAGGTTACATTTAAGTAAACTTTGTGAATTGCTACAGTGCATCATGTAGATCATACATACTGCAGCCACAATATGTTGGTGATGGAGGGGCTTGCTACTGAGCCTCGGAGACATTGCACTGATCAAGTGAACTACACTGTCCAGAATGAGATTCTTGAGTGTTGTTGCAGCTGCACCCATCCAAGTGAATGGTAAGTATTCTATCATATTCCTGACCTGGGCATTGTAGATGGTGGAGATTTTGGGGGGTCAGGAGCAATGTTCCCTCTTTTTTTGGGTGCACGGCCTCTTTAAGGGACTGCGCGACCCGTGCAAAACTTTACATTGAAAAGCCAGTCCTGGACTCCGCGGGACCAGCAAAGAGGTGTGCGGCCGCACAGCTTAGAGGGAACGTTGGTCAGGTGGTGAGCAACTCATCAGAGTACCCAGCCTCTCCCTGATCTAATGGTGACGGTGTTGATATGACTGGTCCAGTTAAGCTTTGGATCAATGGTGAGGCCCAAGATGTTTATGGTGGCGGACTCTGCCATTGTGGTGCCATTGAAGATCATGAGGACATGTATGGGTGTTCTCTTGTTTGAGATGGTGATTACTTGACACTTATGTAGCACATATTTGTCAGCCCAAGCCTGCATGTTAACCAGTAACCAGGTCCTGCTGTAGACTGTCATGGGCTATCACATTATTGGAGAAGTTGTGAATGGAGCTGAGCACTGTGGAATCATCAACAAACATCTACACTCCTGACATAATGATGTCAGGAAGGTCATTGATGAAGCAGCTGAAGGTGGTTGGGCAAAGGATGCTTCCCTAAGGAACACCTGCAATGAATTTCTGGGGCTGCGATGACTGGCCTCTGACAAACACAGCCATCTTCCTTCGCATAGGAGTGACTCCAGCCACTGGAAGGTTTTCCCTTTGACTAGTTTTGCTAGTGCTCCTTGGTGCTATTTCAGTACAATGCTGCCTTGATGACGAGGGCAGCTACTCTCACCTTTCCTCTGGCGTCCAGTTCTTGCACCCTGTCTCGATTAAGGTTGTGATAGGGTGTGGAGTTAATTGATTCAGGTCCATTAATGGGCAACTTGTGTTTAATGGCCAGGAGAGCATTGTACCAGTCTCTGCCTGATTCCTGGCAGCTGCCATGATGTCCTATTCATCCATCCCATCGCACTGTTCATGCTTAGAGTCATAGATTTATACAGCACAGAAAGAGGCCTTTCGGCCCATCGTGTCCACGCTGGCCATCAAGCTCTGTCTATTCTAATCCCATTTTCCAGCACTTGGTCCGTAGCCTTGTATGCTGTGGCGTTTCAAGTGCTCATCTAAATGCTTTTTGAATGTTGTGAGGGTTCCTGCCTCTACCACCCTTTCAGGCAGTGAGTTCCAGATTCCAACCACCCTCTGGGTGAAAAAGTTTTTCCTCAAATCCCCTCTAAACCTCCTGCCCCTTACCTTGAAACTATGCCCCCTGGTTATTGACCCCTCTACTAAGGGGAAAAGTTCCTTTCTATCGACCCTATCTATGCCCCTCATAATTTTGTACACCTCAATCAGATGCCCCCTCAGCCTTCTCTGCTCTAAGGAAAACAACCCCAGCCTGTCCAGTCTCTCTTCATAGCTGAAGCGCTCCAGCCCAGGTAACATCCTGGTGAATCTCCTCTGCACCCTCTCCAATGCAATCACATCCTTCCTATAGTGTGGCGACCAGAACTGCACACAGTATTCCAGCTGTGGCCTAACTAGCGTTTTGTACAGCTCCATCATAACCTCCCTGCTCTTATATTCTATGCCTCAGCTAATGAAGGCAAGTATCCCATATGCCTTCTTAACCACCTTATCTACCTGTCCTGCTGCCTTCAGGGATCTATGTACATGCACACCAAGGTCCCTCTGATCCTCTGTCCTTCCTAGGGTCCTACCATTCATTGTGTATTCCCTTGCCTTGTTGTTCTCCCAAAATGCATCACCTCACACTTTTCAGGGTTAAATTCCATTTGCCACTGTTCTGCCCATCTGACCAACCCATCGATATCGTCCTGTAGCCGGAGGCTTCCCTCCTCGCTATTTACCACTCCACCAATTTTCGTGTCATCTGCGAACTTACTGATCATACCTCCTACATTCATATCTAAATCATTAATGTACACTACAAACAGCAAAGGACCCAGCACCGATCCCTGCGGTACACCACTGGACACAGGCTTCCAGTCACAAAAACAACCTTCGACCATCACCCTCTGCCTCCTGCCACTGAGCCAATTTTGGATCCAATGTGCCAAATTGCCCTGGATCCCATGGGCTCTTACCTTTTTGACCAGTCTCCCATGCGGGACTTTGTCCAGAGCCTTACTGAAGTCCATGTAGACTACATCAACTGCACTACCCTCATCCACACACCTAGTCACCCCCTCGAAAAATTCAATCAAATTGGTTAGACATGATCTCCCCCTGACAAAGCCATGCTGACTATCCTTGATTAATCCTTGCCTCTCCAAGTGGAGACTAACTCTGTCCCTCAGAATTTTTTCCAATAATTTCCCTACCACTGATGTTTGGCTCACTGGCCTGTAATTCCCTGGTATATCCCTACTACCCTTCCTGAATAATGGTACTACATTAGCTGTTCTCCAGTCCTCTGGCACCTCCCCTGTGGCCAGAGAGGTTCTGAAAATTTGTGTCAGAGCCCCTGCAATCTCCTCCCTTGCCTCACACAGCAGCCTGGGATACATCTCGTCAGGGCCTGAGGATGTATCCACTTTTAAGCCCGCTAAAACCGCTAGTACCTCCTCCCTCTCAATACTAATTTGTTCAAGTATATCACAATCCCCCTGCCTGATTTCTATGCCTACATCGTCCTTCTCCGTAGTGAACACAGATGCAAAATATTCATTTAAAACCTCATCTACATCTTCCGGCTCGACACACAGATTGCCACTTTGGTCCCTAATGGTTGGCAGGGGAACTCATTTACAATCAGATCCATGGGTCAACTGGAACCTTCACTGAGCAGACTTTTGGAATTCTCAAGCAATCATTCAAATGCCTGGACAGGTCTGGTGGCTTCCTGCAACATAGCCCAGAAAGAGTATGCTGCATAATTTTGCTTTGTAATGGAGATATAGAAACATAGAAAAATAGGAGCAGGAGTAGGCCAGTCGGCCCTTCGAGCCTGCTCCGCCATTCAATATGATCATGGCTGATCCTCTATCTCAATACCATATTGCCGCTCTCTCCCCATATCCCTTGATGCCTTTTGTGTCTAGAAATCTATCTATCTCCTTCTTAAATATATTCAGTGACTTGGCCTCCACAGCCTTCTGTGGTAGAGAATTCCACAGGTTCACCACCCTGAGTGAAGAAATTTCTCCTCATCTCAGTCCTAAATGTCCTACCCCGTATCCTGAGACTGTGACCCCTCGTTCTAGACCCCCCAGCCAGGGGAAACATCCTCCCTCCATCCAGTCTGTCCAGCCCCGTCAGAATTTTATACGTTTCAATGCGATCCCCTCCCATTCTTCTAAACTCTACTGAATACAGGCCTAGTCGACCCAATCTCTCCTCATACGACAGTCCTGCCATCCCAGGAATCAGTCTGGTGAACCTTCGCTGCACTCCCTCTATGGCAAGTATATCCTTTCTTAGGTAAGGAGACCAAAAGTGCACAGTACTTCAGGTGTGGTCTCACCAAGGCCCTGTACAACTGTAGTAAGACACCCTTGCTCCTGTACTCAAATCCTCTTGCAATGAAGGCCAACATACCATTTGCCTTCCTAACTGCTTGCTGCACCTGCATGTTTGCTTTCAGTGACTGGTGTACAAGGACACCCAGGTCCCTTTGTACATCAGCATTTCCCAATCTATCACCATTTAAATAATACTCTACCTTTCTGTGTTTCCTACCGAAGTGGATAACGTCACATTTATCCACGTTATACTGCATCTGCAATGTATTTGCCCACTCACTCAACTTGTCTAAATTGCCTTGAAGCCTCTTTGCACCCTCCTCACAACTCACAATCCCACCTAGTTTTGTGTCATCAGCAAACTTGGAAATATTACATTTGGTTCCCTCGTCCAAATCATTGATATATATTGTGAGTAGCTGGGGCCCAAGCACTGATCCCTGCGGTACCCCACTAGTCACCGTCTGCTACCCCGAAAAAGACCCATTTATTCCTACTCTCTGTTTCCTGTCTGTTAACCAATTTTCAATCTATGCCAGTATATTACCTCCAATCCCATGTGCTTTAATTTTGCACACTAACCTCTTATGTGGGACTTTATCAGAGGCCTTCTGAAAATCCAAATACACCACATCCACTGGTTCTCCCTTATCTATTCTACCAGTTACATCCTCAAAAAACTCCAGTAGGTTTGTCAAACACGATTTCCCTTTCATAAATCCATGTTGACTTTGTCTAATCCCGTTGATATTTTCTAAGTGTCCTGTTATCACATCCTTTATAATAGATTCTAGCATTTTCCCTACTGATATAGGCGATAACACATGGGGGTATAAAACAGATGAAGCGAATTGGCTGTAGACTTGTCATGGGCTGTTTCATTATTGGAGGAGTTGTGAAAGGAAGTGAGCACTGTGGAATCATCAACATCCCTATTCCTGTCATAATTACGGAGGGAAGTTCAAACTCCACCTGATTTTCTTCTCCATGGAAAAAATAATAGTGTGGAGTACAAAAACAGGCTGCCGATTCACTAGAGCCCGTTTTGCGTGGCCGCTCGAGAAATTTCTACCGCATGGAGTCACCATTGGAGGAGAGCCTTCAGCATGATGAGAGACAGAATGCTGCTGACATGGAGGATGGCAAGGAGGTGGCAGCAGTTCATTGAAGGAAACCTTAGCCTAACAATCCATGCTTTCCTACACTAAGCGTCATATCTAACATCTGTCCCAGTTCTTCCACGCTACAATCAACAGCATCTGCCCAAATGTCAGCATTGATACTCATGTCATCTAACATTGGGACGATCACCAGCTACTACAGAGACATGCTCTACATACAAAGATTTCAAATAGCATTGGGGCTTTAATGACTTAAAGACGTATAAACTATTTGCCACTCCAGTGTTTTTTGTTTTTTGAATTTGTTTTATGGGATCAGGGCGTCGCTGGCAATGCCAGCATTTATTGCCCATCCCTAGTTTCCCTTGAGAAGGTGGTGGTGAGCCGCCTTCTTGAACCGCTGCAGTCTGTGGTGATGGTACTCCCACAGTGCAGTTAGGTAGGGAGTTCCAGGATTTTGACCCAGCGACGATGAAGGATCGGCGATATACTTCTAAATCAGGATGGTGTGTGACTTGGAGGTGGTGGTGTTCCCATGCGCCTCTGCCCTTGTTCTTCTAGGTGGAAGAGGTCGCGGGTTTGGGAGGTGCTGCCGAAGAAGCCTTGGTGAGTTGCTGCAGTGCATCTTGCCTAACTAAGCAACCAATGAGCGGGTATGAATCAATGAGAAGGGTGTGTTGTTTTTGGTAGAGGCGAAAACAATAACTTAGGTCTTCTTGATATTCAACTATAAGAAATTCTGACTCATCCACAACATTACACAGGCAATCTGACAGGATAAAGATAGTCATGGGTTGAAAGAAGTGGCGGACAAATAGAGTGAGCTGGTCTTAGCAGGCATGTGGCAGTTGACTCATCTCTATGGGCATCATTGTGGGCCAGCATGTAGATAAGCATTAAGAATTTGCAGAGATCTCCAGAGGTTACTGTGCAGGGGTTAGAGGAGAAGCCATTGTTAGAAATGTGCTGGCTGCACAAGGGCAGTCCCACTGAGGTGGATTAAAGAGGACAGTCAGTGGAGGAAAATGGTGTGATTGACCATGTTGAAAGCAGAAAGAACATGTAACGATAAAGCACCAAGGTCACAGTTGTAAAGGATATAATTTATGGCTTCAACCAGAGTAGAAACCAGATTGAAGGGATTTGAACAGGGAGTTGGAGGGGAGGTGAGCACACAGCTGTGAAGTAACAACATATTCAAGAAACTTGGACAAAAAGGAGAGGTTAGATAATTATGTAGTAGTTTGTAGGGGGTGAATGTGTCAAATCTGGGCTTTTTGATGAGTGGAGTGGTTTTCAAAGGAAAAGGGGTAGTGTCTGAAGAAAGCATTGGTGCTAGGCAAGATAGTTAAATAATCAGGAGTTGGATATAGAGGGGATTAAGGGGGCAGGAGGAGATGAGCTTGGAGAGCGACGGTGAGGGAACGGGTTAGAAGTTACAAAGTGATGGGGTGTCCAGGTTAAGATGAGTGTGCAGGGGTTGGGAGATGGTCGGTAGTGGTGGGGGGTGGGGAGGGAGAAAGAGGTTAGAAGTAGGAACGCAAGGCAGCCGTGGGGTTGGCCTCAGTCCTTGAGACAAAGAAATACATTAGTTAGAGTGAGCGTGCAAGGACAAGGCTCATGGAATATAATAAATTGAAGTGATAAATATTATCAGTGCAATATACCTTTTCAAATTTTTACTTAATTTCTCAGCAATTTTGGCACACAATCTACCAGCTTTGAGAACCGCAGGAAAGTGAAAATCTTTACACAAAAATCATAAACAATTACTCAGGTGAATTTTGTTTTTATGCTCAGACAAAATCACAGACTACTATTATGCAAAAACATTTATTTGTATTAAATAAAACCTTTATAAAAAAATTCAGTCTACATCATAAAAGTCTTCTGTAAAAATCCCTGTACCAATACAATATGCATGCTTGGGCACATATTTCTCAGTGTAAAGAGGCAAACAGGATTAGTTACATAAAAACTTTTAAAACATTTACACAAAGTCCTGTTTAGGGAGCCCAATTTGCTTAAATTTGGCCTGGCCAGATGTTGCTGCACCAATGAAAACATTTGATCTGAACCTGGACATGCATTAACAGAACAGCGTACAGACTAAATGTCATCTGTTAGGCATAAAATTCCTTTCTTGTCCCATATTTATGTTTGTGTCATGTTTGCATTCATTAAGAATAAAATTCAAACTTACTGAAGAAACTGATCCTGACCTATTCTTATGTAGCTGTGCTTTCTATTAATGTGAAGTGAACAGTGCAACTTAAAAAATTAATAAATTATCTTTTTATTTTTCATTTAATTAGATTACAATATATGGAATAGAGGCCTCTTATCACAAAAATATAGTGAAAGATAGTTTATACTGTAAAAGAATTAAAAGTTAAGTCATTAAAACTAGAAATGTCAAAATTAAAACATGATATGCTACATTTTTTGAATTTATAAACAATTCCTAATTCATTATTTGTACCTATAACATTTTATTCATCTACCATCTACACCAGAAGCATAGATCATAACATACCCTGTTCACTTTAAATACAAGGAACAGCAAAATTGTAGTGCATTAAAAATGCTTGTTTTAGATGGTTTGACAGCAACAGAGTAGCTTCAGATCAACCAACCAATTCTAATCGTCACTGAAGTGTGATATATGCACTGAAATATGCATTTTCTTAGCTGACAGCTTCAGTAGTATTTCTTCATTACTGAGCCATGGTTGATTTCATGACAACTGGTGTACCAATATATTCAAGAATATTTGTTCTTTTGTGCAGATGGCATATAGGAAGTTACTCTACAGTTTCTGGGATTTCTCGGTCATCCATAATAAGAGTGTGGATGATTCCTTCTCTTCGTTTCCCACTGCTAACAGCTTTGATACAGCAGTCATGGTTGCTGATCGTAAAGTGGGTCTCAGTGCCATCTTCCACAAATTCTCCCTACAAAATTAACAAATAAAATGATTTAGGTAAAGGAAAGGACCTGTATTGATATAGCACCTCATCCTGTTGTCAGAATGTCCCAAAGCACTTTTAAAGTGTAGCCAATATTTAGGTAATTGTGGCACCCAATTTATGCAGAAATCCCATAAACCAGGGATTCTCAACCAGGGGTCCACGGACCTCTAGATATCAAGGGGTCCACCAAATCAGACTCGGAACAAAATGCGCCTGACCGGAGCGCCCCAGAAGTGCCGACTGGTGAACTGAAAATCAATTAGCGAGGTAAGGTGACTGGTGCACCCGCAGATGGCAGCCTTGATTCCCACGGTTTTAACAGGTTCGCCTCAATAGGTTTTGGGGACTGCCACCCAGCTTCCAGGTGGCTGACCGGGTTAGTTCACGTATCATTGGGTGCCTCTTTGCCCTGGCTAGCCCAAATGACGTACCCAAGATGGTCGGTCATAAGCCTGCGAATTTATCAGTCGGAAAGCGGGCTTCCGCTTTACTGCAGTGACTCTGTCCGGTAAAGGCAAAGCCACGCAGGCTTGGTGCTGCCCTCCCCAGCTCAGCAAGTCCTTTCACCTGTTATTGACCCAGAGGAGATCCAATTTTCCGACCTGAAGGTATCAATGGAACACCGGGTTGGCACAGCCGTCCCGGCAGTGGAGTTGCCATTTTACCCACTTCCCTTGCTCGATTGGGGCCAGTGCAGCCAAATAGCATGCGGCAGTGCCAGCGTTTTCCAACGAGCCACTCCCGGAGAAAATCAGACTCGGAACTCTGGGAGCAAAACGCATTCAACTGCGGCTGTACGATTCGGGGAAAATGCACAATGGGAAATCATTAACCAAGGTAATTCCAGGCCCCCACCCGCAGAGGGCAGCACTCTTTTTCAGGAAGGCACTTGGTTAATCATTTATGAAAATTATTTTAGGCTTTTGGTTGACCATTTCCTGTCTTTTTACTAATTTCTACATGTTTTGGTTTATCATTTCCCTGCTTTTTAGTTAACCATTTCCCATTTCAGACGTGGTCTCTGCAGGTATTTTTCTACTTTCAGTTAATGATTTGCCATCATTTACTAATTTTTGCAGCTTTGGGTTTGCCGTTTCCCTGCTTTTTGGTTCACCATTTCCCCCTTTGGACTTGGACTCTGCATGCATTTTTTGACTTTTTTGGTTAATCATTTCCCACTTTTTATTCATTTTTCTCGAAGGTACCTCCACGTCTTGACAGAATTGTTGCTCAGCAGCAGCAACAAGATTCGTATTAAGTAAAACAAAAATAATAAATATATATGTTTAATTGTATAACTAATCTTTATACAGAAAAAAATACCTGTGTTGTGTCTGTGGAATTTTTATAAGATGGAGGGGGGTGGGAGGGGCCTCAGAAGCAAAAAGGTTGAGAACCCCTGCCATAAACAGCAAATAATAGAGGAGATAAATGACCTGTAAATCAATTTTTGGCAGTGGTGGTTGAGAGAAGAATGCTGATAGGACACCATGGGAACAGTCTGCTCTTAAAAATAGCACAAGGATCTTTTACAGGCAGACAGGGCCTCAGTTTAACATCTCAGCTGAAATACAGCATAACTGACAATGCAGCACTCCCTTAGTACTGCATTGAAGTATAGGCCTAGATAATAGGCACAAGTCCTGGAGTGGGGCTTTGAACCCATAATCTCCTGACTCAGAGGTGAAAGCTGAGCCAAACTGAATCTATATCACATTTAATAGAAGTTGTTTCACTCTGTTACTTTAAGCAGTAGATTTTGCAGTAGATTGAGCAAGCAGGAAAACCATTAATAAAGCAATGTTTTAATTCAGATACAGTACTCACAGATCAATAAAATGGCACACTATAAATATGTATTTTGTACCAAAATCTATCCTATCTGACAAGATTGCTGATGAAATTACATGGATTTATTTAATAAAGCCCATATAATGAACAGTAGTTGACTAGTAATTTCCAACATACAGGTTACAGGAGATGCACTTGGATGTGTCTCATGAATGTGGTAGTTGGGCAACGGAACAGTTGTAAATACAAATTCAATGGAGTCAAGTTCCTAACACATTATGTAATTATTTATAAACCAAATGTTTTGTACCATCAAACAAGATCTTACTGAGACAAATTTGACCTTTAAGTTTGCTTCTTTCATTTTTCCAATTTTCTCTCCTCCCCTTAAGATGTTGACTGCATGCTGGGGTACCCTTTGGTACCTCACCCAACTGGCCATTCTTGAAATGTGAGGCCAGATAGGTGTGTATTGGCAAGTCTATTTAACTGCAGGGGTGGATGGTGGAATAGAGCACATCATACTTGATTCAAATCCTGTCCTTGTCCAATATCCACACATGCACACTTCCAGCAAGGGTGATAAGGAGTAGGAACTCAGGTTAATTTTTCCCTTCTCTTATCCAAGGGCATTTCGGCCAACTTCAGTGTCCATACCACCACCACCACTACCAAATACAGAAGGATTCAAAACCTTCCTGCCTTTATGGCTCAGTTACTCATTGCCTTACCTAGTTGAGCCATCGTGCAGCCCTTTCAAGTCAGATTCAAGTCTGTTAAATGTGAAACAGAAACTAAGCGAGTGCAATTTCATATTTTTGTGAATTACAACTGCTACAAGTACAGTATCAAAACAGCAACCACACTCCTTTAAATATAAGCTTAATGTTAAAAGCTTTGTGTTAATTGATGCAGTGGACCACTTAAACTTTTCTCTGCTCAAAAAGAAACACTGAAAGGAAAAATATGTTTTGATGATCACGTGCATATTTTACACAATACCAAAGAAAAATCATCTCAAACTTTCAAACACTTACCGCTGTCTCCACCTTCTTCCCATTGCACCAAACATCCATGGTGTCCTTCTCTGCAAGGACAAATATCACAAAATGATAAAATTATAGGGAAAAGTACTAAATGCGAGAGTTTAAATTTGCTTTCCATTTCTCTTTTCTGACATCACGGAGCCAAACTACTCGTCTAATTGTTTTCCATTCTTCATTTTACTTCAAACAACAGTAAAATCTCATTACATTTACTTATAAAAAATTAGCAGTAGTTTGCTTTTCTATGGTGGATGCAAGCAATATTGTTGCAAACAAAATGGATATGAAAACATTAATTCTGCACTACATAGGGATAATTAAGAGATTATACAAATAAAAATGAATGCATGTACAATGATAGTTTATAAAATTATGCTGGTTATTTTGTTAATTGCACACAAAGACACGTATAAAACAAAAACTGATATATAATGGAGTCTTGGATATATTATACTAAAGAAATCGTTGAGCAATATAGAAAGTGTAGTGGGGAGATGAAAAAGGAGATTGGAAGGGTGAAAAGGAAGTATGAAAAACACCTTACGGATTAATATAAAAAAGGAAATAGTAAAGGCTTTTATAAGCATATAAGAAATAAAAGTAATTATAGACAGTAGGGCTGCTGAGGTTTGATGGGGGAGTCCAAGATGAGGAATAGCAAAGATAATAAACAAATATTTTGTATCTTTTATTTACAAATAAGGCAGAATTTAGAGAATATGGTATAATACAAAGTGTAGCAACATGGATATAAAGTTGGTTGACAGACAAGAAACCAAGATTGCTCAGATTGGAGAAGGGTTGGAAGTAGTGTACCCCATGGGGTCAGTACTGGGTTCATTTTTGTTCTTGGTATATATAGATGATTTGGACTTGGGCATAGGGAGCACTATCTTGGAATTTGCTGATGGCATAAAGGAATTTTGGCAAACTGGGAAGTATGGTAAAAGATTTCAGGAACACAGTAAGATTATTGGAAAGGACACCACGTGACAGATGCAATTTAATGTGGATAAGTGGGAGATAACATTTTGGGAGGGGAAAAAAAGGAATGAGTATACACTCAAAAGACACTAAAGGGTGTGGATGAGCAAAGACGGGTTCACGAAACATAGTTCCCTCAAAATGTGTGCAGGTAGACAAATCCATAAAAAAAGCTAAAAGGGTTTCTAAATAGGGGCTTAAAGTACAAGAGCAAAAGGAAGAGAAATTGGTCCTTGTCGTGCCCATTTTTTGGGCAAAGAATTTGCATCGGCAAGACCAATTTCTAGTCGCCATCTCCCGTGCCCAAACTCCCCCAAAGTGTGCCGGCTGCCAAACTGGAAGCTGACGACTTTCAAATGTCGAGGGTGCACACACACATAAAGCAGGCAATAATTGCCTTGAATATGCAAATCAGAGTCCTGACAACTGTTTTAGGACTGCGCTCCAAATTCGTCATCAACTGGGCAGCTGAGCTGCCCGAATTTCCTAAGACCAAGAGTTAAGGTAAATGGATATTGCTCAGATAGGAGATGGACTGCACCAGGATGTCCGATTGATATCCACAACTCGCTGGTTTTAGTGGAGATGAGGACCGAGGGCCAATTACTAGTGAGCCTTAGGCCAATATCTTTGGGTGCAAGTTGTTGCGACACCCATTTCATGTTGGTTTCTGGTGCTACACGGTTCCCACCACCCCCCCCACCCCAAAAGAGGTCATCGTAAATTTGTACAAAAGTTGGGTTAGGCACAGGTAGTACCGTGTGCACCCCATTATAGAAAGGACATTAAAGCCATAGAGCACGGATAGTGTACATTCATCAGGAGGATTCCAGAGATAGGAAATTATAGTTATGAAGAGAGATTTAAGATACTGAGACTATTTCCACTGGAGCAGAGAAGGCCAACATGCCATTCAATAGAAGTTTTTAAAACTTTTATGGGTTTTAATAGAGTAGATAGGGAAAGATTATTCCTCTGGTTGGGGAATCAGTGATGAGAGGTCGATAATTTAAAATTGTCACTAAGGAGTGAGGAAAGAGGTTAGGAGAAATTGCTTTACGCAGAGAGTTGTCGGAGTATGTAATGCTTTGCCAGATGGAGTTGTTGAGCTAGAGCTTATTGCTTCTTTCAATGGAAAATTTGATGAATATTTGAAGTAGAGCAAGATACAGGACTATGAGGAGAGAGTGGGGCAGTAGGATTTGGATTTTTTTTTATTCATTCACAGGATGTGGGCGTCGCTGGCAAGGCCAGCATTTAATGCCCATCCCTAATTGCCCTTGAAAAGGTGGTGGTGAGCTGCCTTCTTGCACCGCTGCAGTCCATGTGGTGAAGGTACTCCCAAAGTGCTGTTAGGGAGGGAGTTCCAGGATTTTGACCCAGCAACGATGAAGGAACGGCAATATATTTCCAAGGCAGGATGGTGTGTGACTTGGAGGGGAACATCCTGCAGTGCATCTTGTAGATGCGCTTGTACACACTGCCACCACGTTGCACCGGTGGTGGAGGGAGTGAACATCACTGTGCAAACAGCGAACATCCCCACTTCTGACCTTATGATTGAGGGAAGGTCATTGATGAAGCAGCTGAAGATGATTAGGCTTAGGACACTGTCCTGAGGAACACCTGCAGCAATTTCCTGGGGCGGAGATGATTGGCCTCCAACAACCACAACCATCTTCCTTTGTGCTAGGTATGACTCCAGCCAGTGGACAGGTTTCCCTGATTCCCATTGACTTCAATTTTACTAGGGCTCCTTGGTGCCACACTCAGTCAAATGCTGCCTTGATGTCAAGGGCAGTCACTCTTCCCTCACCTTTGGAATTAAGCTCTTTTGTGCATGTTTGGACCAAGGCTGTAATGAGCTGAGTGATCCTGGCGGAACCCAAACTGGGCATCGGTTAGCAGTTTATTGGTGAGTAAGTGCTGCTTGATAGTACAGTCGACAACACCTTCCATCACTTTGCTGATGATGGAGTAGGCTGATGGGGCAGTAATTGGCTAGATTGGATTTGTCCTGCTTTTTGTGAACAGGGCATATCTGGGCAATTTTCCACTTTGTCGGGTAGATGCCAGTGTTGTAGCTGTACTGGAAAAGCTTGGCTTGAGGTGCGGCTAGTTCTGGAGCACAAGTTTTTGCTTGACTTGTCTGTGGGACAGGTCTCCCAATTTTGGCACAAGTCCCCACATGCGAGGAGGACTTTCCAGTGTGCCTTTGTCATGTCTGAATCTGATGCCTAGGTGGTCTTAATATACATTTTCGTAGCAGTTTGATATAACTGAGAAGCTTGCTAGGCAGTTAAGAATCAACCACATTGCTGTGGCCAGACCGGGTAAGGACGGCAGGTTTCCGTCCCTAAAGTGAACCAGTTGGGTTTTTATGACAATCCGGTAGTTTTATGATTCCAGATTTATCTAATTGACTGAATTTAAATTCCTCAACTGCCATGGTGGGATTTGAACTCATTAGTCCAGGCCTCTAGATTACTTGTCCAATAACATAACCACTATGCTACTGTACCCATTACTAGATTTCTCTAGTAAAGAGCTGGCACAGTCATGATGAGCTGAAAACTTATATGGTTCTATACTGACATCAAGGAAAAAGCTTCAATACATTGTTACATTGAGATTTCTGCACCTGGCCCAGTCCTGTTTTGCTGGACTCTCAATTATCAGTCTCCTGGACTCTCAGAATGCCTCAAGAAAGTGAAATCTGGCCAAAATGACTTTCATTTTCTTTTGGAATCCTGAACAGTGTCTGTTTCCAGGTTAAAAGGTTATTTCTGGGATTAATCTTATGCTTGCTGGCATGGAAATTTTATTCCTTACTTTTCTTCTGTCAGATGTGATACTACATCTTTGTTTTCATCATGTCTCTTGTTGTGTTGTCTCTCATAATAATCTTACGTATTGCACCTGGTGTTCGTGTTAGTCTGAAGTCCCCTGAGCTAATTTTAGCTCTGCTTATAACTTCTGTAAATCCACGATTAGAGTTGCTAAATGCAAATGTATTGAAAGCATGCTTACTGCTTAGTCCAGCTGTGCTTTGGGAAAGATGCTCCAGTGTTCTCAGTAATAGGCCAATGGAGGCTGGAGCTTTCTCCCCTTGTTTTCCCCTTGTGCCACAAAATTGACACACACTGGGGATAGAGGTCAGCAAGGGCAGAATTGGGGAGTGTGATTTATTGTGGCTGGGGTGTAGTGGACAAATCGTAGTTTATGTAGGATGGAACTTGGGAGGCTGGCAAGAACAGCTTTGGAGAAGCCCTGCATCCTCGAGCCTGTACCACCATTCAATTAGATCCTGGCTGATCTGTATCTTAACTCCATTTACCTGCCTTGGTTCCGTCGCCAGTAATAAATACCCTTGCCTAACAAAAATCTATCAATCTCAGTTTTAAAATTTTCAATTGACCCAGCCTCAACAGCTTTTTGTGGGAAGTGAGTTCCAGATTTCCACGACCCTTTGTGTGAATAAGTGCTTCCTGACATCACCCTTGAACTGCCTAGCTCTAATTTTAAGGTTACGCCCCCTTGTTCTAGACTCCCCCACCAGAGGAAATCTTTTCTCTCGATTAACTCCTTTAATTGTCATAAGTATCTCAATTAGATCACCCCTTAATCTTCTATACTTGAGGGAATATAAACCTAGTCTCTGCAACCCATCCTCGTGATTTAACCCTTTTGGCCCTGGTATTATTCAGGTGAATCTGTGCTGCACCCCCTTCAAAGCCAATATATCCTTCCTGGGGTGCGGTGACCAGAACTAACTACAGTACTCTAAATGGGGCATAACAAGAGCTTTATATAACTGTAACATAACTTCCACCCCATTGTACTCCAGCCCCCTTGAGATAAAGGCCAACATTCCATTAGCCTTTTAAATTATTTTTTGTACCTGCTTTTAGTGATTTTTGTACTTGGACCTCTAAATCTCTCTGCTCCTCCACAGTTCCTAGTTTCTCACCATTTATAAAATACTCTTATCTCCAAAGTGGATGACCTCACACTTCCCCACATTGAACTCCACCTGCCATAGTTTTGCCCACCTCACTTAATCTATCAATGTCTCTTTGCAACTTTCTGCTCCCATTTGCACTATTTACTGTGCCACCTAACTTGGTGTCGTCAGCAGACTTGGATATACAGCTCTCTATTCCTTCATCCAAGTCATTTATAAATATAGTGAAATACTGAGGCCCAGTACAGAGCCTTGGGGGAACACCACTAATCACATCTTGCCAAGTGAAGTACATACCCATTATCTCTACTCTCTGGCTGGAATTTTGCCGGCACTCAGAGGGCGGGTTTGGAGGTGGGTCCGCTGTCAAAATAGCAAAGATTGACAGCGGGTAGGAAACCCGCTGTCAACCCACCTCCACACTAGTCTCCCAGGTGTCGGGTCTGTCAGCAGAGAACTGACCCGACACCAAGCAGCGGGGGATACAATTGAGCGAATTAAATGGCTTGTTAACAGCCAATTTAAAGCTATTTTGAGGCTTCCTTCCAATTTTACGTTCTCCCCCACGGGTTACATAGAAACATAGAAGATAGGAGCAGGAGTAGGCCATTCGGCCCCTCGAGCCTGCTCCGCCATTTAATGAGATCATGGCTGATCATCCAAATTCAGTACCCTGTCCCTGCTTTCTCCCCATATCCCTTGATCCCTTTAGCCTTAAGAAATATATCTAACTCCTTCTTGAATATATTTAATGAATTGGACTCAACTGTCTTCTGCGGTAGAGAATTCCACAGGTTCACCACTTTCTGGGTGAAGAAATTCCTCATCTCAGTCCTAAATGGCTTACCCCTTATCTTTAGACATAGAAACATAGAAACATAGAAACTAGGAGCAGGAGTAGGCCATTCGGCCCGTCGAGCCTGCTCCACCATTCAATACGATCATGGCTGATCATCCAAATCTAGTACCCTGTCCCTGCTTTCCCACACAGAATCCCCATCAAGCCTGCACCGACACATATCCCACCCTATCCCCGTAACCCACGTATTTATTCCCCCTAACATATCCCATCCTATCCCGTAACCCCACATATTTAACCCCCCCCTAACACTAAGGGTCAATTTATCATAGCCAAATCAACCTAACCCGCACATTTTTGGACTGTGGGAGGAAACCGGAGCACCCGGAGGAAACCCACGCAGACACGGGGAGAATGTGCAAACTCCACACAGACAGTCACCCGAGGTCAGATTTGAACCCGGGTCCCTGGCGCTGTGAGGCACCAGTGCTAACCACTATGCCACCGTGCCACTAGACTGTGACCCCTGGTTCTGGACTCCTCCGCCATTGGGAACATCCTTCCTGCATCTAGTCTGTCTAGTCCTGTTAGAATTTTATAAGTTTCAATGAGATCCCCTCTCATTCTTCTATACTCTAGCGAATACAAGCCAATCGACCATCTCTCTTCATACGTCATTCCTGCCATCCCAGGTATCAGTCTGGTGAATCTTCGCTGCACTCCCTCCATGGCAAGAACATCCTTCCTCAGATAAGGCGACCAAAACTGCACACAATACTCAAGGTGTGGTCTCACCAAGGCCCTGTACAACTGCAGCAAGACATCCTTGCTCCTGTACTCAAATCCTCTCGCTACTGAAGGCCAACATACCATTTGCCTTCTTAAACCGCCTGCTGCACCTGCATGCTTACCCTTCAACGACTGGTGCACAAGGACACCCAGGTCTCGTTGCACTTCCCCTTTTCCCAATCTATTGCCGTTCAGATAATAATCTGCCTTCCTGTTTTTGCCACCAAAGTGGATAACCTCGCATTTATCCACATTATACTGCATCTGCCATGCATCTGCCCAATCACCCAACCTGTCCAAATCATACTGGAGTTTCTCTGCATCCTCCTCACAGCACACACGCTCATCCAGCTTTGTGTCGTCTGCAAACTTGGAAATATTACATCTAGTTCCCTCGTCTAGATCATTAATATATATTGTGAATAACTGGGGTCCTCGCACCGATCCCTGCGGTACCCCACTAGTCACTGCCTGCCACTCGGAAAAAGACCCGTTTATTCCAACTCTTTGCTTCCTGTCTGCCAACCAGTTTTCTATCCAAGTCAGTACCTTACCCCCAATCCCATGTGCTTTAACTTTGCACGTTAATCTCTTATGCGGGACCTTATCGAAAGCCTTCTGAAAGTCCAAATACACCACATCCACTGGTTCTCCCTTATCTATTCTACCAGTTACATCCTCAAAAAATTCCAGTAGATTAATCAAGCATGATTTACCTTTTGTAAATCCATGTTGACTTTGTCCGATCCTGTCACTGTTTTCCAAGTGCTCTGCTATTACATCTTTTATAATGGACTCTAGCATTTTCCCCACTACCGATGTCAGGCTTACCGGTCTATAATTCCCTGTTTTCTCTCTACCACCTTTTTTAAATAGTGGGGTTACATTAGCTACCCTCCAATCCATGGGAACTGTGCCAGAGTCTATAGAATTTTGGAAGATGACCAGCAATGCATCTACTATTTCTAGGGCCACTTCCTTAAGTACCCTAGGATGTAGATTATCAGGCCCTAGGGATTTATCGGCCTTCAATCCCGTCAATTTCCCTAACACCATTTCCCTACAAATACTGATTTCATTCAGTTCCTCCCTCTCATCAGACCCTATGTTCCCCGACATCTCTGGGAGGTTATTTGTGTCCTCCTTTGTGAAGATAGAACCAAAGTATGTATTTAATTGGTCTGCCATTTCTTTGTTCCCCATTATAAATTCCCGATTCTGACTTCAAGGGACCTACGCTTGACTTCACCAATCTTTTTCTCTTCACAGTTGCTCGGGGAACACGCCAGCTCAACCTGGCGTGAGTTGAGTCTGCTCTGATGTTTCTGATAAGCTGACAGCTGCAGAAGTGGTGTGAAGGATGCCATGTTGCAGATGGTCAGTTTCAGAGTGCAGAAACTTTTGGTTACTTCATTTGTAATACATATAGAGATTTCTTTAGCTTGCAAGTGTTTAGAGGCAACTGTATGTCCAGTGCCACCTCATTGGAACAACCTCTCTCACCATTGACAGATCGCTTCTGTCATCTCACCTGCAGCTGCCATCTATTACAGCAACATCGGTGCCCTTGAAAAAAAATCAGACCTTGGTCCTCTGAATCCTTCCACGATCAGCCCCAACACCAACATCACCAACCTACTCCGCCATCACCTGATGCTGCACAGGACACAGGGCATCAGCCCCTGGCAACATTGCTGCCCGTGAGGCCAGCGATGGCATCACCATGGCCAGATTTACTTCACTTGACGCTATTGACCCTGGCTGCCACATGATGCGCCAAGTTGACACCATCCCACACCAGCACTGTGAAGCATCCCTTTAATGTCCAAGCCATTCCATGCACACTCATCACTATAGGGGGGGGGGGGGGAAGTTATGTCCCAACATTCACTGGAACTCAGTAAGACACTTCTCAAGGTGCGCTCAGATCTGTCCAAAAGGGGCAGTGTTGGAAAAATAGATTTCACTGTATGACAACACATTACCAGAAACTTCACATGGACATTGGCTGAACCTCTTAAGTGCCTACCCTTGTGTATTGTTAGTTGGTATGCTTACAGTAGGATGAGGGTGAGGGTGAGAGTGAGGGGTGGCTAGTGAGATGGGGAAGTGATAAAGTAGATAGAGAGGGTTGGGGGGAGTAAGGATGTGCAGGAGAAGGGTATGGAAGGCAGAGTGATGGGGATGTGTTGAGTGGCACAGCAGGGTGATTTTGAGTGTGGCTTTGCAGTAACGTTTTGTGATCCACTGAGATCATTGAAAGGTTGGCGCCACTGCAGCCTGGTCCTCCTGACCACATCTCTGCTTGTGTCCTCCTGTGCAATGTGCAACCAGGCTGCGTTTGTGTCCTGGGGAGGTCTCTTCCACCCTTGGAAGGGAAGAGAACCTCCCTGCGTGCTGTGATTCCCTCCATAAGCATATGGAGGGAGTCATTGGAGAGCCTGGGTGCAAGCGTCCACCTTTGTGCAGTGCTTGTCAGTGTTTGCAGCACCTCAATGCTGTCAAACACTGACAGAACAACGTGGTCCCTTTAAGGAAACCGGCTGATGACGCGTTGTCAAATGACGTCATCAGACCCGCTTCCTGTTAATTGGCTGGGAAGCCCGCAGGGCGGGCTTAACAAGGCCAATCAAGGGAAAATCCCTTTGACAGAGCGGCTGTAGCCAGGATTGTGACTGGAACCCGGAAACCAGCTCTCCCGCCACCACCCCGACACCGCTGATAAAATCGCGGCCTGTTTCCAATTCCTGACCCATGTCAATAGATTGCCTCCAATTCCATGCGCTTTTATTTTTGCTAACAGTCTCTTGCGTGGAACCTTATCGAATGCCTTCTGGAAGTGCATATAAATAACATCCATAGACACTCCCTTATCTACCATGTGAATTACCTCCTCAAAAAATTCAACTAGGTTTGTTAGACATGACTTACCCTTTACAAACCAATGCTGGCTCTCTGATCAGTTCATAGGGGTAGATGGGGTTTTTCAGCAACACTTGGGGATGAGATAAGTGTGGGGGTGGGCGATGTTGTATGCGTAGAAATAGGTGATTTAGGGTTAGGGTTGATGATGAATCTGAAATGAGGTTTAAAGCTCAGTTCAATGTGAAACTGGAGCGCACCTCAGATTTAGCCTGAGCGAGCAGGCGGAGAGAAGGATGGAATGAGGGCAAGGTGTGGAGTTTTTGACGGTGGCCAAACAGGATACCATTATATTACCAATGTTAATTTGGAGGAAGCGCAGTGGTTGAGTATGGTGGCAGAAGGGTAGAGTTGAATGTTGTCAAATATGAAAGCTAACCCCATGATTAGAGATGATGTTGCCAAAGAGCAGAATGTAGACGAGGAAAAGGAGAGGAACAAGGTTGGAATCTTGGGATGCTCCCAAGGCGACAGTGTGGGGTAGGAAAAGAAGGCATTGTAGAAGTTATGCTATGTTCAACACTTAGAAGAAGTGGAATCGTGAAGGTGAGTAACGGATGAGAAATAGTGGAAGAGAATTGAGTGGTCAACTGTGTCGAATGCCAGGGCAAAGGTGAGGATGACAATGGGGGAATCATATACCATGGCCGCAATCACAAAGAATGCTGGTAGTGACTTTGCCCGGGGCAGTCTCAGTGCAGGGGCAAGTAACAAAGCAACTGAAAGGATTTGAGAAAGGAATGATGGGAGAGGCGAGCACATACTTGGTTGACACCATTTTCAAGGACCATAGAGGGGAAAGGAGGTTGGAGATAGAACAGCAGTTGGATAGGATGGATGGTTTGAGAGTGGCTTTTGAAGAGGGAGCTAGCAGCAATTTAAAAAGGCAGAGTGACAGACTCCAAGGAAAGGGAACTACTGGTATCCATGAGCATTAGGTCATAGAGATAGTCATAATGTAGCAAGAGGTTGGATTGTGAGGCAGTTGAATGTGCAGGAGGTGGGTTTCATGAAGAAGATGAGCCTGATGATAAGAGTTGAGACACAAGCTAGAGTGATGGGTGGGGGGGTGAGGCGGGGAAGCCTTTCACACACACTGTGTAGATTTCTCAAACCAGGATAAGTTAAATATACAGTCACTTTCAGTAAAGAAGCAAAAAACTTCCTATCCTAACATGCACCTACCCAGCACTATTCGAAAATCTACTCCATCCAGATTTAATAGCCATGTGTTTGTAGTCTTTGACCTGTTCTCCATATACTTCTTCAGGCTTTTCCCATTGATCTCCAATGTGTATTCATAAGCAAAACCACTAACTGCATCAATGTTGATTGTTGCTTTTGTTTTAGTTGCCCCGACTGAAAAGGTTTCCTTCCCAACAAGTTTGAACATCCAGTCCCTCCGTATAACTTCCTGATAATAAAATATTGTTTGTTACACACACAAAAAAGTTTCTTCCATTATTGAAGATTTTCAAATGTTACATCAAAACTAAGTTACAATAAATAAAACATATTGTATGCAGAAGCAATGACTAATGGGAGTATGTTACAAATCATAAGGGGCCATTAGACATAAAAAACCCAAATCAAACAGCAGAGGCCAGATATTAGAGTTTATTAAACAATCATAAGGAAAGAAGAAAAAACAAACTTGGATTGATATAGTGCCTTATCAGGTCCTTAGAACCTTGTGGAGTGCTTTACAAATAATGGATAACTTTCGAGGTGCAGTCACAGTTATGTAGGGAAACATAACAGCCAATCTGCATACAGTGAGGTCTCGCAAACAACAAATAAATGAATCACCAGATAATCTGTTTCTGGTGGTGCTGGTTTAGGGAAGAATGCTGACCGAGACACTTAGAGAACTCCCTGCTCTTTGAATAGTGTCATGGAATCTTTTAAAAGAAAAAAAAAGACTTGCATTTATATAGCGCCTTTCACGACCACCGGATGTCTCAAAGCGCTTTACAGCCAATGAAGTATTTTTGAAGTGGAGTCACTGTTGTAATGTGGGAAACATTACAACAGTCTATTTAAGTCTATCTTAAAGATGGCATGTCAGACAGTGCAACGTTTCCTTCGTACTACACTGGATGTCAAGCTACATTTTGTAGCTCATATCCATCGTGGAGCTTGAACTTGCCATCTTTTTACTCAAGAGTGCTTCCAACTGAGCCAAGCTGATGCACCAACAAAACCATGCCGACATGTAGATCCAAAAATTCCTGCAATGTACCTGACAAGTTACGGCAAAATTTACATCCGTTTTTATGCCCATCTTGCAAGTGGCTGTTTAAACCGAAATTTTCTGCAGAGCTCATTTGACTATGCTGGAACATTAAAAAAAATCAGCAGAAAAACCACCATGATTTCAGCGTAACCAACAAGGTCCCCAGAGAACCTAGGGTGGATAAAAGCACCATTCTTCAGAGTGAGGCTTGGGAGTTGTCGGTAAGTGACAAACAGTTTTCTGTCTGTAATTTAAAAAAAAAATCCTTTTCCAGTGTGTTTCCAGTGTCTCAACAGCATTTCCCTTTGCGCAGAGAGAAATTAGTACCGAGGAGCCCAAATCTGGCAGGAAGAATGCCTGTGGCTTTCCATAGGGTGACCTGCAGGCCCTTCTTGAGGAGATAGAGACCTGGCCAGACCGGTTCATGGGCTCCGGAAGGCCAAGGTGGCTCAAGCAGTCAGCTGAGGAGCACAGAGAGGTGGCAGATGTACTGATTGCAATCTCCATGACCCCAAGAACAGAAGAACAGTACAGGATGAAGTTCAATGACCTGACCAGAGCTAGAAAGGTATGACACTCACCATGCTCTCCCTTTCTTTCTTGCCCAACCTGGGCATCACCACACTTTAAACTCTCAGAGAGCAGCGCTCACAACTGTCATTTCAGACTGAACTCATTTTAAGGGAATGTCTATCTCCATAGAATCCAAGCCTACACAGCTCCTTGATTAGTAACCAGCTAGCAGAATCCCCAGAAATAGTACAACACTGGCCCCCTTGGACCTTCATCTGTTGCACACCACCTGCAACACGGTATACACTGTGATGGATTGAAAGTCGAATGGTTCTTTTTTTTCCTTTGATGGGTAAACAGGGACGCAATGCTCTGAACCCTCAACACCCACAAGAATGCTGAGCAGCTTTTCGGCTGCTGCATGGCTATAGCCTGGGAGAGGCCGAGGGGGCAGCCTCAGTCTGCAGTAAAGTGAGTACCTGAAGGCACTGGGATGCAGTAAAGAGAGTACTAATGTGCATCTGGCATGGGAGCTCACGACTGGGTGTTCAAAATGGAAAAGTGTTCTTTTCTCTAGCACTGATAACCCTTATTTGGATAAGAAAGGAAAACAAAGAAATGCAAATTAAGATATTATTTAGAGAACTCTTAGACTAGGAATAGTGTAAGTGGGAAACAATGCTATTGAAATTGACACATGCAGTTTCAGAAAGTGAGAATAGGAAATAATTGACAAACTTCACATTTGGTGCTAAGATATTAGCCACTGCCTTAATTTCTGAAGCAACTACGTTTTAGCGCTAGGACAGATGTTGAGATTTAAAATATGAGAATTTGTACTGATGTACTCATCCATTTTATACTAGAAAAAGACAGACTTATTAAAATCTTATTTGACTTTTTTTTTAAAAAGGCAATTTTTTTTTACCTGCTGAAACCTCCCTTTCTGCTAGGTTGCTCCAGAACACCAATAATGGGAACAGCCATGTGTTCTGGAACAGCTCCCGAGGAACTTAACTTTAGACTGCCTGAGAGCCAATCTGAAGCTACGGCACTCAAATAAATCATTATCAGCTGGGTACTCGGTATTTATTTTAAGTATGAGCATAATCTGTTAATCTATGCATTTATATGTAGATATAAAAAATATTTTACCCTGCTGGGTATGGTTCCCTGAGCACTAGCAGTCCCTTGATACTTCGCCCAAGTGACCAATCTTCTTGTGCAAACTCAGTATTGGCAGGCTACTCGACAATGGGCAACAGTGGATCTTACATCCACACACACGTGTGCTTTCCAACATGGGTTATTGAATAGTCACCAGGAACAGACATTTTGCTTAATTTTCGCTCTCCCTAACCAGCATCCCAACCGATGTCCCAATTAAGGACCCATCCTAAAATCTTCTAGTTTGTATGGATTAGCATTACACCATGAAGTGCACTTGTTCACTAAGGCATCAGGGGAGCGTGTATACATAAAACTAGCATGGCGAATTTAATGTCATAATTGAGACAATATTAAAACAAACTTTGAATAACTTACCTTTCCGTCAACATACACCACTCGCTTTCCTGAGGTGGTGCCATGCTCAAATTCTATTTTGTGAACACCATCACTTAGAGCTACTTCCCACAATGCCACAAAATCAGCCATTTTCTCTAAGTGGCCTAAAAAAATACAAAAATATCAATTATTTTTAATACAAGAGGCACGCAACCAACACAATTATTATCTAAATGGCAAGAAACTGGAAAGTACTGAAGTACAAAGGGATCTGGGGGTCCTGGTGCACGAAACTCAAAAGGTTAGTATGCAGGTGCAGCAAGTGATTAAGAAGGCCAGTGGAATGTTGGCTTTCATTGCTAAGGGGATAGAATATAAAAATAGGGAGGTATTGCTTCAGTTGTACAAGGTATTGGTGAGACCGCACCTGGAATACTGCATACAGTTTTGGTGTCCATACTTAAGAAAAGACATACTTGCTCTCGAGTCAGTACAAAGAAGGTTCACTCGGTTAATCCCGGGGATGAGGGGATGGACATATGAGGAGAGGTTGGGTAGATTGGGACTCTACTCATTGGAGTTCAGAAGAATGAGAGGCGATCTTATTGAAACATATAAGATTGTGAAGGGGTTGGATCGGGTGGATGCGGGGAGGATGTTCCCGATGATGGGTGAAACTAGAACTAGGGGGCATAGTCTTAGAATAAGGGGCTGCTCTTTCAAAACTGAGATGAGAAGGAACTATTTCACTCAGAGGGTGGTAGGTCCATGGAATATGCTGCCCCAAAAAGCTGTAGAAGCTACATCATTACATAAATTTAAAACAGAAATAGACAGTTTCCTAGAAGTAAAGGGAATTAAGGGTTACAGGGAACGGGCAGGAATTTGGACATGAGTCTAGGTTCGGATCGGTCATGGCCCTGTGGGTAGCGTAGCGGGCCCAGGGGCCGTGTAGCCTGATCCTGCTCCTATTTCGTGTGTCCAATTCTGTTAGGTTCAGGAGATGGTTCTGTGATAGTAGATTGGCGGTTAGGATCAGATCAGCCATGATCTTATTGAATGGCGGAGCAGGCTCGAGGGGCCAATTGGCCTACTCCTGCTCCTATTTCTTATGTTCTTATGTTCTTACCACAAACTTTGTCATGGCAACCTAGAATTCTAAATGCACACACGTAATTAGCACAACTGAACGTTAATTCACATCATAAAATCCAGTGAATCGTTACAACATATTCAGAAGTTCAAATGCAGGTGTTCCGACAACAGTAATCTAGATCGCAATGACAGCAAATGAACAGCAGCAAACACTTTAATGTAAGACGCTTAGAAATACACAGTTAAAATGGCAGAATACAACAAGCAAGTACATAAATGACAAACTGCACATTCTAACAGGTGAGAACACTATGAGGGAAGAGCAATGTATAGCAGTTTAAAAAGCCGATTGATAAATGGAGATAGGGAAAGATCCTTGGGAAGATAATGAAATGTTCCTGTACACAGTAAATATAAGACAGACATACAAAAAAAATTAAGACATATTTTTGTAGCAAAAAACTCTTGGAAAATGACAATATTCTACCATTTAATACTGTTCTCCATTATCTAACAAAGTAATAATCATCCCCTATAAACTATTAATTTTTGCATTAAAATTATGTAGTTTAATAACCAAGCAAGATTACAGTATTTCTTAATAAGTTTGGTATGCTGTCTTTGTAGGTTGAACACCATTACTGCACATCAGTGTTCAAACCATTTCATGAAATCCTGCTCTACTTCAGCACACCAGAAATAGTATTCATACAACAACAACAACTTGTATTTATATAGCTCCTTTAACGTAGTAAAACGTCCCAAGGCGTTTCACAGGAGTGTTATAAGACAAAAACATTTGACAAGCCACATAAGGAGAAATTAGGGCAGATGACCAAAAGCTTGGCCGAAGACGTAGGCTTAAGGAGCATCTTAAAGATGTAAAGAAAGGTAGAGAGGCGGAGAGGTTTAGGGAGGGAATTCCACAGCTTAGGGCCTAGATAGCTAAATGCACGGCCATCAATGGTTGAGCGATTAAAATCAGGGATGCTCAAGAGGGCAGAATTAGAGGAGCGCAGATATCTCGGGGGGTCGGGGGGTGGGCAGGGAGGTGGGGTTGGAGGAGATTACAGAGATAGGGAAGGGCGAGGCCATGGAGGGATTTGAAAACAAGGATGAGAATTTTTAAATCAATGTGTTATTTAATCAGGAGCCAATGTAGGTCAGCAAGTTAGGACACAGACAGCTGAGTTTTGGATGACCTCAAGTTTACGCAGGGTAGAACGTGGGAAGCCAGCCAGGAGTGCGTTGGAATAGTCAAGTCCAGAGATAACAATGGCATGGATGAGGGTTTCAACAGCAGATCATAATAATAAAGGCATGCAAACTGTATCTATTAGCAACATCTTCACTCATCTGCCATGATATTACAAACTACTGAAAGCAGTCAGTAACTCATATCATCTTCAGGCATAGTAATCTCCTCCCAGGATGCCACAGGAACCAGCTTATCAGATTCTTATCCAATTAGCAAGCAGAATGGACAAAGACAGAATAATATGCAGCGAAGACGTCATTAAGAGGTGGAACGTGGCAGTCTATTGATCCAGATATTAATGTTTAATTTCCTTGGCTTGCCTTGGTGATTTTGTAACTTGTTCTCAGCAGTGTCCCTTATTAAAATGAGCATATTAGAAATCTGGGTCTAAATACAAGTTTTTGTACAATACATGAACAATCAGTAACTCGGGAGAATTTGAGCAAATTTTCACCACGCTCTACAAGTTACCTACCAGACTTTGGGGTCCTTTTTATAAATAGGTTTACTGGCAAATTGAATAAACATTAACATCTAAATTGTCACTTTTGTTATGTAACTGTTCAGTAAAATGTTAGTGCTTATGATGCATATTATCGAAGAGACAATGGGTTACAGAAATTGTGTTGGGAAGTAGGAAAGAGGTTGTGGTGATGAGTGGATGGTAAAAGTGACAGGAAGTAGTGTAAGTTTTAAGATGGAAAAGGAGGAAGTGGGGTTGCAGATAACATGGACGCAGTGAGTGGTGAGCACAGAAGAGATTAGTGGCTTGAGGTTTGTGTGGGGAAGTGGGAGTAAGTGTAAGGTTTCCAAAATTTGCAGATCCCCAAAACCTAAGGAAAAAGGACTTTGGAACTACCCCAGAGTGCTAAAAATGCATTTGGGCCTAACATAAGGAATTTAAGACCAAAAACCAAGTTTTGGCATTTTAAAAGACATGTCTGGACCTGTAAGGGAGAAAAGGCTGCACAGGAGGTGAGATCGACCTCTGTGAAAGCAGTTTTGGGTATTGCAGTTAAATTGCATTGTCTGGGGAATCGGGATGACCTCACTCAAGCCCCAGCAAGCATTAACATTTGGACAATAGACCCTGGGAGAAGGCAGCCCCACCCAAAACACAGGCCCCATGAATATCTATCGCAGACCCATCAAAATCATGCATAATTCAAATCGCTCAGGACCATTCTATAGAAAAACCCGAGTCCAGCCTAGAAACCCAAAACACGAAACCAATCACCTGTAATCAACCGAAGAGATCGACAGGACGCAAGCCATTTGACACTTAGTAAAGTCGTTACTGTTAACGAGGTCTTACAATGACCAGGATTTGATTTGGTTTTGACAAGGCCACTTCAATTTAGTATAATTGACGGCCTATCAAGCAGTTACAACAGTTCAGTAAGAAGGGAGTTACAGTTCTCCAGTAAAACAGTTCAAGTTCAACAGAAGTCAGTTCTGCAGTTTCGAATAATTAAAAGCCTGTGTTCAGCAGAAGTCAGTGCTGGAGTTACAGAGTTCAGGACAAGCAGGCAGAAGGCAGTTTCCACAGTTCTGCAAGAAGGCAGTTCCACAGCTCGGAAGAAGACAGTTTAAACAGAGGCAGAGTTAGACAGAAAGAAGTTCAACAAAGAAGGCCAACAACTTCACAAGCAGACCAACACGCAAGAAGAAACCAGAGCGACTGCCTCAGTGACCATCGGACACCTCGCGGCAACAAGGGCCTTACGAAACCTTTTACTCAAAAGACTCTAAACCCTAACTCTCAACTGTCAAGGATTCGTTTGGTGAGCATTATCCCTGGTTCTCCAGAGTCCAACCTAGCTAGTGAAGTGGGATTGGGAGGGGTGAAGTATTCTTCTAAGGTTATTTCCCTCGCTTGTACCAATGTGTTCCCCAACCTGTGTTTAAGCATTAAGAGTGTTTTAAGTTTGTTACCTTTTTCTTTTAATAAAGTCAAAATTCTTTCATCAGAACCTGTTGTCTACTGCATCTTTATTCACAACCCCTAAATAAGTTTAAGGTCTAGAACCAGGGGCGTGGGAGCGATTCGAACCGCTCACTGAGTCAGAGGTGAGGCTGACCCTACCACACCAACCCCTACATAAGAACAGTTATGGAGAGAAAGGGTAAGGAGGAAAGTTACAAAATAACGTATTTACAATCATTGGGGAGGGAACTCTTCGGATTTGGGATATTTCGAGGTGTGTGGTTATAAAAGTTTGAGATTTTTTACCTATTTGTCCTGGAAGGGATTTTACATTAATTTAATTTACATTACAATGTTGCTATTAAGTTAGATGCAGGTCACAAAAGTTAATTCCCAGAGATACATAAGCTATTTGGGATATTGATTATGACCTTTGGTTGGTATACTAGATGAAGCAGGTATCAAAAATGTCGTATTCTCATATACCATATTAGTTTTGAGATAATAGTGAGTCATCCTGCACCTTTTATGCTAGAATGGTTTTCATTCAATATGCTCTGCAGGAAGCCTAGCAACAGAGACAGTATAGTTACCATAGCTCCCACACCAATGGGGAGTGTTATTCAAAATGGCAATTTTGACTGGCAGTGTAGCGAGTCTATCCTTAACACAGAGATATTGGGTGTTCTCTCCTGGAAAAAGTCAGATCAGCAGGTTTGCATCCAAAACAATGAGGCAGAGAGGTCTCGCTTTCTCTGAAGGAGGCTATGAGGCTCTAGACTGAGGCATAATCACATGCAGCCTGTAAGAGTATGGTTAATGCTGGTTAGCTCAAGGACTGCTAATTTTAAAGTGAGTTCAGCCCATACCAGGGCAAAGTTGTGTACTTTGTTATTACATAGAACTTGCAGCACAGAAACAGGCCATTTGGCCCAACAGATCTATGCCGGAGTTTATGCTCCACACAAGCCTCCTTCCACCTTGCTTCATCTCACCCTCTCAACATATCCTCTATTCCTTTCTCCCTCATGTACTTACCTAGCTTCCCCTTAAATGCACCTATGCTATTTGCCTCAACTACTCCATGTGGTAGGATGTTCCACATTGTAACCACTCTCTGAGTAAAGAGGATGCTCTTGAATTCCTTATTGGATTTATTGGTAACTATCTTATATTTATGGCTCTTAGTTTTGGTCTCCCCCACAAGCGAAAACATCTTCTCTATCCTACTGAACCCCTTCATAATTTTAAAGACCTCTATCATGTCACCTCTCAGCCTTCTCATTTCTAGAGAAAAGAGCCCCAGCCTGTTAGAACATAAGAAATAGGAGCAGGAATAGGCCATTTGGCCCCTCGAGCCTGCTCTGCCATTCAATAAGATCATGGCTTATCTTGGGCTCAAAGCCACTTCCCTGCCCGCTCCCCATAACCCTTCACTCCCTTATCTTGTAAAATTCTGTCTATCTCCACCTTAAATGTATTTAATGATCCAGCCTCCACGGCTCTCTGGGGCATAGAATTCCACAGATTTACGACCCTCTGAGAGAAGAAATTCCTCCTCATCTCAGTTCTAAAAGGGCGACCCTTTATTCTGAAACTATGCCCGAGTTCTAGATTTCCCCACGAGGGGAAACATTGTTGAGCCCCCTCAGTATCTTATATGTTTCAATAAGATCATCTCTCATTCTTCTAAATTCATAAGTCAACCCCCTCATCTCAGGAATCAACCGTGTGAATCGTCTCTGAACTGCCTCCAAAGCAAGTATATCTTTCCTTAAATAAGGAGACCAAAACTGTACGCAGTACTCAAGGTGTGGTCTCACCAATACCCTGTACAGTTGTAGCAGGACTTCCCTGCTTTTATACTCCAACCCCTTTGAAATAAAAGCCAACATTCCATTTGCCTTTTTGATTACTTGCTGCACCTGCATGCTAACTTTTTGTGTTTCATGCACAAGGACCCCATGATCCCTCTGAACTGTTCAGTCTTTTCTGAAAGTTATAACCTCTCAGTTCTGTTATCATACACGTAAATCTTGTTTGCACCTTCTCCTGTGCTGATATATCTTTTTTGTAACATGGAGACCACAACTGAGCACAGTATGTTTAATAAGAGTAGTAAGGAATTGAATGAATTTCACTGGAAAACTAGGTTCTCATCATTCGTATTTCTTGCAAAATAAACCAATTTGTTGGTTACAATTGGCATTGTCTCACAAAAATGTTTGTCTGTCGATCTTCCAAAATGATAGGAAAATGGAAATGGTGGCACCTGTAAGATCATATTATTTAGTATACACAACGAGGGGTCTTATTGTTACAATCTCTGGGTCACGCTATTGTTCCAGATATTGGACAGCTAAGGTGCTCTCCAGCTTGATGTGAATGTGTAGTCCTACTGTCTGTGTTTTCTTTAGTGCAATTCCAAGTATTTTTTCTTTTAGTCTTGCTCCCAGTGTTTTTGCTTTTCAGTCCCGCTCCTGGAGTTATCTTTTTTTGGCCACTATTACAAATTTTGGATCTCCACTAGATATTCTCTCAGGTTCAGCATCATTGCACTTCTGGTGCAAAAGGTGCCATATTGGACGTTTTGGTGCCCATTTTACGCCTTTAAAATGGGCACAGCATCAAGCAATTTCTAGGCCAGTGTGTACTCAATGTATACCTGGAATTTGGGCCTATTTTACTGTGTAGAATGATATGTATTATGTTTATAAAAAATGCAGTAGACCTTCACAGATACAAAAATTAATGTCAATCCTATCATGAACCTCCAAAATTTGACAGTTTTTCACTAAAACAAGTAAAACTGTGATCTACATCATGTGCTCTCAGATGTTATGATTCTTGCACAAAAATGGATTAGAATAGACAAAATTTAATTTGTGACAATACATAACCCATACAATGTTACAAATAGTTATACTTAGGGCAGGGGCCACCTTTGAGACAATCCGGGCAGTTATCGCAGTACCATTATCCATCCTGAACTGTAGGGAGGCCTGAAGGCTAGTAAATGCACAAAAGATTGAATGCAAAATCTTAGGCAGGTAATCTGCACCCAGCCCCCCACCAGCAGCAGCTGGGGCAGGCAGTGTACTTGTGTCAAGTCTTCTACCATCTTTTAGATGAGAGGTTTAAACGGAGTCTCCGTCTGCTCTCTCAGGTGGATGTAAAAGATCCCGTGGCACTATTTGAAGAAAAGCATGGCAGTTCTCCCCGTGTCCTGGCCAATATTTATCCCTCAACCAACATGACTAAAACAAATGATCTGGTCATTTATCTCACTTGAGCGACTATGTTTCCCTGTAGTCACTGCTATAGCCTGGTTGCACAATCTGTTGTGCTACTTGGCAGTTGTGAGCAGTCCTGATTTATTCAGCTGAGCAAAGAAATAGCTCTTCTGCTTCAGAGAGCCACATACACCATTGTCCTCAAGTGCTGCAGTTGTCCTGCAATTAATTTTAGGAGTAGCAGAGAGCACATTAAAATTTCCTCTTTGGATAGGCAGCCAAACAGTCCTCAAGGATAATGGATTTTATTTTCTAACCATTCTTGCTGCTAGTATTAATATTTTGTTTCCATTGATGAATAATAATTTATTTTATCTGGGCAGCTTTTCAAAACTAAGCAATTTTTAGTACTTTTTGAAGTTGTTGGCATCATATGCTGCTTTTGATCTGATTTTTCACTACAGATCAGTCAGAATGCTTTCCTTTGTCTTGATGTGTCTTAGATTTAAAACAATGGACTACAAAACAACTAGACTGAATTTATAGACGTTAATAAGCCTCTTTAAAATAGATGCACTAGAGGTCGTCAGATTATGCTTTGATCAGTGGTGATTAAACAAGACAGAAGCTTAAAAGGACTCTGCATTATTAGCCCAATGTACTGGACTGATTACTGTAGGTAATGCATCATAGTACTTTAGTAATATACCGCAAAGATTAATTTGCTGTACTGACAAATAGCATTAATAATTTCCAGTTATACTATCACCGCAAGCAGTCTTTCACACTAACAAAATAGCTAGCAGGTTTAATTTTCTTTCATAGCATACTGGTTAATGCACTTGCATAAAGCTCCTTTAAGTAGTTGGCTAAGACAGTACACTAAAGAATTTTACAACCATGTGTTAACCAGTACACTACCAGAGAAAATTAAACCTTGGTGTTCACTATTATTTTCTATAAAACATTAAAACCTCACCTCAGATCACTTACCTATAAAGTGTGAAAGCATGCCTAAAATTTGATTTTCTTACAAGGGACTATTACAGGGAGGCACCTCTGTTTAAAACAGCTTACACTTAGTATACTTTTATTTAGCTAAATTAAATTATTTCTTATTTTATGTATTTCATATGCATATAAAATCATAATGTGCAAACCAAATTGCAACTCCATGCATTCTACAAGACAGACATTCAGACAATGAAATACATATCTGAGACAGTGGAGTTATACCATTTTTTCCTGCCACCAGTGACCCAAAATGTATAAAAATAGCCATCAGCAGTATGAATTACACCATAAAAAATGAGTCAGTACTTACCTAAAATAATCTTTCTCTCCCACTCCTAGATTTATTTTAAGTGTAGATATTTAATTCTGCAGTCGAGTATTATCAACTACTGTCATTCTCATGAGCAATGCTTGGGCAGGTTGTAGCTTTATATAAAATCACACAATGGTGTAAGACTCAAGGAAAACATGCTTACTTTACTTTCATGAATTGTTGTAAAGCTTTCAAGGAGGCATCTCTTTGTCACAGTCATGAATTGCTGTGAAGCTTTCAAGGAGGTGTCTCTTTGTCACAGTTTATTACATGAGGACCTGGATTAAACAGTTGGTGATGAGTATACCTGGTAAATGGCATGTACTTAAATAGAGAGAAATGAAGGTGGCTGATATGTTGCAAGCTGAGTTGTACTACTCATCATGTCACTCAAGAGAAGTTCAGAGTACCTACTGCACACCTAGCTAAAGCTAAAACTTATGCTTATCAGTTGTCTATTGATCAACTAATGTCAATCTTCCTCTTCCTTGAAGGACAGGAAGAGGGGAAGCTAATGGAATCTATTAGGAGTTCAGATGCCTCCAAGATGAAATGTCTGAGTATAGGTCCTGAGTCAATCCTTGGTGCCAGATATTCTTGTCCGATATTCAAGCCAGGCAGGTCTGCAATACTTCAAGAGCTGTTAATAATTGACCAATCGATTGTCAGGGTCATTGATGGTAACTCAAGAAGTAGAGCTTTGACTTGGATTCTTCCATTCAACTGCAGAGAATCCTGTAAACCACTGCCCTAACCTTAGCTGGAAAAGCAGAAGGAATCTTACTAATACTCTGTGCTGGTAAGCTGCACAATTTAAGTTGGCTAAACTCTATTAGTAACCCTATGGGCACCTGGGGGGCCCTTAAGCCGTGGATCTTATGGACATATACCCACATTTTTTGGGCTTAGACAAGTAGGATTGTCCTTGTTCAGGCAGGAAGAAGCTATTTATGTGGATTTCATAGTTTGCATAATACTGAAGAAACAACCTATGCCATTTTCCATTTTCATAAAACAAAGTAGATATGGCTTTTCAGGGCAACAAGGGTTGGGCATTAAATGTGGCCTTGTCAGCATTGACCACATCCTGAGAACAAATTGTAAACCGTGAACAAAAGTCAGTGAAAAAATATTTTAATATACAGAACACTCAATATCCAATTTCTTACACTAATTGTTTTAAAAACTTTTATCTGCACACTGAAAACAAGTTTCCAACCTTATGTTATGCCATTAATTGTCTTGGGGATTGAACTTTTGATGTTAGGTAGCTACTTGTTGATTAAACAGGAATATTTGCACAGAAATAGTATAATTTGTTCCTATAAGAGTTTTTCTTTCTTTAATGATGCAAAGGCACAGAAGACCTTATTGCATATATTTCATCTGGCAGCAAATAATCTCTGGTTATAATTTTGTGGCAAAATCCTGGCAAATGATTTCTCCAAAAAAGGAGTAAACGTCAGGCAAGCCAAAACATCTGGATCAATACTGTACTAGGTTTCAACCATCTATTGCAGATAAAATAATATCAGTGCAGCATAAACTAGACATTAAGATAAAAGTGTATATTAAAGTGTGTTCATAGAATCATAGAATATTGCAGCACAGAAGGGGCCATTTGGCCCGTCGTGCTTGTGCTGGCTCTTTGAAAGAGCTGTTCAATTTAGTCCCACGCCCCAACCTTTTCCCTATAACCCTGCAAATTAGTCCTCTTCAAATACATGTCCAACTACCTTTTGAAAGTCTCTATGGAATCTGATTCCACCACACTTTCAGGTAGTGTGATCCAGATCTTAACAACCTGTGTGGAAAAAATGTCTCCTCATTTCCCCTCCAGTTCTTTTGCCAATTATTTTAAATCTATGCCCTCTGGTTACTGGCCCACTTGCCAGAGGAAACAGTTTCTCCCTACTTGCTCTATCAAAACCCCTCTTAATTTTGAATACCTCTATTAGTCCTCCCCTTAACCCTCTCTGCTCTAAGGAGAACAATCACAGCTTCTCCAATCTCTCCACATAACTCAAGTCCCTCATCTCTGGTATCATCCTGGTAAACCTCCTCTGTACCCTCTCCATGGCCTTGACTTCCGGCCTAAAGTGTGGTGCTCAGAAATGTACACAATACTCCAGCTGGGGCCTAACTAGTGGTTGTTAAGGTTTATCATGACCTCCTTATTTTTGTATTCAATGTCAAGTATCCCATACGCTTTCTTAACTGCCTTCTCAACTTGCCCTGCCACCTTCAAGGATTTGTGAATTTGCACTCCCTGGTCCCTCTGCTCATGCACCCCACTCAAAATAGCACCATTTAGATTATACTGCCTTTCCATGTTGTTCCTCCCAAAGTACATCAATTCACACTGATTTGCATTAAATTGCATCTGCCGTGTATCTGCCCATTTCACCAGTCTATGTCCTCCTGAAGTCTGCTACTATCCTGCTCACTATTTACTACGTTGCCAAGTTTTATATCATCTGCAAACTTCGAAATTGTACTCCCTATACCCAAGTCCAGGTCATTTATATATAACAAGAAAAACAATGGTCCTAATACCGACCCCTGGGGGACTCCACTGCATACTACTCTCCAGTCGGAAAAACATCCGTTCACCACTACTCTCTGCCTCCTATCCCTTAGCCAATTACATACCCAAATTATCACCATCCCTTTAATACCATGTGCTTCTAGTGTTGTTTAGATTCCAGAATTTCCTTTAGCTACTACCATACTAAATTCCTGGTTGTAAAGTACAAGAACCAGAACATTTTACATTTTTCTGAAAAGGAAAAATAATGCTAATTATTTAAGCCCAATAATGAAGTTTAGCTAATGTGAGCCATCCATGTATACTAACATTAAGAATATAAACTACATTATTAATAATGTCAAATATAAAAAAATTACAGCACAACTTCAGAGCTGAGCCATAACAGTTTATTTCTGGAATTACAAAGTTAAATTCTATATTCATGACATCTTACATAATGCACAATTAGACTAAAGTGGCTGCACATCTTAATTTGGCAAAATTCTGAATATCACATCTTGATTGACAGCTAAACCATTAAAGGTTCTAAAAGATAGATAATTAAATACTATGTAGCAGTCATGCTGACATGTGACAGTTTAAACAAGCAAAGAAAATTGCAGCTGTCATTCCTACTCACCTAATGAAGTGATGACAAGTTAAAAAAATATCTAGTAAATAATAATTCTTTCAGATTACTGATCCTGAACTAGAATATATAGAAAAAATGTAATTAAAATAAGAACTTGCATTTATACAGCATCTTTCACAACTTCAGAGTGTCCCGAAGTGCTTCATAGCCAATGGCTTACTTCTGACGTGTAGTCACTGTTGTTATGTAGGCAAACTACTGGTTATGACTCCAGTCATTGATCCAAAAATGTCTATACATAAGACTAACTTTTTAGTTCTTATTCACATTTTACTTCAATTACTGAATTAAGGGTCTCTTTCTTTTTTGACCATAACGTCCGTCCCCTTCTAAGAATGTAGCTATTCACTAGAAAAATCTGAATTACGATGAAATATTTCCTATCCTTTTAAAAAAAAAAGTGTTTTTTCTAGAAGACTGGAAAGGATGGTAATACATTACTTGGAATAATACTTGTAGTCAGAAGCACAGTTTTAGGAATCTAGGTCAGTCGCCCAGATATCTAGATCAGGACATTTGTTTAGAATAGAAACAATTCAAGATCATGTGCTTTTAGCAAAGGTAGTATTTCGCCTAAAGCAGAGAAGGCCAAGAGGAGGTTTCATTGAGGTATTTAAATCATGAAGGGTTTTTCATAGAGTGATTTGGTAAAAAAAAACTATTTCCTCCAGTTGGGGAGTTAGTGACGAGAGACTATCAATTTAAAATTGACACTAAAGAGAGAGGTTAGAGAAATTTCTTTATGCAGAAAGTTGTTGAGAGCAGGAAATGCTTTGCTACAGGAAGTGAGGTAGAGACCATTACATCTTTTAAGGGGAAACTGGATAAATATTTGAAGCAATTGAAGTTGGGGAAGGGCTATGGGGAAAAGAGCAAGCCAGTTGGATTAGTTCTGAGTTGCTTTAGCAAAGAGCTGGCACTGACATGATAGAAACATCGAAGGATGCCATTTGGCCTATGACTGTTCCCCTTCCCCCAGTTACAGGATTCTTCCACTGAAAGTATGCAAGACCTGGGTTATTTTCTCTGCCGAGGAATGTAATAACTGCAGTTAAGTTTTGAGATCACTTAAATATTTACCACATCAGCTGTTAAAGACACACTAAGATATTACACTAGTGCCTATGCATTAACATATTCTATTGCTCATGCAGAAGACCATTTTTTTCAGGATGTGGATGTCTCTGGCGAGGCTAGCATTTATAGCCCATTCCTAGTTGCCCTTGAGAAGGTGGTGGTGGGCCTTCTTTTATTAAATGTGATTTAAAATCCCATATGCACCCATGGCACTTCATTGGTCTTTCACACTTGAGTCAACACACATATTTGCAATTCCTCTCACGTTAAGTTTTAAAACCCTTGACCATGTAGTGAATAGCGGTGTCCTTTAAAGGCCAGAAATTTCCCACAAAATAAAACTGACGACCTTCTTCTTTCTGCACGCAAGATTTGCTTAGAAACCGTAAATAAACCCTTTCGTTAACTAGCTTGTACACAAATTTGGTTACGTGTAGTAATATTGTCATGGCCTGCACATCAGTGCCCCAAATAGGCTGATTCAATAAAGCAAATGAAAAATACAACTAAACTGGATTAAAATGAAAAAAAAATTATCAACTATTTGCTGTTGAATTATGATATTAGAAGTTTCAACAGTAACGTAACTGATGTGACAGAAATGCCGAGTTTCATTCATTTACAGTGATGCAAATGTTAGTTTTTCGAAAAACTCAATTTAAAAATATTGCACTCTGCGGAAAATAATCCATATTTTTAGAACGGATCACACAAGGCTCTCTGTTAACACTTTATTAATGTGACAGATAACTGTTTTGGGCAAACGTGTTCCACAGCGTTGACAGCAATGTATCAAATCAGTATTTACCCACCGTATCTCAGACAAGAATAAAATCTGGATACAATTAAAACTACAGCGTATTAGGTACAGCATCTTAATAAATGGAACGAGTCAGCCTAATAACCTTTGGATCTCATCATATGAGAAGGGAACATCACAACCACGGCGGTTAAAAATCAACCCGACTACGGCCGTCAATCAGTATATGATTGAGTGAAGGGAATGGTAAACAACACTGAGAAGCGAAGGTTTAATCTGAAACAGGCCCACAGCCGCGCTGTTTTTAAACGAGAATTTGATGCCGGCCGTTGTTTACTACCTTCGCGCTCCTCTGCTTCGGGTTGCGAGCGTCTGACGAGCACCGATCGGTAACTATGGCAACCACCGTTCCGGCCACTATCTTCTTAGCGACAAAGACCGTGTTCTTCACATAAATGTAAAAGCGAGACCCCCAGATCCCTTGTTGATGTGCATTTGACGCGTTTGCCAGTAACCGCAGGCCGTTACCGCGATAGCGGACAGACTCGCAGCGACATCTTTCTCTCCTCGGCTGGAGAATCCTGCAAACCGCATCTCGCGAGAGCGCCGCCGCGACCTCCCGCACCACCGATCGGAGTGATTTGATTGGCTGGTTTGTACTGGCTGAGCGGCGCCTTTCGCCGGGAGTTTAACGTCGACGCGACGTTAGCAACGGGAGTTAAACACGGGGGAGATGAGATGAATGGAACCGTTGGGAGTGTTACAGAAACGAAGCAGTGAGTACATACGGCCCTCCCCGATTATTTTAATTAGAGTAGATCGTGATAGCATGCGCCGTATTGGAGACAGCCGCGTTTAATTTTTTGTTGATCCTGTTGAGCGGCTGCTTCTTTGCCTTGTTGTCTGTTGGTAGCTCCCCCTCCCCCACCCCCCCAGTGCAGTGTGACCCCTCTCGAGGGTGCCGCTGGTTACACTTGTTGTTCGGTGGGTAACAGAACGGGCCAGTGAAGCTGCTCCTGCTGCAGGTAAGCGCAAGTCTGAGTGTCCTCATTCTCACAAACATTTTCTTCAGGTTGAAAGACCTGATCTGAAGTTACTGTCTTGGTTCACCAATGATAGGAGCAATGTGTACATTTGTATATTTGGTAGTAATTGTTAGTTATACTTCGAGGAGTAGTGAAATTGTCCAGGAGCATTTTAAGATTATTTCCATTTCAGCAACTTTTACAATTTCAGCGTTGCCAATTTTTGGTGTCTGGTGCTTTCACACAGTCTTCAGATGCCATCTGAATGCTGAGATAATGAGGTTCTGTCTTCATTAAAAAGCGTTTATAAAGCAGGGGGAACAGTTCAACAGATGGATGTGCACTGATGTAAATTGTAAATTGTGCCACTGTCATTTCTTATTTACCCTGTCTTTTTAACTCTTGTGATACTGCCATGCTGAAGTTATGGAAGCTGTTAATTTTCAAATTATTCACTTTAAAAGTGCTTGACTCGTCTTATCACCTTGTTTCCTGTTTTACACACCTTCATTGTATTGATCCTGAATACTTTGGTGAATCATCTTGGGTGCAAAACTTTTGGTCTGGCACTTTCCCCTTCTGAACAAGTTATCATCCTATGGCGTCCCACCAAAGCTGTGTTTGTGGCCAACTCGTTCTGCTTTTCCTCTGGCTTTTTCCATTAATTCATAGGATTACATAGGATATACAGCACAGAAACAGGCCATTCGGCCCAACCAGTCCATGGAGGCGTTTATGCTCCATTTGAGCCTCTTCCCGTCTTTCCTCATCTAACTCTTATCAGCGTAACCCTATTCCCTTCTCCCTCATATGCTTATCTAACCGCCCCTTAAATGCATCTATACTATTTGCTTCAACTACTTCCTGTGGTAGCGAGTTCCACATTCTCGTCACTCTCTGGGTAAAGAAGTCTCTTCTGAATTCCCCATTTGATTTCTTGGTTACTATCTTATATTGATGGCCTGTAGTTATGCTCTTCCCCACAAGTGGAAACACTCTCTCTGTATGTACTCTATCAAAACCTTTCATGATTTTAAAGACCTCTATTGGGTCACTCCTCAGCCTTCTCTTTTTCAAAAGAAAAGAGACCCAGCCTGTTCATCCTTTCCTGATAGGTACACTCTCACATTTCTAGTATCATCCTTGTAAATCTTCTCTGCACCCTCTCCAGTGCCTCTATATCCTTTTTATAATATGGCGACCAGAATTCTATGCAGTATTCCAAGTGTGGTCTAACCAAGGTTCGATACAAATTTAGTATAACTTCACTTCTTTCCAATTCTATCCCTCTAGAAATAAACCCCAGTGCTTGGTTTGCCTTTTTTATGGCCTTGTTAACCTGTGTCGATACTTTGTGATTTGTGTATTTGTACTCGGATCTCTTTGCTCCTCTACCCCATTTAGATTCTTATTTTCCAAGTAATATGTGACCTCCCTGTTAGATTCGAATTTGGAGAAACCTCAGAGGGAGATGGAATTGAGGACAAGTTCAGAATTTATTAAAACAAACAAAAGACTTGTACACAAGGGAGAGCCACTCAGCTTCCTCAGGCTAGGGGTGCACTCTCTGAGGGACAAGTAACGGTTCATTCAAGTTATACATTTCGATAAGCACCACCCACTTACTACAGAATGGGGCGTACATGTACAAACAGTGTCACTACAGTTACTCTCTATTGGTTATATGGTTAGTCACTCAACTGTCGGGCCCTCCCCTTGAACTCTGATACCTCCTGACCATGCCAGTCACAGATGTTGGTTGTCTCATCCTACTCCCCAAATTCTTGCTGTTATCTCTTCCCCTTTGTAGGCATAGTTTATAGTTTGAGAAAACATATTTTATCCCTAACTGTCGAACAAGCGGGATGGCTCAAGGCCGTAATGGCTTTTGCGCTCAGTGACTGGAACGGTGTTGGTTGTTAATTGCACCCTTGTCTCTTGGGAGGCCAGGCTGTGTTTCGACAATGGCTCTACTGAGGTTGCGAATACACACTTTCCGAAGTTTGATAAGGAAAGGGGTGCCTTACAGTCTACAAATATGCTTTAGTTAGCTAAACCTACTCTCTGGATAAAATAGAGGGTTAATGTAGTCAAGTATCCCAGCATTCTTTGGGAACAAGCTGGGTCCTTCAGTAGTAGTCAAGTATCCCAGAATTCTTTGGGAACAAGCTGGATCCTTCATCCCTATTTTTCTTACCAAAATGTAATACCTCACATTTATCTTTGTTGAATTTCATTTGGCAATTATATGCCCATTCTACAAGTTTATTCATGTCGTCTTGTAATTTGTTGCAGTCCTCCTCAGAGTTGACTATCCCCCCAATTTGGTGTCATCTGCAAATTTAGAAATTGTTTTTGATTCCAAAGTCTAAATCGTTAATATAAATTGTGAACAACAGTGGGCCCAGCACTGATCCTTGTGGAACACCACTTTCCAACTTCTGCCACTCTGAATAGCTACCCTTTACCCCTACTCTCTGCTTTCTGTCATGAAGCCAGCTAGTTATCCATTCTGCAACTTGTCCCCTAACTCCGCATTCTCTGACCTTATTCATTAGTCTATCATATGGTACATTATCGAAGGCCTTTTGAAAATCTAGATAAATTACATCTTCTGCATTACCCTTGTCTACTCTCTCTGTTACCTCTTTACCATTACAACAGTGACTACACTCCAAGACGAACTTCATTGGCTGTAAAGCGCTTTGAGACATCCGGTGGTCGTGAAAGATGCTTTATAAATGTAAGTCTTTTTTATTCAAAGAATTCAATGAGGTTGGTCAAGCAAGACTTTCCCTTTTGAAATCCATGCTATTTATTATATTTTTGGTTTCTGGATGTTCTTCCATTTTCTCCTTTAGTAGAGATTCCATTATTTTTCCTACCACCAATGTTAAGCTGATTAGTCTATAGTTCCCTGGACATGTTCTATCTCCCTTCTTAAATATAGGTATTATGTTAGCTATCCGCCAGTCCTCTGGCACTACACCTTTTTCTAATGAATTACTAAATATATGTAGTAATGCCTCTGCTGTCTCTTCCCTAGATTATTTTAAAATATGCGAATGTAATCCATCCAGTCCAGGTGTTTTATCCTCTTTGAGTTTCATTAGTTTATTTAATGTATCTTCTCGTTTTATTTTAAATGCAGTTATCTCATTACTGGAATTGGGGGTAAGGTACTGACTTGGATAGAGAACTGGTTGGCAGATAGGAAGCAAAGAGTTGGAATAAACGGGTCTTTTTCCGAGTGGCAGGCAGTGACTAGTGGGGTACCGCAGGGATCGGTGCTAGGACCCCAGTTATTCACAATATATATTAATGATCTAGATGAGGGAACTAGATGTAATATCTCCAAGTTTGCAGACGACACAAAGCTGGGTGGGCGTGTGTGTTGTGAGGAGGATGCAGAGAAACTCCAGTATGATTTGGACAAGTTGGGTGATTGGGCAGATGCATGGCAGATGCAGTATAATGTGGATAAATGCGAGGTTATCCACTTTGGTGGCAAAAACAGGAAGGCAGATTATTATCTGAACGGCAATAGATTGGGAAAAGGGGAAGTGCAACGAGACCTGGGAGTCCTTGTGCACCAGTCGTTGAAGGTAAGCATGCAGGTGCAGCAGGCGGTTAGGAAGGCAAATGGTATGTTGGCCTTCATAGTGAGAGGATTTGAGTACAGGATCAAGGATGTCTTGCTGCAGTTGTACAGGGCCTTGGTGAGACCACACCTTGAGTACTGTGTGCAGTTTTGGTCGCCTTATCTGAGGAAGGATGTTCTTGCCATGGAGGGAGTGCAGCGAAGATTCACCAGACTGATACCTGGGATGGCAGGAATGAAGAGAGATTGGGACGATTGGGCTTGTATTCGCTAGAGTTTAGAAGAATGAGAGGGGATCTCATTGAAACTTATAAAATTCTAACAGGACTAGACAGACTAGATGCAGGAAGGATGTTCCTGATGGCAGGGGAGTCCAGAACCAGAGGTCACAGTCTAAGGATAAGGGGTAAGCCATTTAGGACTGAGATGAGGAGGAATTTCTTCACCCAGAGAGTGGTGAACCTGTGGAATTCTCTACCACAGAAGGCAGTTGAGGCCAATTCATTAAATATATTCAAGAAGGAGTTAGATATATTTCTTAAGGCTAAAGGGATCAAGGAATATGGGGAGAAAGCAGGGACAGGGTACTGAATTTGGATGATCAGCCATGATCTCATTAAATGGCCTACTCCTGCTCCTATCTTCTGTTTCTACTGATCTCATCATCCGATGTCATCTTCACCTGTTCTATCTCCCTGGTAAATACTGAAGCAAAGTAATTATTTAATATCTCTGCCATCTCTCTATCACTGTCTGTGGTATTATCCTGTCCATCCCTTAGTGGCCCTATTCCCATCCTGACCTTTTTTTATTTACATGACTAAAATATTTTACTATTTTGTTTTATGTTCCTTGATAATTTAATTTCATATTTTCTCTTTGCCTTCCTAATTGTTTTTTTGACTTCTCGCCTAATCTCTTTGTATTCTCCCTTATCATGCTCTCCTCTGCTGTGTCCATGTACTTAATGTATGCCTCTTTCCTTGCCCTCAATTTTTCCCTTATGGCTTTATTCATCCACCGTGTCTCATTAGTGTTTAGCTTGTTCTTGTTTTTTAGTGGAATATATTTTTACTGCACTCTGAACACCGTTTTAAATGTTTTCCATTGCTGTTCTATGTCACTGTTTGCCAATATTGTTGTCCATTTTATTTTCCCAAGTTCTATTCTCAGCCCCTCAAAATCCGTTTTTCTCCAATCTATTACACTGGTCTTTGTCATACTTATGTCTTTCTCAATTATTATCTTGAAGTGTATTATATTATGGTCACTATTGCCTAGATGTTCCCCTACTTTTACTTCTCTTATATGCTCTAGTTCATTCCCCATTACTAGATCCAATAGCGAATCCTCCCTTGTTGGGTTTTTTACATATTGGGTTAGAAAGGAGACCTGTGCACATTGTAGGAACTCCATTTCCTTATCCCCTTTACCTACCTCTTCTGTCCAATTAATATCTGGGTAGTTGAAATTCCCCCATGATTATTATTCTATGTTTTTTACTCATTTCCCTAATTTGTTTGCATATTTCTTCCTCCACCTCCCTTCCACTATTAGGTGGTCTGTAGACCACCTCATTAGTGTGATTGATCCTTTATTATCTTTTACATCTATCCACATGGATTCTATTTTGCTGAAAAGCTGCGTCACTTTTTTCTGCTGCTATTGTTGTCCCTAATAAGTACAACTACTCCGCCTCTCCTTTTCCCCTCTCTATCTTTTCTAAATATGTTATACCCTGCAATGTTTAATTCCCAGTCCTGATTTTTTTCTGTAGCCATGTCTCAGTAATCCCTACTATGTCTGTCTGGTTCCTCGCAATGCATGATTGCCTCCAGCTCCCCTGTTTTATTATGGACACTGTGTGCATTGCTGTACAGACAGATTAACTAATTTTTAATAGCAGTTCCTGTCACTTTATTTTTAACCATCTTTTTAAACTCCTGTTTTATAACTCTATTTATTCTCTGGCCATCAATGTCCTCCCTTACTTTACTCTTTCCTATGCTCTTCTTTCCTAGGGCTCTGTTTTCTCTCCTACTGTTCCTCCTTCATGTGTCGATCTCTTCATCAACCTGATCTACTCTTCTACTTCTGATTCCACTCTGCATTCATTAACTTTTTCACGTTGCATGTTCGGAGAGCGTGCAACCTTCAGTCTGATTGCAGCGCAACGGCTGGATCGCTATATCTCTTCATTTGTGTCTGCCACTAGGATGATAAATCTTGTTTCTTTCACTTCTTCAATCACTTTCTGTCTTTTGGAAATTCTAACCAATAGCTACCATCTTTGGCCTTCATCTTATCTTTTTTAATGATCTTGACATGATCTGTTCTGAGCTCATGGAATCACAACTCCATGATATAGCTTTCGCCAAGATGTTTGGTTGCCTCTCATGTACCAAATGCCATTTTATTCACTCCCTCTCTGTTCGAAACTATCTAAAGCTGAAGGCTGTCCAAGACTTAATTGCTACTCTCATATCTGGGAATGGTCTGCTAGCATCTCCTTGCACTCCTGGACAGGATACAAGAAAGAGTTTGTGACCTGATGGGCATTCCTTGGGGTAAGCATTTCTTATTGGAACACATTGCTTCTAACTAAGAGTGTGCATTCCTTGGTGTTGAGTATACTTTTTACACTTGTGACCTCGGCAATATTGGAAAACACGTCAGGTTCCACATGTACGCTGACGACACCCAGCTCTACGTTCACCACCTTTCTCAATCCCTCCACTGCCTCTGGTTTGTCACGCTACTTGTCCAACATCCAGTTCTGGATGAGCAGAAATTTCTTCCAACTAAATATTGGTAAGACCAAAGCTATTGTCTTCGGTCCCCATCACCAACTCCGTTCCTCTCCCTGGTCCCTGTCTGAGGCTGAACCAGATCATTCGCATTGGCTTCCTGTTTGACCCTGAGATGAGTTTCCGACCACGTATACACTCTATCACGAAGACCGCCCACTTCTATCTCTAACATCACCTGTCTCTGCCCCTGCCTCAGCTCATCTGCTGCTGAAGCCCTCATCCATGCCTTTGTTACTTCTAGACTTGACTATTCCAGTGCTCTCCTGGCCAGCCTCCCATCTTCCACCCCCCAATAACTCTGCTGCCCGTATCCTAACTCGCACCAAGTCCCGTTTACGCATCACCCCTGTGCTCACTGACCTACATTGGCTCCTGGTCTGGCAATGCCTCAATATTAAAATTCTCATCCTTGTTTTCAAATCAGTCCATGGCCTCACCCCTCCCTATTACTGTAACCTCCTCCAGCCCTACAATCCTCAACCTTCAGAGATATCTGCACTCCTCCAATTCTGGCCTCTTCCACATCCCCTATTTTAATCACTCCATTAGTGGCCGTGCTTTCAGCTACATGGACCCACAGCTCTGGAATTCCCTCCCTAAACCTCTCCTCCTCTCTACTTCTCTCTCCTCCGTTAAGACACTCCTTAAAACCATCTCCGCCTGTCCTAATATCGCCATACGTGGCTTGGTGTCAAACGTTGTTTGATAACTCTCATGTGAATGCCTCGGGATGTTTTACTACATTAAAGGCGCTGTATAAATGCAAGTTGTTGTTGTTGCAACTCCTGATCACTAAGAGTGATGTTTATACCATTCTCAATTGACATGCATATTTTTTTTTAGCCAGAAAGGGAAGTACAGGAAAGCAAAAAAACGCAGCTGATTGTTGGCCACCAATCCATTCTATTGGCAGATAAGAGAACAAAGCTCCTACACCCTCAAAGCAATGACGATGAGATGAGCTCCACCTGTAGACACTTCACCTCGGGTACAATTTTACCTTTTGATTTATTCAGCATCAAGATTTTTTTTAAACTGCATACTTGAATTTTCCCCAAACTTCAATGCTTTATTTAAAGGGAAAAGTCGGTGAGTGGAAGCGAAGTGATTCAATGAACTCTACACTGTATAAAAATTGTACGGTTAACAAACTTTGTGGATCATCCTGAGAGATGTAATTTTATACTATTGTAAATGGTCTTGACTAAAGTTCGTTATCAACTCCACACTTTGAGGGAGGTGGGGAGATTGAGTTACATTCAGCGTATGTGACATTTCTTTCTTATTGCAGGGGATGATAAAGATCATTTGGGACGGGTAAGTGCTGTTTAAATATTAATGATTAGAATGGTTTTGAGTACAGATGGTAAACTATCACTTAAACATTTCAATTTGTTATCCTATCACCATTAAGTTATTTTAATTCAGATGTAAATATTGCTGATGAAGGCTGCACTATAAAAGGTTAATGTATATTTGTGAATGCATTGAGACATAGCAATTGAATATTCTGTTTTGGATCTTGCAGATTTAGTACAATTTGGAGTAATTACTTTAATTTGCTTCTTGAAATTTGGATGTGGAATATTTTGGTTATATTTTCACATCACCATCAACTCTTTAAAGGTTTTTAAAATAAATGTCAACTATTTGAAGATTGGCGAGTGCTCCTCCACTGTATTATTCATTCATCTCTGCGTTTTAGTATGATTCTCTTCAGAGCTTACAAATATGTCTTGTGAACTTAACAAAAATACTAGGACTGCATTTTTCCGTTAACTTTTGTAACACTTTAAGCACTTCATAAAAATTGCTTTGTTGGAAAATGGTCGTCCTCTATTACAATTCAGGCTACTTCAGAATGTTGTTCAATTGTGCTGTCTATAAGTCACTTTCAAAGACACGTCTGCGGCTCCTGAAACTTACTGTTGTATACAAAATATCCGGGATAGTGAGCCAAAGGGTGGGCAATTAATTTTTTTTTACCACTGGGGTATGCACTTTAATGTCACATTCAGTTTATTAATTTTCTTCTTCACAAAGAAATCCTTCCCAGTAAAAGTCACTGGAGCTATTTTTATATTGTATTGGGCATAGGTACAAATGTCTATTAAAAAGTATGTAATACAAATATTATGATCTGAAACAGGACAGATCCTCAAGTGCATCAGTCTGTTTGTGTTTCATTAGTACCCTAGCTACACTAGTCTCCACTTGGAGAGGCAGAGATTAATCAGGGATAGTCAGCATGGCTTTGTCAGGGGGAGATCATGTCTAACCAATTTGATTGAATTTTTCGAGGGGGTGACTAGGTGTGTGGATGAGGGTAGTGCAGTTGATGTAGTCTACATGGACTTCAGTAAGGCTTTTGACAAAGCCCCACATGGGAGACTGGTCAAGAAGGTAAGAGCCCATGGGATCCAGGGCAATTTGGCACATTGGATCCAAAATTGGCTTAGTGGCAGGAGGCAGAGGGTGATGGTCGAAGGTTGTTTTTGTGACTGGAAGCCTGTGTCCAGTGGTGTACCGCAGGGATCGGTGCTGGGTCCTTTGCTGTTTGTAGTGTACATTAATGATTTAGATATGAATGTAGGAGGTATGATCAGTAAGTTCGCAGATGACACGAAAATTGGTGGAGTGGTAAATAGCGAGGAGGGAAGCCTCCGGCTACAGGACGATATAGACGGGTTGGTCAGATGGGCAGAACAGTGGCAAATGGAATTTAACCCTGAAAAGTGTGAGATGGTGCATTTTGGGAGGACAAACAAGGCAAGGGAATACACAATGAATGGTAGGACCCTAGGGAGGATCAGAGGGACCTTCGTGTGCATGTACATAGATCCCTGAAGGCAGCATATGGGATACTTGCCTTCATTAGCCGAGGCATAGAATATAAGAGCAGGGAGGTTATGATGGAGCTGTACAAAACGTTAGTTAGGCCACAGCTGGAATACTGTGTGCAGTTCTGGTCACCACACTATAGGAGGGATGTGATTGCATTGGAGAGGGTGCAGAGGAGATTCACCAGGATGTTACCTGGGCTGGAGCGCTTCAGCTATGAAGAGAGACTGGACAGGCTGGGGTTGTTTTCCTTAGAGCAGAGAAGGCTGAGGGGGGACCTGATTGAGGTATACAAAATTATATGGGGCATAGATAGAAAGGAGCTTTTCCCCTTGGTAGAGGGGTCAATAACCAGGGGGCATAGTTTCAAGGTAAGGGGCAGGAGGTTTAGAGGGGATTTGAGGAAAAACTTTTTCACCCAGAGGGTGGTTGGAATTTGGAACTCACTACTTGAAAGGGTGGTAGAGGCAGGAACCCTCACAACATTCAAGAAGCATTTAGATGAGCACTTGAAACGCCATAGCATACAAGGCTACGGACCAAGTGTTGGAAAATGGGATTAGAATAGACGGGGCTTGATGGCCGGCGCGGACACGATGGGCCTCTTTCTGTGCTGTATAACTCTATGACTCTACAGTATAATATTGTTCTATGACTTCATCCTTAGCAAAATATTATGTAGTTGGAAAGTGCAGTTCAAACTTTGATTTTAAGATGAGCACAATGAAATAACTACTTTGTCAAAGAATATTTAATCATGACTTCACCACAGGAGCTGAAATTGGTTGGGTATAGTCTGTGATTGTACACTGTCTTAAATTGAATTTCTTTTTCTTCAGTGCCTAAGGTCTCATAAGCAGCTTACGTTGTGTTCTTCAAATCTGGTACTAGCCTATCTTTAGCACCATATTTCTGTATTGAGGGAAAACAAATTCTTCAGCTTCTTGCAAAATGCCTTGATGGGATTATCCCGCTGTGATTTTTAGACTGTTGTAGTAAATCATAATTTTGACTTAAATATGTAACCTATTTCAATGTATATCTGTCTGAAAATGAACAGTGCCATAAGAGGTTTTCAACCAATGTTTAGTTTTTGATCATAAATCTGACTCTTAGGGCTGGATTTTGATACTGGGGCGGGTTGGGGTCGTGTCATACACTTTTCGTGTTATCCACCCGACTGCAATTGGATGTGGGAGATTGATGCGATTTTCACCTAATTGGGCAATTGAGTTCCAGCATGTGGGAACCCATGACCCAATTAGTGTTTTCAGTCTGAAAGTTGCCTCTGATGATGTCATCATTGCTGCTGCATTGAAGGTCTGCAAAGACTGCCTGGCCTTTGCTGTGAAAGGACCTGGATGCAAAATGAGCAGCAGCAGCCCTAAGTCTGCTCCCAGATATTTTTGCACCACCACTCCCAGATATGTCTCCCATCCACCACCACTCCCAGATATGTCATCCATCCTCCCATCTACCACCACTCTCAGATCAGATCAGATAGCCAGCCAGCCAGCCAAATGTGCTCCCACCAGGTTTCACATTTGTGGTTCAGAACAGGTGTGCTTCACGTAGAAAAAGGGTTAAAATCACAAAGGCCTTTCAAAATGGCATTATAGAGGCAATTTGGTGCTTGTTAAGGGCCTTAACAGCCTATCCCGCCTCTTAGAGGCGGGACGGAGTCGGAACCAGCAGACACGATTTAATGAAAATTGCATGGAGGCGGGCTTGTGCTCACCCGCCAGTTTTCGCAATTGTAACCCCCCACACGCCTCCAAACCCACCTCCACGGGTCAATGAAAATCCAGCCCTTAATGTTGACCAGGTTGAGGCAGTTGATGAACTTCAACCTGAAGATCAGTTTTTTCCCCTTTTTTGTCAGTTTTCCCCTGCCTGTCCCATCTCCTATAAAAAGGCCGTAACTTTTTGCAGACATAGTTTTACAGGCACTGCTGGTCATTGTCTCCAAATAGCCATTTTTCATGCGGGAGCCTAGATGGTGCATGCCAGGATGCAATGTAACTACAAGGGATCACCACAACTAAGCCCAATCCAATTCTTTCGCAACATCCAATTCTTTCCAAATGTCCTATCCACAACTACATTCCGAGAAGGGGTTACTTGTTAGTGATTTGGTGGTGGAACCCTGTATCTTTTTATGTTCTGCCTTACTCTTTCTTTCTTCTCCCTCCGCCCCCCCCCCCTCTCTCTCCTCCCTCCGCCGCCAAAGAAAATTCTACTGATGAGTCCAATATAAAGGGCCTCCACAGCTACCCTGCTGAATATCGGCAATTTGGCAGAGACTGGAGATTAAACCAACTACTCTTCGAGTCTATATGGCTCAGCTACTTGCTGATTTAACCAGATGATCATTGGCAAGTAAACCTAGAGAGCTTCAGTTCAAATACCTGGCTTTCACCTTTCAAAATTCATAGCCTCCAATGAGGGAAGTTTGCTGATTCTCTGAGATACCAGTAGATGGAGCACTGTACAACAACAACTTGTATTTATATAGCACCTTTAATGTAGTAAAACATCCCAAGGCGCTTCACAGGAGCGTTATCGAACAAAATTTGACACTGAGCCACATCAGGAAATATTAGGACAGGGAACCAAAAGCTTGTTCCAAGAGGTAGGTTTTAGGGAGCATCTTAAAGGAGGAAAGAGAGGTTTAGGGAGGGAATCCGAGAGCTTGGGGCCTTGGCAGCTGAAGGTACGGCTGCCAGGGGTGGAGTGATTAAAATCGGGGATGCTCAAGAGGCCAGAATTGGAGAAGCGCAGATATCTCTGAGGGTTGTAGGGCCGGTGGAGATTACAGACATTGGGAGGGGAGAGGCCATGGAGGGATTTGAAATTAAGTATGAAAATGTTAAAATTGAGGCGTTGCTTAACCTGGAGCCAATTCGGTCAGCAAGCACAGGGGTGATGGGTGAACAGGACTTGGTGCGAGTTAGGACACGGCCAGCAGAGTTTTAATGACTTCAAGTTTACACTGTATTAGTAAAATGATTCTCCGGGGGGTGGTGAATAAATTGCTAGGATCAATTCTGTCCTGTAGAATTACACATTTATCCAGTTGGTCATGGACTGCCATTGGGTGCAACCACAGCCAAGTCTGTGGGCTTTACCCCATGTGAAATGCCTATTAAACACCAGATTTTTGCAACCTTGGTGTCATATTTGACCCTGAGCTGAGCTTCTGACCAAATATCCTCTACATCATCAAGACTGCTCACTTCCACTGCCATAACGTCGCCTGTCTCCACCCCGCCTCAGCTTATCTGCTGCTGAAACCCTCATCCGTGCTTTTGTTACCGCAAGACTCGACTATTCCAATGCTCTCCTGGCTGACCTACTACCTTGCACTCTCCGTAAACTTGAGCCTGTATCCGAACTCGCACCGAGACCTGTTCACCCAAGTACCCTGGTCCGGCAACGCCTTGATTTTTAAAAATTCTCATCCTTGTTTTCAGATCCTTCCGTGGCCCTGCCCCTCCCTATCTCTGTAACCTCCTCCAGCCCTACAACCCTCGGAGACCTCTATGCTCCTCCAATTCTAGCTTCTTGCGCATCCCTAATTTTAATGGCTCCACCATTGGCAGCTGTGCCTTCAGCTGTCTGGGCCCTAAGCTCTGGAATTCTCTCTCAAAACCTCTACCTCTCCTTTAAGATGCTCCTTAAAACCTACCTCTTTGTCCAAGCTTTTGATCACCTGTCCTAATATTTATTTACGTGGCTCGATGTCAAATTTTGTTTGATAACGCTCCTATGAAGCGCCTTGGGATTTTTTACTACGTTAAAGGTGCTATATAAATGGAAATTGTTTTTGTGAAGAATAAATAAGAGTACTGTATAAATTGGGATAAACATAAAACATATAAATTAAATGTTATCTGATATCTATCTGCCAAATCTATTTATCTGTCCTACAGTCACTTAGTCTTTTTCAGTTATTTGTCCGTTGAATTTTCTCATTTTTCCCCTCGATCTTTCCTACATTCCTTTTAACACTTATGGTCAACAATACCAACAGATCAGAAACCCAGTTAAAGGTGTGAAGTTGTTTATTTTTAAGGGTGACACATCAAAGTGGATTGTATATTTTTTAAACCGGAATGATTGAGTGTCATTCATTAATAAGTAATCATTCTTGATGATGGAAGCTCTCAGCATGTTGGGCAGCAGCTTGGAGAGTGGTTCAGCAGAAGGATCATGTACTTCAAACGTTAACCCTACCTTCTCTCCACAGATGCCACCTCACCTGCTGACAGTTTCCAGTGTTTCCTGTTTTTATATCCGATGCCCAGCATCTGCAATATTTTGCTTTTTGTTCCTTGATTGTGATATTTTACCTTAATTGGATGCAGGGTGGCCTGGAAGTGCAAAATGTAAAAACAAAAATCTCAGAAAACATTAATTTTGCAAGAAAGAAAGAAAGACTTGGTGGCTAAAGTAAATGTTGGTCCCTTAGTGGATGAGACCGGGAAATTAATGGTGGGAAATATGGAGATGGCAAAAACACTGAATGAATATTTTGTATCAGTCTTTACAGTAGAGGACACTAAGAATATCCCAACACTGGACAAACAGGGGGCTATAGGGGGAGAGGAGCTAAACACGATCAAAATCACTAAGGAAGTGGTACTCGGTAAAATAATGGGACTCAAGGCGGATAAATCACCTGGCTTACATCCTAGAGTCTTGAAGGAAGTGGCGGTAGGGATTGTAGATGCATTGGTAATTTTTCAAAACTCCCTGAATTCCGCTAAGGTCCTGGCAGACTGGAAAACTGCTAATGTAACACCCTTATTTAAAAAGGGCAGTAGACAGAAGGCTGGTAACTATAGACCGGTTAGCCTAACATCTGTGGTAGGTAAAATTTTGGAGTCCATTATTAAGGAAACAGTAACAGGACATTTGGATAATCATAATTTAATAGGACAAAGTCAGCATGGTTTTACGAAGGGGAAGTCATGTTTGACAAATTTGCTGGAGTTCTTTGAGGAAGTAACATATAGAGTGGATAAAGGGGAACCAGTGGACGTAGTGTATTTAGACTTCCAAAAGGCATTTGACAAGGTGCCACACAAAAGATTATTGCTTAAGGTAAAAAATCACGGGATTGGGGGTAATATTCTGGCATATTCTAACAGAAAGCAAAGAGTTGGGATAAATGGTTCATTCTCAGACTGGCAATCAGTAACTAGTGGTGTTCCACAGGGGTCAGTGCTGGGTCCCCAACTCTTTACAATCTATATTAACGATTTGGAGGAAGGGACCAAGTGTAACATATCAAAATTTGCAGATGATACAAAGATGGGAGGGAAAGTAGTGAGTGAGGAGGACATAAAAAACCTGCAAGGGGACATAGACAGGCTAAGTAAGTGGGCAGAGATTTGGCAGATGGAATACAACACTGGAAAGTGTGAGGTGATGCACTTTGGCAGGAAAAATCCTAGAGCAATTTATTATCTTAATGGCAAGAAACTGGAGAGTACTGAAGTGCAAAGGGATCTGGGGGTCCTGGTGCACGAAACTCAAAAGGTTAGTATGCAGGTGCAGCAAGTGATTAAGAAGGCAAATGGAATGTTGGCTTTCATTGCTAGGGGGATAGAATATAAAAATATTGCTTCAGTTGTACAAGGTATTGGTGAGACCGCACCTGGAATACTGCATACAGTTTTGGTGTCCTTACTTAAGGAAAGACATCTTTGCTCTCGAAGCAGTGCAAAAAAGGTTCACTCGGTTAATCCCGGGGATGAGGGGGTGGTCATATGAGGAGAGGTTGGGTAGATTGGGACTCTACTCATTGGAGTTCAGAAGAATGAGAGGCGATCTTATTGAAACATATAAGATTGTGAAGGGGTTGGATCGGGTGGATGCGGGGAGGATGTTCCCGATGACGGGTGAGACTAGAACTAGGGGACATAGTCTTAGAATAAGGGGCTGCTCTTTCAAAACTGAGATGAGGAGGAACTACTTCACTCAGAGGGTGGTAGGTCCATGGAATATGCTGCCACAAAAAGCTGTAGAAGCTACATCATTAAATAAATTTAAAACAGAAATAGACAGTTTCCTAGAAGTAAAGGGCATTAAGGGTTACGGGGAGCGGGCAGGAATTTGGACATGAGTCTAGGTTCGGATCGGTCATGGCCCTGTGGGTAGTGGAGCGGGCCCAGGGACCGTGTAGCCTGATTCTGCTCCTATTTCGTGTGTGCAATTCTGTTAGATGCAGGAGATGTTTCTGTGATAGTAGATAGTAGATTGGCGGTTAGGATCAGATCAGCCATGATCTTATTGAATGGCGGAGCAGGCTCGAGGGGCCGATTGGCCTACTGCTCCTATTTCTTATGTTCTTTCTTTCTTAAGACTTGCATTTCTATAGCACCTTTCACGACCACCGGACGTCCCAAACGCTTTACAGCCAATGAAGTACTTTTTGAAGTGTAGTCACTGTTGTAATATAGGAAACGCGGCAGCTAATTTGCGCACAGCAAGCTCCCACAAACAGCAGTGTGATAATGACCAGATAATCTGTTTTTGTTATGTTCATTGAGGGATAAATATTGGCCAGGACACCGGGGATAGCTCCCCTGCTCTTCTTTGAAATAGTGCCATGGGATCTTTTACGTCCACCTGGAAGAGCAGACAGGACCTCAGTTTAACGTCTCATCCGAAAGAGAGCACCGCCAACAGTGTAGCACTCCCTCAGTACTGCACTGGAGTGTCAACCTAGATTTTTGTGTTCAAATCTCTGGAGTGGGACTTGAACCCACAACCTTCTGACTTTAAACAAAGGTCAATGACGACCTCTTCCTTCATCCTTTCGGTGACCTTAAATGTATGCCTTCTAGCTACTAATTCACCAGAAAGTGGAAACAATCTTTCACTATTTACCCTTTTAAGCCTTTTCAAATTTAGAACATTTCTGTTTGATCTCCTTAACCTTCTCTGCTCTGATGATCAGCCTAGTTTCACAAGTCTCTTGTCATAACTATATCTCCTCAACCCTGGTATCATCATCTTTTCCATGGCTCCATATACCTTGTATAATGATTTACCTGAAACTGCAGTTGTGGCCTAACAAATGGCTTTTGATTCAGCAATTCTTCCTTGTTTTGCTATTCAGTGCCCCATATGTAAAAAACAGAATCTCATTTGTCCTTTCTATATAATATAAAGTTATACCTCTTGGTCATTGTCTCATGGGCTCATTCATGGGCTTCAGTATAAGGAGAATTTGTGTGATTGTTGTCTGATACTTCAGTACTTTTTTTGTGTGCGTGTTTTCCCCTTCAGTGAGAAGAATAAAAGGTACATTTTGTATATTAGAACGTGTAACTCACAGCTAACCTGAACCATGTGGATTCAATTTTCTCTTAGGCAGTTCCTCGAAACCGAGGATGACTTGCTTCCATATTAAAAATGAGTTCTCAGGTGACCGATGAGGCCAATGTGGGACCTACAGTCTCTCACAGGTGGGGCAGACGGTGGTTGAAGGGGCGGGTGTGTGGGGTGCTTGGGTTGACTTGCGCTTGGCTTCCGCTTGCTCCCGGCGAAGAGACTCGGTGTTCGGCGCCTTCCCGGATGCTTCTCCTCCACTTTGTGCGGTCTTGGGCCAGGGATTCCCAGGTGTCGGTGGGGATGTTGCACTTTTTCAAGGAGGCTTTGAGGGTGTCCTTGAAGCGTTTCCTTTGCCCACCTGGGGCTCTCTTGCTGTGTCGGAACTCCGAGTAGAGCACTTGTTTTGGGAGTCTCGTATCGGGCATGCGGACGATGTGACCCGTCCGTCGGAGCTGATCGAGTGTGGTCAAAGCTTCGATGCTGGGGATGTTGGCCTGAGCGAGAACACTGACGTTGGTGTGCCTATCCTGCCAATGGATTTGCAGGATCCTGCAGAGGCAGCGTTGGTGATACCTCTCCAGTGCTTTGAGGTGCCTGCTGTACATGGTCCATGTCTCTGAGGCATACAGGAGGGCGGGTATCACTGCTGCTCTGTAGACCATGAGCTTAGTGCTGGGTTTGAGGTCCTGGTCTTCAAACACACTCTTCCTCAGGCGACCGAAGGCTGCACTGGCACACTGAAGGCGGTGTTGGACTTCGTCATCGACATCTGCCCTTATTGACCGTAGGCTCCCGAGGTATGGAAAGTGGTCTACGTTGTCCAAGACCTTGTAGTGGATTTTGATAATCGGGGGGCAGTACTGTGGCGGGGGCAGGTTGGTAGAGGACCTTTGTCTTACGGATGTTTAGTGTAAGGCCCATGCTCTCGTACGCTTCGGTGAAGGTGTTGATGATGGTTTGGAGCTCGACCTCCGAGTGAGTGCAGACGCAAGCGTCATCTGCATACTGTAATTCGACGACGGAAGATGGGACGACCTTGGATCTGGACTGGAGGCAATTTGGATTGAGCAGTTTCCCGTTTGTTCTGTAAATTAGCTCCACTCCAGCGGGGAGCTTACTGAGGGTGAGATGGAGCATTGCAGCAAGGAAAATCGAGAAGAGCGTTGGTGCGATCACACAGCCTTGCTTGACTCCGGTCCGTACGTGAATTGGGTCTGTGGTGGAACCGTTGGTCAGGATCACTGCTTGCATGTCGTCGTGAAGCAGGCGGAGGATGGTGACAAACATTTGAGGGCAGCTGAATTTGAGGAGGACACTCCGTAATCCCTCACGGTTGACAGTGTCGAAGGCCTTTGAGATCAAAGAAGGCCATGTACAGCGGTTGGTGCTGTTCCCTGCATTTCTCTTGTAATTGACATGCGGTGAAGATCATGTCCATTGTGCCCCTTAGTGGGCAGAATGCGCATTGCAACTCTGGGAGAAGGCGATTGAGGAGGCTTCTTGCGATGACTTTCCCTGTGGCAGACAGCAGGGAAACTCCTCTGTAATTACTGCAGTTGGACTTGTCACCTTTCTTGAAGATGGTCACAATTACGGCGTCTCCGAGATCCCCTGGCATGCTCTTCTTCCAGATAAGAGAAATGAGTTCATGTATTCACGCCAGTAGTGCTTCTCCGCCATGCTTTAGTGCCTCGGCAGGGATTCCATCTGCCCCTGAGGCCGCCTTGTTCTTCAGTTGTCGGATGGCCTTTTCAGCCTCATGCCGGGCTGGGGTTGTGCTGAGATGGTGGCGGGTAGCATGCTGCGGGATGGAGTTGAGGATACTTGCGTCGAAGATAGAGTCTCGGTTAAGGAGATCTTCGAAGTGCTCCTTCCAGCGGGCACTGATTGCCTCTCTGTCCTTGATGAGTACCTCTCCGTTCTTGGCCCGCAGTGGGGTAGGACCTTGGGTGCTTGGACCGTAGGTGGTCTTGACTGTGCTAAAGAATCCACGCACATCGTTGGTGTCGGCTAGCTGCTGGATCTCCTGCGCTTTCTCCACCCACCATCTGTTCTTTAGGTCGTGAGTTTTTTGTTGGACCTCGGCCTTCAGGCGTCTGTAGAGCTGCTTTCTTGCTCTTGAGTTGTGTTGCTGTTTCCAGATCAGGAATGCCTTGCACTTGCGGCTCATTAGCTCCTTGATCTCCTGGTCGTTCTCATCGAACCAGTCTTGGTGTTTCCTGGTCGAGTGACCGAGCGTCTCTTCACAGGTGCTGATTATGGAGGCCTTGAGTGCAGACCAGGCACTGTGGACACTCTGTGTCTCTGAATCACTGGGAGTCATCAGGTTGTTTGTGAGGCGCAGGCTGAATAGGGCTTTCTTAGTGGGGTCTTTGAGTGCTCCGGCGTTGATTTTCCTGCGGCATTGTTTCTGTTGCCGCCGCTGTTTTGGGGCTACATTGATGGAGCTGACAGCGGATTAGACAGCAGTCGTCGGCTCCCGTCATGGCGCGAGTGATGCGGACGTCCTTGCGGTCCCTCGCTCGGACGATGACGTAGTCCAGTAGATGCCAGTGGTTGGAGCGAGGGTGCTGCCATGGAGCCTTGTACTTGTCTCTCTGACGGAACAAGGTGTTGGTTATGACAAGGCCATGTTCTAAGCATTTCAACAGAAGGAGGGGGTACCGTTGGAGTTGGCTTTCCCTACTCCCTCTCTGCTGATCACACATCCCCAGAGGGTCTGTGTCCTTTCCAACTCCGGATTCAGTGCACAGTTGCTGAATACAAAAGTATTGCCTCGGGCAGAAACCGATCATCTCTTATAAAGACAAAAGGAAAATACTGTGGATGCTGGCAATCTGAAATAAAAACAGAAAATGCTGGAAATACTCAGCAGGTCAGGCAGCATCTGTGGAGAGAGATGCACTATCATACCTTTTGTCATTTAATCACTCCTGCCTTCCACCCTCTCAGACCTTCCCTTTTGTTCTTTCCTCCCCATCCCCTTTTCCCTGCCCCTGCACTTGCTTAAAATCTGTTACATCTCTAACTTTTTCCAGTTCTGATGAAAGGTCATCATCCTGAAACGTTAACTCTGTTTCTCGCTCCACAGATGCTGCCTAACCTGAGTATTTCCAGCATTTTCTGTTTTTTATCTCTTTTTTTATAAAGAACAAGTGAGACTTTTTAAAGTGCTGGACCTTTTATTTAGTAAGCCTTTCTTTGTTAGAACCAAGCTGGGCCATACAATGAAAATTTGGAAGACATGCAGTTTTGTATTTTAAAATTTGGTTGGAAAAGAAATGAAGAGCAGATAAAAGGGACGGTCAAGTTATTGTGGCTGGCTCATTGACTTCTAAAAAGGTCATGAAAACTTTTCTTCACATTAACAAAAGGCCTAAAAGTTATGTTTGATTAAGGTGGTGAGCTTGGCTCCTGTGATTTCTCCATTGAGATTGGAATAACTGAGGGAGAAAATTAGTGTTCTATTCTTTAAAGGTGCTTCGTATTACTATCAAGTCTTTTTTGATGGAGGTTTTTCTCCTCAGACCACACGTTGCTGTCCTTTATTCCATGTGGCTTCACCAGAGGCAGGGGGTGGACCTGGTAGCATAACCCTTTGAATACACCACATCGTTTACAAACTGACAGAGCGCCTTTCACGACCTCCGGATGTCCCAAACGCTTTACAGCTAATTAAGTAGTTTTGAAGTGTAGTCACTGTTGTAATGTAGAAAAATGTCAGCCAATTTGCGCACAGCAAGAACCCACAAACGGTAATGACCAGATAATCTGTTTTTTGGTGATGTTGGTTAAGGGCTAAATGTTGGCTAGGACTCCCCTGTTTTTCTTCAATTAGTGACATTGGTTCTTTTACATCCACCTGAGAGGGCAGGTTTAATGTCTCATCTGAAAAACAACACATCAGACAGTCCAGCACTTCCTCAGTACTGCACTGGAGTGTCAGCTGAGATTATGTGCTCAAATCTCAGGATTGGGGCTTGAACCCCTAATCTTCTGACTCTGTATTGTCTGAAGTGGTGTGTAAGATATGGAGGGAAGAAAAGCATCAACTGTTGATTTCTGCCTCTTCAGTAGCCATTCTTTCTGATCCTTTGCCAAAGGTGTTTTATGATTTCCTTGAATTCTCCTTCTTACCTCTGCTGTCTTGATGGTATAGTTGCTAAGTCTTCTAAAGAAAAATCGGAACTTTTTTGTCTTTTTCTCCATTAATCCGAATGATCTTTGCACAAAGCCTACTTCCATTGTTCCATTTTGTTAGATCATTATGACCAACATCAAGTTTTATCCCTGTTTTCACATTCAAACTGAACATAAAAAGGAATCCACCATATTTTATTCAGTGTGTCGTCTTGCCTTTTTTTTTCCAAATAACTTTCATTTACAGATTATTCTATTTCACCCTCTAGCATGAACAAGCAGAATGGGACATCGTAAACAAGCTTCTTCAGCACCGTGGCTTCAAACCAGTTCAGCTTGCAGACCCACAAGCGAGTAAAACGAGAGGTAAACAAACTGATGGATCCAGCAAGCTAGTCTACTGACCTGTTCGTGTTCAGTTCACATTTAGGGTGCATTTACATTATAACTGTAGCAAAGCTGTTTTGCTGTGCATCAATGCTGCAGCAATGGTGCTAATGCAGTCTGGACACAACTTCGCAGTGGAGCAATGTAGAGTGAGACATCCTGGAGGAAGGAATCATACTCTGCTTTGCTTTGGGCCTTCAAGAGTTGATGTGTTGCTAAAAATACAGGAAGACATTAATAAATGTGCAGAATGGGTGTATAATTGGCAAATGAATTTCAATATAGATGAGTGTGGGGTGGTGCATTTTGGTATGAAGAATAAGGAGGCCACATACTGCTTGGATAATAAGAGTCTGAATGGGATAGAGGAGTAAAGGGATCTAGGGGTACAGATACACATCACTTAAGGTAGGGATGCAGGTTAATAAGGACATTAGAAATTAACCCTAGTGGGATTTTTTTTAGAGGGATAGAATTAAAAAGCAGAGAAGTTATGTTAAACTTGTATTGAACCTTGGTTAGGTCACACTTGGAGTACTGTGCACAGTTCTAGTCTCCATATTATAAAAATATACAGGCACTGGAGAAGGTGCAAAAAAAGATTCACAAGGATGATACCAGAACTGATAAGATATACTTATCAGGAAAGACTGAACAGGCTGGGGCTCATTTCTCTAGAAAAGAGAAGGCTGAGCGGTGACCTGATCATGAAAGTGTTTGATGGGGAAGACGTAGAGAAAATGTTTCCACTTGTGGGGGAGCCCAAACTAGAGGTTATAAATATAAGATAGTCACTAATAAATCCAGTAGGGAATTCAGGAGAAACTGCTTTACCCAAAGAGTGGTAAGAATGTGGAACGCGCTACCACAAGGAGTAGTTGAGGCAAATAGCATAAATGCATTTAAGAGGAAGCCAGATAATCACATGAGGGAGAAATGAATAGGATATGCTGATGGGGTTAGATGAAGAGGGGTGGAAGCAGGCTCATGTGGAGCATAAACTCCAGCATAGACCAGTTGGGCCAAATGGCCTGTTTGTGTTGTAGACTCAATGTAATTCTATGTGAAATGCTATGGATGCTGGGTCAATTGAAATTAAACTGCAAAGCACAGAAATATTGTTGTGGAAGGATTACTACTTTTGTTTAAAAAAAAACTGTTCCCCTTGTATAGTGTCAAAAGCGTGCTTTAATCTGGATGGTGCACTATGTATACCTTTGCCTGAACTTTTGGAACCACCATTGAGACCTGTAAATGTGTTTGTGAAGTGCTTAAATGATTGCGAGTTGTCATTTAGCTTTAAATGTGCCTTTTTTGTCCCTTGCTTGTTTATTGAATTGTATCCATATTTATTTTTTTAAAACAGAATTTTGCTGATTTTTTTCTGAGAAATTACCTGGATTTTTTGGGGTTGTAATTCCTCCCCCCTCCCATATATTTGATCCTAAAAATAGAATCTGAAAATTGTCAAAAATCAGGTTTTAAAATCTAACTTTAATGATCTTCACTAATTGAGGCTGGAAGTCCATGGCCAAATCTTGAATTTTATCCTGGGTGTGTACTTCGGCTCCAAGTGCAAAGGTAATGAAATGCTTACTAAAGCTATCAGTTGAAATAAAAGTGCCATTCTGTTCCAAGCACTTCTGAAATTATTAGTGCTCCTTTTCACAGTGTTGGCAGACTCATTGGGGATCTGATGTGCTCTACCTATCCTCTTGAACAATGGGATTACCAGTGGGATATGGCCATGAGTGCACCCAAATGTAATGATATGGCTTTGTATGTCCCAAGGGGATTTCTTGGGTATTGATTGGAAAATACAGAGAACATCTGTTACAATTGTTGATTCGTTTTGGTACCTGAGGTTGCCAACTTTTAGCTTGCTGGCAGTCTCCCAATATTTAACATTTCTCAACTACTAATGACTTGAGGTAGCCATTGTTCTTTGTTTTCATATAAGGATTTTTAAGTTATGCTAATACCTTTTTAAACTATTGTAGATGTGGTTCTTCTGGACAGTCAGTCAGCCGTGGAAATCAGAGAGGTGGTGAAGACGCTAATGAAAGACACAGAGCGACGACAGGCATTGATCTGGGATCTTATCCAGTCTAACAAGGAGCTGAAGTAAAGCAGCCACATGACTATTTCACCAAATGAATATGAACAGTTAAATTCAAACCTTTTTGTAAATACTGTGTAATTACTAATACAAACGACCATACCAGCTTGCCGATCTGTCTGTAACATTGTAATACTATAGTGAGCATGTAATATTAGCTAGTCTGTGATAAGTCACATTAATAAATCAGATTGCAAAATTACCCCCTGGTACCCACATGACACCAAGGACCAATCTGATCCACACAAGGCAGTTTTTTCATCAAATACTTTTGTTTCCACTTTCTATTTTTAAATTATTTATAATCTTTTTAATTTTCAATTTCATTTAATGCCATGCAGTCAGGTCCAGACCTGCTCAGCCTCTGCTGTGTTGGACTTTAATTTCCCCTCCTGAGTATGAACGCATGCCAAATCTTAGCCTGCTCAGCCACTATATCCAGCTTGATTTGTATTTATATAGCCCTTTAACGTAGTAATATCTGCCAAGGTGCTTCATAAGAGGGTAATCAGACAATATTTGACACAGAGCCACATAAGGATATATTGGGACAGTTGACCATAAGCTTGGACAAAGGGGTAGGTTTTAATGAGTGTCTTAAAGGAGGAGAGTGAGGTGGAGAGGTTTAGGGAGGGATTTCCAGAGCTTTGGGTCCATGACAGCTGAAGTCACAGCCACCAATGGTGGGGCTAAGGAAATCGGGGAAGCACGGAAGCCAGAATTGGAGGAGCGCGCAAATCCTGGAGGGTTGTTGGGCTGGAGGAGGTTACAGAGATGGGGAGGGTGAAGCCATGGAAGGATTTGAAATCCAGGCTGAGAATTTTAAATTCATGGCATTGTCGGACTGGCTGCCAATGTAGGTCAGCAAGCATAGGGGTGATGGGTGAATGGGGCTTGGTGCGAGTTAGGATACAGGCTGCAGAATTTTGGACAAGCTAAAGTTTACGGAGAGTGGAGGCTGGCAGGCTGGCCGGGAGAGCATTGCAATGGTCTCATCTGGAGACAACGAAAGCATGAATGAGGGTTTTAGCAGCAGAGGAGCTGAAGCAGGGGTGGAGACTGGTAATATGGAGGTGGAAGTAGGCAGTCTTGGTGATGGAGAGGATATGGGGTCAGAAGCTCAGCGCTCAGTGAAATAGGACGCCCAGGTTGTGAACAGTCTGGTTCAGACTTGCACTGGTACATAAGTATAACATCATTTTGTGAAAATGTGGCGCATGTTGCATTTTGAAGCATTGTCAGTTTTAACTGGTAAACCCAAGCAGACACAACACACTTCCATCCCCTGCTTTGGATGATCTAGATGAAGGCAATGCAGCCAAATTGAAGTGAGAATCACCTGCAGCTCGGTGTCATTTTTGTACCAAATCTCTGATGTAGGCATTATTTTTAAGTCTCAACGCTAAGAGCATTGTTGAAACCTAAATTGCTGCTTCTGCTGCAGTTGAATACCTAAATATTAGAACATGTGCACTTCAGGCACAAACTTGGTTTGTATTTGCCCTATTAAAAGAAGTTTAAAATTTACCTAAATTTTATTAGAAGTAGAAATTCACTCATTTTCAGTGGTAGTCAGTAGGGCTGCCTACTAAGCCATTTTATTAGCCTACCGACTAGTATTGTAACTTGAGTCTGGTGTACAGGCTCAAGGGACTGAATGGCCTACTCCTGTTCCTATGTAATTTTCAGAGATTAAGGGTGCCCAACTAACCCAACCCTCCACTTTCTCTTTAGAGTGTTATGCAATGTTATGTACCTTGCAAACGTATAAGATTTTTAAAGGGATAGAAAAAACTAACCTTAAATAATGTTTTCAAATATTGCAGGGCAGAAAGATGAGGGCACAGGTTCAGGGTTGGGAGAGATGTTGAAGTATTTTGCACAAAGGATGATCAACAGCTGCAGCAGGTTGCGAGGAAGGGGAGAGCTGAAGTCAGGGCACTCAACTCCATTAAGAAATAGCTAGATGTTATAATGCGTAGATGCTAGGATTGGTATTCTGTAAGGACATCAAATGGGCCTATCTTGTGATTTCTGTAACTAGTCTGCAACTGTTAACGTGTCTTTTAGAATAGCATATTTCATTTCAACTGGAGTCCGTGCCAAGTGGATTGAGCATTAATACAGAAGAGAAAGTTTACCATCATTTAGATGTAGGAAAATAGTTCTTTTTTACCATGTAGAGTACAGAGATTACATGATGAGCCCCAACAATGCTTCCACTTTAAAAAAAAAAGTTAGCACCTTGATTATGATTCTGATGGAAAGAAGGAAAGTTATAGTGCACTTCAGACCCTGGCTACAGTAATGGATGGATTTGACGGACATATTTGTATAGCACCTTTCACACCTCAGGATGTCACAAATTGCTTTACAACTAATGAAGTACTTTTGAAGTGTAGTCACTGTTGTAATGTAGGAAACACAGCAGCCAATTTGTGCACAGCAAGGTCGGTCTCATAGCAATGCAATAATTTGCTTTAGTGATGCTGGTTGCGGAATGAATATTGGCCAGGACGCCGGGGAGAACTCTCTTGCTCTTCAAAATAGTGCAATGGATTTTTTATATCCTCCTGAGGGCAGGTGGGGCCTCGGTTTAACGTCTCATCATGAAGACGGCAGCTCTGACAGTACAGCACTCCCTCAGTACTGCACTAAACTGTTAGCCTAGCTTATTTATTTTAAAAAAACATAATACTACAGAAGAAAAAATCTCTACTGGTTGTTTTTCCAGTTCGGGTAGATATGGCATGAATTTTTCATACACACTACTTGAAGTTTCCTGAAACCCTATTGTTGGGGTGATGGAACCTACATAGTCGCCATTTGCTTTATCGAAATGCTGGAGACCAGATTGGCTATACTAGATTTTCAGAGAGCCATCCAGGAAGAAGTGGCCCTAGATAATGCAGCACAGTGCCAGTGTTGTTTCTTCACGAGAGAGAAACAAATTTAAATACAAATGGATGATATTTTTAAAAACATCTCTAGTATGCCAATACTCCACAGAAGAATAGAATTTTAAATGGCTTGTAGTACAACAGAATAAAATGTACTAAGGCACCCAAAGGAAGTAGAATACCCAGAGATATTTTCAGATCTGGAACAATTTAACACATTCCTGCCTTGGAACAATAAAACAGAATTTTGCCAATTTCATTGTGCTTTTGAGACATAATCTGAATATTTCTTGCCATTGCAGGAATGACCTGCGCCAGCAGCAGAGTAGAGCCTCTCCGAAAGAACAGCGTACATCTGACCTGGAGCAAGTCCATGACACTGTTAAATCGAAGATTCAAGAGGTACAGGGTGACTATTTTGCGAAGTGTTGTCAACAGCAAAAGCAAGTTGAGCAACTGCAGCATGATGAACACGAAATGCAGGTAATGGGATTGACACAAACTGCTTATTTGTATTTTAAGACTTTAATCTCATTCTTGTCTAGGCCCATGAATAATCTATTTGAGTTCTGTGATACATGAATGTTCTAACAGTTACTTTCATGATCAATGTAGAAAACAATAGGACGGAGAGGTTATGCAATGGAAATAGTAAAATCAAGAAATTACTGTACCTGTTTAGCCAGCCAACATAGGTAATTTTACCTTTTGGGGCACCTAAGATGGGCAGTCTATCTGACTTTGTCAGCAATGCCCACATCCTACCCTTTCTGGTTTCTTAAAACTAAAAGAAAAACACTGGCTGCTGGAAATCTGAATAAAAGAAACAGAAAATGCTGGGAAAACTCAGCAGGTCAGGCTGCATTTGTGGAAGAAGGAACGAAGGTTAACGTTTAAGGTCTTCTGACTCTGTCAGAACCTTTGATGAAGGGTCATAAGATCTGAAATGTTAACCTTCTAGTCAACTGTTTAAAGGCAAGTCTGTTCAGGTTAAAGATCTTCTGGCACCATTTGTAGAAAAGTTCTCATGGTTAGGGTTAGCATTTCACCCTCCATTGATGCAGTCAAGCCCACTTAAATGAATAACTGATTAAAAGAATAAAATGTTTGGGAATAAAATCTCTTCACCAGGCCTTTCTCATTTTAACCCCCAAGAACTGGTGGGTTGGGAGCGGGCGGGCGGTAGCGCAACCTGGCTCCAATATGCCCACTTCTGAGTTTAACGGAGGAATGTTTGAATGCTGGCGAGAAACCTACATGCCAAAGTCGGGGCTTCATAATTGGATGCTGGCGGGTACTTATTGCCGCAATTAACGTCCTTGGGAGACGTTAATGAGGTATTTTTAAGTTGTTTTTAACTTGGCTCCAAATTTTACTTGAGCAGCACGGGTTTCCTGGGGATCGGGAAACTGACCAGGGTAACGAAGGCGAGTTTAAGCAGCAGTTCAGGTGGGTATTTGAACTTGTCATTGTCCCATCTGAATAATAGCTCACTTATTGCAGCTGCTGTCTCAGTTCCCTCTGGCAAATGTTTGGCGGAGAGTGCTTGTGTGGATGCAGCTTTTTATCAACCTTTTGAGGATTTCAAATTGACAAGATCAGGATGCGAGGCGCTTTGGATGTGTTTGGCAGTACATCAGAAGACAAAGACCATCACCAGCCAGGGCAGCGACGACATGCTGTGGTGGGATTAGCACGTGCATGGGAGGGAGGTGCACAGGAGAGATCCGAGGTCGCAGGAGGAACTACCCACGTCACAGGGTTTACAGACAGAGACTCGGCTTCCTTGACCTCTCGGAAGAGCAGTGCTTCCGCAGGTTAAGGTTGTCATACCAGGTGGTGGTAGACATCTGCAGCCTCCTACAGGAAGACCGGCTACCCATTACCAGTGGCTGTGAAAGTGACCACAGTCCTCAACTTTTTTTGCCTCCGGATCCTTCCAGGGCGCTACCGGAGACCCAAGATCTCCCAATTGGCTGCACATAAATGAATAAGGCAGGTCACTGATGGCTTGTTTGCCAGGGCTGACAATTATGCAGATTTCCTGTGGTGGCAATAGCCAGAATGAGTGGGCACCCTGATTCTTCTCTCTGGCTGGATTCCCCAGGTACAGGGTACCATCGACTGCACACATGTGGCAGTCCAAGCGCCGCCACAGCAACCAGGAGTTTTTATAAACTGCATGGGATATTCGTTCATCAGTGCGCAGCTGGTGTGCACCCACAAGAGGTTCATGTAGATCTGTGCCAGATTCCCTGGGAGCTGCCATGATGCCATCATAATGAGGCAGTCCAACATCCCAGACCTTTCGTTCCAGGAAGCAGATTTGAGGGCTGGCTCGTAGGAGACAAGGGATAGCCACTTCAAACTTGGCCCACCACCAGGAACCCCACCAATGAGGCGCAGGAGCGTTACAGTGAGAGTCACATGACCACCAAGTGTGTCATTAAGCAAGCCATTGGAATGTTGAAGACGAGCTTCAGGTGCCTCGATAGGTCTGGAGTTGCCCTTCAGTACTCGTCAGACAGGGTGTCCAGAATGATAGCGGTGTGTTGCATCCTGCACAACATTGCACAGCGGAGAGGATTGCAGGTGGAGGAGGATGAAGGGGCTCCTCACTCCTCTTTGGATAAGAAGAACTTAGAGGAGGAGGAGGATAAAGATGGGGTACCCATCACCAGACCAGCTGCTTACATTACTGCCAGGGATGCCCTTATATCGCAACGGTTCACATAGTGTAAAACATAACAAATAAAATCCTACGGTCCACTCCCCCCACCCCTCCCTTTGCACTAAACAGTTCTTCAACCACTCATCCGCCCAATAGCTCCTGTCACGCATTGACATCATGAAACAAGTGAAAGGGCAACTTGACACTCGGGACACAACAATAGTCAAGACGTGGAATTGATATCAATAAATTTGATGTGGCATTATAAAAAAAGGGAAATTTAACAAAATAACATTTTGTTAAATACCCATGTGCATACCCTTGGTGAATTACAATTTCTTTAACTTATGCTTCAGTCGAGGTAGAGGCAGGCTGTTCAGATCCCTGCCCTGACTTGTTGAGATGCTTTTGGCCAAGACCCTCTGGGTTTTGGAGCCCCTGAGGACCGCACCACCTGCACCTGTGCAGGGGCAGACTCGATGGGAGACTAGACAGCATATCTGGTACTGGCTATGGCGGGGGGGGAAATGCAACAGGTGAAAAGTGGGAGCGCTTTAAGTGGAGTTTCCAGTTCCATGTTCCCTTTCGCTATCATTCCTCTCCTGGGCCAGTGCCACATTACTCCTACCACTCTGCTGCAGACCAGACTGGTGAAGATCAGTAACGTGTTGTAAGGCCACTGATAAGGTATCTATCATCCTGTTTAAGGCAGCAGACAAGTTGACATCCAAAGTCTGCATAGCTGTGATCAGTGGCCTGCATAGACTCCTTTGAGAGCCTTGCTTGAAGCTCCATGGTTGGGCCTCTCTCCATGCAGACATTCTCACAATTCCCTGCACCATCAATCCACTAGCGATCGAATAGGACTCCTCCATCCTTGCCGCTATTGTGGAGAGTGTGCGTGGCACATCTGTCGGTACCTGGCTAAGTTGCTGATGCATCTTTAGCATTCTCTTTCTCAACTAGTGCACCCGAGGTTCAGCATCTGTGTCCAGCTGAGCAGGGATTGGAGAGGTTTGTGTCCCCCGACGCAGACTCTTCACAGCTGTCCCTGCCACCAGCGTCTGCTCGTGCTCACTTGTGAGGTGTGGATCACCAGGTGAAAACCTAACTAACTCTCTAAGTGGATCCACCGAAGTGCGAGTATTTGCGCTTGGTGCATGGCTGTACGTCCTGTGACGGTGCACCCTTGGAAGGAATGAGATCCTCTGAGGAATTGTCATGGATGCCCTGCGACACTTGCTGTAGATGTGAAAGCCCTGGAAGACAAAAGAAAGGGATATGATTTAGTCGTGGCAAAGTCACCATCTTTACAATCAGTATACTCCGTCTTCTCATAGTTCAGTAATTGATGAAATGAGTCAACATATGTGTGTAAGAGATATTTGTAATTCTCTCTCCAGCTATCTGTGAGCTCCCTGTCTCTTTATCTCCAACGGAGAGGGATGCAGATGTGCCACTTATCTCCAGGGCATCCTCTGCATCTGTGAGCTGTACTATTTGTGGTGGTGCACCTCTCGTCCTGTCCCTCTCCCTTGCGTTTTGTGCTCTCTTCTCCTACAAGGTGTGGAAAAAACAGATCTCTAATTGAGTGAAGTTGAGGTATTCACCAATCATGCAGTGCACTTGGTGAGGGTGACTATGAGACACGTGCATCACTTTGCGTAAGGATAGGGGTGAGTGTCAACGTTACATGGATAAATGGGGAGGTGTTGAAGTGCATAGAAAGTGAAGGCTGGGTGCTGCTGAAAGTTGAGTGGGTGTGAGGAGTGAAGTGATGGAAAAAGCTTAGCAGGACAGAGTGAAAGGGGGGGCTTAAAGCACAGGATGCAGTTGAATGAGCAAATGTACTCACTTTTTCTGACCTGGTTAGGTCTTAAACCGCTTCCTACATTTCATCCGTGACCAAGGCACAATGCTCCTGCTGCTCATCTACCTCCAACCACGCTTTCTTGGTGAGAGCATCAGGTTTCTTCCTCCCACTGTGAGGGGAAAAGTATGTCCTTCCTCCCATTGTGAGGGAAAAGTATGTCCCTCCTCCTTCTGATTGTAGAAAGTCCAGTGAGGTGCCATTAAATCTGGGTGCTACCCTTGCTCTATGTTCACCATCCATCTTGAATACCTCCAATTTCCAATTGTGGACTGTCCCTTTAAATACAGCTGAGATCGCATCATCCAGGTGCGCATCATGTCCGCTACGCAGCTTGGAGACACGAGACCCGGAAGTCAAAATAAATTGGTATAATTGAGTTAAGATCGTGGATTCCGACCCACTCAGTTGACTTCCAGGGATCCCCTGCGCAATTGCACCCCATCCTGCTCGGAAGCTGCCTTCAGATTAATATTTGGTCTCTGTCTCTGCGAATAATGGAAAAACCACCTCTAAAGAGGTTCTTTTTCTTGCTGATGAGGTGAAAGTTATTGTGATGCTGAACAAGCAAAGGATTCCCAGAGTGAAATTGCTAAACAGTTTGGTGTATTACAGCCTTTTATATAAAAAAAACATGTACAGCATTGTAATGTGTATATTGTAATGAAGCAAATGACAAATCCACTAAAAAAGCAAAATACTGTGGATGCTGGAAATCTGAAATAAGTACACTTTGTTCTCCATAACAACTGTGTAGCTATTTTTACAGCACTAATTGCAATCCACAATTGACTTCTGGGGTTCCCCCACTCAATTCCACCCCTTCCTCCTCACCCGCCCCCCAGCTTGGAAGCCACCTTCAGACTAATATTGGGTCTCTGTCTCTGCGAATAATGGAAATACCACCTCTGAAGAGGTTCTAAGTCAGTGTCAGCCGTGGCTCAGTTGGTAGCACTCTCGCCTCTGATCCAGAAGGTTGTGGGTTCAAGTTCCACTCCAGGGACTTGAGCACATAAAGCTAGGCTGACATTCCAGTGCAGTGCTGAGGGAGTGTTGCACTGTTGGAGGTGCCGTCTTTCGGATGAGACGTTAAACCGAGGCCCTGTCTCTGCTCTCAGGTGGACGTAAAAGATCCCATGACACTATTTCGAAGAAGAGCAGGGGAGTCCTGGCCAATATTTATTCCTCAACCAACATCACAAAATCAGATTATTTGGTCATTATCACATTGCTGTTTGTGGGACATTACAACAGTGACTACACTTCAAGAAGTACTTCATTGGCTTTAAACCCCTTTGACATGTCCAGTGGTCATGAAATGCAAGTCTTTTTTTCTTCCAGCATTGTTAGCTTTTTGCCAAACTTGATACAACAGTTAAAATGGATTAAAGAATAGAACGGTTAAGTGAATAAAATTATTTGGCAAAATCATTATTCATATCACAGTTTTTCTCTGCCGGTCAAAAAGCGAATTAGTTGGTCATTCATCTCATTGCTTTCTGTGGGAGCATGCTGTGTACAAAATGGCGACCATGGGTGTCTGCATAAGTCATTGCACTTTATTGTAATTTATTGCAGCTGAAGCTCTTTGAGACCTTTGAAACACAAGATGAGGTGCGATTAGGAATGTATTTTTTTTAACTAAAAGAGTAAAACAGAATAACATTTTAATAAATTGCCACTCACATTTTCTGTTCGGTTTATGCGCTGTTCTGAGGAAGGTACATTTAACTAGAATTTTGTGCCCCAACTATTGGTAATTGTTACCTATTAGTAGCTATATTGTGAATTCAATGTATCTATGACAAATGAGTTTTGGTTTGGTGTCTGTTGCTTCAAATCCCGTTATAGCAATTTAAAAAAAAAAAAATTACTACACTTCAAATTCTTGTGCCAAAGTTATTGTTGTAAATTTAGTCAGTTACGGGCTAGAGCTTCAAAATTAAGCAATGCTATGTAATTGTGATTGGTTCAATTTGCATTTTGGTGCGTTACTATAAGGGTTTTTTTGTGCCCATTAGGTACATTGTCGTCAGTTGAAACAAAAATTGCACGAGCAAGAGAAGACTATTGTGCGATTGAAGAAAAAGTTGTACATGGTTGTGACTGAGGAAGAACAACGCATTGAAAGACAGAATAAGGTGTTTCACCAGTTTCATAAGCAAGCCACCAGAGCACATACTATACCTAATCAACAGTAAGAGTCTACACGTTTGTCTGAAATCTTTGGAATACTGAGAATCGAGTACGTTGGCCTTTACGAATGATTTAGAATGATTGGCAAGTAACCAGCTATTCTAATCTCTGCAGGTTGCTTGATGTGATCGATTCCTATGAAACCCAAATCCACTGCTTGCAGCAGGAGTTGAGGTAAACTGTTATAGGATCTTATGTGGTTTTATATTCCACTTTGTTGTATATAAGAACATAGGAAATAAGAGCAGGAGTAGGCCATACGGCCCCTCGAGCTTGCTCCGCCATTCAATAAGATCATGGCTGATCATCGACCTCAACTCCACTTTCCCGCCCAATCTCCATATCCCTTGATTCCCCTAGAGTCCAAAAATCTATCTATCTCAGCCTTAAATATACTCAAAGAATCAGCATTCACAGCCCTCTGGGGCAGAGAATTCCAAAGATTCACAACCCTCAGTGAAGAAATTCCTCCTCATCTCAGTCTTAAATGGCCTACCCCTTATCCTAAGACTGTGCCCCCTAGTTCTAGACACTCCAGCCAGGGGAAACAACCTCTCAGCATCTACCCTGTTAATCCCCTTCAGAATCTTGTATGTTTCAATGAGATCACCTCTCATTCTTCTAAACTCCAGAGAGTATAGGCCCATTCTACACAATCTCTCATCATCGGACAGCCCTTTCATCCCAGGAGTCAATCTAGTGAACCTTTGTTGCACCGCCTCCAAGGCAAGTATATCCTTCCTTAGATAAGGAGACCAAAACTGTGCACAATACTCCAGGTGTGGTCTCACCAAGGCCCTGTACAATTGTAGCAAGACTTCCTTACTCTTATACGCCAATCCCCTTGCAATAAAGGCCAACATTCCATTTGCCTTCCTTCTTGCTTGCTGTACCTGCATGTTAGCTTTCTGTGTTTCTTGCACGAGGCCACCCAAATCTCTCTGAACACCAACATTTGAAAGTTTCTCACCATTTAAAAAATATTCTGTTTTTCTATTCTTCCTACCAAAGTGAATAACCTCACATTTCCCTACATTATACTCCACCTGCCACCTTACTGCCCACTCACTTAGTCTATCTATATCCCTTTGCAGACTCTTTGTGTTCTCACAGCTTACTGTCCCACCTAGCTTTGTATCATCAGCAAACTTGGATACATTACACTCTGTCCCTTCATCTAGGTCACTAATATAGATTGTAAATAGCATATATTTAAATGTATTCATATCCTGTGATCTTGAAACTGTTTTTGGAATAAAAAAGGGAGAAAAATGATACACCAACTAAATTATTCACGATAGAGATTGTGTAATTTCTCACCCCACTTTGAATCATAGTTTACAGCAAAGGAGGAGGCCATTTGCGCCATTGTTGTCTGTGCAGGCTCTTTGCTACTTCTACTGCCCTGCTGTCAAGCCAGATATCTTTGCTATAGAACTTGGCTGGATATTATTAATCTACAAGTAAACTTACTACGCAATTCTGCACCAAAAGCAATAAAAAGCATTTCATATAATATTTGATTTTTGCAGAAATAAACATGAACCTTAATATTTGGGGTATTTTCTGTAGACTTAATATATTTGGTGTTTGTAGCATTTGAACAGTGAGATAAATGCCTGTGTTGCACCACTATTCCATGGCAGTATTTCCATTGCCTGCTATATCCCATGATCATGTTTCAAACTACTGTTATATGCCTCATTACGATTTGTGTTTGCTCAAAATGCTTTTTACTCATGCCTAGTACAACATTTTGTTACCTTAGGCAAACCTTTGCTCCCCCATGATCTGAAACATGAGTTATGTCCAAAATAACTAGGATAACATGTTAAAACAAAAAGCAAAATACTGTAGATGCTAGAAATCTGAAATAAAAACAAAAATGCTGAAAGCAGCAGGTCAGACAGCATTTGTGGAAAGAGGAAATTAACATTTCTGCTCGATGACCTTTCGCTGGAACCGGAAGATATTACAGATGAGCAGCTTATAAGGAACAATAGAGCCAGGGAAAAGGGGGTGGTGAGGGGGAAAAAAGGAATGGTCTGTGATTAGGTAGAGGACATGAGATGATGAAATGACAGAAGTAATAATAGTGCAAGACACGGAGGCACTAATGAGAAAAATTAGAGAAGCAAAATATATATCCAAGATCCAGAGGTCATTCACACATACACTGGGTCTCTGATGCACCTTTTGTTTTTCTAGGATAACATGCTACCAGGTCAATAATTAATCCTTTTACCAATGGGGTCCACACTGGAAATAACCAGCATGTGGAGAAAGAAAGAGGCCGTCCAGGAGCTGTAATAATTTGCATGGATGAGAGAGAAACTGGAGGATGGAGTTTGAGCTGGGACAGGAAGGGGGTCTGGGAATACAGGTTGTCCAGGAGTTGCTGCAACATACATTGAAGAGTGCTTACTGTGAGTCGGGGATGCATTAAAATGTGACTGGATGCAAGTGTGATGCTTACATGAAGTGTGTGTTTTATACAAAATGGCAGGAGTGGGGCAAACAGGAATCAGGGCTAGGAGATTTTTTTTAAATGGACAAACTCCGAGTAGACTCAAAAGGTATCTTAGCAGTAACGGGGCCTAAACAAATGGCTAGAGTAGGACACAAGCAAGGAAACCAGGAGCAAAAAATAGTAAGATCAGGGCAAACTGAGAATGGAGACAGGAGGTTTATTTAAGCAGTGGGAGTGGGGCCAACTGGCAGCAGGACTGGGAGGTGTTTTTGCAGCAACGGGGTCTAAATAAAGGGCTGAAGCAGGTAAAAGCAAAGAAACATTGAGACGACAGAAGAGCTGGAGTGAAGCAGAAGGAACAAAACTGCAGTAGGCTTGAGTGGCACTGAAGCAAGAAGTATTGGAGAAAGTTGAAACTGGGCCAGCATAGCTCGGTGGTAGCACTCTCTCGCAGTCAGATGATTACGGGTTTAAACTACCGTAGGCTTGAGCACGTAATCTAGGTTGACACTTCAGTGCTGTGTTGTTAGAGGTGCCGTCTTTTGGATGAGACGTTAAACCGAGATCCTTATGGCCTATTCAGGTGGACGTAAAGGATCCTATGGCACTTTCAGAAGACAAGTAGGGGAGTTTTCTTGGTGTCCTGGCCAACATTTATCCCTCAGCCAACACTACCAATACAGTTTGTATGGTTGTTTATATCATTGCTATTTGTGGGACCTTGCTGTGTGCTAATTGGCTGCATTTTGTCTACATAACAGTGGTGACTACACTTCAAAAGTAATTTTATGGCTGTGAAGCAGTGGGACGTACTGAGGATGTGAAAGGTGCCTTTTGAGTAAGGAAACAGCAGGCAGGTAGAACGGCCTGAGAGAGGCAGATGCAGAAGTGAGATTGGTATCAGAGAATAATAGTGTTGAAACAGGCATAGGTTTTTAAATTTAAAATACATTTATATTATTAGATATTAAGAATATCTGAATTGCATTGGCCAACAGAGGAAAAAACGATGGGAGATGTGACTGGGAGGTGCAATAGTGTCGTCTGGAGACCTAATATTATAAAAGATGAATGAGCCAAATCATTGACGGGTGTTGCACAAGTTTGATACCTTAAGAGTTGACATTTAATGTGTGACTGAAAAAATCATGACACAGAAATAAGGTTAATGTGTACAGGAAGTGCGTGCCATATGTGAGACTTTTAATGTAGATCGATGGAGAGTTTCAGTTTCAAATATCTCTGTTTTTCTTCTGAATGAGCAATTCTGTTCTCCTGCAGATTTCATTGCCTATTACAAGCACCAAAATTGAGTTTAATCAAGTAGACAGTATGACTCTTTAGTGAAGAAGTAACAATGTTGCAATGTATATTGAATCATGCTGATTTATCATTGTTGTAGATGTTAAATGGCATGTTCCATCATTTGTGTTGCAATGCATTATTTGTGTTTTTTCAGGCACATTTAATGGTCATGTGCTTTCTCTCATAATTGATCACTAATAGGAGCATAACTCACTGGTCTTCACACCATATGTCTGTATAAATAGAAGGCACTACATGGGTCTTGGTATGATCTGTTTACAGAACACATGGACCCAGCTGAAATAAAATATCCATAAATCATAGAATTTTCAGCACGGCATGAGCCCATTCAAACCATTGTGTCTGGGCCACTGCACTGGAGCTATCTACTATGATCCCATTTCCTGATCTTTTTTTGTATTCTTTTTCAAATACTTATCCAATTGCATTTTAAATGTTATAGTCTTTGGCTCCATAGCCAGTTGTGGTAAAGACTTCACATTCTAATAACTTCTCTGTGCAAAGACTTTTTCTAACTTCCCCTTTAATTCTTCTCGTGCTAATATGGCTTGCTACCGATTTACAAACTAGTGAAAAGAACCTTTATATACCTACCCTCTCCAAACATTTTATAGTTTTGAAAATTTCTCATTAGAGTTCCCCCTTAACTTTCTCTGTTCCAATTGGGGGAGGAGGGGGTGCTTTTCCTTTATTACTATAACCTCTCATTTCTGGTGTCATTCTAGTGAATCTACTGCACCCTTTCCATCACACTAATATCCTTATTATAATGCATGCCTTTCCAATACTCCAAGTGTTCTGCGGTGTTTTCTATGTTATTTCCTTGCTTTTATATTCAGTCCTCCTGCATAAAACCCAGAATACAGATTGCACTCCTACCTTTTGAGTTATGACAAATATGTCTGCATGAGTAAATGTTGTATCAGAGGACTCATGTTGGTATCTTCTGTTTTTAACACTTTTTTGTGTGTGAAATAAAACCAGTAGAAATAAAATATGCGGCCCCGAAGTGCGCTCTGTACCGGGATCTCCCAATCCCTGTGTCGAGAACTTTGGGTTTCTGACCTTGAATTCAATTCAATGGAACTTAATGGGAATCCCCTTGTGCGAAGTGCTGTGACATCAACAGGCTGTCTAAGCAGCCAATCAAAAGGGCACAGCGCAGCCGATTTTGGAGCAATCCTTGACAAACCGCAAGCGCATGCGCCAAATCCCAAAGTTGCGGTCAGTTTCAAAGGCGGTATAGTGCGCCGTCATACCGACCGCAAATTCAGGGCCAATCTATTTTGACATAAATTAGAAATTGCAATGTGTTTACAAAACAGCAGTCAACTTGTTTGAAGATTGAAGATGTTATAACCAAAATCTATTTATCCTGACTAATTTCCACACACACAACTGAAAATTAACTTGCAGGTTACTTAAACCTTTGTAGTTGTCACACTGTTAATTGACATTCTCAGTTTACAATATATGTACACAGTTTTGTTATCATAAAATTACAATATCTGATTGAGTAGTATTGTAAATGACTAGATGCTGTTCTGTTTCATTTGTAACTGTTCATTTTATTTGTCACAGTACTCAGAAAAATGAAGTTCAAGATGTTCCTAGAGAAAGAAAAGAGCAGCTAGGAAACAATAGAAAGCAGAAATATTCAGTTCTAGATGAAATTCCAGAAGACAAGGTATTAGTAAATTTGAGAAATGAAATTTGAGATTTGCTCAAAACATGTTGTGGGTTAATTACCTGTTTACGAACAATTGCTTTACATGCATGAATGTAAGATACAAACTTAACAACTATCATATTTGTGAGTATTCCATTTAAAAAGTACAGTTGATCAATCAAGATACCAGGTTTTAGGAATCATTAGTTACAAGGAAAGGTGAGGAAGTTTGGTCTTAAACAAAATTAGGTGACTTTGAGGTGATCTTTGTCATTTTTTTTGATTCATAGAATCATACAGCACAGAAGGAGGCCATTCGGCCCATCGTGTCTGTGCCAGCTCTTTGAAAGAGCTACTCAATTAGACCCACTCCCCTGCACTTTCCCCTTGGCCCTGCAAATTTCTCCTTTTTAAGTATATATCAAATTCCCCTTTGAAAGTTACTATTGCATCTGCTTCCACCACCCTTTCAGGTAGTGCATTCCAGATCGTAACAGCTTGCTACATAAAAAGAACATAAGAACATAAGACGTAGGAGCAGGAGTAGGTCATTTGGCCCCTCGAGCCTGCTCCGCTATTCAATAAGATTATGGCTGATCTGATCTTGGCCTCAACTCCACTTCCCTGCCCGCTCCCCATTATCCTCTACTCCCTTATTGTTCAAAAATCTGTCTATCTCCACCTTAAATATATTCAATGACCCAGCCTCCACGGCTCTCTGGGGAAGAGAATTCCAAAGATTCACGACCCTCTGAGAGAAGAAGTTCCTCCTCATTTCCGATTTAAAAGGGTTTCCCCATATTCTGAAATTATGCTCCCTAGTTCTAGATTCCCCCACAAGGGGAAACATCCTCTCTGCATCTACCCTGTCAAGCCCCTTCAGAATCTTATATGTTTCAATAAGATCCCCTCTCATTCTTCTAAACTCTAATGAGTATAGGCCCAACCTGCTCAACCTTTCTTCATAAGACAACCCCTTCATCTCCGGAATCAACCTCGTGAACTTTCTCTGAACTGCCTTCAATGCAAGTATATCCTTCCTTAAATAAGGAGACCAAAACTGTACGCAGTACTCCAGGTGTGGTCTCACCAACGCCCTATACAGTTGTAATAGGACTTCCCTACTTTTATACTCAATTCCCTTTGCCAACATTCCATTTGCCTTCTTAATTACTTGCTGTACCCGCATGCTAACTTTTTGTGATTCATGTACAAAGACCCCCAGATCCCTCTCTACCTCAGCATTTTGTAATCTCTCCCCATTTAAAAAATAATTTGCTTTTTTTATTTTTCCTACCAAAGTGGATAACCTTGCATTTTCCCACATTAAACTCCATCTGCCAGATTCTTGCCCACTCACTTAGCCTATCTATATCCCTTTGGAGATTATTTGCGTCCTCCACACAATTTGCTTTCCCACCTATCTTTGTATCATCAGCAAATTTGGCTACATTACACTCAGTCCCTTCATCCAAGTCATTAATGTAGATTGTAAATAGTTGAGGTCCTAGCACTGATCCCTGCGGCACCCCACTTGTTACAGTTTGCCAACCTGAAAATGATCCATTTATCCCGACTTTCTGTTAGTTAGCAAATCCTCTATCCATGCTAATATATTACCCCCAACCCCGTGGGCTCTTATCTTCTGCAGTAACTTTTTATGTGGCACCTTATCGAATGCCTTCTGGAAATCCAAATACACGACATCTACTGGTTCCCCTTTATCCACCCTGCTCGTTACATCCTCAAAGAACTCCAGCAAATTTGTCAAACTTTATTTCTCTTTCATAAAACCATGCTGACTCTGCTTGACTATATTATGATGCGGAGATGCCGGTGTTGGACTGGGGTGGACAAAAGTGAGAAGTCGCACAACACCAGGTTATAGTCCAACAGTTTTATTTGAAATCATTTCAAATAAAACTGTTGGACTATAACCTGGTGTTGTGCGACTTCTCACTTTTGACTATATTATGATTTTGTAAATGTCCTGCTATCACTTCCTTAATGATGGACTCCAGCATTTTCCCAATGACAGATGTTAGGCTAACTAGTCGATAGTTGCCTGCTTTCTGTCTCCCTCTTTCTTAAATAGGGGCATTACATTTGCGGTTTTCCAGTCCGCTGGGACCTCTCCAGAATCCAGGGAATTTTGGTAGATTACAACCAATGTATCCACTATCTCTGCAGCCACCTCTTTTAAGACTCTAGGATGCAGGCCATCGGGTCCAGGGGACTTGTCCACCTTTTGTCCCATTAGTTTGCCTAGTACTTTCTCTCTAGTGATAGTAATTGTTTTAAGTTTCCCCCCCCACCCCACCCCAATAGCCCCTTGATTATGCATTATTGGGATGCTTTTAGTGTCTTCTACCGTGAAGATTTCTCCTTCATTCCCCCTGGATTTTTTACCAATTATCTTAAAGCTGTGTCCACTGGTTACTGACCCCCCTGCCAGTGGAAACCGTTTCTCCCTATCTACTCTATCAAAACTATCATAATCATACTCTTATCATAATTTTGAACGCCTCTATTAAATGTCCCCTTCATACTCTTTTCTCTAAGGAGAACAATCCTAGCTTCTCTGGTCTCTCCACATAACTTGAGTTCCCTCATCCCTGGTACCATTCCAGTAAATCTCTGCACCCTCTCCATCCAAGGAACTTGACATCCTTCCTAAAGTATGGTGCCCAGAATTGGACAGAACACTCTAGCTGAGGCCTTACCAGTGTTTTATAAACATTTACCATAACTTCCTTGCTTCTGTACTCTATGCCTCTATTTATGAAGCCCAGCGTCCTGTATGCTTTTTTAACAGCCTTATCAACTTGTCCTGCCATCTTCAAAGATTTGTGTATGTGAACCCCCAGGTCTCTCTGTTCCTGCACCCCTTTTAAAATTGTAAAATTAATTTATATTGCCTCTCCTCATTTTTCCTTCCAAAATGCATCACTTTACACTTTGCCTAAAAAGTGCATTATTGGGAGTTGGGGTAAAGAAGGAAAGTGTGCAATAAGGGAGCTGTGCATTGATGAAGCTCAACATGCTATATTATGTACTCTGGACAAGAAAAGACTCTCTGGCTTCACTTGTTGGACTCCATCTCGTATCCCCAACTTTCCTCCCCCCCCCCCCCAAACTGCTGCCTACTCGAGGCAAAAACCACAGAGAACCATAGCCAATTAAAGAACCTCTGTCAGAAATTCCTCTGACCCCCTTAAAGACGCGGAGATGCCGGTGTTGGACTGGGGTGGACAAAAATGAGAAGTCGCACAACACCAGGCTATAGTCCAACAGTTTTATTTAAAATTACGAGCTTTCGGAGCTGCTGCCCCTTCGTCAGGTACCTGACGAAGGGGCAGCAGCTCCGAAAGCTCGTAATTTTAAATAAAACTGTTGGACTATAACCTGGTGTTGTGCGACTTCCCCTTAAAGACAATCGGGCAAGTCTCAACTCTGTTGGTTATAACCCAGAATGTTACCATTCTTATCTCATTGTTTTACTTTGATTAGAAGAAAGACTGTGGAGACATAGTGACTTGAAATTTTGAAGGATTCTGTGTGAATCTAGAAGAATAAAACTGGAAAGGACAGCTTAGAAAACTGTCCGATTAAACACTTGAAGTGCTTTGTGAATTTCAGGAATGGACTGCCAAGAAGCACAGGGAAGGCAGATTGCTGAAACATTCAAAAAGGGAATGGATTCATTCAACTAGGACTAACTTGGATGAAATGATCTTCATATCACAAACTTGGATATGCTGGATGGGCTGAATGTCTTATCCTGTAACTACCTTTTTGTTCTATATCAGTGATATGTTTATTCTTTCAGGCCTATGAAGAGCATTTAAAAGAAACAAGTTCCAAGAATCATCAAATTTTGCAGAAAAATCAAAATCTTAAACAAGCGTTGAAAAGCAGGTGAAAAAGATAAATATATTTCCCTTATTGTTGTTCATTCATACTGCATATAATGACTGAGATAATGGTAGTGTAATTTTATTTTTAAAACTTCTGCTTCGCTTCTTTATTGCTTTAATTATCTAACACAACAGTAACTACTAACCGATCACCTAATTCCTATATAAATCTTTACAAATGTTATTGCAGTGCATTTATTATGTTTGCATTTGTTTCAACAATTTAACATTTTCATTACCATTCAAACTGATGAGATGTGCATCTACTTGTGCCATGGATTGGCCACACAGTGCCTGCGCAAAATCCTTGATTCTGGACTGAAACAGTGTTTGTGGTATCTGTTAAAGGAGAACTTCAGGATAGTCTCCCACAATGGCTTTATCCTCCCAAGTAGCTATTTGAATACTAAAATCTACAAATTCACCACATGATGACTAGCTTTTCAAAGCTTTCGTCTTCATGTTTGAGTTAGCCACTGGAAAATTGTATTGATCATCAGCCTCCACGTATTTGTTCAGCTGCCACATAAAATTACAAGAAAGTTACTCAAACATTAGGACTAGTGATACTGTAGTAATCAAATGGAACTAAGTACACAATCTTTTATTTTACTCGCCCTATATTTTCCCCCTGTTCTTCTTTTGCATTTTGTATCTGAAGTTTTTAAATGTATTGCATGCTTTGTTTCTTTCGCCAGGCTTAGGAGTGACCAAATCGATCTTTAATTCATTATAAATGTGTAACAAAGAACAATGCTGCCATATAAACACTCTTGGTGGCATTCCAACAGCACCCATATGAGTAAACTCCTCTGAGCCACTTCAGGGTTAAATATCTCTTTTTTAAAAAAAAGAGATAAATAATTAGGCTTTTGTGGGGCTTGATCCTGGAGCACAACATATACAATATGTATCTTGAATAGCATTGATGAAAGTGAAATGAATTATCCTTATATACTGGTATACCTTAGCATATAGTGTAACACTATGTTCTCTACTTTTAAAATTTGATTTAAAGAATAAACACACAAATTGTGTTTTATCTATAGTCTAATTTAACCCTGGTGCCATTTGTAGTGCGACTCATATATTTGTCAAATGCCCCTCTTTACACTGTCCCCTTGGGACATGGGAGATATAGAGGAGGTACCATCCCCCTTCGCAGTAATTCTACTGCCCATAGCCATTGATTTCTCCGGTTGTAGCTTGTCTGCCTTTACCACTGTTGAGGAACATTTTTTCTTCTTCTGCTGGATGCGCCGTTGGCCTTCGCTCATAACCCTTAGCAAGGGCCCTTATCAGCACCTACTGATCAGAGCCAGTCAGACCAGAGGCTTGCGAGGGCATGCGCGACCACTCGCTGAAGTAGTGCGACAGATGCTGCACAACCTGCTACCCTGATCAGACCTCTCTTTCTGACCGTGACTATGCGGATGATGGCGCCCTCCTCGGTCAGGAAACGGGTGATCTCAGACATGCATTAGAAAGCTTCCAGTGTGAGGCAACCACCTTTGGGCTATAGGCTTGTTGGGTAAAGGGAAAGGTCTAGAGTGTCGACGCTAACTCTGTGATACAAGACATCCAAGTTGATGGATAAAACGAGGATGCAGTGGACAACTTTACCTGTCATTAGATGGGTGTAGCGATGCAGATAAATTGAGGAAAATTGGCTTAGCAGCTTCAGCATTGCAGGACCTGCACAGGTCTGGAGACAAAAGGTGAAAATCCCTAAAAGCATGGATCTATCAACCTGCGTCCTTCCAATACTTCTGTATGTATCTGAAACATGGACACTATTTAAGCAAAGTATCAAGAATGGAACCATTTCATGTGCAGCGTCAGAGGCGACTGCTGGGAATTAGATGGTTCAGATTCGTCCACAACATGGGTATAACAATGAAAAACGGACTTAAGAAGATTGAAGTCATCATTAATAGTCACCGCCAGGCACTCTAGGAGACAAAGTTCCCGTAAACAATGCATTGAAAATCTGAATTGAGGTCTGGAAGAGGACACCTACCTGCTCCGGATTGGAGGCCTCCCGGGGGCCATCCTTGGTTAACCTGGCTATATCATATCAGTAACGAGCCAGTGGAACTCTAACACTTGGAATGAAGCCATACAGGTCGGTCATGGGCAGTCGACATTACGGCCCTCTGCTGTCTAAGCGCAATTGCTTGCTATGGTCTAATTCAGCGTTTCCCAGCCTGTGGTCCGCGGACCACTGGTGGTCCGCGAGGGTACTGCAGATAGTCCGTGAAAAAAAAAATATAAGTTTGACTCCCGTCAGCCATAGGCTGTTAAAAAAATTTAAACGGCTGGTGGTCCGCAGAAGCAATTTTTAAACGGCTGGTGGTCCGCATGAAGGAAAAGGTTGGGAACCGCTGGTCCAATTACATGATAGAGATAACTTGGTTGACTCATTATGATGAGGATTTTAAATTAGTGACTTGATGTTTGTTACTGAACATTTAAATGAAACAAATTCATGTGATCCTGAGAGTGTTTCTTTTAATCTTCCCTCTCTGCAGGGCATCTCTAAATGAGTTGATGGAATGCAAGCTGCATATAAAGAAATTGGAAAAAATGCTCAAGCAGCACAATATCATGTAAGCATAATTTTTAAGTGAATTATTAAAATATAAATTGGGGTCAGTGATAAGGGGTCTTTAATTTAAATTCTCACTTAGTGATGAGAAGCTGGGAGAAATGTATTTGTGCCAAAGGTTATTGGAGCATGGAATGGTTGAGGCAGAGATGATTGCATCTTTTAAGGAAAAATTGGATGAATATTTGATGCAGAGCAAGGTACAAGGCTATGGAGAGAGAGTGAAGCAGTGGGATTTGTTTTTGATTGTTCTAGCAATGAGCCAGCAAAGAGACAGGGGACCAAATGGGCTTTAAATATTGGTTCTATGATAGTGCTATGGCCTCAGTTGTAATCGTGGAGGATTTCAATCATCTTGACATAGACTGGGATTTACAGTGGCCTGTATGAGTGAGGAAGATTACTGAAGTAGTTCAGGAATCTTTTCTTAAAACTGTAGGTAAGGAAACTCACAAAAGGAAAGGCAATATTGCATTTGCTCCTAACTTACGAGGGAGTAATAAGCCAAATTGAAATAATTGGGGCCTAGTGATGATAAAGTTGTTAATTTTAAGTTTGAAGTGAGGACCAATGCGTGATGATACAAAGGGATCTGGAGAGGCTAGATCAGTGGGCAGAGGGGTGGCAGATGCAGTTCAGTACAAATAAATGTAAAGTTAGGAGATTAGTTGGAAGAAGTAAGCATGTAGATTGCATATTAAATGGCAATGTTCCAGAGGTAACAGCAGGAAAGCGATGAGGCTTTGATGGCTATGTCATTAAAACCATCTGTTCACTGTTCGTAGGAGGTGAAGAAAATAAAATGTTGGGATGTATAGCTAAGGATGTGATAATCTAAGGACGTGATCTTGAAGTTTTATCTGGCCTAGGTAAGGCTGTATCTGGAGTATTGTTTAGTTGTGGTCTCCATATTATAGGTAAGCTGTAGAATTGTTGGAGGGAGTCCAAAGGAGGGCTACAGGCTGATTCCTGGACTTAGAGGGTTGAATTATGAAGAAAGATTTTATACCCTTGAACTTTCATCGCTGGCGAAGAGGATGAGGGGGAATTTGAGAGAGGTCTTTGATTTTCATAGACATGGAGAATTTGGAGACAGGAAAGTTCTTATGTTGGATACAAGATTCCAGAACTAGAGCAAACAGTTTAAAGTTAAGGGTACCAAAAGAAAATAGGTAATGTTTATTTGTTTACAATATCATGAGTTCAGACCAGTACTGCAGGATGGCTTGGCCTATGGAAGTCTTATTGGCCTGGATTTTGCCCACTGACTTTTTAATGGGGTTTTGCACTGGAACTTGCCAAGATAAGAAATCCATTTTGGCGCAGCGCCCTCTACAGGGAATATAGGATCTGTGTGAACAGGGCCAGCAACGGCGTGTCTCCTTAACCAATCAGATTGAATAATCCTTACTGAGACACACACAGTCTAAATCAGAAAGTGTAAATTAGAATATTTAATTCAATGTCAAATCATGTACAGAAAGCAAAATGAAGAGAGGGAAAGAAAGTTTGGATTGAGAGATAAAACAGAGAAAAAGTTATTTAAATTTTTTATTTTATAAAATCTCCAACAATAATTAAAATGAGACTCCACACTTGTAAAAGTTAATTTTCAGTGGCGGAGAGGTTGTTTGGCAATAATTAAGATTTATCACGCTATTAAAAATTTACTTACACTGGAATGAACAAGCCCTAAATTTTTCTGGCGAGTTTAGTGGGTATCTATCACGTAAGTACAGCAATTTCATGTATTTCAATGCCGAGTTTCTCGGCGAGATAGCGGTATAGTGAAACTTCTGGAGGAGCAGGGCAACTCTGACAGCAACTTCCTGATTTCCACGTTTAACTGCATTTACAGTCGCCGGAAGTTGCTATCCTATTTATACTTTAATAGCGGTGAACGCTGATAGCCTCACTGTTATTTTTACCACAAGATCCAGGCCATTAAATTCATTAGCTGTTTTATTGTGATAGTAGCAAACCTGATTTTTCCTGTTTTTCTCAATCTTCCCAACCCCCACACCCATTCCTTTGTTTATTCAGGCCTATCAAAGACCTTTTTTTGATGAAGGCCCTCTGCCTAAAAACATTAATTTGCCTCTGCTTTACTGAGGTACCTCTTTGTAATTCAGTATTTTCTGTTTTTATTCTTTTGTATCACTTGTTAACTTTAAGCCCAATCTTATTATCTGACAGAAGCCTGTCATTTGTTAAAACATCAAGGATATATTTTGTTTGACGTCTTGGACCTAGCTTTTCAGGTAGCGGCTACAGAGGTGGGAATGAAGAAGAATTCGTCAGTACCAAAGTAGAAGACATAGATTGCATGCAGGAAGCCACTTGTAAAAGATTGCTAAAGGTATCCGAACATGTTTGTTCTTCTGAATATCCAATGTGTGAAGTGTCTTGAATTTAATGAGGTAATGCATTCGTCTTAGTTTGTGAGCATGTCATTCAAGAGATTTCATCCCTTTAAAAATGCCGATATTTGCTATTCTATCTAAATGTTTCTAATTAAAGAAAGCAGCATTTTTCTGTATAATTAAATTATTTATACTTGTATGCATATACAGCACACTAAATATAAAAACAAAACTTTTATATGGGAGAATTTAGAAACCACGTTTCGATGTATTAAAAGATCCATGGAAATCAGACTTTGCATTTTCTTGCGAGATTTCTGGCAGCTACTTTAGAGCCTTCTGTCTTAAAAGTAGTTTTAAAAAATGGCAGCCAAAACTATACCAGGATTTTCAATTTTTTAACTGAAAAGTGTAGGAATATTGGTTTCCTGGAAATATAGATCTCTTGTAAAAGATTTTATAAATTTCTGATGGAATAAACTCAAATAATTGCTTTTGGTTTGTGCCTAATGCTACTTAATTCTCAAGAATGTTTTTATATTAGGGACATTTCTAATGCAAAAGCATTCTTGGATTACATTCAAATAACTGTTTATGATTTGTATAAAATTATGACCACAGCTCTCAAAGGATACTCTTATCACATATCAAAGAAAGATGATGACCATTTACTCCTAAGGAGTGAACATTCTCCAACAAAGATTTATAAACTGAGTCAAAAATTGCTTCCACAACCTCATGTAGAAGCTATTCCAGACAATATTTTGGTGTATATGCACCTTGTTGCTACTATAGAGGTGTGGGCTGAACAATTAATTGCACTGAAGGTATTGTAACTTAAATTAGTAATGTAATACAATCCAATACTAAATGATTATAAATACTATTTATTGAGGAATGTTGTATATTGGACTCTGGCATAGAAATTTGTACTAAAGTGAATAATTAACCACACCACTTTTTTGATCATAGTTGTCTTGTATGTTTTTAGTCAATGTATTTATAATGGGTTTCAGTTATTGTAACCTCAAATGGCTCATGGTTGATCTCTGCTCTTCTTGGGTCAATTTCAAGGACAGACCTGCTTGTGAGCCTATTATACCTGCCCCTATTCTACCTACCCCTGAACGTTACACTGCTAGGAAAACCAAGTCCAGTATCATTTGTGAGTGGAAGAGAATTGTACATCTGCAGCTCTTCGTAGTAGGTTGTTCTAAAACCTAATTTTAGACCTATTCAGAGACGCTTACCGTTGTCTGCCCTGTGGGGTGGTTTCATCAACTGGGCTCTCAGTAGGTTGTCTCTACTTTTTGAGCCCACCAGCTTTTATACTGACTATTATAAACAAAACACAACACATTGGGGACTTTGTTAATTAAAATGGGCTAAATTATTTCCAGTTACAGACAAGGGATGTATCACTATTTTGTTTTCATTGATGTGGGTCTTCAAGCAGGATATAAGATGGTGTGTCTGCTAGAAGGTATTGAATACTGATTGAAACAGTTTCAAATAAAATTGAGTGTTACGACAGCTTTTGCAGATTGTTAGCTATAACCACTTTCTTAAGGTTTGGTGTGTATTTCATCCATATATTTAAATTATTTTTCAGGGCTTGTACAGATCTTTAAAGAAGTTGTCAAAGTTGGTACCTGGGAAAACTATGGCTATATATGACTCAAGTGATGAAGTCAGTTTTGAGAACTTGCAGTTGATAGTGGATGCAATTTTGGACGATCTTGGAAATAAACATGGAAAGATTGCATTACAAGTATATCTCATATTTAAGAATTTGAATTAATTTTAGCTCTGGTATTATTAAATGACATGGGGGAGGGTGAAAACCAATACCACTATATTTTATTGATAACAACATGCACTGTAAACCCAGTACACACATTCTTTGCTTGATCACTGTTACTATTACACTATTTTCAAAATGTAAGCTTAATTTTTTTTTCCCCTTTCCACATATGAAGAGAAGGAAGATTAAATATTATAATCTGCTTCCGCCTGTGGTTTTAATCCTGATATCATCTGGCAAATCTAGTTCATTGTCAAAAACTAACTGCTCGAGTTGTATGGATGAGATTTAAAAGTAAAATTCTGCACCTGTAAATTTATTTTTAGAAAGAATTGAATGACCCCATTGAGACCTATCTACTCAAACCCCAATTCCCTGTTTTTCCACAGTAAATGTTTTTGCCCGTTTGTTTATTGTTTCTAAAACACTTGCCTGGTTGTTTGTTGTTTCTATAATTATCTATTATATTTGTAAAACAGGACAAGAAATGAATTTTTTTTTTGCAAATCTCTATTCAAAATGTGGTATCTTGAGAGACACACACACACACACACACACACACACACACACACGAGGGGTGATTTTAACTCTACCCGCCCAGCAGAAATCTGTCGGGCAGGCAGTTAAAATTGCCCGTGGAACTTACCCGCCGAGTTAATATTAGGACTACAATGTCAAAAGAACTGGCCATCTTAAAATATGCTTAATTTTTTTAAAGCTCAAAAATCTCTCTATAAATATACTAGTTTTTCTAATAGATAATCAGACAAAAAGATTCATGGGGAAGAGCAGTGTGTTGGGGTCCGAATATCAATATAAAAATGGAATGGACCAAATAGCCGCCCTCTGCTGAAATTGTTTTTGGTTCTATGAACCACTCAAGTTGCATGCAACAGTTTAATCTCAGTTTCAGGACCGAGTAACCTTGAACTTTGGTACTCCTTTAATATCATCTGAAGTTCTTTGTTAATTATTACCTTGTACATTTTTCTCTCATTGATTTGGCAATGGGACATTCCTTTTGTGTTAATAATTGAATCTGGTTGTTGGTTTAGGGAATTATACCAAAAGCCTTGACTGCTGAAATACATTCATCAGCAATATAAATCAATTAACTTGCAATTTTATTAATATCTCCATAAACTAATTGTTTATCATTCTAGGGATGTAAAAGCGCTTCACCACAGACACTGGAGGCTATTGTATCTCATTTCCAGAAACTGTTTGATGTGAGTTCTCTCAGTGGAGTCTATCCTCGTATGAATGAAGTATACTGTAAACTTGGTGAAATGAACAATGCTATGAGAAATCTTCGACAACTTGTGGGGTTAGGTAAGAAGCTAAAAGTTAGTGCATTTTTGCAGCTGTTATATTTTGCTATAAAATGTAAACGTAATATTGTTAGGAGGGGGGACAAAAGTAAATTAATTAAATCACAGCTATCTTAAAACATAATCACTTCATAAACAAAATTAACATTTAACATTGATTTTTATTTTAATTATGCTTTATTTTCTCGTGAAGAGAACCTTTTTGAAAGCTTCAGCTTCTTTTCAGATGAATCCACTCCTCCTAGTGTGTTAGTGAATATGATTGGAAAACTGTGCAGCTCTGTCAATGCTGACACCTACAGACAAGTGCAGCAACTCCTGGGCACCCAGGACGTAGACAGGTAATTCTTTTTGTCATTGGTCAGATCTGTCAGACACTTGTAGTAGGACAGACTAAAAAGTTATATCTGCCTAATTTGTAATTAGAGAATCTCTGAAATTTAGACTGAATTAACTTTTGACGTTTAAGAATTTATTTTTATTCCTGGAGTACATTTGTATTATGGAAAGAATAAGGATAGTTCCTCTTCATTAGCAAAAATCCTGTAATCTTGTGAAAATAAATTTGATTAACTTTCTGTTTAGTAATCATACCATTTACTACCACATGGAGTAGTTGAGGTGAATCGCATAGAGCCCTTTAAGGGAAAGCTAGATAAGTACGAGGAGAAAGAAATGGGATATGCAGATAGGGTTAGACGAAGGAGGCTCGTATGGCGCATAAACTCCAGCACAGACCAGTTGGGCCGAATGGCCTATTTTTGTCCTGTAAATGCTATGTAATTTACCATTCGTTATCACATTTCTGTCGTGCGGGTTTTAAATGACACTTTGGCAGTGTATATCTCAACTCATGTTTAAAAAAAAACTTCAGATTTTCTTGCTAACGTAAAAAAGCTGTATAGAATGTTTTGATTCTACAGTAATTTGTTTCTGTCGTGTTTCTCCAGTTGTGGGAACTGATAGTTGTTTCCCCTCTCCCCAATATTTTAAACTCGCGAATGACTGCAGCATTTAAGTCTTTGAGGGGCTCTTGCTTTGTGCTGTTAAAATACAAACTATGTTATACAGGCTTTTAACATTAATTTGGTTTAGTAACTACTAATATCAGGTTTAATCATTAGTTTTATTTCTACTAGGCTAACAATGGGTCAAAATGGAAAAAAAGATTTAATTGGAATACACTGTAATTAGAAGTATGCTCAATTCTAAATATGAAGTGAGCTGCTTGACCAAGGTAAACGAGGGTTTTATATACATATCTATGCACAGGGAAAACATCAGAAAGTGAGAATAATTTGTAGAACAGAGTTAAAAATAAATAAGATTAAAAAAAAAAAGTTACCTCTTGAAAGAAGAGAGTATTTATATAGCACCTCAGGATGCCCAAAGCGCTTTATAGACAATGAACAAGTATTTCAATGTAGGAAACACGGCAGCTAATTTGTGCACAGCAATGAAATAAGTGACCACATCATCTGCTTTAGGTGTGGGTTGAGGGATAAATGTTGGCCAGGACAACGTTTCTGCTCTTCTTCGATTAGTGCCATTGGATCTTTTACGTCCACCTATTTAATATCTCATCGAGAAGACGTCCCCGCTGACAATCTAGATTATGTGTTCAAGTCTCTGGAGTAGGACTTGAACTCATGACCTTCTGACTCAGACAAGAGTGATACCACTGAGCCAACGCTGACACCTATTGTGATATTTTTACTTTGTCAAGTTATCAGCAGCACCTCAGCAATTGAAGGCATTCTTTTATAGATTATGCCAAACTCTATGCTTCCTACCAGCATTATTGTGGTCCTGAAAGCAGTACAAAACACAAGGCTACGTTATGATTGGCACACTGCAATGCAAAAGGGCACTGGGAGGATTGCGTTCTCCCTATCGATAAAACACTATTACACAATTGAACTCCACAACTATAACATATAGGGTGTATGATCACCTTAGTTTAAGAGTATGCTGCAGTTAAAGGAAAACCATTTGTTTTTAACAGGCCATTGTCTTAAATACAAACTTGCTCTTAAGTGAAGTCACCTGTGTTTGTATTATAGATTTTGTTTAGTAAAGACATTTTAATTTTTAACTTTTTAGCATTATCACTAAATTGGAAGAACATGAAGAATTCTTTCCAGCATTCTACACTCTCTTTCAGGACTTGCTCCATATATTGGGTAAGAACTACTTCCTGAATTATTTTACCAATTCCTTTTATACTAGTGTAGGTTTTTGTATGGGATTCACATCCAGATAGTTGGCTAATGCCAGTACTCTAAACTTTTTAAACATTTTATTTTAACCTTGTTTTTACCATAACTCTATGCAATTTTCCAATGTTGTTTTTGAGGGATGACCTATGTTTAAACACATCTGTTGGCATTAACACTTTTCTCCATTCAAACTTGCTATGTTCTAATTGTATGACTTGCTCCTTTTGTTACAGAGATAGACAGTATGGATCATGTTTTACCAGCAGTCTGTGCTCTAAAGCTGGAAAGCAGATAAAACAGACTTGAGAATTCCAAGCATTTGTAATGAATTTGCTTGCCAGCTGGTGCTTATGCAAATGTTTATTTTTGCAATACTGTAGATTTATCTATTTATAATGTGAATTCTATTTTTGGATATGCTTTAATTAAATATTTGTTTTAACTACCTCAAATTTGTGAAACATTCTTTTGCCAATAGTGTACTTTGTTCTTGATCAGTGATTTTTTTTTTAAACAAAATGTGCGGTCCTATGGGGACACTGTTGCTGTACATTTCAGTAATACGCCCCAGCAGCTGAAAATAGTTTTGAGCAGCTGAAGTTTCCACATATTTGCAAATCTTCAGGGCATGTGGCTAGTCATTGAAACTGGACTTCATGAGCAAACAAAAAAGGGCAATATTCATTCTGTAAAGTTCTAGAATAACCCCAGAAATGTGGTGGAATTGAAACAGCAAGATCTACTTCATGTAACAATGCTCATTTTATAGCTTGCTGAGCAATGCAACTTTGAGAGACGAGTCTCCTCTTCCACTGCTGCAGATAGATTTTGCCATTCATCAAGGAGTACTTGTTTTAAGATAGGTGTTTCATGTGAGGTAACCCAAGAGCTTCAAGTGTAAGAAGCTCTGTTTATGGTGGGAACATATGAACTGTACCTCTGCATCAGTCTAACAATGAAGTTTCACACCCAATTTATCTTGCCTGCAGAAACCTTCCTTGGAGACTGTGTTATCAGCAAGAACTGTCTGAGCAAAAGTTTAAGTGCAAAGTAGGCCCTGATATTTACTGGGGTGGAATTTCCAAGTCCGGGGGGGGCGGAGGTGCAAGTCCGAGTGTCCCCGAAACTCCACAGCATGTTTTTTTTAGCATGTTCCCTGCCTGGAAGCTGAGGGGGTGGGAATAGAGTGTGGTTTGGAGGGATGGTGATCACACAAGGTCAGAGAGAGATCAGGGGTTGGTCAGAGAACAGAAGGTTAGCTTGGGGGTCGGTGATTGCGGGGATGGGGAGTTCGATTGTGGGCAGGGAAGCAGCTTAGCTTGGGGGGGTCGGCGGGGGAAGTGCTCCTGGAAAAGCACTTGCCTCCCTTTAGGGAGCATTTGCTTCCCTTTCCCGAGGCCCGGGAAACCTGGCCAGCTAGTGTTAATGCTGGAAAAACGATAAAATCGGAGGCACGCAGCCTAAAAAAATAACCTATCTGCCTCCTGGGAGCCGGTTGGTTGCCCATCCCACCTCTTAAAACCAGAATAGGCAGGTTGGGTTCGGGTTTGAGATTAAATATTTTAACATCCCACATGTTTTTGGGGGTTAAAGTTACCCCACAGTTGCTGTAGCTGTAAAATCTGACTGGGTCATACTGCTACTTTCTCAACATGGAATTTGATGATTGGTCTTATGTACAGCAACAAATGGCTGAGTATCTTTTGATATTTAGGTTGTCAGATTAGTCACTAATATGTAATCAATGATAGATTTTAACAAAAAGAGCTGACTTTACATCTACTGAGTGCCAGGACACTCGACAAAGTAAACACAGCGGTTGTTCATATGAAATCAATTTATTATTTACAGCTGCTAATAATAGCAAATCATATTTCGGTAGCCATGCTCTGTTCATGAGCATTTTCCTTAAAGCATTATACTCAAGAAATAACTGGCATCACATGACATTTACAAATGTAAATATTTGTTGATAAAAATAGACCTGTTTTTCCTTAATATAAGTGTTAACTGGCAATATTTGGCTAATTCTTACAACAATGAAATGTGTTGCAATCTGTTCTTTTGAAAATGATTTTCCAAGATATTGGTCCAATTAACGTGACATGAGACTCACTATTTTGATATCAGATTACGGGACTTGAGAATAATCAGAAGTACCTAGTACAAAGTTGTTTTTTTGGTCAAAAAATCTGTGCATAAAAATAAAAACTGACTATACTTAAAAGCAAACGTTAAATACTATGTGGGGGAAAATATACATTAAAAACACCACACACGAACTGAATTTATCCAGTGTATTTGTACAAACTAAACAACCTTCTGTGTCTGGAATATATACTTCAAACTGACATCAAGAATGAGATTTTTTACATTTCATTCTTCCAGTACTTTTTAAATAAAAAAGGGAACCATTTGAGTAGTACTGAACTGAATAGTAGTCTGGAGAATGCTAATGAACTCAAAGTTGAGTAAGCATGAAAGCCAAGGTGAAATTCAGTTCTGGCCGTTGCAGCTAAGCTATGAACTTTTCTCTCAAAATCTTGTCCCACAAAGTGCAATTTTGCAGGCTTGGAAAGACGAATCAATATTTTCTTAATGGCGAGAGATGGGAAACTAGAGGGAAAAAAGGGATCTGTGTACTCGTGCATTAGTACATGGACACAAAGAGTAATCAAAAAGGCTAACGGAATGTTTCAAGTGGGATGGAATATAACCCAGGAACAGGCCATTCAGCTCCTCGAGCCTGTTCTGCCATTCAATTAGATCATGGCTGATCTGTACCTCAGCTCCATTTACCTGCCTTTGATCCATATCCCTTTATACTTATCAAATCCTTTCATCATTTTAAACACTTCAATTAGGTAAGGGGAGGAAGTTATGCTTCAGTTGTACAGAGCATTGGTCAGACCCCATCTTAAGTACTGCGTTCAGTTTTGGGCACTGCACATCAGGTATGATTTATTAGACTTGGAGGGAGTACAGTGCAGATTCAACAGAATGATACCGGGACTTAAAATGGCTAAATTACGAGGACAGGTTGCATAAACTTTGGTTGTGTTCCCTTGAGTTTAGAAGGTTAAGAGGTGATCTGAGGTTTTTATAAAGAGAAGGATCTGAGTGTAGATAAAGAAAAACTATTTCCTGTGGTGGAGGAATCCAGAACAAGGAGGCATAATCTTAAAGTTAGAGCTAGGCCATTCAGGACTGAAATCTGGAAGCACTTTAACAAATATTTTGTATCTGTCTTCACAGTAGAAGACACAAGAAACATTCTGGAAATAGTGGGGAACCAAGGGCCTAGTGACAATGAGGAACTTAAAGAAATTAGTAATAAAGAAATAGTACTGGAGAAATTAATGGGGCTAAAAGCTGACATCTCCTGGACCTGATGGCCTACACCCTAGTGTTATAAAAGAGGTGGCTACAGAGATAGTGGATGCATTGGTTTTGAACTTCCAGAATTCCCTAGATTCTAGAATGGTCCCCATGGATTGGAAGGTAGCAAACAGAACCCCACTGTTCAAGAAAGGAGGGAGCGAGAAAACAGATCTATAGACCAGTTTTGTAGGAAATATGCTAGAATCTATTATTAGGTACATGATAACAGGGCACTTAGAAAATTATATGACTGGGCAAAGTCAACACAGATTTATGAAAGGGAAATAGTGTTTGACAAATCTGTTAGTCTTTTGAGGTTGTAACTAGCAGGGTATATAAGGGGGTACCAGTGGATGTGGTGTATTTGGATTTTCAGAAAGCATTCAATAAGGTGCCACACAAGATGTTATACAAAATTAGGGCTCATGGGATTGCAGGTAATTAGCATGGATTGAGGGTTGGTTAATGGACAAAAAATAGAGTAGGAATAAACTGGTCATTTTCAGGTTGGCAGGCTGTAACTAGTGGGGTACCGCAAAGATCAGTGCTTGGGCCTCAGGTATTTATGATCTGTATCAATGACTTAGATGAGAGGACCAAGTTTTCTGACAATACAAAGTTAGGTGGGATAGTAACCTGTGAGGAGGACGCAAGGCGGCTGCAAAGGGATATAGACAGGTTAAGTGAGTGGGCAAGAATGTGGCAGATGGAATATAATGTGGAGAATGTGAAGTTATCCACTTTAGTAGGAAAAATAGAAAAGCAGAATAATTTTTAAATGGTGAGACTGGGAAATGTTATTCAGAGGGACCTGGGTGTTCATGTACACAAATCAAAGTTAACATGCAGGTACAGCAAGCAATTAGGAAAGCAAATGGTATGTTGGCCTTTATTACAAAGGGTTAGAGTAAAGAAGTCTTACTGCAATTATATAGGGCCTTGGTGAGACCACACCTGAAGTACTGTGTACAGTTTTGGTCTCCTTACCCAAGGAAGGATAAGCTTGCCTGAGAGAGAGTGCAATGTAGTTACTCGACTGATTCCTGGGATGAGGGGATTGTCCTATGAGGTGAGATTAAGTAGACTAGGCCTATATTCTCTAGAGTTTAGAAGAATGAGAGGTGATCTCATTGAAACATCTAAAATTCTTACAAGGCTTGACGAGGTAGATACTGGAAGGATGTTTTCCTTAGCTGGGGAGTCTAGAATTAGGAGTCATAGTCTCAGGTGTCAGCCATTTAGGACTGAGGAGAAATTTCTTCACTCAAAAGGGTTGTGAATCTTTGGAATTCTCTATCCCAGAGGGCTGTGGATGCTCAGTCACTGAATATATTCAAGACAGACATAGATAGCTGTTTGGATACTAAGTGTAAGAAATCATGGATTGAAAGAAATAGTCTGTTCCCTAGATCAGCAGTTTGCCTAAGTTGATGACACAAAGATTCCAGTCATATGAGAAAAATAGCTGTACAGAGATCTGAATTACGAAGTCAGAACACAAAAACTGGCCTTCGAGTGGGCATAGCTAGGCGTGATGAGGGATGCAGTAATGAGCTGTAGGATAAACAAGCTGTCTACAAGAGGGCAACAAGACCTTTAGAACAGAGATAAGGAGGAAAATGTCCTCATGAGGCTGGGAGGGGGCTGTCATAGGTAGCCTCTCCCTTGTAATTGGATGATGGGATGGGTAAAAATGATTGACACCAGGCATCCACCAGCCCATCGAAATAAGCTATAAAAACAGACGACCGAGAGGGGAAAACAGGCAGTTAAGGGCGAAGGCTTCCCAGACGTGGCTACAGCCTAACACCTTGGTCAAGTTTAGCCTCGGAGGTGGCTGACGGCCTAACACCTCCAACAGCTCGAGGGATGACGCAGTGACCGCTGCAGCAGACTGCAGGAATCCACCCAATCCAAGACCACTGTGCTGCCTCACCATCCGTCCGGTTGTTTCGTTTCGTTCTGTTCCAGGGCCGTAGATCGCCCTCATCTGTCGTGGGTTGTATGTCTATTGTATCTATTTCAATCACATGTAGTAGTATCGGAGTTATGCTTAAACTGTAACTCTCTAAGACAAAGCCTTACAACTCCTAAACCCTTCGGGTAATGTGTGTGTGACCTGTGATCCAAATCTTACAAAGGGAATCAAGAGATATGGAGATAGTGTGAGAAGGTGGAGTTGCGATCAGCCATGATTTTATTGAACAGCGGAGCAGTGTCGAAGGGCCTACTCCTGCTCCTATTTAAGTTCTTGAAAGGCTGTGGATGCTGGGTTGATTGAAATTTGCAAGACTGAGATTGACAGATTTTTATTAGATAAAGTTGTCATGGAATTTGGATCAAAGGTGGGTACAGATCAGCCATATCTAATTGAATGGCGGAATGTGCTCGAGGGGCTGAATGGCCTACTGTTTCTATGTAATCTATATTGGCATGCAGGCTTTAGCTATTCTGCTATATTAAAGTTAATTTGTACAATTCCTCACCATCAGCCCAGTGATTAGAGCATTTGACTTAATATAAGAATTGACACTGTAATTTGGGCACATAGTTTTAAGAAATTTTAGGCATACATGCAGTTCGACATCTCTTGAAACATGGTCCTAGGCCATCAAACAGAACACTAAGAATTAACAGCACGCTTACTCAATGATTTAACATGAAAATATACAAGATCTTTCTTCAAACTAAACAATAGAAAATCAAATAAGGCTGTGGATTAATCGTAGTATTAAAGGTTTTGTGTTGCTTTGCTTGGCAATCCATCATCGGTCAGTTTGTACCTGAAGGTCATAAAAGAAAAATATCAATAAGGTATTAAAGAGGAAATACAATGATTTCCTGATTGAAAAATGTATGTAGTCTTCCATACGACAAAGATTAATCAGAAAGATAAGTTTATTAAAGCCACGGTCATCGTAAGTGCTCATTACAATTTCCTCTCAACACTTAACTAGTGTTCACAGCAAAAGGGCAGTTTCATTAAGCAGCCAGCGTCTCTTATGAACTAAAAGCTGCATTTTTATGCATACGGTGAATGAGATTCTGTGCCACAGGGTTACCAATTATTGTTTAATTATTGTGTACTATACTGAAGACAATGTGGGATGCTTCACACAAAAGGTAGTGGAAATCTGGAACTGCCTTTCTCTCTTCCCATCCCCTGGCTAGGTTATTTGAAAATTTCATGAAACCAATGCAGATAAATGGAGCTGAGGAACATGATCTAATTGAATGATGACTCGAGCCGCTGATTGGCCTACTTCTGTTCCTGTGCTCTCCTTTCTATTGCAAAAGGCAATAACTACCAAAGTTACAGAGCATTGTTCAGGCTACAACAAATCTATTTATAAAAGATAGCTCAACAGAAGCAGCAAGACATGGCAAAAGCAAAATCTGAAATAAAAACAGAAAATGCTGGAAATACTCAGCAGGTCAGGCAGCATCTGTAGAGAGAGAAACAGAGCTAACATTTCAGGTCGATGACCCTTCGTCAGAACTTGAATTAGAACCAGGTCATCGACCTGAAATGTTAACTCTGTTTCTCTCTACAGATGCTGCCTGACCTGAGTATTTCTAGCATTTTCTGTTTTTATTTAAGACATGGGAAGAAACAGATTTGCATCTTAGAAAACAGTTAAAATCAGTCTATAACAGCTTTAAATGTCATCAGAATATGTTTTCCACAATCTAATGATCAGTGAGACTGTGAGAAAGCAGTCCAGACCTGGTGCAGTGTTTATGAATTCCTGCCCACTGTACAGATTCTAAGAGTCAATTCCAGAAAGTGAAACTTAGCTAAAATATGAACTGAACTGTGGTGCCTCAATTCCACGTGTTAATGCTGAAATTATAAATTCATTTGCTTCCCAGTCGGTCTGCAAATTTACTTAGATGAACATTTCAAAGCAAGACTACTCCGCCACCAATTGGATTTAGTGTCTGAATATAGACAACGGCACCAAAGGAACCCAGCTGACACTGAAAATGTGGATGAATCAGGACAGTTTTTTGTATTAGCCACTCCTGACACAAAAAACAAAAGGAACTCTAAGATAACAGCTACCTAAAGTCAGATTTAAAAATTGTTACATTTTCCATTTGATGTAGGACAAGAGCTCTTTATCAAAGTGCAACTAGGGTTAAAAGTATGTTTATATACAGTATGTGGTCAGCAATTTACATATTGAAGTGAGTTATGTACAATAATAAGACTGCGATATTCAAATAGTTTCTCTGAAGAAAAAAAAATCTTTTAAGTCTTAAATTGTGGGATTTTCTCATTGAGTTTACGACCCCTGCTATACCATCAGTTGCACAGGGTGAGATAGGTACCTGGGTTGTTCTTGTATACTTCCCATAAACCAGCCAAAGAGTAGTAAAGGGCAAAGATTTAGGAATATATCAGTCTGCACGCTCAGGTGGGGGGGCGGAGGAGAGAGAGAGAGAGAGAGAGGTCTCCTGGGGGGTGGGGGGGAAATCATCTTTGCTTTTCTACAAAGGTCTTTGCAGGAACATTTGATGAGGAATCTGGAAATTATCTTGCATTCTGTTTGGTTTAAACTATTCTACAATTATGCTTTTAAATGTCTGGGTATGTGTGTGTGTGGTCGACACGTTTAAAAAAACAAACTTATTACTTTAATATTTAGACAAGGAAGGAATACACCTTACCATTCTGTAAAACCTGGGGTTAAATTATCTTTTGGAATGTCAATCAATACCTTCAATAAAAAGAAAAGTAAATAAGTTATAACTTAATCAAAGACTACAGTAATCCACAATTCTTTAAGAAATATGGTCAATGCAACATTGCTTCACGTGCATACCCAAAATCTATTTCTTTTAGGACATAGCAGTGGTCGTCACACTCAATGTGCTAGAAAAACATTTGGAGTGCTTCTATAACTAGATAATGAAATTATCTTGGAAAGAATAATGTTAATATGAATATTCCTGCAATAAAGTTGAAACAATTAAAAAAAATAGAATTAGTCACATGCCAAACAACAAGGGCTCCTCCAGTGCTTGAGTGGCTAAATATAGCACATGTCTCTGTCAATGTATGGGGTGGGGTCCTACGATTAGTCTCCGTGTCCTTAGAGCAGGAAGGGAGAAAAAAAAATCAGCTTGGGTTCCAATTCACTATCCAGCGACCCCTGCCAATAAATGCGAGGGGACAGGAACACTAGTCTTCGCTGTAAGCAGATGCCCCCCCTCCATAGAAACATAGAAGATAGGAGCAGGAGTAGGCCATTCGGCCCCTCGAGCCTGCTCCGCCATTTAATGAGATCATGGCTGATCATCCAAATTCAGTACCCTGTCCCTGCTTTCTCCCCATATCCCTTGATCCCTTTAGCCTTAAGAAATATATCTAACTCCTTCTTGAATATATTTAATGAATTGGCCTCAACTGCCTTCTGTGGTAGAGAATTCCACAGGTTCACCACTCTCTGGGTGAAGAAATTCCTCCTCATCTCAGTCCTAAATGGCTTACCCCTTATCCTTAGACTGTGACCCCTGGTTCTGGACTCCCCCGCCATCGGGAACATCCTTCCTGCATCTAGTCTGTCGAGTCCTGTTAGAATTTTATAAGTTTCAATGAGATCCCCTCTCATTCTTCTAAACTCTAGCGAATACAAGCCCAATCGTCCCAATCTCTCTCCATACGTCATTCCCGCCATCCCAGGTATCAGCCTTGTGAATCTTCGCTGCACTCCCTCCATGGCAAGAACATCCTTCCTCAGATAAGGTCAAATAGTTGGCCAACAATCACTCACCAAAAAGTGAAAAATAATAATCTGGGTGGGGTTTCTGAGGGCTTAGCATCTGTGGAACCATACAATATGAGCCACCACCTTTTTGTTCGGGAGAAAAATGTCAATAGCTACAAAAATTGAAATTCTCAAATTTCTTCTCGGTACTATCTGGTAACATAGCACTGGGTTTCCTTTTGTCAAATACATCAATTATACCATAGTTGCTAGCAGAAGTCATATTTTTTCCTTTGCTACTTGTCAAATCTGATTTGATTAAGTTGCACAATAAAAATATTGTATACGGAACACAATTATTCTAATTGCATTGATCAACTGGTTAACTAAACCACATTTGCAGTTGATGCAAACTACCGTTCCTTTTGCTGTTTCCAAACCATATGTGTTACGATTAGTATGTTCTCAGCAATGAACAGCTGCTCATGTCATTATCTTGAATACATTAAAATCACATCATTTGCACATTCCTGGCAAGTAGCGATCACTTACCTTTCCAAGTTCTTTTCTCTCATGGGATCCGAATGACCGGTTGTTCTTTACAGCAATGTCTAATTTTCGTTTAGGAATTTCCTCTTCTGAAACTGAGAATTCAAATCTGAAAGAGGTGAAAGACTTACTGCAATTTTGATTTTTTTAAATTCACTGATCAATCTATATTAAACCATCAGTATTTTCTAGGAATGTCCGATACATTTTTCATACTTCCAAACTAGTGATGTATTTGTTCAGCAGATGGAGAGGGCAGGATGGAAAACTGGGATTCTGTTCTCATGACAGAAACACAACCTAGCAGTCTTCTAAAAGCTAATAGATACAGCCTTGCATGCCCCAAATGCAAGTTGATTGTAGAGTTAATCATAAATCCCAAATTAATTTTAAGTAATTCAGTATAAATATCAAAAAGTTACATATATTTAAAGTTTACTGTCAATCACAGACCAATAGCTCATATACCACTCAAGCCCCTATTGTGCAGGTCAGACTAATTCTACAGTTTTTAAAGAAGGTACAAGATATATTTGTGCCTGTATGTTATTCAACCCACTTACTTTTCATCATATTGTGGATCTACAGTCTTCTTCTTGACATGTGTTCTTCTCCGGCCTGACCAGCTTTTGTCAGGAAGTAGGTAGAGTCGTACATATGGATCCGACCCATCATTTGAACAGGGTATCAGGCTTCTGCAATATAAATGTCAAAACCATTCATGATATTAAATGAAATACACACAACTCCAATTATTATTTTCAGTATAGCCTTGGAAATAACTCATTTCATTAAAACCACAAAAGCCAATCTTTGCAAAGCGTCGGCCTTAGTGTGCTGGACAATAAACTTCTTGCATAGAGAAACCTGAATATAGGAATATAGTTCAATAAATATAGGAACATGAGTAGGCCATTTAACCCCTTGAGCCTGTTCCACCATTCAATGAGAGCATGGCTGATCTGTGACCTAACTCCATATACCCACTTTTGCCCCATATCCTTTAATACCTTTGGTTAACAAAAATCCATCAATCTCAGATTCAAAATTAACAATTGATCTAGCATCAATTGCCGTTTGCATAACAGAGTTCCAAACTTCTATCACCCTTTGTCTGTAGAAATGTTTCCTAATTTCACTCCTGAAAGGTCTGGCTCTAATTTTTAGACTATACCCCCTAGTCCTAGACTCACCAACCAGCGGAAATAGTTTCTCTCTATCTACCCTATCTGTTCCCTTAATATCTTAAACTTCGATCAAATCAACCCTTAACCTAAATTCCAGGGAATACAACCCTAGTTTGTGTAATCTCTCCTCGTAATTTAACCCCTGGAGTCCGGGTATCATTCTGGTAAATCTATGCTGCACTCCCTCCAAGGCCAATATATCCTTCGTAAGATGTGGTGCCCAGAACTGCTCACAGTACTGCAGGTGTGGTCTAACCAGGGCTTTGTACAGTTGCAGCATAACTTCTACCCCCTTGTATTCCAGTCCTCTAGATATAAAGCCCAGCATTCCATTAGGCTTTTTGATTATTTTCTGTACCTGGACCTCCAAGTTGCTTTGGGCCTCCAAGTGAGGACTACCCAGCAAAACCAAAAAATTTGGGCAAGGCATACATTGTGGTTGGAGCCTTGCCCAAAAACATAAGATTTGGCAAGGGATCTTTAAACAAGAAATTTGGATATTTGCTGGAGACTGCGGATGCTAGTGTTGTGACCAGTGTTTCCTCCCACAGAATCAGCTGCCGGACAATCAAGCCTCCGGCAAAATTGGTCGCTCGCTCGATTTTCTGATTCTTATTCACTGGGCAGAGCATGCAAGTTTAAGTCATTTATTTTCCTATGAATATTGCTGATGTAATACAAGGTCTATAAATAAAATGATGGACAGTAAGAAAAATTACCTGCAACAGTGAACAATTACAATCAGACTGTGACGTGGAGTAGAATAACGCACTGTGAGCTGGATTTTGCCCAGAGATTCCTCATTCAGGGCCATGCCACTGGAAGAAAAATGAAGAAAAGGATTTGCTTATATACTTTACCTCTGTAATTGAATTTCAGAGGTTTGAAACCTTATTTATGTCATAACTTAGAGCAGTGTATTCTCAATTACAATAGTTCGTTTACAAAATACAACAGTTAAAATTAATCAACAAACCTGACTCAGATCATCCTTAAAAGTCTACAGTAGCACTTCAGCAACCAAAGGAAACATAATGCTTTGAGTTAAGAATTGTTCTATGATTCTTTATATTTCCTAATTCTACTCTAATTTTTACTCTACAATAAACTGTGTGTTTAGAAATCTACATTGGATATTTGGTATGCAGAGAATTTAAGCGCTCAAGAAAGAGATGCAGACCCCAAAAATCAGTGTGCCAACCATCCGACAATTATCCCAGGATCACAGTTATACATTCCTTTCTGGCACAAAAACACAAAAGGAAAAGCGGCCCAACCATGGCTAACAAAAGAAATTAAGGATAGTATTAGATCCAAAGAGGAGTCATATAAAGTTGCCAGAAAAAGTAGCAAGCCTGAGGATTGGGAGCAGTTTAGAGTTCAGCAAAAAAGGACCAAGAGATTGATTAAGAGGGGAAAAATAGAGTATGAGAGTAAACTTGCAAGGAACATAAAAGCAGACTGTAAAAGCTTCTACAAGTATGTAAAAAGAAAAAGATTAGTGAAGACAAATGTAGGTCCCTTACAGTCAGAAACGGGAGAATTTATAATGGGGAACAAGGAAATGGCAGAGCAATTAAACAAATACTATGGGCTGGATTTTCATAGACCCGTGGAGGCGTGTGGGGGGTTAAAATTGCGAAAAGTGGCAGGCAGACCTGATCCCGCCTCCACGCAATTTTGATGAAATCGTGTGCGGTGGTCCCGTCTCCGTCCCGCCTCCAAGAGGCGGGAGAGGCCATTAAATAACAAGCCCTAAATTGGCTCTGTAATGCCATTTTGAAACGTTTTAGCTAGTTTAACCCTTTTCCCACGTGAAGCATGCCTGATCTGAAACACGCCAGTGAAACCTGGCGGGAGCACAAGTGGATAGCTGACTATCAGCTGCAGGTCCACTATTACAACAGAGATGTGATGAAGGTAGTAGTAGTATTAGGTCTGAAAGTCGCCTCTGATGCTGCTGCATTGAATGTCTTCAGAGACTGCCTGGCCTTTGCTGTGAGAGGACCTGAATACAAAAACAATTCTCTCTCTCTCTCTCTCTCTGAGATGCTGCTCATTTTGCATCAAGGTCCTCTCACAGCAAAGGCCAGGCAGTCTCTGACCTGCAATGCAGCAACAATGATGACATCATCAGAGGTGACGTTCAGACTGAAACCACTAGTTGGTTCATGGGTTCCCACATGCTGGAACTCAATTGCCCAATTAAGTGAAAATTGCATCAATCTCCCACATCCAATTGCAGTCGGGTGGATAACACAAAATGCGGATGACACGACCCCAACCCGCCCCAGTGTCAAAATCCAGCCCTTTGGTTCTGTCTTTACAGAAGGAGGACACAAATAACTTCCTAGAAATGCTAGGGAACCAAGGGTCTAGTGAGAAGGAAGAATTAAAGGAAATTAGTATTAGTAAAAAAAGTGCTGGAGAAATTAATGGGACTGAAAGCAAATAAATCCCCAGGGCCTGATAATCTGCATCCCAGAGTACTAAAAGAGGTAGCCATGGAAATAGTGGATGCATTGGTTGTCATCTTCCAAAATTCTATAGATTATGGAACAGTTCCTGCAGATTGGAGGGTGGCAAATGTAACCCCACTATTTAAAAAAGGAGGGAGAGAGAAAACAGGGAACTACAGACCAGTTAGCCTAACATCAGTAGTAGGGAAAATGCTAGAGTCTATTATAAAGGCAACACGGTGGCATAGTGGTTAGCACTGGTGCCTCACAGCGCCAGAGACCCGGGTTCGAATCTGACCGCGGGTGACTGTCTGTGTGGAGTTTGCACATTCTCCCCGTGTCTGCGTGGGTTTACTCCGGGTGCTCCGGTTTCCTCCCACAGTCCAAAAATGTGTGGGTTAGGTTGATTTGGCTATGATAAATTGACCCTTAGTGTTAGGGGGGATTAAATATGTGGGGTTATGGGGATAGGATGGGATATGTGTACTGTGGGGATTAAAGCAGGGACAGGGTACTGGATTTGGATGATCAGCCATGATCGTATTGAATGGCGGAGCAGGCTCGACGGGCCGAATGGCCTACTCCTGCTCCTAGATTCTATGTTTCTATGATGTGATAACAGGGCACTTAAGAAATATCAACAGGATTAGACAAAGTCAACATGGATTTATGAAAGGGAAATCGTACTTGACAAACCTCCTGGAGTTTTTTTTTGAGGATGTAACTGGTAGAATAAATAAGAGAACCAGTGGATGTGGTGTATTTGGATTTTCAGAAGGCCTTTGATAAAGTCCACATAAGAGGTTAGTGTGCAAAATTAAAGCACATGGGATTGGGGGTAATATACTGGCATGGATTGAAAATTGGTTAACAGACAGGAAACAGAGAGTAGGAATAAATGGGTCTTTTTCGGGGTGGCAGGCAGTGACTAGTGGGGTACCGCAGGGATCAGTGCTTGGGCCCCAGCTATTCACAATATATATCAATGATTTGGATGAGGAAGCAGAAAGGCAGAGTATTATTTAAATGGTGCTAGATTGGGAAATGTTGATGTACAGAGGGGCCTGGGTGACTTTGTACACCAGTCACTGAAAGCAAACATGCAGGTGCAGCAAGCAGTTAGGAAGGCAAATGTTGCATGTTGGCCTTCATTGCAAGAGGATTTGAGTACAGGAGCAAGGATGTCTTACTACAGTTATACAGGACCTTGGTGAGACCACACCTGGAGTACTGTTCGCAGTTTTGGTCTCCTTACCCAAGAAGGGATATATTTGCCATAGAGGGAGTGCAGCGAAGGTTCACCAGACTGATTCCTGGGATGGCACAACTGTCGTATGAGAGATTGGGTCGACTAGGCCTGTATTCACTAGAGTTTAGAAGAATGAGAGGGGATCTCATTGAAACGTATAAAATTCTGACAGGGCTAGACAGACTGGGTGCAGGGAGGATGTTTCCCCTGGCTGGGGGCTCTAGAACGAGGGGGTCACAGTCTCAGGATACGGGGTAGGACATTTAGGACTGAGATGAGGAGAAATTTCTTCACTCAGAGGGTGGTGTACCTGTGAAATTCTCTACCACAGAAGGCTGTGAAGGCCAAGTCACTGAATATATTTAAGAAGGAGATGGATAGATTTCTAGACACAAAAGACATCAAGGGGTATGGGGAGAGAGCAGGAATATGGTATTGAGATAGAGGATCAGCCATGATCATATTGAATGGCGGAGCAGGCTCGAAGGGCCTACTCCTGCTCTTATTTTTCTATGTTTCTATCACGTCTGACAGGAATCTAAGCCACGAACCCTGGCAGGCTCTCCGGGGTCAGCCGGAGGTTCCCTCACTGCTTTGACAATGGTAGACACCCACACTTGTAGCTGTGCATCTAGATTGCCTGACATTGTAAATTCTGGCAAAGGTGGTGGTGGGTGGGGGCAGTGCAGAGGTGTCACCCACCATTCCCCTGGAAACAAAGAGAGCGCTTTCCCACAGCAGTCCTATTAAAAATTCCAATCTTCAACCCTCGTCAGGGAGACACACTTGGCTTGACAGGCATCCCTCAGTTATCCATATATCAGGTGCATTTGAGGACCTGGGTCATAGGAATTCCTGACATAGGGAATCTCTACCTCCATTACAAGCATGGCATTGTTTGGGGCAGGTGATGGTTCCACTCCTACCTAGCGTATCCATGTCTTGGTCTAGTTTATGGCCCTTTCTGGCGGACTCCTGTCAAATTGTGGCAATACATGGGAATGGCTGATTTTTAAATAGATTACTGAATTACTTAAACAGGTTAGAAATAACTCTAGTGTATACTAGATTTTTCATTAAACATTCCTATTATTCTATTGTAAAATATGACTGTGACACTTTCACTCTAAGGTAATACAGCTTTCACTGACCCTCCTGTGGGTGAATCAATTAATCCAAATGTTCCAAAAAAATACACTGATCAGGTGGCAACTTTTGGGTATTGAGATCTCATGTGTTAGTTCAGTTTCTAGCCCATCATAATTGTCTAACTCATTCTCTGATTCCTTTTGTTTATAACTGGCCTGTATGGGTCTTCCTACTCAAGCTACATATGCCACTCAAATGATCATTTCTACATTGAAAGTCTGGTAACTTGGCGACAAACTGGCAATATGTTGAACAAAATTTTTGAATATTGGGAAAGTAAGATTTGGATAAATGATGAAGTCATTACAGAGATATCAATCAATCTTCAATTAAAGAATAAATCTATGAAAATACAGACAATTCTAAAGCACAAAGTATGGCAGAAAGTCAAACCCACAAGCAGGTAAAGGTGACAGAAGATCAACTGAGAATGTCAACTTTTTTCTGACCATCACCCAAGCAGATTCAAACAATAAAACTTGAAAGAAGAGAAATAAACTACAACATTACCAGAGAGTAACATTAGCATGCATTAGTTTGTTTAAATAAACTTAGTAAGCTTTAGTCCAGGGATAATAAGCAAGGAATTTTGGAGGCTGTCAACTATTAAAAAAAAACTTGCATTTATATAGCGCCTTTCACAACCACCGGACGTCACAAAGCGCTTTACAGCCAATTAAGTACTTTTGAAGTGCAGTCACTGTTGTAATGTAGGAAATGTGGCAGACAATTTGCACACAGCAAGCTCCCACAAACAGCAATGTGATAATAACCAGATAATCTGCTTGAACCCACAACCTTCTGACTCAGAGGTGAGGGTGCTACCAGCTGAGCCACTTTGTGTTTATAGTTCAGTGACAATCACAGTGACAGATTTTAGCCCTTGGTAACCTTAGCCTGCTATAAGAATTGTTTTATGGTTCTTAGTCATATAGTCATCTCAAAGTTGCAATGACACTTAATTTCACCTGAGATTTCTGCCTAGTTATATTTCAAGAGTTGTATCACTAGGTACAAAATTTGTCATCTATAGCATTTAATTTCTGTACTTTAAGATTCAAAACATGTAAAGCGTTTAAAGACAATAATATTCACAAAAGCCCGCACTTTTGCAGTTGCAGATCTCTGTCATGAAGTTCGACGTTAGAACTGGTAAATGAAGATTCCAAAGTAGTACTAGACAAATCTCTTTTTCTCAAGGCCTCTGAGGAGTTGGATTGTGTTGGCGTTGTTGGCAGTTCTGGTTTAATTTCATCAATATTTTTAGACTGTCTATCATTTTCTCCTCCATCCATCTGGTCACATACTACATTATTACCACACATCTTTGGAACATTTGGTGATCTTGGTGTTGAAGGTGGAGTGTCAGGTTTGCTTCCAGTTTTCTTTTTCTTGATTGAAATAGGACCTTTTTTAAGGGCATTCAGACCTGTGTAGACACTGTCAGGATCTGGTTCCTCAATGGTTAGTATCTGTGTGTATTTCACAAAGAGCAAATGTCAGCCAGCAATTCACAGCCATAAGCCCTTGCTATTTCGAATACTAATCATCCTAATAATTTAACATTTATTTTCCTCGGAGGATTGGCCACCCCAACGGCTCAAGGATAAATGCACCATGTGATGTGGCACTACACTATACTGACCAGGAAAGCCCCAAGGTTCAGTCTCTAGTCTGCACGGTTAGCCTATTTCATCCAGGCGGCAGTGGGAGAATGCTATAATGTTTCTCAGTTAACTCCCTCTCTGGGCTAAGGATGGGAAAAAGTATCAGGCATGATTTCTGCTTCTGACAGCTGACCCATTACTCCAGCTGCAAGTGTTCCAAGTGAGGACACAACTGGGGTAATTTCCATGGTCAAATAAAACACCAACCTCATGCATGAAGTAGCCCTTTCAATGAGATATTTGAATTCAACTCCAGCTATGACAGAGGGATCAAAGTCTCCTCATTTTGATGGCTGCTAAGTCTCGCAGATGAAATTTATTTGGGAGATCTTAATCCAGTTCCGCAGCACAAAATTGACCAGAATTTTGCTGCCATTACAAACAAATGAGGCTAGAAGTTCTGATTGGCAAAGTTACACATGGAAGCTGAATGTGTTCATACTACATTCTTATGTGCCTTATTTTTAAGCATGATGCAGAAATTGATAGCCAAGTTCCGCACCCATGAGGACGGCCTCAACAGGGATCTCAGGTTCATGTCACGCTACAGAACGTGACTCGACATCGTTGTCTGTTTTTCCAGTTTTAAAAAAAAGTATATATATATATATATATATTACACTGTGTAATCGATTTGTATTCCCTCACTGTACCTGTACCTGAAGAAGGAGCAGAGCTCCGAAAGCTCGTAATTTTAAATAAAACTGTTGGACTATAACCTGGTGTTGTGCGACTTCTTATTTTTAAGCAGGCATTAAATTGTTTAAAATAAATAGCACGCACAGAAACATAGGAAGAGTGCTTTAAGTATTCAAATGGGAACTTTGCCAAATCAACATTTTACAACATGGGTCTTTAATTGAAGGATTGTATCACCTTCAAAAGAAACTGTACAGGGCTAAATCTAAAATATTGGACTATTCAACAGAGGTGAATATTAAATCTAAGCTCATTTTGACCATATTGGATTCAGCTTACATTGCAAGCTAACAAAACTTTCACGCCCATGGCCACAAAAACATATATCCATATCTAAGGAGGCAGAATGCCCCAAAATAATAATTTCTCTGGTATATTTAACCTACCCGAAGGACCAACTTCAATTTTATAAGGCTGCTGGGACCTGAATGTTCCAGTGGAAATCTTTGGTCAAGGGTCATATCAGAGGCTTTCAACAAATGGTAGAAAGGCACAGTCAAGATCCCAAGGGCACACTCTCGGTCTTTGTCTTTGATCTTTTCAAAACAAATTGCATTAGTAGTTCATATAGGTTACTGTATAAAAAACATTTAATAAATCACTTCTATTATAAATCCGTAATAGATATGCACATACCAAAATTATATTAGCCAAACAGCCTCTAATTACTGAAAATAACTTTAAATTCTATCGTAGTTTACCCAAACATGGTTCATACTTATGCAAGTAATTCCATTTTAAGAGGCACTGTGGAAGAAGGAGATTATTAATTGGATTGTTAATTTCCCAGATAATAGGAAACAGGAAATGATCAAAGGCAATTGTGCTAACTGGGCAATTGTTACCAATGCTGTTATCCTAGGGATTTCTTTGGGGACTACTGCTGTTTGCCAAAACAGGGGGATTCCAGTTCTTTAGCAAAAGCAGTTTTGGATTGTATGAAGCCACTTTTGCTTAAGAACCAGAATGCTATTCTGGAGCACTCTAGCCTGCAATAATTACCAGACATAGATGAACAATACAAGTTAGACAGCTAGATTTCAATTGATCACCTTTGAGGCTAGGGAGAAAATGTATTAAAGTTTCAGTAAGAAATGTAATATGGTCCGTTAACAGACACATTTTGCATGATCTTGGTAGTCCTTTAGATTATTAAATTTGACTAAAAACCCAGAAAGATTCAAGTAGGAAATTTCTTTCAATGTATAAACATTGATAGTTCTGAGCATGTGCATCTTTAATGTTTGATGAAGGAAGAACATTATAAAATGTGCCTATACTAACACATTCTAAAGCCAGTAAGGTGGCAAGTTAATATTTGCAGATTTTCTACTTCCTAATGTAAATCCGTGTCTTCTAAATGGAGCAGGCTGAATTGATTCAGACAACTAAATCCAGTTACATTTCATGCAATATCTCATTCAGGGTAATCTTTCATGGACAGATATTTATACAGGTCACATTGTACAGCCTAGAAATTTGGTCACAACTATTTTTGGATACATGGGGAGGCATAGTTTGCACTCCCTGCACCTGAATGGTGAGGCCCGTGGCTCTCCAGATATTGGGCCTCACGCCTTATTTCAATGTTGCCGGCGAAGCGTGAAGAGGACTCCAAGTCTGGGCCACTGCGACAAGTGTTGTCGGGGATGGGAGCCGGGTCAAGATCAGGGCCAAGAGGAGTGGCAATGGAAGAGGGGTTCAGGAGTGGTGATAGGGTCCTTTAGTGTAGGGTCGGGTGGGGCACTCCTGCTCGACCCGGCTCCAGATTCAGGTAAGTGACCCATCTTCTTTGTTGCATGCGATCACTAGGGCTGGTTTCTCGGAGTGCCTTAGGGCAAAGCGATCTTCCAGAAGGGGCCCTGACATAACGGTTAGGCCCCATATTTGCATATAGCAAAGGGCCTAACACCTGTTTCAGTCATGGATAAAAGGTGCCTCTCGTTTGTTCTTACCCAATATGGCGAGTGGCGTAATTCAGGCCAGAAATGTGCATGAGCTTCCTGCCAGCTATATTGGGGCCTTAGTAAGTCTGAGCTGAGTGGACCAATTGCTAGACCGACATGTTTTGGGGTTTCGTTAAAGTGATTTCAAAATCTGCACTTCTTCAGGCTTCTTTTCAGTACCAAAATGCGTGAATTTATTCTATACAATACTGACATTGCTTTATTCCAATCCAATTTCTGATAGCAGCTTTACATATAACATTGTACTTTACCTCGATGTTTAGTTCCTCGGAATGAACATTTTTGATGAAGAATGTAAATGCTTGTTCCCAGATTGGTGCACTGGTATTGTAGCAAATCTGTGAATCCAAAATTGCTCGTTAGGTATACTGTCCTTCACAATGCTGATTAATTTTGAAAATTAGTTAATTGATTTTTTAAATTCAAATGCTAACTGTTGTCACGAATTTCTTACTGGCAAAGAAGGAATTCCCTTCCTGTGAAGAAATGGTCTATTGGGGATACATTTAATAAAATACAAGTCTCCCACAATCTTTGAAATTATCAGGTTTTAATAGTTGGATCTATGCATAAATTATCTAACATTACACCACAATTTCTGAACTCCCTCAAAGCAGGCTACAGATGTGCACTTCCATTCATCCTTCTCAAGGGAGATTAGGGATGGGCAATAAATGCTGGCCTTGCCAGCGACGCCCACATCCCAGGAATGACAATTAGAGTTTTTCATTTTATTGCCCTAATTGCACAGTCATGATGATTAGCTGCTGTAAGTGGTGATAATCATGCTGCCTCCCAGGACTACACAATGACTTTAAACCCTAGAGCACCACCAAAGCAACTGGTTTTTGATAGCAAAAACAAATTCCCTCTCAAAGACTCCTCGGGCAGCTGGCAGTTGAAAATCGGGGAGCAACGTGGGCCAGTAAGTGGGCAAGCAGCATGCTTAAATATGCATACTGATTTCCATCATCGGTCGACCCATTTGTACGAGGTGTTGAGAAGTATAACCAGCAGACTTCAAGGGATCCGCTTGGTGACTGCTCAAAAAACAGCCAAAGAAATTATTGTAGGGCCAGGAGGAACAGGAGTGCTGAGCCTACAAAAAAAAAATTCCAGCCTGTTGCTGGCCAGCCCTGGGATCGCCCTCTCTCTCCTCCGGTCCAACTGGTCACCCGGCTCATTGTGGGAGCTGGCTGATTTCCTGCCCATTTACAACCAGGTAACTGCAGCATGGTGCCCGTTTGGTGCCCACAACTCGCAGCAGCATTTAACGTAGGTCTGAACCATTTTCTGGTTTGGGCCTCTCGTCATCGGCTTTGGGCGGGCGGCAGGGCCGTTCTGCCGATTTTGCTCAGGGTTTGGTTGGAAGTTGTAGATCACCCCCCATCTTATCCGATATAGAAGTGATTCTGCTGTTAAGCTTTACTGCAACTAAATATGTATGAGAAATTCAACTCATGCAATTTACATTGGCCCAGGTTTTGCGGTCAGCGGTGAAGTGACGGTGCTCACCGCTGACCTCGATGAATGCGCCCACAAAGTTTTAGTGGGCTCTGTGGCATCGATTTCCCTTTTTCTGATGTGACTTTCCATCTGAAGCCATCTATAGGGGATCTGTGACATCCATCAGTGATGTCATCAAGCAGGCTGAGCAACCAATCACATTGAAGAATTCTCACAGACAGCAAACCAGGAAGTAAAAAGCAGGTTATGTCATTCACTTTTTAATGATTTTACAGAAAACAAAATAAAGATTGGAACATACACATGGGATTAAGGTAGGAGCTGAAATATCAAACAAATTTAAAAAAATTAATAATTTGAAAATCTATGGGATTTTTATCATGGAATGGAGGGAATGACTCTCCACACTTGTAAAATTAGTTTTTCAGGGCCAGAGAGGTTGTTTAGCAGTAATTATAACTTAGTACGGTTAAAAACTCAGTTACACTTCATTCAATAAGGCTTAACTTTTTCAATGGTTTTTACAGTAAGAATAGTGCATAAAAAGTTGACGTTCAAGTCAAATCACTGATTCTGTGTTGAGTGCATTTGCGAAGACTGCAACAGAGCATCCTGTGGAGGAGCAGGGTATCACCGACAGCATCTTCTGGATTTCTGCGTTTAACTGCGCGCATGTGCGGACACCAGAAGTTGCTGTCAGTTTTACACAGTAATGACAGCAAACACTGACAGTTTCACCGACATTACAACTGTAAATTCCGGGCCACTACCCTGTAGAACGTACAGCTTTGAATATGGACAACTCGTACCTTGCTTTCTTGCTTACTGTTTTCTACAACAAGCTGAACAGAGCAGCTAGGTTCCAAGCTGGCTTTCTTTATCGACTGTGAATGGAAAAATAGCATAATCCTTCATTGAAAACATGCTGATATATTTGTGTGAACAATGTTTAATTACTATAAAGGCTATCAATGACTAACTGCTACTAATTACCCAGCTCATAAAATTAGATTTCTTTTGATGTTATTGTTTCTGACTTTATAACCTTTCGGTGATGATGTTATTAGCTTAGCTTTTGTCTCCCAAGATCATAAAATGCTTTTGGTCCACTTATAGACGACACATATTCCTATAGTTTAAACAAATAAAATAACGCTGATTTTCCAAGTCCAGCAAAAATAACGTTGAGCTGGCGCATCTAGGCCAGCAACTGAGAGGGTGGGTCATACGAGCTAAGCAAAGAGTTCCAGCAAGAGTCCTTTCCCCTAATTTAAAAAGGCTACTAGCACATGAAAGGTTTGTCCAGAGAGGTTAGTCTGTAGCATAGTTCGCTAGAGAGCGGAAAATTCTGCAAGGTAGAAGCTCATCATTAAAGGGGAACGTGGTGGATAGAAAAGAGGGCTAATTGTCCAAATGGTACAGTGGAGAAGTGTGGGCAACACTGTCCCTTTGATGCTGAAGATGCTGCTCCAGGAGATGCACCAAAGGAGGATGAGCCTATCTGAGGCTGGAGCCCACTCTCCAGTAACAGGTATTAGCTGCATGGAGGGAAGTTACCGACAGTCAATGCACTCACTTAGGTATGTGCTGCATTGATTGGCCATCTTCAGCAAAATTTTTCCTCATTGCAGCCAAGTATAAGGGACCCAAGTTGGAAACTACCGCGCCTTGAAGGATGTACCATTTCAAAACATTCTATGAAACCATTACCCTTTTGGACTCAGTCTTTCATTGTGCCAAAAGTGGATTGCACACTTTTCTTGCAGGTGGCACGTGTAAAACAGAAAACAGATCCTGAAGCTTCCACCTCAAAGCACTCCTTGGCTTTTTGGGGGTTTCTCGGTGAAGCCAATTACCAGGGATGCAAAGGTTAACTCTGGTCTCCCAAGAGCCATCCCCATCAGTTTTTCATCATCTTCCAAAAATGCTGGCATAATGGACTACCACATAATGAAGGCGTCATGGCTGTTTCTCGTATGACAGACATTTGTTTAAAGCTGAGGATACACGGCAAGCTGCTGTGCAAGATGTACCAGGTTGGAAGTAAGTGTTTAGCAGTTCTAAGGAGACATCATAGGGTTTAGTAGCTCCAGGGGGGTAGCCCTAGGTTTTGGTAGCAATTGAGGGTTAGTACTTGACTTGGAAGTACTGGAATTGGAGCCCTGGGGTTTGGCATGAGTATAGTGTTGCAGCGGGGGCTGGATTTTGGCAGCATGGGGAGGTGTCCTGCAGTTTGGCAGGACTATGGAAGGGGGAAAGTGGAGTTTGGCAGAACAGAGGGATGCAATGTGGGGTACGGTTCACTAGTGTAGTCCTGTGGTCTGTCAGCTGTGAGAAGGGAAAGGTCAAGGATCTGAAAGCATTGGCGGTGGTGGGGGGGTCCCGAGTCTGGCAGCACTGCTTTGTAAGTTTATAATAGATCTCTAGATTGAACTAATGGTTTTTGGTTTAATATAATTATACATTAGATTTAATGTAATACTACAAAATTACCTTGATGTACTTTGGTTTGTTCTTTTTCTTCACACTGTACTCATTGTTAGTATATTCAAATGGATTTCTCTTAGAGAAAAATAGATAACTTTCATTATACATTTATACAAGGAAATAAAAACAGTTTCCAGTTAGACTATGTTTTACTAATTCATTGAGGAATTGAACAACAATTTACAGCAACGCACAGAAAAGCCACAGACTCATCTCAAGTGTCAGAGTTTTGAGTTATGAGGAAAACTGGAGATTTGGGCTTTTCAGCATGGAAAGGAAGCAGCAGAGAGATGATTTGATAGAGGTATAGAAGATAGAAAATGGTATGGAAAAGGTTAATCTGTAATACTACTTTAAATTAAACAGTAGGAGTAAGAAAAGGGGACACAGGTTAAGACTTCTGGGGGGAGAATTCGGTATCGCCCCATTTGGGGCGCAATTATCGGCCTGGCGCAAAGTTTAGCGCCTGGCACTAATTATCGCCTCCGACTGCAAACTTGGCTTCTATCGCCCCTGGAGGTGATTGGAGCACTAAATCAGGCGCTACACACCTCTCTTAAGGCGCTAACGCCAGAGGAGCGAGGCGCTACCTCAGAGCGCTGGCGAAGCTCATGTGATGTCAGTTAGCAATGGAACACCGACACACTGGCGCTGGCCAGTTCTTAAAGGGGAGGGTCGATTTTGCTCTCCAGCCACACCCTGCTCATTGCAGTCTTGAATCTCGGCCTGGACAGACCTGTACATCAAATCTGCTGGAAAGAACAATGGCGAGGCCCAGGGAACGAGCTCAGAGTGCAGCCCCCATAGTCTCTTCTAAATCGATGCAAGGAAGGTCAAATCAAAATGAACCTGCAAAGTGCTGCTCAGTACCCAAAACTCCTTCACACAGCGTTGAATCTCTACAGAAGTCTCTCTCTCTCAGAATGCGTGGTGCAAAAATGTCGCCGACAAAAAAAAGTAGGAAGCGGCCGCCTTTAAATAGCGCTCCCCCAGTCCCTTCCTGACTGCTAAATGTTCCCCTCTACCTGTCGTTGCTAGCGGCAGGCGGAAAGACGGGGCGCCACTCAATATCCGGTCAGGGGCGCTACACGCTCAACTGATGTCACGATCTGCAGGCGCAGGAGATCGTGGCGGTAGTGTTTAGCGCCGCCGCAAAATGTCTGGTCAATTTCACGAGCGGCGCAAACATCGTCGCGCCCGGGCGCTAGTTGTTTTGCCTCTTAGGACGCTAATGGGAGGCGCTAATCAACTGAATTCCCCCCCCCCCCGGACTAATATCAGATGGTTCTTCCTTACAGAGAGAACAATTAAGACTTGGAATAGACTTCTGGGTGGAGGTGATCTATTTTAGTTGTGATTCGTACTGGTGTAGATTGCCGTCTTACATTTAATCATATATTGCATTTTATGGTCATTAATCCCTAGAGTTACATTACTTCTTTATTATGGATGGTACTCTGATCACTTCTAAGAACTAGGTCTAGATACGAGTTACCCCCAGTGAGTAGTTATTTTAATGTTCGATGTGAGATGGTGCAGGAGGGAGGGCTTTAGATTCCTGAGACATTGGGACCGTTTCTGGGGAAGGTAGGACCTGTACAAGCCGGACGGGTTACACCACAACAGAGCCGGGACCAATATTCTCGCAGGGAGATTTGTTAGTGCTGTTGGGGAGGGTTTAAACTACCTTGGCGGGGGGGATGGGCACCAGCATATAGGAGTAGAAAAGAGGAATAAGGTGCATAAAAGAGTGATTATGTTGGATAATATTAGAGCCGGTAGTACCACCATATTAGATAGGAGCAGACTAAGAAAGACTATGAAAAATTCAAAAATGGGTTCAGAATGCATGTACGTAAACGCACAAAGTGTGGTGAATAAGGTTGGTGAGCTACAAGCACAATTAGCCGTGTGGCAATATAATGTTGTGACAATAACAGAAATGTGGCTTTAAAACGGTGAGAACTGGGCACTTAATATTCAAGGGTAAAAGGTGTTCAGAAAAGATAGGGAAGGAAAAAGAGGTGGGGTGGCAGTGCTGATTAAGGAAAACATTGTAGTGTTGGAAAGGGAGGATGTTCTTGAGGGGACAAGGACAGAATTCATTTGGTTAGAGTTGAGGAGCAAAAAGGGCAGGATCACGCTATTGGGGGTATTCTATAGGCCTCCAAATAGTGAGGGGGAGGTAGAGGAGCAAATCTGCAGGGAAATCGCAGAGATAGGCAAGAGCTATAGAGTGGTGATATTGGGGGACTTTAATTACCCAAATATCGACTGGGATAATGCTAGGGTAAAGGGAAAGGAGCGGGAGGAATTTCTGAAATGTGTTCAGGAGAATTTCCTTGACCAATATGTTCTTGGCCCAACTAGGAAGGAGACATTGCTGGATCTGGGGAATGAGGTGGGCCAGGTCGACCAAGTGTCTGTGGGAGAACACTTGGGTACGAGTGATCATCGTATCATAAGATTTAGATTAGCAATGGAGAGGAGCAGGGAACAATCTAGAATGGAACTTCTAAATTGGAATAGGGCTAACTTCAATGGGATGTGAAAGGATCTAGCCAGGGTAAAATGGAACCAAAGACTGACAGGAAAAACTGTAACGGAACAATGGGTGATCTTTAAGGAGGAGATGTTCCAAGTACAGGCTAGGTACATTTCAACAAGAGAGAAGGATAAGGGAACCAAAGCAAGGGCTCCTTGGATGACGAGGGAGATAGAGAAGATGATGAAACAAAAAAAGAGGGTGTATGATGCATGTCAGGTGAATTCATCAAGGGAGAACCAGACCCAATACAATAGGTTGAGAGGGGATGTGAAGATGAAAATACGATTGGCAAAGAGAGAATATGAGAATAGAATGGCAGTTAACATAAAAGGGAATCCAAAAATCTTTATAAAGCGCTGGTTAGGCCACAACTGGAGTATTGCGTCCAGTTCTGGTCACCACACAATAGGAAGGATGTGAAGGCCCTTGAGAGGGTGCAGAGGAGATTTACCAGAATGGCTCTGGGGATGAGGGATCTTAGCTACAAGGACAGGTTGGAGAAGCTGGATTTGTTTTCATTGGAGCAAAGGAGGTTGAGGGGTGATTTGATAGAGGTGTACAAGATTATGACGGGTTTGGATAGGCTAGGCGGGGAAAGGCTGTTCCCACTAGTTGATGGTACAAGGACTAGGGGACACAGATTTAAGGTTTTGGGCAAGAGATACAGGGGGGATGTGAGGAAAAACTTTTTTACACAGCAAGTGGTGATGACCTGGAATTCGCTGCCGACAGAAGTGGTGGAAGCGGAGACACTCAATGTTTTCAAGGGGAGACTGGATAGGCACTTGAAGGAAATAAACTTGCAGGGCTACGGGGATAGAGCAGGGGAATGGGACTGACTGGATTGCTCTACAGAGAGCCGGCACGGACTCGATGGGCCAAATGGCCTCCTTCTGTGCCGTTATGACTATGACTCTGTGACTATTTCAGAAGCTAAAATAAATTATTCTACAAATTAAATCACATTTAAAGTAAATATATATAACCATTTACTTACAGGCAGATGATATGCACTATCCAGATAAACAACCAGTACTGCATTTGATTGGCCTGAAAGAGTCGGCCTCGGAGTATATTCCTGTAAATTAGAGGCACAAAGTAGCATTTTTCTCTTTCACATGACTTTATGGCCTTATTCCTTTAACATGCAGGTTTGAAAACAAATATATATTGGCATTATTCAAATTTGATCCAATCTATCACATTTTGTAATTGAATTATGATTTTTAACATTTACTTAAAATTTCAACAATTACTTTTCTTACAGTATTTACAAATCATGCAGTGATATTCTAATATCGGGGAAAATTTCCTCTGTGTGCTATATGTAGTGAAATCATAACTGTGTTTAGAAGGAATATTAGTAGATCTCCATGGCATTGTTCACAGTGAAAATTTCCATTTTGTCAGTTTATGTCCATGCTGTTCGAAACATACCATAGGTTCTTTTTCTAGAACGGTGAGCAAGGACAGCCATTCAAGCTTTAGATGTACTTTTCCATGCTCCACATCACTCAGAGGAAACCACTGTAACAGGCAGAATGTTTAAGTAAGTAAAGGCAATGGCAGCAGGAAACAGTACTATAAAACCAAGGGACCGCATATCATGAATCTAAATTAAAGACAGACCAACTTTCACCCATGGGATCAATAATTTGCCCCTTGACTCGACATAGCTGTACAATCATTTGTAAATGTAGCTCTAGTGTCTTTTGGGAGGTTCCAAGGAAATGGATTAATTGTTCTTCCTTACAAGCAAAATTAACTTTACTTCGTAACAAAATTATGCAGTGTCAAATGATTCATGAACAACAACAGTTTTAAACGGTATTATGATTCGAACATGCTGGTCTGCTTCCCTTTCTATTTGTAAATCGCCTAAGTCTAGACTCTAGATACTGCAGGCAAGAGATTTCTTTCCATCTAAGAGACACGTCTGAGGGAAATATTATAAATCAACATTGCCGAGGAGTCTTGAATTTAACTAAATCGGAATTTGTTAATGCTAACCACTCTGCCAAGTTACACCACAGATGTCACTTATTTTACCAACTTAAAATTGCTCTCTAAAATGCACGTTGATAGCCGATGCCACAAAAGAAAGAGAAATTACACTCAAAATTGCCATAGGATGATGCAAAACACCTGGCAATCAATTTACACACTTCCACTGCTAGGAAAGTGACCACCTGACAATGCAGCCAAAGAGCATTTTGAGTGCAGCATTTAGTATCTTGTGGATGCTTGCAACGCACAAAGCAGACCAAAATAATGAAGGATAATACCACTGCACTGTATTTTGGCACTATACACAAAACGTTAAGCAAACTAGATTTAAAAAAAATATTAAGGTACACTTTGATTGTGTGGAGGGAAAAGATTCATACTTTCATTTTTTTCCAGACGTAACATTAATAAGGCTTGTTCACCTTTTTCAGCCATAAAATGGAATTTTTACCTCACACTAAAGGTATTCACAAGACAAATAAAAATATATCACAACTGGAATGTAGCACAATCGGTCCTTAATAGGAAGTGAAAGCTTGGACTGTTCTGCTTATGTACTAAAAAGTGTCATTTTAAATGAGTTTTTATTGGAAGTTGTTTTCAAAACCCCAACACCAGTACGTGGTGGAATGGTCACCATCTGTTACAGATCAACTAACGGCTACAATCCTATTCTATCTAAACTGTACAATCAGGGTTGCAGTTCCTGGAGTTCTTACCTCATCCACAACTCTGTCTTTCATTACTTCACCAAGGTCTATAACGAGGCTGTAAATCAGAATACAAAATAAAAAGAAAAAAAACACTTGCATTTATATAGCGCCTTTCACGGCCAGCGGACATCCCAAAGCACTTTACAGCCAATGAAGTACTTTTTGAAGTGTAGTTACTGTTGTAATGTGGGAAACACGGCAGCCAATTTGTGCACAGCAAGGTCCCACAAATAGCAATGTAATAATGACCAGATAATCTGTTTTTGTTATGTTGGTTGACGGATAAATATTGGCCAGGACACCGGGGATAACTCCCCTGCTCTTCTTCGAAATAGTGCCATGGGATCTTTTACCAGATGGGGCCTCGGTTTAACGTCTCATCCGAAAGATGGAAATAATTGCTACAACTCAGGATATATACAGGTTAACAACAGACTTTGGCACAAATTCCATTTTACATTGATTTCATGTTATATGCTTTGAATTGGCAGAACAGCAATAACCCATAACATTAAAGAGATAGCTGTCCTGATTAATCAGTGGGTAACTGCGTCGCCTGGTGTAGTTACTAAGTTACATGGGACAGAAAGGTTCCAGGTTTGATTCCTGCTTTGTACTGAGTTAGCAAATATCAGCTAGGCCAGCAAATAGGGGTTCTACAGTGGGCCTTCCTGATCACTATCTACTGACTCCATGTACTGCAAGTGTGCATGTGTTGTGGATGGATGTCAGACAAGAACAGGATAGAGCTTGGGTGTGATTCCCCCATGCCTAAACAGCATACTGACATTTCCCCATGCCTAAACAACGAACTGACATTCACTTTCAAGGTTTATACATTAAGACAGGGGGAAGATTGGCTCCTCCAAATACGGTGTGGGATTCTTCAAGATTCTCACGGAAAAAAGGGGTAGGGGGAGGCAATAATGATACAGCGCTATGAAACCATTCACATGGGCACTCAGGAAATCTTCCGATTTCATATATGGCCAGCCCTCCCCTCAATTAGATAAGGTACCAGAAGACTGGCAATGCCTCTGGAATTATTAAGTGTCGCCATCTACAGGAGAGGAAGGAGAAAATTGGGGGAAAAAAGTGATTATTGTGAAACATTGTGAGGAGTTACATCTGACCTGCCAAGGAAGTCATCCTTATCTGGGTCCTCATCAAAAAGTTCCATCTCCAAATCTTGACCAAGGGCCTCATGAACTACAGCCTAAAAAGAAAAACAGCAAAAGTATTGTAGGCCATCCACCCTTTCTCATGAACTTTTGAATTTTAGTATTTGAGTTAAAGAACTATCAAACAATGCCTAAATTTTAGAAGAGCTTACCTCATAGATTTCATACCATTCAGGATTTAAATTTCCTTTAATTGTTTTGCTGCGAAAGGTCTGTGTGCCAATTCGAATAAGAGCATAGGGATCAGACTTCCCTTGGACCATGCCCATAAGATATGTGTCTTTCCTGATCAAATCTGCAGCTTTGTTTAGATAAATTCTCACCACTCCCTGTAAAACAATGAGGAGATTTCCAGCATCACTACACAATATATTATTCAGATACAAATTATTTTTCTCCCAATGCGGAAATTGCTCCACAGTATGACAAATACTCAAATACGATTTTCGCCCATCCCTGATGATGCTGGTGCAAGTTGGGTACACTGTCTCATGGTTTGTACCTAAACACCAATAAATCATTTTCCTTATTATGCACTGTAAAACCTAGAATAGAAGTCACATTGTATTGTTGTTATGAAGTCCACACCCTAATTTAAACAAAGTAGTTTCCACATCTTGACTCTAAAGCAATGCTGCAGAACCATTTCTTGAACCCAAAGCCCTTGGGCAACAGTTCATATGTTAACAATATTTCAAAGTTCTACTTTGGTAAATATTTAAGATGTAGAATTTTTATTCCTATTCTGTACTACTTATAAATATAGGAGCACTTGAAATGTCATAATAGTATTGGATTAGAAGGTACATTTTCTATAATTTAACTAGAAAAGTTATGGAAAATGCTTGCAGACTGATAAAGTTTTCTTCTGAGTTTCTGTGTAAGTTGAACTGACAGATAAATTAGAGGTGGCCCAAGGAATTAATTCCTATCATTTCCAATTGTGATAAGAACCTAGACATTAATGAATGAAAGTTACTTACTTTGAGCTTTTGGAAACTGCAATAAAGCCATTTTTAGTTAATTGAGTGTCAGATACATCAAGATATAACAAGTCCCAACAAGTCCCCGAATACAATCTGAGAGTGTCCTCATTTAGAATAGACACAAACACAGATGTCATCAAAAATATCCAATTCTGCATATAGATGGGAGATGGGGGAAATCTTTTACCAGGCAGCCCATCCAGCCCAGTAAAGGAAACACAGACTCATCAAAATACCTTGAGTAGTTTACAGAAGATTCAGAAATACATCAAATTCCAATTATGCAAATAGTCAAAGTACACAGGAGACTAAGGCCTAGAAATTCAGGTGGTTTGTGCCACCCGTTAGCGCCATAAAATGGTGAAAAAACGGCAGCCAGCGCTCTTCCGCCAGTTGGTGGCGGGTCCCACGGCGGCCGCCATTTTTGGCAGGTCGGCAGCGCTGCCGTTGCCTGCTAATCGGCGAGATTATTTTAATGAGTTGGAGCATGACGTCAATTGGCATGCAATGCAGAGTTGATGCCGGGTCATCCATTTTGGAGTTCTCCACTCACATTGCCGCCCGCGTTAAATCACGCCAGTGAGTGCTGCCGCTAAAAGGTAGGACTTGAGGATGGACACCGGAACTTCAAACGTCTCCTTTGCCAAGGTTCTTCTCTTAAACTTTAATTTTTTGCCCATTTGGGGGGGGGGGGTTGCATTTTCTGGCAGCTTTCCGGGAGGCCTTCAGTGTTTGTGGGCCAGTAAATCAACAGGTGAACGCCATTGCAATGATTGAAGATGATCTGTGATAAGATCCCTTATCTGCATTCATGTCATAAACAAATAAAAAAGACAAACATCAGGTGGCAGCTAATATTTTTTGGAGCACGTATGGCAACTGCTCAGGTCGCTCCTTTTTTCCCCGTTCTCCTACACTGCGACCAGGAGACAGACAACCTTTGGCCATCTTCTGAGATTAGCGCTGCAAAGAGCGTGTTGCACTAGAAAATCACTGCCACTCTGATCTTAATAAGCAGGTAGTACCAAAATGCCGGCACTGCCAGCACTCTCTTGGTCGGCGGCTGTTACCCTTAACTGCCGATATTACCGGCAGGTTTCCAGCATTCCCCAATTTCTAGGCCTAAAAGACTATTCAGAATGTGCATTTGTCAACATAAGCTACTTACGTGTGGTAAAGGAAACTTTAACTGAGAAACATTGACTTGATTAATCAGTGGGCAGGTGAACCTATTAGGCAATACCATGTATGCTGCAATAGTGTCAAGAATCTTTGTGTCTGACAATTCACTGAAAGGAAGAAAAAATATCTGTTAGAAACAGCACAATAGCAAAACCAATGACCAACATTGTACTCTAATTTAGTATTCTCATCGCAAGGACCAGTGAGCAATAATCCTTGCACCACTGGGTATGCTAAAAAATGCAATTTTTTGTTTGTTTTTGTTAGGGTAAACAGAAATTTTTGTAATTAATATCCACTATTCATAAAGAGAGCTAAACTAGAATACAACTGAAATAAAAATGAAAAATGCTGGAAAGAAAGAATAGTTTTGTCAGCATTTGGAAAGACAAAACATTTTGGGTAAAGACCCTTCATCAGAATGTTCTGATGGAATGTCTATACCCCCAACGTTAACTGGTCTTCTCTTTTCAGATGCTGTTAGATTTGACATGTATTTCTAGCAATTGCCGTTTTATTTCAGATCTGCATTTTTTTTTCCTTCTTACTTTTAGGACAAATCTGCAAATCATAAACACTGCCACAGACACCCAGGGGCGCGATTATCGTCTGTGCACGGTTTATGGGTGTGGCCCATGAGGCAGTTGCCCAGAGATGTCAGTGTGGGAACTGTGATTTTCGGGGACAACCCTCATCATCGTCATCATGCAGTTGGCAGAGTGAAACGTGCTCCCAAGAGACAGCGCGGCAATATGGAGACAAGAAACCAGGCGGTGCAGCCTTCTGTCAAGGCCTGCAGCAGCAGCTTAAAAGGGGAGGTGCATTTGTCGCTGGGAACGGAAAGTAGTAACATTATGGAGCAGCAGGCAACACGAGTGCAGAACCTACAGCAGCAACTACATAAGTTTACAGAAGGTGGAAATATCACAAGCGACTGCCAGAAAAACGTCTCAAACTGCCATCCAACCTTACCTCACAGCAGCTGGAGATCCCTTTAAGTATCGCTAGACTTGGCGATCTCCTGTCTTGTACCGGCCATGGTTGATGGGTGGGAACAGGACATGATGGTAGTTAGGCAGAGATAAAAATGGCATTGGGGTCTAAATGACATCATTTGACCCTTATTTGCACGCATTTGAGGTTCCCACCTTTACCAGGCGGGAATTCTGGCCACCAGGATTCAAGTTTGCTCGAAAATTGAAATGGACGCCAAAGCAGCAGTAAGTCAGTTTCGACTAGAAGCCAGTTAATTTTGGCTCTGTTGCCGCCCCGTTTTTTAGCGCAAAGGGGGCGGTAGCAAAACAAAAACCACCCTCACATTGAGCAGAGTGTTTATCTAAAAGAAAATATGACTGAAAAGGACTAATCAGGCCAATCAAATGTGTTTTTCCACAAACTATATACAATTTCCCCCCAGGAAGTACATTTAATAAAAATATCCTAAGAGAGATGAATAACCACAGGTGAAACTTTTATGAAGACGACGCGATGAGACTTTCCTCCGACCAACAAAAGGTAATCGATCAAAACTCTAGAATATCAATGTAACATTATGACCTAGATTATTTAACCCTGACTAATTGCATTGCACAGATGATATTCCTAAAGTCTCAGCAGCATTGGAGCCATTAGCAAGAGGTTGCATTTATATAGCACCTTTCATGACCTAAGATGCCCCAAAGAGCTTCACAGCCAATGAATTACTTTTGAAGTGTAGCGACTGTTGTAGTGTAGGGAAACTCAGCAGCCAATTTATGTACAGCAAGGTCCCCACAAATAGCAATGAAATAAATGACCAGATAATCTGTTTTAGTGATGTTGGTTGAGAGATAATTTTTTTTTATTCGTTTATGGGATGTGGGCGTCGCTGGCAAGGCCAGCATTTATTGCCCATCCCTAATTGCCCTCGAGAAGGTGGTGGTGAGCCGCCTTCTTAAACCGCTGCAGTCTGTGTGGTGAAGGTACTCCCACAGTGCTGTTAGGTAGGGAGTTCCAGGATTTTGACCTAGCGACGATGAAGGGTCGGCGATATACTTCTAAGTCAGGATGGTGTGTGACTTGGAGGGGAACTTGGAAGTGGTGGTGTTCCCATGCACCTGCTGCCCTTGTCCTTCTAGGTGGAAGAGGTTGCGGGTTTGGGAGGTGCTGCCGAAGAAGCCTTGGCGAGTTGCTGAAGTGCATCTTGTCGATGGTACACACTGCAGCCACGGTACGCCGGTGGTGGAGGGAATGAATGTTTAAGGTGGTAGATGGGGTGCCAATCAAGCGGGCTGCTTTGTCCTGGATGGTGTCAAACTGCTTGAGTGTTGTTGGAGCTGCACTCATCCAGGCAAGTGGAGAGTATTGCATCACACTCCTTACTTGTGCCTTGTAGATGGTGGAAAGAATTTGGGGAGTCAGGAGGTGAGACACTCACTGCAGAATACCTAGCCTCTGACCTGCTCTTGTTGCCACAGTATTTATATGGCTGGTCCAGTTAAGTTTCTGGTCAATGGTGAGCCCCAGGATGTTGATGGTGGGGGATTCGGCGATAGTAATGCCATTGAATGTCAAGGGGAGGTAGTTAGACTCTCGCTTGTTGGAGATAGTCATTGCCTGGCACTTCTGTGGCGCGAATGTTACCTGCCACTTATCAGCCCAAGCCTGAACGTCGTCCAGGTCTTGTTGCATGCGGGCATGGACTGCTTCATTATCTGAGTAGTTGTGAATGGCGCTGAACACTGTGCAGTCATCAGCGAACATCACCATTTCTGACCGTTTGTTGGAGGGAAGGTCATTGATGAAGCAGCTGAAGATGGTTGGGCCTAGGACACTGACCTTCAACCACCACAACCATCTTCCTTTGTGCTATGACTCCAGCCAGTGGAGTGTTTTCCCCCCGATTCCCATTGACTTCAGTTTTACTCGGGCTTCTTGATGCCACACTCGGTCAAATGCTGCCTTGATGTCAAGGGCAGTCACTCTCACCTCACCTCTGGAATTCAGCTCCTTTGTCCATATTTGGACCAAGGCTGTAATGAGGTCGGGAGCCGAGTGGTCTTGGCGGAAACCAAACTGGGCATCAGTGAGCAGGTTTTTGGTGAGTAAGTGCCACTTGATAGCACGGTCGATGACACCTTCCATCACTTTGCTGATGATTGAGAGTAGACTTATGGGGCGGTAATTGGCCGGGTTGGATTTATCCTGCTTTTTGTGGACAGGACATACCTGGGAAGTTTTCCACATTGTCGGATAGATGCCAGTGTTGTAGCTGTACTCGAACAGCTTGGCTAGAGGCGCAGCTAGTTCTGGAGCACAGGTTTTCAGCACGATAGCCTTTGCTGTATCCAGTGCGCTCAGCTGTTTCTTGATATCATGTGGAATGAATCGAATTGGCTGAAGACTGGCATCTGTGATGGTGGAGACCTCAGGAGTAGGCCGATATGGATCATCCACTCGGCACTTCTGGATGAAGTTGGTTGCAAACGCTTCAGCCTTGTCTTTTGCACTCACGTGCTGGGCTCCACCATCATTGAGGATGGGAATATTCATGGAGCCTCCTCCTCCCGTTAGTTGTTTAATGGTCCACCACAATTCACGACTGGATGTGGCAGGACTGCAGAGTTTTGATCCGATCCGTTGATTGTGGGATCGCTTAGCCCTGTCTATAGCATGCTGCTTCCACTTTTTTAGCATGCATGTGTTGCAGCTTCCCCAGGTTGGCACCTCATTTTTAGGTACGCCTCGTGCTGCTCCTGGCATGCTTTTCTACACTCCTTGTTGAACCAGGGTTGGTCCCCTGGCTTGATGGTAATGGTAGAGTGAGGGATATGCCGGGCCATGAGGTTACAGATTGTGGCGGAACACAATTTTGCTGCTGCTGATGGCCCACAGCGCCTCATGGATGCCCAGTTTTGAGCTGCTAGGTCTGTTCTGAATCTATCCCATTTAGCACAGTGGTAGTGCCACACAACACGATGGAGGGTGTCCTCAGTGTGAAGATGGGATTTTGTCTCCAGAATGACTGTGCGGTGGTCATGGACAGATGCATCTGCGACAGGTAGATTGGTGAGGACAAGGTCAAGTAGGTTTATCCCTCGTGTTGGTTCTTTCACCACCTGTCGCAGGCCCAGACTGGCAGTTATGTCCTTCAGGATTCAGCCAGCTCGGTCAGTAGTGGTGCTACCGAGCCATTCTTGGTGATGGACATTGAAGTCCCCCACCCAGAGTACATTCTGTGCCCTTACTACTCTCAGTGCTTCTTCCAAGTGATGTTCAACATGGAGGAGTACTGATTCATCAGCTGAGGGAGGGCGGTAGGTGGTAATCAGCAGGAGGTTTCCTTGCCCATGCTTGATCTGAAGGCATGAGACTTCATGGGGTCCGGGGTTAATGTTGAGGACCCAGGGCCACTCCTTCCCGACTGTATACCACTGTGCCACCACCCCTGGTGGGTCTGTCCTTCCGGTGCGATAGGAGATACCCAGGGATGGTGATGGAGGAGTTTGGGACATTGGCTGAAAGATATGATTCTGTGAGTATGACTATGTCAGGCTGTTGTTTGACTAGTCTGTGGGACAGCTCTCTCAATTTTGGCACAAGTCCCCAGATGTTGGCGAGGAGGACTTTGCAGGGTCGACTGGGCTGGGTGTACCGTTGCCGTGTCCATAGCCGGTGTAGAGGTCGATGCTGGGTGGTCCGTCTGGTTTCATTCTTGTTATTGTGTTTCGTAGCGGTCAGTTACAACTGAGTGACTTGCTAGGCCATTTCAGAGGGCAGTTAAGAGTCAACCACATTGCTGTGGGTCTGGAGTCACATCTCAGCCAGACTAGGTAAGGACGGCAGATTTGCTTCCCTAAAGGACATGAGTGAACCAGATGGGTTTTTACGACAATCCGATAGTTTCATGGTTACCATTACTGATACTAACTTTTTATTCCAGATTTATTTAATTAACTAAATTTAAATTTCCCAGCTGCCGTGGTGGAATTTGAACTTACGTCTCTGGATCATTAGTCCAGGCCTCTGGATTACTAGCCCAGTGACATTACCACTACGCTACCAGCAGCCAATTTATGCACAGCATGGTCCACATAAACAGCAATGAAATAAATGACCAGATAATCTGTTTTAGTGATGTTGGTTGAGAGATAACTGTTGGCCAGGACACCAGGAGAACTCCCCTGCTCTTCTTTGGATAGTACCATGGGCTCTTTTACGCCAAACTGAGAGGGCAGACAGGGCCTCAGTTTAACATATCAGTAAAACAGCACCTCTGACAGTGCAGCACTCTCTCAGTACTGCACTGAATGGTTAGCGTGGATTATATGCTCAAATCTCTGGAGTGGGGCTTGAACCCACAACCTTCTGACTCAGAGGCGATAGTGCTGACACTAAGCCAAGGCTGACACCTTAGATTATCCCTCATATGGTATTTGATTATTTGGGGGTAATTTTCATCTTCACCATTTGGGTGGTAAACTGGCAGAGTGGATCATCCACCTGGTTGCAGAACCTCCCTCATTTTAATTTCCATTGATTTCTTCTAATAGGAATATTTATGTTGTTGCTAGGGCTATGCTATCATATTAGGCATCCAAAGAAACTCTCTCAGTGGGACTCCGATCTCCCAGAGGCAGCAGCCACTAGGCACTTGGGTAAAGAACTGGAGGGCTGCTGGTGCCTGTGAACCCGTATCCCAGCATGTCAATACTTTCAGGAGAAAAAACTGGGAGTAGGGTGGAAAATGGAGGTAAATGCAAACAAAATGAAGAGGGGAAAAAAAAAGTGGTCAAACTGGCTACTAGCAGATGTGCACGTGCAGCCCAGGGCAACTCTTGTTAGTGTTGCTTCCATCCCTGTGCATCCACTTGGTGCTACCCTATCGGCACAGCCAAGAACAGGAGCCTGCATATGAGGAAATCACTTTATGCTGCATTAAACTGGAAGCATTTTACTCACAATAAAAACAGACAAGGCTTGGTAGAATATTTCAGGGACATTTTTAGTGCATTTAAACAAACAAACAAAGTCATTTGACACTCATGGGGTGCTGCTAGATTCGCAAACATCTGTTCAAAGGTAACTCAAGTTATGGATGGCACTATGTGATATGTATAGTTGTTTAGCTGCCTGTGAGTCTTTTCACAGAAAATACATCATTAATGTTCCATTTATCTCAAACATTGTTACTCAAAATGCTGATTTTGCACAGTAAAATAAAACTGAATCAAGACTTTTACGTTATACTGGTCCAGAATTTGCTTGGAAAATGATGGCAAGTTCACAGCGCACGCTGTTATTAGTGCGTAAAAAACACAGCAATGTGTTATGAGGAAGTGATACGATGCGAGTTGTGAGTCAGCACAAATCGATGGACAATTTGTGCCACTCTGCTGTTAGCCTCACGAAAACAGGATTTCACTGTCAACCTTCCCATGAGTGTCAAGAAATTGCTGGATTTACGCCATAAATACAAATTAAACTCGCCATAGATAGTTAGGGCTGTTATTTCACCGCATAAGGACCCCGTTAATGGGGTGATTAATGGACTTGACATGCCAGTCAACCTTGGAGGCCCAGAAAGGGAACAATTGAAACTGCGGCGTCTCACTCTTGCAGGTAATAAATTGTATCTAGAGGTTATTTAAAATGTAATTTTTTTCTTATTTTTCCTTACTATTGGCCCTGTCGTTCACCAAGGTCTCAGATGTCTCGTTGACCAATTCGCACTTCCAGCAATTTGCGGTGCCAAAATAATTGGAGCGGAGGGGGAGGAAAAAATCCAACTCATGCGCTTGCTGTGAGATGCCCTGCTCCAGCAAATTCTGGCCCAAATGTTAAACATGAGCAAGCTGCATGTTACTCAGTCTCTTATATCACAATGTCCACTTTCCATATAAACATACTTCTTTGTGAATACTTGATTAAATAACAATGTGCTCTTGTTTCAGGGTGAATGAAAGAACTTCGATTTATATAGCCTCTTTCTCAACCTCAGGTCATCCCAAAGAGCTTTATGACCACTGAAGTACTTTTTTTGAAGTGTAGTCACTGTTATAACGTAGGAAACGTGGCAGCCAATTTGCGCACAGCAAGGTCCCACAAACAGCAATGTGATAATGACCAGATAATCTGGTTTTTTTTTTTTTAAAGTGATGTTGGTTGAGGGATAAATATTGGCCAGGACACCGGGGAGAACTCCCCTGCTCTTCTTCAAAATAGTGCCACGAGATCTTTTACATCCACCTGAGGGCAGACGGGGCCTCGGCTTAATGTCTCATCCGAAAGTCACAGTAGAATTTATGAATCATCCCAAATAAGTACAAATAATCAGTGGTTAGCAGTACTCTAGCAAAGTGTTTTCTATGGTAACCATTTTACTGCATTTCTGAGAAGGGTGACTAAAAATGCATTGGCAATATTTCATTACATTCTGGGGTTCTTTTCTAATTATCAAATCAAGGGATATTCTTAATGGGGAATAGAACATTTCTCATTTTGGTCAGTCGATGGCAGCATTTACCCCCCTAGATCAGTAAACCATGCGCTACCTCAACTTTGTACCAACAAAGCTTAGCTCCAACTTCAGAAGAGCATCCCCTACTGCATCAATTAAATTTTCCATTTTCCACACCACCTAATATTGTGGCCTTACCCAGTCAGACTGCCAATTAGTGCCAAGCATGGGCAATTTTGCACTGTGGTTTGAAATTGCTCCAAGTCATTTCAAGGATTTTCATAGCAAGCAGACAGAGCAAGCTTTCATCCCATCAGTCTGAGGTGAATTCAAGCCCTTGCCTTAGAGTTCAAACAACTATGTACTAAAACCTGAATAATAAGGGAGCTTAGTGATGAAATAACAGGTGCACTAACCATCATTTACTAAAATTCTTTGAAAAAGGGAATTTAACCAAAGGAACAGTTTTGATGAAAATCCATCAACTTGAAACATTAACTGTTTCTCTCTCCACAGATGGTCCATGACCTGTTGAGTGTTTCCAGCATTTTCTGTTTTTAGACCAGAGCAGGTTTCAAGCCCTTCCCTTAATGTTCAAATAACTATGTGCTAAAAACTGAATAATAAGGGAGCTTAGTGAACTCTAAGGCAAGGGCTTGAATCCACCTCAGAGTGATGGATGAAAGCCTGCTCTGTTATTTTCCATTACAAAAAATAAGCCAAGTAATTACAGGCCAGTTAACCTCCTATTGGTAGCAAGACAACTGCTAGAGAACATTAGTGAACATTTAGAAAGTTATAGACTAATAAGACAGTCAACATGGATTTGTAATGGGCATGTTATGCTTGACTAATTTAATCAAATTCTTCAAGAATATGGCCAAGAATATAAATAAAGGGAATGTAGTAGATGTGGTATATTTGGACTTTCAAAAAGCATTTGATAAAATGCCACATAGAGATGCGATGAAGCAGTTTATGCCTGTGTCAAATAGGGAAATGTGTGTTGTCTCTATTTCAAACAGCTTTCAAACAGCTAGACAGTCGTCTTCCATTACCAAAATTTAGCATGGAGGGCCACAGATGGAGTGTTCAACCTGAGGCCCAAGTGGCTTTATAACCCAGCTAGTAAAATTATTGGTCCTTTAGAGGACAATGAGTATTTTATATGTTACCTCGAGCTTATGCTCATACGAATTAGACAGAATTATGGCCATGAAACTTGGTCTGCCTTTTTTGCTCTGAGAACAAAAGTGCTGGGAGAAAGACAAATCCTAACAAGAAACCTGTTGCAAACATTTAGATACATAGTGGTAAATTTTCATTTTCACTGCCTGGGCAGTAATTTGGTGGAGTGGATCTCCTGCCTGCTGTAGAACCCACTGATCTTCATTCCAGGCAGTGAAGACAAAAAATTACTCCATGGTGATAAAGGTAAAGTAGCAGCATGGATAGGTGAAATATAAAAAGCAGAGTGTAAAAGTAAGCGGATGTTTCTCAGATAGGTAATTTGTAGCTAATGGCCCAGGGATCAGTGCTGGGACCTCCTCATCAGCCCTTGTTCCTCGTGCACATAAATGATTTGGACATAAACATATCGGAAATATCAAAATTTGCTGACAATACGGGAATAGTAAACTGTGAGGAAGAAGGTGGGAGACTGCAGGACATGGACAGGCTTGGGGGAGTGGGAAGATATGCGGCAAATGCAGTTCAATGTAAAGAAATGTGAAGCAATACATTTTGGAGAAAGAAAATAAAACCTAAATAATTACTTATAAAGTGGAGGAACAGAATGATTTAAGGTACAAATATATAGGTCTTCAAAAACTTGATTGTGGATGGAAACAGTCTCGAGACAAAACAGCATTCTGGGTTTATATAAAGGGGCATTCGACACAAAAGCAAGTCAGTTGCCATATTGTCACCAAGATAAAGTGCAAGATACCAGGAATGAGAGAATATAGTTTTGATGAGAAACTTCGAACACTAGGATTGTACTAAGTGGGCAGTAAAGGTTAAAAGGGAAGGATCTATTAGATGTGTTCAAAGTTCTGAATGCGGTGGAAAGGTAAATAGTTAACAATAATTTCTAGTGACTGGTCAATTAGTAACAAGCGGGCATAAAGTTAGGATTAATACTAAAAGCATAGATGGGACGGTACAAATTACTTTATTCATACAACTGGTTATTAAAACATGAGGCTATTGACACCAAATCAATCACAACAATAAGAGGGGATCTAATAAACAGTTAAAGCAAAGAAATAGTAAAGGGCATGGGAAAGAGCAAGGGAATGGGATTCGAATAGACTAGCACCAGCATGGGCCAAATGGCTTGCTTCTGTGTGGAAATTTGTGTTATTCTACACTGCCACCCGATCTGCCAGATTCAGATATGTTAACTGTGCACCCATCTGTTAAAATTCAGAAAAAACTTTTGTTGCCCGACACAAATTTAAAAGGTTGAGTCAAAAAAACAATGGCTGGGAAATGATGACCAAGAGCCTGTATGCTATTGCCAGTTATTGGTTTGGGGGAGAGAAAGTCACATGTCGCTTGGCCATGAGCTTAGTGGCACTGGTAGAAATCGGAGTCACCCATCGACCTTAATTTGATGCCTGACCTGGGAAGACCACAGTGAAATAGTGGACAGAAGTCAATTTTAAAAATTAACAGTGGCACACAACCTGAAGAGAGATGGCATTGTGTAACTGGTCCTACCTCACTATTGCCATTATTACCTTTGCAGCTACCTCTACCATTCATCGTGCACTCAGTTAGAGAAAGCATATATATTTTAAAACAAGGAGTTTTAAGATAACAATTGCAATTCTAATGCTTGTAATTCACATAACTTTTGCTTTCAAAGTCTGTGATACCATCATAATTGATCAGTTAAGTAATTTCCTCGTAGTTCAATGTCAAGTATTGTCCTAGATTTGAAGAATCTAAAAGATTTTGGCTATTGTACAAACTTTTGTAAGTGCAATTTGATACTAGCTGCAGACTGCCATTAGATGAAGCATGCATTTCTTATGGATTGGAGTAAATTTAACTCAACAATACCAAGTGAGGCATAAGCATTAAACTTTCAATACGCATTACCTTGGTTATTGGCATTTTGTACATTGCTGAACTAAAAACGGTGTTCCCTTAGTTATCTTAACATTATTTGCTGTGTTTTCATAAAATTAAATTATAAACAATGGAGTCTCTGCAGAATATTACTCAAAGCACAGAGAAACTTAACGAGTGCTTTACTAGTGAGCTATTACGCATGTTTTTATTTAATGGTACTGGTTTCAAATTTCACAGCACTCTAGAGTACTTTGCTGTATATTTTAATAAACAATACCATGTGTTAGTTTAATGTCAAGCAAATTATCAGAGCAAACAGGAGCGGAATAATAAATAAGGAAGAGGCAAAGCACCACAGTACAGCGGTGCAATCATCATTGAATGTATTCCCAAAAACGTAGTTGCATTAGATTGCCAACTACGTGTTGGATATTGTGGAGTAGAGATTCCGCTCAGTTGCACTTTCCCCCCCCCCCCCCACCAAGCACAATTCACCTGAAATCGGCGTAACTTGCGCAAAAGATTGCAGAATTATAAGTGCAATTTACATTCAGTGCAAATCGAGTTACCGCAATCTTCTACGCTAGTTTTAAAAAACATTGTGCTAGAAGCCAACCCCACCCACAAAACTGGCCACGCCCCCCATCCCCCCCAGGGTGAATTAATCACCATTGGGCATTTCCACTAATTGCGCTCGTTTGCAGGCCTTCGAGGAGGCTGTAAAAAATAAACTGGAACTTTTGGGCGCAAGGACACGAATAGGCACGTTTTAAAAGCTTTTGAATGTAATACTAAGAAACTGACTACTGTACCCCAAAATATCTAGCAAATGTTTCTGTATATTTCAGAAGTCATTGAGTAATTTAAAATCAGGTTACTCACAGGTGGTGGATTGACTGTTTAAAAATGCTTTTTTTTGTGATAAACCCATTTTCCGTTGTATTAATCAAACTGCAACAAGTTACCACTCTTAAATATATCAAGAAATACTTTTTATAGCAATTAAAAAAAATAAGTTTTAAGACGCAGCCCGATTGCATGGTTCATGGTAGATTTTGCGTTCGGCGATATGCAAGCGAGTTTGAGCAGAAACGCGAGAGAAAAAAAAACTTTTAAAAACTGGCCCAATTTGTGCCCGGTTCGCCGATTGCACCCAAAGTGGAAACTCTACCCCTGAATGTTTAGAACCATATGAAATCTAATTATTCAAATGAGATGATTCAGTTATTTTGGGTGAAATCACATGTTGTGTGGGCTAATGCCTTTGTTGAAATAATGGACAACGGGACTCCCTGCAAACACATTGTGTTCATGTGATAATATTGTCACAATTTTATCCCAATTACATGTATTAACATGGCACCTGGAATAAATATTTCCTTTTTTAGTTAATTCTCACTTATATGCAGGGTATGATATTACCAAGTATCCACACTTCACAGCCATCCAGCTCATGTCGCTATGCTTGAGACATTTACCTGACATAAGTTATCTAAATAAGTAACTAAGTGGAAGATAGAGGCTTCAAGGGGATAAATACAGGCTAAATGACTGGGCAAGAACATGGCAAATGGAATATAAATGTGGAGAAATGTGAAGTTACCCACTTTGGTAGGAAAAATAGAAAAGCAGAGTATTTTTTAAAATGGAGAGAGATTGGGAAATGTTGGTGTTCAGAGGGACCTGGGTGTCCTTGTACACGAATCACTGAAAGTTAACATGCAGGTACAGTAAGCAATTAGGAAAGCAAATGGTATGTTGGCCTTTATTACAAGAGGATTTGAGTATAAGATTAAAGACGTCTTACTGCAATTATATAGGGCCCTGGTGAGACCACACCTGGAGTATTGTGTACAGTTTAGGTCTCCTTACCCAAGGAAGGATATACTTGCCGTAGAGGGAGTGCAACGAAGGTTCACCAGACTGGTTCCTGGGATGGGGGCATGGTCCTATGAGAAGAGATTGAGTAGACTAGGCCTATATTCTCTGGAGTTTAGAAGAATGAGAGGTGATCTCATTGAAACATACAAAATTCTTACAGGGCTTGACAGGGTAGATGCAGGGCGGATGTTTCCCCTTGCTGGGGAGGTCTAGAACCAGGGGTCACAGTCTCAGAATAAGGGGTCGGCCATCTAGAACTGAGATGAGGAGACATTTCTTCACACAGAGGGTGGTGAATCTTTGGAATTCTCTACCCCAGAGGGCTGTGGAGGCTCAGTCGTTGAGTATATTCAAGACAGAGATTGATAGATTTTTGAATATTAAGGGAATCAAGGGATATTGGGACAGTGCAGGAAAGTGGAGATGAGGTAGAAGATCAGCCATGATCTTATTGAATGGCGGAGCAGGCTCTAGGGGCCAAATGGCCTACTCCTATTTCTTACGTTCTTGTAGAAAAAATATATTTATTCAAATTACTGTTATTTACTATATTACTGGAATGATCTCCAATTACTAGAAAACACTTACAGTTTAGCCTTACTTATCACAGCTCAAACAAGGTTTTCCATAAGCACAGAGTCCACTATGAACTAAAACTTGCAACCTTATATGATCTGCGTGTGGAATATAGTGCCCAGGTTTAGCAATTAACCCCAAATTGCAGCCAAAGGGCAAGAAACCTCGGGCGAAGTGTAAAACAGGTTGCTGAATCACTATGAGCCTATTTTGCACTTCAGGCGTAGACCAATTTCACCCCCAGTAAGTAGGAACTATTCCATAAATGCTAATGCACAATTTGTAACTCATAGTCCGAGTCCCAAAACCTTGACAACACAGAATTCAGGTTGCACCTAAAGCGAAGTTCCAGTATCCTGACTAATTTCCAAACCAATCAATCTGGCTGGTTCCCACAGACAACCTGCCTCCTGTCCTCCATTTTCACTTCTACGGAGGTAGACCAGTTTCCATTTTAACGCCACAGTTAAGTTAAAACACTATGAAATATAGATAGCAATTCCCCTATCACAAAAGTACCAAACTTAAATGGATTCAATTAAAATGGGAAAAGCAAGAAGACACAGTAAGTGCGCTTGGATGAATATCTGATAATAGGCAACCAAGTCCTGCTTCCATAGCTCATCAGGATGGGATGCCTCCCACAGTGATTAATTAATTCACTGAAACACTGACCCAAGGGAATATTTCCTTTGTGTACCATGTGTAGCTAAATCATAAACAAGTTTATAAAGATTATAAAGAATACAAATTTGCTACACACAGCAGAGTAAATCATCTTGTCATCTCACAAAAAAAGCTGAGGTTTAACCCATCATTGTCATAGTTACCCCAACCAAAACATCATCTGTTGTTCCCATTATTTATTGTAAACCCATTAAAACCTTTGCATTCTCCTTTGGGATACCATAAATCTTTAACAGTTGAATTCACTCTTAACTATGAATTTAAGACTTGCCACTGAACACATTTAAGTACTGCAAGAGCATTATAAAAAGGTATAGATTTAATGACCATAAAAACCATGTTGTAGATCGCGTTTTACAAAAGGTACTTAATTTACAGTAGTTTCATGCATGACTAGTGAAATCTTTGAAAAACAATAAAGATAGCTTGATGGAAACATAACTGTCTCCTGCCATTAATATACTGTTGCACTTTGTTTCTAGAAAGGATAGTGTTGGTACTGTACTCTTATGCAGCTCATTGAAGGAGACTAGTATTCCCATTGCCAGCTTTACATACAAAACAGGAGTGACAGAAGGGAATGACTTTCCAAATGCAATTATTATTTTAGAAGACAAGATCCTAGATCATAACTTCAATGTGAAGGCCAAACATTTCCCTCCCTTTTTAGCTAAAATAATTCATATTGTGCAGATTTTCTCCTGCATTGAATAGCTGATTGTAACCATTTTTTCCCACCACAAATTAGCTGTTAATATAATTTATATTATATAAAGAACGTTTGATGTCAATACCTGGTTGATGAGGCAAATTAGAAATATAAACAATATAACTGTTCCTCCACACAATACTGAACAGTTGAATAGGTTATGATTTACAGCAGGTAAACTGGGGGGGGGGGGGGGGGGGGGGGGGGGGGGCGGGTCTCGAGCTAGAGCTGGAAATTATGCTGAATTGAATTTAAGAGAGACTGCTTTTCAATGACCCACACAGCAAATCAGCAATTGTTAAATTCATGACAATTACAGGGAATCAGGAGCTTACACATTTCTTTATAGTGCTTTCCTGCTGCTGTAAGAAATGGAATAAGATACTGAAGTTTTTCTTTAAATGGTTCCAATTTTTAAATATATATTTTAAAAGAGAGTTTCCGCTTTGGACGTAATTGGCAATCCGGGTGCCAATTACACTCGAAATTGTGCTGGTTTTCCGAAGTGAGGTTATGGTTCAAGATTCCGCTCAAACACATTTGTATATCACCAAACGTAAAATCTTCCATGAACCAGCGCAATTGGGCAGCGTAATAGAACGTAATTATTTATGTTTTTATCCTTGCAGTAAAAAATATTCCTTGATGTATTTAAGAGTGGTAACCTGGTGCAGCTTTATTAATGATGCGGAGATGCCGGTGTTGGACTGGGGTGGACAAAATTGAGAGGTCGCACAACACCAGGTTATAGTCCAACAGTTTTATTTTAAATCACAAGCTTTCGGAGTTAAAACTCCTTCGTCGGGTGAAGTGAGGAGATACAGAATCGTCAAAGCATATATAGATAGAGAACAAAGCATGTGTAACTTACAATTGCAGACAACTGAATTCAATCATCCTGACTGTTTATCTGCCGAGGTGTGATAAAGTTAATCAGGTCAGCCAGGAAGGTGCCACATCAAAGACATAGCAAGATACAACTGAGACAATGAGGTGGAATCGCATGGGGTCGAACGTGTCAAAAGCTGCCGTCTGTATGTAAAACGATTAACTTTAAAATTTTTACTTTTTTACTGGGAATCACATCTGTGAACAAGCCAACGACGACTCGAGTCCGGATCACGTCATGTATCGTGACATAAACCCAAGATCCCATGCGATTCCACCTCATTGTCTCAGTTGTATCTTGCTATGTCTTTGATGTGGCACCTTCCTGGCTGACCTGATTAACTTTATCACACCTCGGCAGATAAACAGTCAGGATGATTGAATTCAGTTGTCTGCAATTGTAAGTTACACATGCTTTGTTCTCTATCTATATATGCTTTGACGATTCTGTATCTCCTCACTTCACCCGACGAAGGAGTTTTAACTCCGAAAGCTTGTGATTTAAAATAAAACTGTTGGACTATAACCTGGTGTTGTGCGACCTCTCAGCTTTATTAATACAGCTCAAAATGGGTTTATCACAAAAAATAAGCATTTTTAATAAGAGAGTGTCTAGCAATGTTCCCTCTAATATTTTGGGGCTGTGCGGCCCGTTCAAGTTTCTGCACATGCACGTTTTTTTCCATTTAAAAGCCGTTGAGCGGCCTAAATGGCACCTCCAGACCGCTGCACGGCCACGCAGCTTAACAAGAACATTGGTGTCTCATCCACCACCTGCGAGTAACCTGATCTTAAAAATCACTGAAAATGACTTTAAAAATCTATACAGAGCCATTTACCAGTTTCAATGGTGTACACTAACTAACTACAGGAAACTTTTGTTTATCCGGCACCCAAATATCCGGAATTCTCACTTAACCGGCAAAAATCATCCTCCGAAAACTCCTCTCAAATAACTGGCAATGTTGCCGAGTCGCAGTCGAGTCTCCGCGAACGCCGAATACTCCGAAAACTCCTCTCAAATAACCGGCAATGTTGCCGATCCCGAGTCCGAGTCCGCGAACGCCGATTTAGTCAGTAGGGGCAGTTTTCAAAAGTGGCACTACTCGGCCTCCTGGTGCTGTCGGAAGTATACTGCACATTTCTTGATTTATTTATTTTTCTTTGTTAAAAATAGCCTCGGTAGATATAACTCTCCGTTATCCGGTACTTTCGATAAACTGGCACCACGCCGGTCCCGTCGGTGCCGGTTAATAAAGAGTTTCCTGTAGTGAGTTTCTTAGTACATTCAATATTTTTTAATATTTAAAGCTTTTAACATAGTGCCTTTGCGCAAAAAAAAGCTTAATTTGAAGAGCCTCCTCAAGGGCCTGCAAACAGGCACAATTGGCAGAAACTCGCCATGCTTATAATTTCAATCTGGGGGCAAGGCAAATTTTGTGGGCGGGGCTGGTGTCCAGCGCAATGTTTTTTAAAACAGCGTTAAAGATTGCGGAAACTCAATTTACGCTGGACGTAATTTGCGCTTAAAATTCCTCAATCTCAGTCTTTTGCACTGGTTTGTCCGATTTCGGTGGGAGTGGGTGAAGTAGCAGAAACTCTAGGCCACCCTTGATATTTGTAGCAGTTCCTGATCTAGAGAATTGAAAAGTGGTTTAATATGAATTCTTCCAGAGAACAAGCAAGTTTCACAATTCCTGGAATTAACATGAAACAGGCTTTCTATTTTCCTCTATTCATAAACTTTCGCAAAATAGTAGATGCGAGTATATTTTATACTCACTCATTCACTTTTTGTTGAACAGAGGAAAATATACCCAGGATTACCCAATTATTCATTATTCCTTTATTTCACTGTAAAGCCAATATCTGAATCAATTCCACTTCCCAATCTGTGAAAAAAAGTTAGATGCTGTAGAATCCTTACTTGAGTCCAGGAATATCCAATATGTTGGTCAGTCCTGTCCAGCTGATTTCCAGAAACTGATGGGAGAAATTGATAACATCAGAAGAAGCAGAGCAAGCTATGGGTTTATTAACAAGGAAACCTTTTTGTTTCCACAATGAGGGATAGTGTTCAAATTACATTTTCAAATCTTTTTTCAGGTTAGAATATTAATGTTTTCTTAAAAATATGGCGTGGTTTTTGGGGTTGATACGGTAAACAGTAGTTTATCTTCGCTTCGCCACAAAGCCGTATTTTTAATAGACTCAGGACAATGCTCCCCGCTCACTCACAGCGTTCCATTTGAACCCATTCCCAGTTATTAAGGCAATTTCGCCTCATTATCTTTTTCCACCAGTTGCAGCTGCTCCTTCTTAAACTCCTCTCCATTGCTCCACAAAGATAATACTTCACATTCGGACAGATAAATACGGGCAGCTTGTAAAGGTGGTGACAATAAATAGTGACAAAAGCAAATTATCTGTGGAACTGGGAATCAGAACCAGAATCAAAACCATAACTACAATTGGAATTAACTGGAGGCAAAATGACAACTGCAACTGGAATGAAAGCTAATTACTATAGTAATAACACAATTAATTGGTGGCTTTGGAATTATAAATGAAACATTAAGGAAGAGGAATGTGCATTACATAAATGGAATTTGTTCCTTGAGGTAGGGGAACACAACAATAACCTACATTTGTGTAGCAACTTTAATGCAGAAAAATGTTGCGCCGTGCTTTACAGAAGAAAAAAATAAAAAAGGACAAGCTGCCAAGTAATGGGGGTGAGAGATTGAGAGGTAACTGAAAATGGGTCAAAGAGATAGGTTTCAAGGCAGTCTTTAAAAGAAAGACTTGCATTTATATAGCCGGACGTCTCAAAGCGCTTTACAGCCAATTAAGTACTTTTGGAGTACAGTCACTGTTGTAATGTGGGAAAAGCGGCAGCCAATTTGCGCACAGCAAGCTCCCACAAACAGCAATGTGATGTTGATTGAGGGAAAAATATTGGCCAGGACACCGGGGATAACTCCCCTGCTCTTCTTCGAATAGTGCCATGGGATCTTTTACGTCCACCTGAGAGAGCAGACAGGGCCTCGGTTTAATGTCTCATCCGAAAGACGGCACCTCCGACAGTGCAGCACTCCCTCAGCACAGAACTGGAGTGTCAGCCCTAGATTTTATGTGCTCAAGTTCCTGGAGTGGGGGACTTGAACCCACAACCTTCTGACTCAGAGGCACGTGTGCTACCCACTGTGCCACAGCTGACAGTGGTGACACAAAAGGTGGAGAGAGGAAAATAAAAGGAGGCAGAAGGGTTTAGGGAGGGAGTTGCAAGGACTGGGGCTAAGGCAGCTGAAACTCTACCACCAATGGTAGGACAAAGGATGGGGCAGATGCACAGGGGCCAGAGCTGGAGTAGAGGACCCAGCTTTTTGGTTCTCAGGGAAGAAGGCCTACAAAAGGACATGATCAGGTCTGTGGAAGGTGGTGGCCTTGGCAGTGAATGTCACATCAAACTATTCCCACATGCCGGAAGACATTCACTGACCTGTCCAGGACAGCCAAGGCAACATGAGAACGCCATTTCTTGCAGGAATGCACTATAATAAAATGTTTCTGTGTTGCAACCATCTTGCCATCACTGTATTAACCAGCATCTACAACTTGCCACCTTTGTGCGGGAGGTGCCGCAATACCCTTCAGACACCCTTTGTTCTCCTACAAGTGTTCCTAAAGGAAGACTCACTTGATAGGTTTTTCCATTGTGAGGTTTTTCATTGTGAGCACCAGTTCTCGCCACCATTACGAAATATCTTCTGAAACCTAGGTTGCATTCCTTAAGCTGACATGCTGAGGCAGTGGCTGAACAAATCCGCCCTCACTTGGGGCGAAGGAAAATGGAGGACCACATTTTTGGGGCGGGGATTTGGCAGTAGGCTTCCTTGCCCCAGGTTCCTTCGATTAATACTTTGGGATGGGACAAAATTGGGATGTCTTAAGCATATTTTGTGGTTTCTTTTATTCCATTGCTAAGTGAACCATTGAAAGAAGCTGCAATAATTAGATTTGCAAACTGGTAATTCTGCTTGCAGGTTAATGAATACTGAACTATGTTTGCATTCCCCTGTTGTTACCAGCATGCTGCCTCAGTCAGCCTGGACAGCCAAATTGTCATCTTCAGCAAAACCACTGCCAATACTATTCCACAATTAATGGTGAAAGGGCAAGTTTTCTTCTTCCCCCATCTCTCCTGGACTCCAGGAAGGTCACAAGTACCACCAGCTCACTAAACATCCACCTATCATTTGCTTCAATGCTACAAACGGCAGAAACAACACTGATGGCAAGCGGATCTCCTCTGTGGCACCATAGATAAACTCTGCTTCCAAGATACCTGGGGGAAAGGTCATAGCCTGCAACACTGCCTTAGCATGAGTGCAGGGCAGAATATTCCACTTTAAAAATACCCACTCTGTTCACCAAGTCAGCCTTAGCTCAGTGGTAGCATGCTCGCCTCTTTGTCAGAAGGTTGTGGGTTCACGTCCCACTCCAGAGACTTGAGCACATATTCTAGGCAGATACCTCACTGCAGTACTGAGGGAGTGCTGCACTGTTGGAGGTGCCGCCTTTCAGAAGAAGTGTTAAATCGAGGCCCCGTTCGCCCTTTGAATTGTGCCATGGGATCTTTTACAGAGAGGAGAGTTCTTCCTGGTGTCCTGGCCAATATTTAATCGCTCAACCAACATCACTAAAACAGATTATCTGTTCATTATCCCATTGCTGTTTGTGGGATTTGGCTGTGTGAATATTTACTACTGCATTTCCTACAGTACAACAGTGACTATACTTCAAAAGTACTTCATTGGCTGTAAAGCACGGAGATGTTCTGAAGTCATGAAAGGAGCTATTATAAATGCAAGTTCTTTCTTTCACATGTTCACAGCCACCTAGTAGCAGCCATGAAGAATGAGGGTACTATTGCTGGATACTTGCATATAATGAATTTCAGATGGAAGCGGCATTAACTATCACCTGAATGGGAAACATTCTATCCTACAAATCATGGCTTCATGAAACTTGGTAAATGTGATTATAATGTGAAAGGGCAGGACACAGTAATGCTACATCCTATACTTCTTAGATATGGTAGAATATCAGAATACTTTTTTTTAGCTTTGCATATACACTCATAGTTCATGACTGAAGATGGATCCCATTTGCGAAAAGACCACATGGAAGGACAAGACTGAGCTGATGGGAACTCTGCACTGGAAGATCTGACTGAAAGAGAGTGTCAATAGCAGACAGCTAAGAGGGCTCATACAGTAAAGAGCACAACAGCAAGATCTGGTGGCATTTCTGGTTACTCTAGATACGACAAATGACTGACATGTAGTTTAGAACTGAAAATAAAGACTTGCATTTATATAGCGCCTTTCACGACCACCGGACATCTCAAAGCGCTTTATAGCCAATGAAGTACTTTTTGAAGTGTAGTCACTGTTGTAATGTAGGAAACACGGCAGCCAATTTGGGCACAGCAAGCTCCCACAAACAGCAATGTGATAATGACCAAATAATCTGATTTTGTTATGTTGGTTGAAGAATAAATATTGGCCAGGACTCCCCTGCTCTTCTTCAAAATAGTGCCATGGGATCTTTTACATCCACCTGAGCGCGCAGACGGGGCCTCAGTTGAACATCTCATCCGAAAGACGGCACCTCCGACAGTGCAGCACTCCCTCAGCATTGCACTGGAGTGTCAGCCTAGCTTTTTGTGCTCAAGTCTCTGGAGTGGGACTCGAACCCACAACCTTCTGACTCAGAGGCGAGGGTACTACCAACTGAGCCACAGGTGACAACTGTTATTATAAATAACCCTTTGGTTGGATAATATCTATTTGTAATATATTAATACATCTAATAAACGTGGCAAATTTTGGGGGGGGTTTCTTGTGCTTTGGGAAACATCAAAATGTTATCCTTCAGCAAGAGACAGCACAGATCATCTTGGTATGAAATAAACAATAACCAATTCTGAATCTTGTGACACCAAATCTGTAACTGGTTTCATTCTCATAGTATTTTTAAAACTTGCCATTATATGAATGACGCCATTTTAATAAAAGACAGCGATTTGTTGTTAGAGCTACTTTTGTTAAAAAGTAAATCAGAATGAAATAAAGAGCAAAAACTTACTGGTCGGCGAATGAAGAACAAAGTCACAGCTCCAACCAGGGGCATCTGACTGGAGAGGGGTTCCAGGATCACTCTGAGTGTACCATGTAGCTGTAGTACAAGCATATACAGTAACTATTTCCAACCTGTCAGGTTTAAGGACCAGTACCTCCTAATTGTTACCATAATGAAGGTTTGACACAACAGGCAAAACAAAGCAGTCCAACACATCACCATTTAGAGCTGGTGGGAGTTGTGCACTAGATTAGAGGAACTTTCAATGTGCGGCTCTGCTGCTTCAAATCGCTCTCAAGCTTACAGCTGGCATATGTGCTAATTGTGCATTAAGATATAATAATTGTTAGTGCTAACTGTGGTTGCCAACTTTTGCCCAACTCCTAAAATTGCTCATGTAAAGTAAGCAAGTGCAACGTACATTAATGCACCGATCACCATTATTTTTTTTTGCTTGTTTAAACAGAAATTAGCAAGAAGTGTGCAAATTCACTTAGAATTTATTTGATTTGCACATTGCATTAATTTTGCACAACTGAAGCTGCATAAAGACACAAAGGATAGAGCAGACTTGAAAGGGTGAGTAAAGCAGGAGACAGCTTACTGAACTAGCCAAAGAAAAGTCTTGCACAAAACTCTGCACACAGATGTTGCATCTATTATCTCAATGCTAGATATTGCAGAGGACAAGCAGCAGGAACAGCGGGGATTAGGGTCCTGGAGACCACAGAAGGCAGCACCTTTAGAATTTACTGCAGCATTGATTCAGGATCCAAAATCTGCTATCAGAATAGTACTCTGATTTAAGAGTAATTAAAAAAATCTATTATACCCATAATGATAAAATTAGGGAAAAAGCAAAATACTGGAAACCTGAAATAAAAATAGAAAATGCTGGGAACAGTTAACAGGCCAGACAGCATCTGTGGAGTCACTTTGGCTGCCTGCCTCTCTTCCATGGCTTTGTGTAGTAGAAATAATATTATTTAATTTGTCAAGTTTCCTTTGTCTTTCTTTTATGATTTGGGTTTTATTTGTGCCCCTCAAAAAAAAGCAGCCACTTTTGTTAGATTTATAATATTTGGGCTGATAGAAATAGAGCAACCCAGTGTCTCTTTATGGGTTAACAGAAAAGGCATCTGTGGAGAGAGAAACAGAGTTAATGTTTCAGGTCGATGATCTTTTGCCAGAGGTTCTGAGAGGTCATTGACCTGAAATATTAACTCTATGGCCCCAATATTTCCGGGGAGATTGGGGGGGTAGCACATCTTTGCAGGGGAGGGGGAACACAGAGGTCGTGCTGCTGGGCGAGAAAGCCGTAGCCGGGGACCGCTAGGAATGGTCCCCAGCAATTGGAAAAGATTGGGGGGGGGGGGGGGCTTGGAACGCAACAGCGAGGAAGGAGGGAAAGATGGGGGCATAGTGAGGAGTGGGAGTAAAGACAGAACAGATGGGTCGGAAGATCGCTGGGGTGGTTGAAAAAAAAAATCACTGGGGGGGGGGGGGGGGGGGGGAGGAGGAGGTCAAAAGATTGCAGCAGAAGATTTGCTTGAGGGGCCAGGGGAAGCACTTCTGCTTCACCTGGCCCACAAGCAGTGCTCTAAAAAGCACTTACTTGCTGGATCTAGCAGCTCCTGCCTCCCTTTACGATCGTAGGGGTCAAAATTCCCTATGTTTCTCTCTCCACAGATGCTGCCTGACCTGCTGAGTGTTTCCAGCATTTTCAGTTTTTATTTCAATAAAATTAACATTGATTATCACTAGAGAAAATACACTAAAAGTGAAAATGTATATTAGTTCAATTATAACACCACTCCAGTTAACAGCCTTTACATGTATAATTATTATTATTTTTTAACATAAATCAGTTTCTTCAAATTCTAAGTATTGGCATTACATTTTTTTTTGATAATTGCTGGGAGTTACTAGTTTCAACAACTTCAGCACATACAGGTCAGCCATATTATGGTCCACTCCGTGTTACTGCAGGCCAGTATAAAGTTACACGATTGAACTAGACCACCTTACTAAGGATATTATCCAGCGATGCAAGTGTGATAGGATTTAGGTTTACACCCACATCTACGCATACCACCCTAGCATTCTTTTTTTTAAATTATTCATTCACGGGGTGTGGGCATCGCTGGCAAGGTCAGCTTTTATTGGCCATCCCGAATTGCCCTCGAGAAGGTGGTGGTGAGCCGCCTTCTTGAACCGCTGCAGTCCATGTGGTGAATGTATTCCCACAGTGCTTTTAGGTAGGGAGTTCCAGGATTTTGACCCAGCGACAATGAAGGAATGGTGATATATTCTGACAGGGAAAGGCCCTGGGTACAGGATAGATATTTCCCCAAAGCCAGAAGAATTGGACAGTAAGTAACCTTGGCCACTGCTGTGTACTTCCTAGCAACTGTTTGAAGAGTAAGATTGGTAGAAGGCTGGAATGAAGACGAGGCTTCTGTCCTTCCTCGACAGGGCCTTGTGTGGAATGTGGGGAGAAGGGCTGGAGTTAGAGAAAGGGAGTGTAAAGGTAGATTACCAAATTATATATAGTTCAAACAGAACTGTCCCTCCAGAGATCAGCATTGTGGGGGATAAAACCTGCTTCTCATCATTTTGTAATGACACATGTTGGTACACAGCACTACTGTGCTAAGTTTCACTGATTTCTTGATTGAACATCATCAATAGTTTCAAATTCTGATCATCGGAGACAACTCTGGTACTACTTATGAAGTAATTTATACTAAGAACCAATTTCAAAATTTCCCACCTACCTGAATTCCCTTCAAGCCAGCTTTACATAGTTTCTTCACTTCCACATTAATTTCACAATCTCCTGTGTAGCTGAAAGAGAAGCAACATTTGATATGAAACTCGTGTTCGTCAAATCCATGCCTTTTGAGTTCACAGCCCCAACGATGTGCCAAATCATCGGAACCAGTTATCTGGTTTTCTAATTTCCAGACAGTTATGCTGAGTTTTGCAGAATGCCTTCTATTTGGTTTTCTCAAAGAAATTAGAATTTATTTTCATCGCACTCTCCTGCAAAACTGCTTTACAATATATAATCTCTACTGACTTTCCCAGAGAATAAAGCTGTTGGACTATAACCTGGTGTTGTGCGACTTCTCACATTTCCCAGAGAAAGCAAGTGGTGGGAAGAACACACCATTAGAGCTCTGGAGAAAAGTATGCTCTTGCCTGGATTTGTGTATTAACCAGAATATGATTGTTGTGCACCCAAGATAAATTTCTGGTTTACATTCTCGTGTTATATTTGAAAGACTGGGGAATTTGGTCTTTGAGGTTATTGCTCATTCGTCGGCAGCAGGGACTTGGGCCTTGAAATTACATTATGCAAGGATTAGCATCGGAGCACTTAATGCCTGCTATTAAAAAATAACACCTTCACAGTAATCATATATGATACACACATTATAGCACCAAACACTGGTTGAACAGGAAAGGTAAAGTTGAAGACAACTATCAAGCGTTGCACGATAGCAAAATACTGCAGATGCTGGAAATCCGAAATAACAACAGAAAACGCAGGAAAAACTCAGCAGGCCAGGCAGCATCCATGGAGAGAGAAACAGAGTTAACGTTTCAGGTCGAAGACCTTTTGTTGCTGTTACTGAGTACCAAGGTCTGTTCTGTGAGCCTAAAGCACCGACACCTTGTTTATATTGAAATAGATGTTGAAATGAATCAGATGTCTTTCGCCCTCCCACATATTTTTCCACCTACTTACTCCCCTAGATTTGATGTCGAGGCTATGAGCCTACTTTTCCCCTCAGGAATTTAAACTTGTCCTGGGTCCAGAACTAAGGCTTAGGCATATCTGGCTAATAGGTTGGGAGTTTCCCGGGCTGAGTTTACAAAACAGGCGTCTAATTCATTAAAATTTAAATAAAGAATTAATTCTGTAAATTAAATGCAGTCCTAAAATTTGTCATGTGTGGATAGTAACTGAACTGTTGTTGTTTCCTGCAGTACTGAGCCTTGAGATCTGTTTGCTCTGTATAGTCAGCAATGACTTGGAACTAGATTTCGGTCAGAGTGTTTGTTGCTGACTTCTACCAATGTTGCAGAAACTTCTCGTTACAATGGATTCACACAAGAGGCGGCGACAACAACATTGGGAAATGTGGTCCAACTGGTTCTGCCACCATTTGCTGCCGCTGATTAATCACAATTTACTTTAGGCCATTCATTGCTTTGTTCCGACGAAGGGTTTCGACCTGAAACGTTAACTCTGTTTCTCTCTCCACGGATGTTGCCTCGCCTGCTGAGTTTTTCCAGCGTATTCTGTTATTTCGGATTTCCAGCATCCGCAGTATTTTGCTATCGTATCATTGCTTTGTTCTACTTTTCTGACTTTTATATTTTAATTCTGAAGTGCAAGTCACAGCAATTTAGATAATGGTCTGGAGTTTCTGTTTAGTACAATTGTGTAAGATTTAAATGTTCTATTGCCTTACAACACCACGCTGTGCAAAGCCAGTAAGAAACATCACGGAGGAAGACACAAAAAACCTCCCAGAAATACAAGAAAACCAAGGGTGTGACGAGAATGAGGAACTTAAAGAAATTATTATTAGTAAAAAAAACAGTACTAGCAAAATTAATGGGACTAAAAGTCGATAAATCCCAAGGACCGGATGACCTACATCCTAGGGTTTTGAAAGAGGAGGCCATTGGAATAGTGGACGCATTGGTTGTCATTTTCAAAAATTCTATAGATTCTGGAACGGTTCCTGCAGATTGGAGGATAGCAAATGTAACCCCGCTATTTAAGAAAGGAGGGAGAGAGAAAACGGGGAACTACAGACCTGTTAGCCTCACATCAGTAGTTGGGAAAATGCTGGAATCTATTATAAAGGATGCAATAACTGGGCACTTAGAAACTAATAGTAAGATTGGGCAGAGTCAACATGGATTTATGAAAGGGAAATCCTGTTTGACAAACCTATTGGAGTTCTTTGAAGATGTAACTAGTGGAGTAGACAAAGGGGAATCGGTAGATGTGGTGTATCTGGATTTTCAGAAAGCCTTCGATAAGGTCCCACACAAGAGGTTGGTGAACAAAATTAGGGCACATGGAATTGGGGGTAATATACTAGCATGGATTGAGAATTGGTTAACAGACAGAAAACAAAGAGTAGGGATAAACGGGTCTTTTTCAGGATGGCAGGCTGTGACTAGTGGGGTACCGCAAGGATCGGTGCTTGGGCCCCAGCTATTCACAATCTATATCAATGATTTGGATGAGGGGACTAAATGTAACATTTCCAAATTTGCTGATGATACAAAGCTAGGTGGCAGTGTCAGTTGCGAAGAGGATGTGAAGAGGCTTCAAGGGGATCTCGACAGGCTCAGTGAGTGGGTGAGAACATGGCAGATGGAATATAATGTGGATAAATGTGAAGTTATCCACTTTGGTAGGAAAAACAGAAAGGCAGAGTAGTTCCTAAATGGTGAACGATTGGGGAATGCAGATGCTCAAAAGGGACCTGGGTGTCCTTGTACATGAGTCACAATGTAAATGTGCAGGTGCAGCAAGCCATTAGGAAGGCAAATGGTATGCTGGCCTTCATTACAAGAGGATTTGAGTACAGGAGTAAAGAAGTCTTACTCCAATTATATAGGGCCTTGGTGAGACCACACCTGGAGTACTGTGTACAATTTTGGTCTCCTTACCTAAGGAAGGATATACTTGCCATAGAGGGAGTGCAACTAAGGTCCACGAGATTGATTCCTGGGATGGCGGGACTGTCGTATGAGAAGAGATTGAGTAAACTAGGCCTGTATTCTCTTGAATTCAGAAGAATGAGATGGGATCTCATTGAAGCATACAAAATTATTACAGGGCTTGATAGGGTGGATGCTGGGAGAATGTTTCCCTTGGCAGGGGAGTCTAGAACCAGGGGCCACAGCCTCAAGATAAAGGGTAGGCCATTCAGGACTGAGATGAGAAGAAATTTCTTCACCCAGAGGGTGGTGAATCTTTGGAATTCTCTACCCCAGAGGGCTGTGGAGGCGCAGTCATTGGGTATATTCAAAACAGAAGTCGATAGATTTCTGACTAGCAAGGGCATCAAGGGATATGGCGATAGGGCCGGTGAATGGAGTTGAGGCAGAAGATCAGCCATGATCTCATTGAATGGCGGAGCAGGCTCGAAGGACCGAATGGCCTACTCCTGCTCCTATTCCTATTTCTTATGTTCTAAGTTCCATTTGCAAATACATTGTCTGTAACGGACAGCAAGATTGTTCTACATTTTCTGTAATGGACAGCATGGGGGAGAAATTAGGTATCGCCCTGTTTGGGGCGCAATTATCGGCCGGGCGCAAAGTTTAGCGCCTGGTGCTAATCACCTCCGACTGCAAACTTGGCTTCTATCGCCCCTGGAGGTGATTGGAGCGCTAAATCAGGCGCTACACACCTCTCTTAAGGTACTAACGCCGAGGAGCGAGGCTCTACCTCAGAGCGCTGGTGAAGCTCATGTGATGTCAGTCAGCAATGGAACACAGACACACTGGCGCCGGCCAGTTCTTAAAGGGGAGGGTTGATCTTGCTCTCCATCCACACCCTGCTCATTGCAGCCTTGAATCTCGGCCTGGAGAGACCTGTACATCAAATCTGCTGGAACGAACAATGGAGAGGCCCAGGGAAAGAGCTCAGAGTGTAGCCCCATAATCTCTTCTAAATCGATGCAAGGAAGATCAAATCAAAATGAACCTGCAAAGTGCTGCTCAGTACCCAAAACTCCTTCACAGAGCGTTAAATCTCTCCAGAAGTCTCTCTCTCTTACTCAGAATGCGTGGTGCAAAAATGTCGCCGACAAAAAAAGGCAGGAATTGGATTAGGCCCGAAAACGGGCAGGGTCAAGGGCCAGCGCTATTTGCTTGCGCCTGTTGAAAGTGGTCCAGGCAACATCGAGCAGGGTCAAGGGCCAGCGCTATTTGCTTGCGCCTGTTGAAAGTGGTCCAGGCAACATGCAAAATTCATGCTTTCTGCTCATTATAATGATTGCAGTGCTGATCTCAGCGCTAAACGCGCTGCTGATTGGCTTAACGCCCAACAGGGGGGCCAATATTGGGTGCAGGCTAATGGCCAGTAATGTTTGGGCTAGGCTCTCTGCACTACTTAAAGGGGAGGTGCTTTGATCCAGCAGCACCTCATTGTCAGTCTAAACAAGGCCATGGCCCAACTACCCAGACAGAGAGCGAGCAAGAAGGTTATCGGATGCTGCACTCGAGACCTTGTTGGTGGCAGTTGAAAGAAGGCATGATGTACTGTTCCTGCACGGTGGCAGGAAGCCATCCAAGGCTACCAGTAGAAGGCTCTGGCAGGAGATAGCAGCCTACGTCATGGCTACCAGTGTCGTGCCAAGGACAAGGATCCAATGCTGAAAGAAGTTTAATGACCTCGCACGGCAGGTCAAGGTGAGTGAAGGCTTCGGCAAATGCCATATCCCACCATCTGCACCACAAGCCTCACACACAGCTCAATGCACCACACCCCCATCACTCACCTACCAACAATCTCTAGCTATCACCACAAATAATCACAATCATAGCTTCACTTCACCCTCACCTGCAACAGTCACACCCACATCTCACATATTGCATACTCTGACAGCTATTCAACTATGGCAAGCACATCACCCAAACACAATGCACCACACTCTGACACACTTCCCTTTCTCTTGCAGGCAAAGGTGGCTCATTACTGCTGGGAACAATGGCAGACGGGAGGTGGCCAAGCCGCTGTACAGACCCTGAACCAACTGGAGGAGTCAGTGTTCGACACCATTGGAGGGGCAGTCACTGAGGCTGTGGCAATGGGAGAAGTTGAAGCCCTTGCTGACAATGACAGTATGGTCATTCCTAATCCTTCTTCTCACATCCCACTTCCCCCTCATCCTACAATCTCTTCTCACTTACAAGCTGCTGATGGTGTATGCATCGATATTTTGCTTTCCCCGCTTCCCTCCCCACAACCCAGCTCTTGTGCCTTTCTGCTTTCAGATACCAAAGAACTACCAGCAGGCCAGCCTGTCCCTCGTGTTGCGGAGGAGAGAAGACGACGACACACCGTCACTGCATCTGACACTTACAGACACCAGCTCAGAAACTGGTACTGCACGGAATGTAGAGGGTAGTGTAGAGATGGGATCTGCACATAGTGAGGCACTGGGCACGAGTAGGCTCCAACAAGGCCGGGGGAAAGGGCTCATTATACAAGTGCTGGGCAGGAGTGGTGTGGTTGCAGAGGGGAGTCATCAGCCAGGTGCAGAGTGGGTAGCTCTGGTCTCCAAGCAGCTACCCTCGGGTCTGATGTGGTGGCTGGAAGATTGCTGGCACAGGATGAAGGCATCCTGACTGCTGCCAGGATAACGGGTATTGACCATCAGGATGCGCTGGGCGTGGTCGCACAACAACTGCACGTTAAATGAGTGGTAGCCTTTGCGGTTACGGAACATCTCAGGATTGGTATGCGGTGTCCGCAAAGCCACATGGGCGCAGTTGATGGCGCCCTGTACCAAGGGGAAGCCTGGTATCCTGACAAAGCCACATGTGCGCTCCTCCTGCTTCTCCCCGTTCAGAGAGAAGACAATGTAGTCCCTTCTGGTGGAGAGAGCCTCTGTGACCTCCCGGATGCAGCAATGGACGGCAAACTGAGAGATGTTAACTATGTCTCCTGCTGTGGACCGGAAGGGTCTGCCTGCGGAGAAATTGAAGGCCACGGTGACATTGAGGGCTACTGAGAGAGCCATGTTCGCCGTGCTCTGAGGCTGCAGGTCTGGTTACAGGAGGTGGCAGAGTTCTGTGACCAGCTCCTTGGTAAAGCGGAGTCTCCTAATACACTGCTCCTGGCTTAAGTGGAGGCAAGAGAAGCGCTCTCGGAAGACCCTAGGTGGGTAAGGTATCCTGCTGAGAGCCCACCTGGCCGCCCTCCTCCTTCCTCCGTGCGCATCTTCTCCTCTTCTTCGCTGCCTCCAGTCACTCTCCCGAAGATACTCGAGCGCGAGGGGGCTGCAAGTAGAGCCGCCATGCCTGTGAGCAAGTGTTGTGAGCAGAAGCCTTTAAATGAGAATGAAGGCGTTCTCCACTTGCACCAACACTCCCCGTCACCACAGCAACTTGAAACAAGTTTAGAAAGCTGCAAGAGTTGCAGAAACTTAGCCAGAGCCAGTCAAACTGAGAAACCATGTCAGCTGCAAGTTGTTGCTGATGATCCCTTTAAATAGCGCTGCTGATGATCCCTTTAAATAGTGCTGCTGGAGGCTCCTTCCTGCTGCTGAACGCTTGGTCAGCTGGCCAGTAGGTAGAGCGGCGAATGCGAAAATGGCAGATCGGGCATCAAGTGAGCATTGCAGACTCATGGACGTCACGATCTGCCTAATCTAAATATCTGCAGCGAGTGCAGGCATTGGCAGCGCTGCCAACCTGCCCCAAAGGGGTGGCCGCCACGGGATCCACCAGAAGCTGGCGGTAGCGAGGCAGCTGCCATTTTTCCTTAACAGCCAGCGCTAAACCCCCGAATTTCTAGGCCTTGGCATTTTACCACAGGAGAGCAGTTCAAAGCTGCATACTTTTAATTATAAAGGGCACATGTTACAAATCAAAAGGTAGCTAGACTAATGGCTAGAAAGCTGGCTAGCATAAAAATCATAAATCCCACCAGTGGATTTTGGCGTGTGGTGAGAAGAAGGGGAATTAAAAGTTCATATTGATATTCCTAAAATAATCTGATCTCAAAGAATAGATTTTGTTACTAGTAAGATTTTTAGAAACCTTTATTTCATTGGTAACCTGTCAGTACCAAGTGTTGATGTAGCAATACCATGCATCAGGGAGCATTGGAACATGACAACAACTTGCATTTATATAGCGCCTTTATTGTAGCAAAACATCCCAAGGTGCTTCACGGGAGAGTAATCAGACAAAAATTGACACTGAGCCAAAGGAGACAACATAATTTATAAAGCACCTTTAACGTAGTGGCAAATGAATTGCAACATAGATAAGTGTGAGGTATTACATTTTGGTAAAAAAATAAGGAACTCACATATTACTTGGAAAATAAGAATCTAAATGGGGTAGAGAAGCAAGGGGATCTCGGACAAATACACAAATTACTAAAAGTAGCGACACAGGTTAACAAGGCCATAAAAAAAGCAAACCAGAGAGATAGAATTGAAAAGTAGAGAAGTTATGCTAAACTTGTATCGAACCTTGGTTCATCCACACTTGGAGTACTGTGTGCAGTCTGGTCACCATATTATAAAAAAGGATATAGAGGCACTGCAGAGGGTGCAAAAAAGATTTACAAGGATGATACCAGAAATGCAAGGTTATACCCGTCAGGAAAGGATGAACAGGCTGGGCCTCTTTTCTCTTGCAAAGAGAAGGCTGGGGGGGGGGACCTAATAGAGGTCTTTAAAATTATGAAAGGTTTTGTTAGAGTAGACACAGAGGGAGTGTTTCTTGATAACACAGGGAGTAATTGAGGTGAATAGTATAGATGCAATTAAAGGGAAGCTAGATAAGCATATGAGGGAGAAGGGAATAGAGGGTTATGCTGATAGTTAGATGAGGAAGGATAGGAGGAGATGAGAGTGGAGCATAAACGCCGGCATGGACTGGTTGGGCCAAATGGCCTGTTTCTGTGCTGTATATTCTATGGAATTCTATGTAGTAAAATGTCCCAAACATTTACACTGAGTCAAAGGAGGAGACATTAGGACTGGTGACCAAAAGCTTGGTCAAAGAGGTCAGTTTTAAGGAAGGGAGGTGGAGAGGTTTAGGAAGGGAGGGAATTCCATAGCTTGGAGCCTAGACAGCTTATGACATGGCTGCCAATGGTGGTGTGAAGGAAGGAGGGAATGGACAAGAGGTCAGAGCTGGTGGAATGCAGAGTTCTCAGCAAGTTGAAGGGCTGGAGGAGGTTAGAGATAGGGAAGGGCAAGGCCATGGAGATTTTTGCACAAGGATGAGAATTTAAAAATCAATGCATTGCTGGACTGGGAGCCAATGTAGTTTAGCGAGCCAAGAAGTGATGGGTGAATGGGACTTAGTGCAAGTTAGGATACAGGCAGCAGAGTTTTGGATGAGCTTAAGTTTATGGAGGATGGAAGCTGGGAGAGCATTGGAAAAGTTGAGTCTGGATGTAACAAAAGCATGAATGAGGGTTTCAACAGCAGATGTGCTGAGACATGGGCGGAGACAGGCGATATTCCGGAGGTGGAAGTAGGCGGTCTTGGTGATGGAGAGGATATGCTTAGACATAGGTTCTCAGATGCTGTACAAGGCAAGTTCCTGACCTATGCGGGCCTTTTGGGGCAGAGGGTCGTACCTAGTGCAAGTAAGGCAATTCCGCACAAGATTTGAGCAATTCTTTTTAAAAAGGTGTACGCCAGCCTGGGACATTCCAGTGCTGCTCCTGGTCGTGGAATGCAAGCCAACGCTGTCAAAAGCTAATCATCCGATTCCCCAAAATGGTTTGCTACTGCAGCATACAGGCCTGGGAAAGGCTGGGGGCAGAACCAAACACAATACACATACACACACACAAAAATAACTCTAATATCAAATTAAAATGCATGATACACTGTACATAGTAGCAAAGCATCCTTGTCTCAGGATTTTGTGGAAAAAGTGTGACGTCACTCACCTTCACAATAGGACACAATAGAAAAAAACTGGTTTTGTAAAAAACTCGATGTGTCATCAATAAAACTGTATTGTACAACATCTCATACAATTGTGACACCATTGTTCAAGTGTATAGGTCCCTGAAGGTGGCAGGATATATTGAGAGGGGGGTTAGCAAAGCATATGGGATCTTGGGCTTCATAAATAGAGGCATTGAGTACAAAAGTAGAGAAGTTATGCTGAACCTTTATAAAGCAAAAGCAAAATACTACGGATGCTGGAAATCTGAAATAAAAACAAAATGCTGGAGATACTCAGCAGGTCAGGCAGCATCCGTGGAGAGAGAAACAGAGTTAACGTTTCAGGTCGATGGCCCTTCGTCAGAACTGGAAAAAGTTAGAGATGTAACAGGTTTTTAAGCAAGTACAGAGGCAGGGAAAGGGGGGAGGGGAGGAAAGAAGAAAAGGGAAGGTCTGTGATAGGATGGAAGGCAGGAGAGATTAAGAGACATTGAGAGATTAAGAGATGGTGCAAGGCAAAAGGAGGAGATGGCAATGGGACAAGTTAAGAAACAAAAGATGGCTTTAGATGAAGTGTTAATGGCACTGGCAGAATGAAAGACAGCTGCCATGTGGGAGAGAGAAAAATAAATAAATAAAATAAAAGGGGGAAAAAAAAGATAGGACAGAGGTTATGGTCTGAAATTGTTGAACTCTATGTTGAGTCCAGAAGGCTGTAAAGTGCCTAATTGAAAGATGAGGTGCTGTTCCTCGAGCTTACGTTGAGCTTCATTGGAACAATGCAAGAGGCTGAGGACGGAGAGATCAGAGTGGGAGTGGAGCAGAGAATTAAAGTGACAGGCGACCGGAAGCTCGGGGTCACCCTTACGGACTGAACGGAGGTGTTCCGCAAAGCGGTCACCCAATCTGCATTTGGTCTCCCCAATGTAGAGGAGACCGCATCGTGAGCAGCAAATACAGTATACTAAATTGCCAGAAGTACAAGTAAATCGCTGTTTCACCTGGAAGGAGTGTTTGGGGCCCTGGACAGTGGGAAGGGTGGAGGTAAAAGGGCATGTGTTGCAGGAAGGTGCCGGGCGAAGGGGAAGGGGTGTTCGGGGTGAAAGAGGAGTGGACCAGGGTATCGCGGAGGGAGCGGTCCCTTCGGAATGCTGAAAGGGGAGGTGAGGGGAAGATGTGTTTGGTGGCGGGATCACGCTGGAGGTGGCGGAAATTGATCCGTTGAATGTGGAGGCTGGTGGGGTGAAAGGTGAGGACAAGGGGAACTCTATCGTGGTTCCAGGAGGGAGGGGAAGGGGTGAGAGCAGAAGTGTGGGAAATAGAACGGGCACGGTCAAGGGCCGTGTCAACCACAGTAGAGGGGAATCCTCGGTTGAGGAAAAAGGAAGATATGTCGGAAGCACTAGTATGGAAGGTGGCATCGTCAGAGCAGAAGCGGCGGAGATGGAGAAACTGGGAGAATGGAATAGCGTCCTTACAGGAAGCGGGGTGGGAGGAAGTGTAGTCCAGGTAGCTGTGGGAGTCAGTGGGCTTGTAGTGAATGTTTGTCAATAGCCTATCCTTTATAAAGCACTGGTTAGGCCACAACTGGAGTATTGCGTCCAGTTCTGGTCACCACACTTTAAGAAGGATGTGAAGGCCCATGAGAGGGTGCACAGATTTACCAGAATGGTTCTGGGGTTGGGGGATCTTAGCTACAAGGACATGTTGGAGAAGCTGGATTTGTTTTCATTAGAACAAAGGAGGTTGAGCAGTGATTTGATAGAGGTGTATGATGGGTTTGGATAGGCTAGACAGGGAAAGGCTGTTCCCACTAGTTGATGGTACAAGGACTAGGGGACACAGATTTAAGGTTTTGGGCAAGAGATACAGGGAGGATGTGAGGAAAAACAGTTTTACGCAGCGAGTGGTGAGGACCAGGAACTCGCTGCCGACAGAAGTAGTGGAAGCGGACACACTCAATGTTTTCAAGGGGAGACTGGATAGGCACTTAAGGGAAATAAACTTGCAGGGCTACGGGGATAGAGCGGGGGAATGGGACTGACTGGATTGCTCTACAGAGAGCCGGCATGGACTCGATGGGCTGAATGGCCTCCTTCTGTGCCGTTACTACCTCACTACCTCTTCTCTCGACCCCTCCACGGTGTCTAAATTGTCAGACTGCTTGTCCGACATACAGTTCTGGATGAACAAATATTTTCTCCAATTAAATATTGGGAAGACTGAAGCCATTGTTTTCAGTCCCCACCACAAACTCCGTCTCCCAAACATCTGTTTGAGGCTGAACCACACTGTTCGCAACCTTGGTGTCATATTTGACCCTGAAATGAGCTTCTGACCACATATCCGCAGCATAACAAAGACCGCCTACTTCCGCCTCCGTAACATCACCCGTCTCCGCCCCTGCCTTAGCTCATCCGCTGCTGAAACCCTCATCCATGCCTTTGTTACCTCTAGACTTGACTATTCCAATGCACTCCTGGCTGGCCTCCCACATTCCACCCTACGTAAACTTGAGGTCATCCAAAACTCGGCTGCCCGTGTCCTAACTCGCACCAAGTCTCGTTCGCCCATCACCCCTGTGCTCGCTGACCTACATTGGCTCCCGATTAAGAAGCGCCTCGATTTCAAAATTCTTATCCTTGTTTTCAAATCCCTCCATGGCCTCGCCCCTCCCTGTCTCTAATCTCCTTTAGCCCCACAACCACCGCCCCCCCCCCCCCCCCCCCCCCCCCCGCCAGAGATATCTGCGCTCCTCTAATTCTGCCCTTTTTGAACATCCCCGATTATAATTACTCAACCTTTGGTGGCCGTGCCTTCTGTTGCCTAGGCCTGAAGCTCTGGAATTCCCTGCCTAAACCTCGCCACCTCTTTACCTCTCTTTCCTCCTTTAAGATGCTCCTTAAAACCTACCTTTGACCAAGCTTTTGGTCACCTGCCCTAATTTATCCTTATGTGGATCGGTGTAAAATTTTTTGTCTTAAAATACTCCTGTGCAGCGCCTTGGGACATTTTACTACGTTAAAGGCGCTATATAAATACAAGTTGTTGTTGTTATGACTAAGACTAAATAACTCGTGACCACAGAATGTATCCCTGACCAGCTGCATGCTCTAGCATGCCAGTGATTTTCTTGGGCCAATCTATGCTGCAGCATTACATACAGCTGGTAGACAGTGCTTGTAATTGTGAAGTGAGCATAAATCAACCTTGTAGAAAATCAGGCATCTTCAAAATTTAGTTCTGCATTTTTCGACAGCAAGCAAATTAGTATCATCATCATGTGTTATAGCCAGGGCTGAGAAAGGGAGCCAATCAAGGTTCTATGATAAAGAAATCAAGTTACAAGAGACTTGGATAGAGGTAATGTGTGTGGCAAACAGCAGAATATATATTTTTTTAAGAATGCATTCACTACAGTTTGCAAGATCAGTAGATTTGCCAACAATGCTCATATCCCGAGAATTAATTTAAAAAATGTTGGTGGAAGTAACAATGCAGCTGTACTAGAGGATGTGGAAAAATAGTTAACTGTAGAAAACAAATTGTTGCTGAAGGAAGTCAGAAAGGAGCTAGCAGAAGCTCTGGTACTAGGAAGGTAGCCAATGTAACACCTCTGTTCAAGAAGGGAGAAGAGGACAATACTACAGACAGGTTAACCCAATATTAGTTATGGGCAAACTCTTAGAATCTATAAATCAATATCAAAATCAGTGAGCGTTCAGGGATGCATGGCATAATCAAGAACAGTTAGTTCATTTTTGTTAAAGGCAAGTCATGCATATTTAATAAGCTTTTTGAAGAAGTATTCAACTGGATAAAGGGAATGTATATGAATTTTCAGAAGATGTACACTAAGCTGTCTCACAGAAGCCTCATTACAAAAATTCAGACATGTATAACAGTATGGTTATAATTTTAGTTTACGGACAAGAAAAAAAGGGGTAGGGTTAATGGATATTGTTCAGATTGGAGGAGGCTTGAAAGTGGTGCACCCAGGAATCAGTCCACTTTTGTTCTCTTTCTCACATACATACAATTTGGACTTGGGCATTGGGAGCACGACATCATAATTTGTTGACAACACAAAAGTAATGGTTTTGAAAAACAGAAAGAGGATTATAAAAGACCTCCTCATGAGGACATAGACAGGTTCGCAGAATGAGTTGACTGATGGCAGAAGCAATTTAATATGCACTTTGAGAGGAAAATCAAGGAATGGGAGTATATGTGAATGGAAAGAAGGTGAATGGTGTGGAGGAACAGAGAGACCCAAGGGTGCAAATATACAGTTTCTTGGATACTGACCAGCATGAGTTTCTAATATGGTCAAGCCTATACACTTTCCTTTGCCTATACATCTACCTAGCTTTGTTAAAATCTTCTGAAGTTAGTGATTGTGCTTCGTGGCGATTGGGAGACAAACAAAGCAGAAAAACAACAAAAATAACGAGAATTTTTTTTGTAAAAAGGAACTGTGAATAAAACATGCATTTTAACAATTTAACATAAAGGGGTATAATCAAACATTTAAAACCACCGTTATTTAGAGAAGCTAAGAAAGGCCTAAACAAGAAATTGAAGGATAAAGGGAGGGATTGTGAAATAAAATGCTCACAGGACTGGGAGTATTGGCAAAAGTGGGATGGGACAGATTCTGTGTCTACAGGGCGTGTCAAACATGTTAATTAAAATAGATTGATCAAAACCCTTACAGTAAAAATTACTGCTGATTTTACATTTAAAACACACTAGCATTAACAATAGCCAATATATATTTTAAATTAAAATCGTAAAATTTACTTGAAAGACTATGGCAATCCTTTTAAAAAGGAGCAATACAGTACTTTAAATCAGCTTTTTACACACAACTTACAGTAAAAATTGTATCTGCAGGAATAACTAAAAACCAGCATTTTATTTCTGACCTGTAAAATCTGGGAAAATACAGTAATACTTGGTCAAGTAAAAATAACAAAGTGCTAAAAAAGTTAAAAAAGTCAAATCACAACAAGCGCAATCTCCCTGTGGATTGAAAGTTTGCAGTTTCAGATTCCTCTTTAATTGGGTAAAATTAATACTAATTTTACAATAACTATACAAAGCTAGAAGAATAGGTTGTCTCAGAAATGGAAAAGTCAAAAAAGGTGCACAAGCGAATGTTCTAGACTGAGCCAAGATGAAGTCAAATGTAGTGGGAGCTTTTGATCTCGTCTCCCCATCTCAGTAGCCTCCTCCAGCCCTACAACCCTCCGGGAACTCTGCGTTCCTCCAATTCTGACCTCTTGCGCATCCCCGACTTCGCTCAACCATTAGCAGCTGTGCCTTCAGCCGTCTATAGGTCCTAAGCTCTAGAATTCCCTTGCTAAACCTCTCTGCATCTTCACCTCTCCTTTTATGACTCACCTTAAAACCTACCTCTTTGGCCAAGCTTTTGGTCACCTGTCCTAGTGTCTATCTTTGGCTCAGTGTCAATCATTTTCTTGTCTGATTAAGTTCCTGTGAAGTGACTTGGGACGTTTTACTATGTTAAAGACATGATATAAATGCAAGTTGTTATCTGACCTTTGGTCTAGTGCCTTTGACTTGGGAGCACTTTCTGTTAAAGAGTAAAAGTGGCAAAATTTTCCATTCCTCAGACTGTCACCATCTCAAGTACAAGAATATAAGCAAACAAAGTGAGGAATGAATGCTTTATATGGAATGGTGCTATGGAAATGCAGCATTTCAATTTAAAAAAATACTTTGTTTAAAGAGGGAGTGCTGATGAGATCAACTGTGTACTGGCTTGGTGGGTGTTAACCAACTACTTGCTACACTTGCTTTCAAAGTCAGCACCTTTCACACATAATTGCACGTTCAGCTTTGGATGGTTTCCAGACACACATCAATGCCAAGTATGTCTGATTAGTCATTAGCCAACTTTCTGACCATGTTTATGGACTATGCAATAAAAAAAATTATAGTTAATAGGACAAAATACAGTTAACACTGCAACAATACTAGAGAGTTTTATTAAGGTCCTGGGACAACAATTCCAAAACAACATCCCTGCATCACATTCCTGTTTTTACATTTGAACTCTGCATAAAAAGTAACAAGGGGTGAGGTTAGTTGGGTAATTTAAAGTGGGGAGTACAAGGCAAGTTCACAGCACCACAGTAGTATAAAATAGGGAAGAGAGTTTTAATTCTGCCCTCTTGTGCATCCCCGACTTCCTTCGCCCCACCATCAGTGGCCGTGCCTTCAGCTTTCGATAGGCCCTAAGCCTCGCCACCCCTCTTCTTTTAAGGGCCTCCTTAAAACCCACCTCTCTTTGATCAAGCTTTTGGTCACCCCTCCTAATATCTGCTTCTTTGGCTTGGTGTCCATTTGTTTCCAAGGGCTTTATTTTACCAGCCCCGAGGAGGCGGGTCTGCTGAGAAAAATCCCCAAAAATGGGAGCGGGTCCCAAACCCGTTCCCAACCTGCCTCCAACCAATCTTCCCGGGAGTCGGATCCCCGATTTGCGCAGGGACCCAACTCCTAGCGGCGGGAAGAGGATTATAGCCACTTAACTGTCTGTTAACAGGTAGTTAACAGGCAGTTAAGAGGCTTTTTCCAATTTTTCGACTGCTGCTGCGGGCTTCCCGACGTCGGGGAACCCCACCAGGGTAAGTGAGGCGTGCTGTGGGTCTGTTGTTATGTTGGTGTTTGGATGACAGCTGCAGAAGTGGTGTGAAGCATGCAATCGGACACAGTTAGTATCAGAGGTAAGGAAATGTTGTGAAAGTAATTTCTAATGTGGTTAGATGTTTCTGCAGGTGACAAGTTGTGAAGTGTTTGTGTAGCCTCATCTCATCGGGAGAAGTGACAGATGGCTTCTGCAATCTCAGCTGCAGCTGCCATCTGTTTTATCCTAAGAAGAGAGTAATTGGAGAGCCTGGGGGCAAGGGCTCACCTTTGGATAGTGATCGTCAGTGTTTGACAGCACCTCAATGCTGTCAAACCATCTGTCAAACAAGTGTGGTGCATATGCCTTTAAGAAAACTGGCAGATGAAGCGTCATCAACTGACGTCATCGGACACCGGCTTTCCCTTAATTGGCCGGCAAGCCCGCAGGGCGGGCTTAACAAGGCCAATCAGGGCAAAATAGAGTCTGTTCATCAGACGTCAATGGGGGCGGGACGGGACTGGAACCCGAAAACCAGCAGTCCCGCCTCGAACTCAGCCTGGAAGGTAGGATTCCACCCCTTATGTCTCCATGAAACACTTTTGGATATTTTTATACATTAAAAAGGTGCTATATAAATACAAGTTGTTATTGTTGTGGAGATCTAGGAGACTGATGAATAGGAACATAAGAATTGCTAGACGAAAAAAGACCAAGGTCCATCTAGTTTGTTTTCTAGCATTCTGGTAGTCACATGATAAAATATTAATTGAGTTGTTGACTAATCCTAGCAATCAATCTTTATTAATCAGTCTACAACAAACCCAGATAGGACATAAGGAAGACCCCAGTGGTAGACTAAAGTTACCTGCTCCTCCCAAGCATGTTACAGTTACTACATCAGATTACTCATATACTGCATCCCAAAATGCTATTTTTGAAAGAAATCTATCTAATTTGTATTTGGATGAATACTAATTGCAACCACCATATCCCTAGGGAGCCTTTTCCATAGACTGGCCACTCGCTCACTGAAATATTGTTTCCACAGATTAGTTTTGCTACATTCGGAATGTAGCAACTTTTTTTAAATTAAGTGATTAGATTATAATAAAAAAAGTTAATATCGGAAAAAACAGAAGCAAAAGAATGGGGAAAAAGAAAAAAGTGAAGGCCAAGATTTTCTTACCTCGGCGGGTCCAGGACGGGCGATGTCGGTGGCGGGTCCCAACCGCGCTGCAGGCTCCATCCTGCTCTGGAAAATGATTTTACGTTGACAGGGCTTGTTAAGCCCGCCCAGCGTGTTTCCCAGTCCAATTAGAGGAGGTGGGTCTGGTGACATCATTCATGACAAGTCATCAGCCAGTTTCCTTAAAGGGGTCATGGCCAACTTTCTTTTAACATTTGTGCTGTCAGTTTTCTACAGCATTGAAGTGCTGCAAACACTGACAATGACTGCACAGAGATGCAGGGCTGCACTCAGGTTCTCCCATGACTCCCTCTATATGGTTATGGAGGGAGTCAGAGCACGCAGGGAGGTCCTCTTCCCTTCTGATGGGCGGAAGAGACTTCCCCAGGAGACCAACACAGCCTGGTTGCACATTGCACAGGAGGGCACAAGCAGGGATGTCGTCAGGAGGACCTGGGTGCCGCGGCAGAAACCTTTCAATGATCTCAGTAGATCACGAAATGTTAGTACAAAGCCACACTCACCTTCATCCTGCTGTGCCTCTCATCACAACCCCATCACTCTGCCTTCCCTACCCTAGCCCTGCACATCCTTACTCACACCAACTTATCTTGCACCTCCACCCATCCCTCTCTCTTCTCTCTATTGACATTATCACATCCCCTTCTCACTAGCCACCCTTCACACTCATCCTCATCCTAGTGCAATCATGCCAACTAACAATACACAAGCGTAGCCACTTGGGTGTTTTATCCAATGTTCATGTAAAGTTTCTGTTAGTGTGGTGTCAAACATTGAAACCTTTATTTTCAACACTTTGCGTTCTTGGACAGATGTGTGTGCACCTTTGGAAGTGGCTTAGTGATTCGCAGTGAATGGGGAGACATAACGGTAACCCCCGCAATGGTGGCGAGTGTGAAAGGAATGGCTAGGACATTGTAGGGATGTTTTATGGTGTTGGTGTGGGGATGCGCCAGGTTGGCACCACATGTGGCAGCCAGGGTGGTTCCCGGGGCCATGAAGTTAAAGTGAAAAGGTAAGTTAAAAAAGCCTGTTAAGCATCTGTCAACTAGATGCCGGTCAGGTCTGCTCAGCGCTGACAGACCCAACATTGGGAAAGGCGCTTTGCAGCAGGTTCCCGACCCGCTGTCAAAAAAAACACTTTCCCACCCGACCCGCCACCGATTCTGCCCGCTACCGCCCCCCCACCCCTGGAAAATTCTGGCCGAAGTGTTTAATACAGTGTTTCTTTTTTTTTTAAATTGAAAGTAATTTTGTACAGGTTAATATATTTCCCTATATAAAAAAAAAGCAATCCAGACATCTAAGTAACTTTATTACTATGACATTATAGCATCTTATTTGTATGAACTGAAAACTCACAGGGAAAAAAAAAAATGGCTGGTGCAGGGAGAGTGGACTTTCCTTAGATCTGCCACCTGTCTAAAAGGCCAAGATCAAAACTAGAACTGGCCGGTATAAGTAACTGGTCACTGAATTATACACACAGTATGATAAGATCATTTTCATCAACACTAATTTTTTGTAATTTGGCGCCGCATGCTACATGTATTTACCAATAAATTAAATAAGGTTAGAATGGTAATTCATATTCAATCAATAGGATTATCATTACGGTCTTTTCAGTGCCTACAACTACTATTGTACCGAGAGGGGTAATTTAATATTGATTGTTGACACACATTTTCTCTATCCTGTACAATAAATAGATGCTATTGGAAATACAATTAGGAGCAGCAAAGTAAAAGTATACCTGATAAGTAATTGGATATGTTTCACTTCAATTTTTTTTTTTTAGGGAAACAAACAATGCAGGAAATAATTAAAATGCAACCTTTAATAAAATGAAATTACCTAATTTGTAAATCGATGATCACTTGTCGCCTGTCCACCTGCTCAGTGTACACTTTAACACCAGAGATTTTGGGTGGCTGGAAACAAGAATAAATTTATTAGCAACTCTCACGTACACAAAGTTTGTAGACAAAGATATATTGCAAACTATTTCTTTTAAATAAAAAAACCTCAAAACAGTAATTTGCACATTAGTTCAACAGAAGCATAAAATAATCCTGTTACTTTGTTGTTTCTGAAAAATCCTTGCAATATTTTTGGGGAAAATATACAGAAAAATTAAACTCAATGGCCTAGAAATTGGATAAGGCCAGAAAACCGGTGGGGGCAGCGCCCAATGCTATGTGCCCGCGCCCGTTCTAAGTGGCAAAATTCATGCTGCCTGCTCATTTACATGATTGCAGCGCTGACCTCAGCGCTAAACACGCTACTGATTGGCTTAGCACTCAACCGGGGTTGGGAGGGCAATATCGGGTGCAGTCCATAAAGTACAGTGCCGACTTCAGAGGGTAGTATAGAGGCAGGATCTTTACATGGTGAGTCTTCAGGCACGAGTGGGCGGCAGCCAGGCCAGGGGGAAAAGGGTAGCTTGGGCGTCAGAGGGCAAGTTCGCGCATGAGTTCTGCTCCACAAGACTCAGATAATGACCTCGATGGGTCAGGAGAAGGGTGATGGGCATACACACGGAAATGCTTGGCGCAATGGAAATGAAATGAAGGGCAACTCCATGAGAGACCTTGTGGACCCAAATATGCTGATGTGTGTCCTGGGCGATCTCGCAGCTTCCATTGCAGCACAGCAGAAGCGACCCCATGTGTCTCACTGCTAGTGAAAGCTCAGACTGCTGCCATCATCGCTAGGTTTACGAGTGTGGAAAGGGGCTTGCAGGGTGTCGCAGCAGGCCAGCAATCTGTCTTCCAACAGATTACTAGGACTGCTGAAGCGCCACCCCTGGGGTGTGGCAGCGGTGTCGTGGAGCAAGAACCTGCTGTCCCCTCTCAGGATGACAGCATTCATACTCCCACCACTGCCACTCTGCAGTACCCTTGCCGCTGCCAGTCAGCCAGCGCTGCCCATGTCGAGGTGGTGCCGTCTACAGCTGGGCTTTCTAGGTCCAGAGCTGCTCAAGGTCAACCTGAAAGACCATTTGCAGTCTCCCACACTGAAAGTCAGCAGCCTTCCACCAGCCATGCTGCAGCCACTGGTGGAGCACTTCATAGGAGCACTAGGAGGAAAAGGCACACAAAAGACCGACACTAAGGAATGCACAAGGGTGATTAGTTGACTTTGTTGTTTTGATTTGAATTTGAGAACTTTATGAATTTTGTTTGGAGTGTGTGTTTTGAGGTGGCTCCCATTTCAGCTTTGTGCCCAGGAGGGTGCGGTGATGTTCCGTGACAGATGGCTGGTATGATGGGCAAGTGGTGAGTAATGGGGTTCCGGGGTTTCAGTCACTGGAATCAGACTCTGATGAGGCATTCATGGACAGCCCATCCAGAAGGGGGGATTTGCTGCCTTCCTCCTCCTCTGCCTGAGGTGGTCTGGGAACCCGTGGTGGCATGGGCTGCGCCCTCATGATGGCCAGGTTGTGCAGCATGCAGCAGACCACCACAAATTGGGACACCCGCTCTGGCGAATACCGGAGGCCTCCTCCAGAGTGGTCAATGGAGTGGAACCGTTGCTTGATCACCCTGATGGTCTGCTCGATGACGTCATTATATAAGTGCTGGACATGAGTGGTGGGGTTGCGGAGGGGAGTCATTAGCCAGGTGCAGAGCGGATAAGCCCTTGTCTCCGAGCAGCCACCCTTGGGCTCGACGTGGTGGCTGGGAGATTGCTGGCACAGGATGAAGGCACCATGACTGCTGCCAGGATAGCGGGCATTCACCATCATGATGCGCCGGGCGTAGTCACACAACAACTGCACATTAAGTGAGTAGTAGTCTTTGCGGTTATCGAACATCTCAAGATTGGTATACAGTCCCCACTTAGCCACATGGCACCCTGCGCCATGGGGAAGCCTGCTATCCTGGCAAAGCCATATGTGCGTTCATCCTGCTTCTCTCAGAGAGAAGACAATAAAGTCCTTCTCCTGGAGTAGAGAGCCTCTGTGACATCCCTGATGCAGCGATGGACAGCGAACTGGGAGATGTTAGCCATGTCTCCTGCTCCAGACAGGAAGGATCCGGTGGCGAAAAATTTAGGGCCACGGGGAACTTGAGGGCCACTAGGAGTGCAGTCGTCGCCCTGCTGAGGCTGTAGGTCTGGTTCCAAGAGGTGGCAGAGTTCTGTGATCACCTCCTTGGTGAAGCGGAGCCTCCTAATACACTGCTCCTGGCTTAAGTGCAGGTAGGAGAAGTGCTCTCGGAAGACCCTAGGTTGGTAAGGCCGCCTGCGGATAGCCCTCCTCCTGCTCCCTCTGCGAGCATCTTGTCCTCTTCGTCACTGCCTCCGCTCCATCTCCCAGTCATACTCGAGCGCGAGGGGGACTGCAAGTAAAGCTCCCATGACTGTGAACAAGTGGTGTGAGCAGAACCCTTTAAATGAGGACCAAGGCGTTCTCCACTTGCAGCAGTACTCCCTGTGACCTCACTAACTTTAAACAACTCTAGAAACCTCTGAAATAGTTGCACAAACTTAAACAGAGCCAGTAGAACTGAAAAAGCAAGTCAGCTGCAAGTTGTTGATGATCCTTTTAAATAGCACTGCTGGGGGCTCCTTCCTGCTGTTGAACGCTTGGTCAGCTGGTCGTGATTAGGAGAGGGTGTTAAATGGAGCAGCGAGGTCCAAAATGGCAGATCATGCATCAAGTCAGCATTGCACATTCATTGACGGCACGATCTGCCTAATCTAAATATCTAGAGCGAGCTGCTGACCTCCCCAAAATGGCGGCCGCCGCAGGACCCACCAAAAGCAGGTGGAAGGGAGTCAGCCGCCATCTTTTAAAAAAAAATCAAAACCGTCAACGGCTGGCGCTAAACCCCCGAATTTCGCGGCCAATATACTTACAATAAAATTATTTTGAAACTGCATGCTCTGTAGGAGAGCTACAAATCTATGCTTCAATGTTCAATAGGCTTCCATGGAGATACTGGAGCTGATTTTTCTGGTCTCCCTCTACTCCAGCACTGGACAGGCATAGTGCCCCAGTAATGGCTGCTTCTGTCCAGGCTCAGGAGTGCTGGCATTTCCTGTCCTGGGCCTGAGGTACCCCGGCACAGGCCTACTCCCAGCTGTGCCTTGAACCTAAAAGCAGGTACAAATGTAAGCACAGCTGCAGGCTTCTCAGACATGCAGCTGCACATGGCTCTTCAAGATAAGGGCCTTCTGGCTCCTGTTGGAGATCAGCAGCTAGTAGGCCCCAAGTAGCTCAATTCTTTCTGGGGCAGGGTAGGAGCAGACTGGCCAATAATTTAAAAGCTTATCTGCCAGTCTTCAGCTTGGCCTGGGATCCATGCAGACCTTTCAGTCGGCAAGGGTTAAGCCCACACCACCAGATTTCACTGTGTGCCCCGAGCAAGAAGTGTTCCGAGCAAGAAAGTAACATGGCAGGCTGGGTACCCTTGCTCCTGCTTCATTTGCATTACAGCGATAGGCCTGTGCCTTGGGAAAACATTGGAAATCCTGGGGCAATATAAAGGGGGCATGAGAACTGAAAATAGATCGCTGCTGCTTTTTCCCTGATCTTTGTGGCCGGGAAAATAAGCATTTCCCTGCGGTCAAAGGTCAGGAAATTCAGCCCCATTAGCTCTTGTTGCAGAAAGTCAGAGAAACATTTACAGACGTTCTGATGGGCTTTCCAGTTGTTGACGGTTTCCATTACTTTCTGTTTTATTTCATTTTCAGGGTGTTTATGAAGTAAATTATTGCACAAAATATATAGCACTGAGATTTTACCAAATATCAACATTACATATTTAACAGTTTGCAGACCTGCAAACCTTGCTGAATGCTAACAACAGCCGCCCCCCAAACAGAGGAATAGGTCAATGAATCTCTCAGCTGGAGATTGTCACTTTGCAGAGAATAGAGTCATACAACTGTCACTGACCCAAAAACAATTCAAGCCATCATTCTGCATTTGCAGGAATAGTAACAAGTCGATTTCCACAATACCCAGATGACAGCTAGATAGATGAAATCTCTTATCATTGTCTGTCTCCCTCCCTCCACCCATGAGGTTGGATGTCTTTGCCTAGTCTGTTCCAATCTAGGATTATAGTCTGCAACCTTTACTTTTGAGTTGCAAATTAGGTCATTCTACCTTTGCTGGGGGATCTTTCGCTTGGAGATATTATTGGCCCAAAAATTCGGCCGTTCTCGGGTGAGTACTCAGTGCGTACTCACCCGTATTAATTCCCGAAGTGCCGGTTTCCTGCATGCACTGCGCATGCATGGGAAACCGGCACTTCCGGTATGGTGAAGGGGGCGGTTCCTAGGTGAACCGCGTGTGCGCTACAGGCTGCGCGCACACAGCACACTTAGATTTTTTTTCAGGTTTCAACGCGAGGGTAAGTATTGAAGATTCTACGCTAGTAAAAAGGAGGCGTAAGACCCCTTTTGAACAAGGTAAGTAGTTAATCAAGTATAATTTTAAATTTTTTTCAACAAGTTTATCTTTTTTAGATACTTTAAAGAAAAGTTTATTTTTTATCACTTTTAAAAAGTATTTTAATTCTTTCAAAAATTAAAATTTTTGTTTAAAGTGGTTAATTTATTTAAATATAGTTATTTTATAAATGTGATGGTTTTAAAAAAAAATTATTTGAGGTTTAGCTGTTCTTTTGGGGCCGATTTCAATTCACAGATTTGACAGGTCTCCTGTCAAATCTATGAATGAAAGATGGTCTGCTGCCATTGGCTCTCCATGGCCCACGTGATCCCAGGGGTCGCATCGCACTAACTGCGCCCCTGGAACACGCAAGCACTGCGCGCCGGCACTAGGGAGAGGCCCAGGACCCGAAGTTCCTGTGGGCCCAAAACACAACGGCAGGCGCGGTGGGTAAGAGCGCGCGCGATCCTTACCCCCGCGGCAAGCCGGCCACGCGAATTTCTAGGCCAAAATTTCTAATCCATTCCCTAGAAAAGTCTTAAAGGGGCCTGTGTAATTAACAAGCTTCTGATTGGCATCTTCAGAAAAAAAGCAGAGCTGATGGACTCGGAGCCGGAATGACATATTTAGTTGCAATTTGGCATATTACCAGGAGAGCAGGCAACGTCTTGAATGGATCCTGCTGTGAAATACCAGAGAGAAGATCATTGAATACTGCTAAGAGCAGGTCTCATTGTCCCAATGTCTTTAAACCCACTTGAACCCAAAGTGAGCAAGAATAAGATGTTCTGGTCTATAAACGTTGGGTACTTTGATGATTCATTATTCACTACTTTTAATAAAGTAACTGATTTATCAGCACGTCTGACTCAAAGTACAAGCTAACCATGGGCAACAAAGCGAACTTCAGGAGCCATTACAATTACAGAACATGCCATTTCAAACTAGCAATTCATCATTTGCAATGTTCTATGTCAGAAAATTAGTTAAAAAAAAATAAACTACTTTTTTTGTAAAAACAAAATTTAATTCTGTGTAAAATATTGAATCAATGATCAGGAGTAAACTTGTGGATTATCTGTACAAGAACAATCTGGTAAACAGCAGTCAGCACAGCTTTAAATGGGGAAGACCCTGCCTGACCAACCACCTTGATTTCTTTTGGAAATATCAACCTAAGTCAGCTATGTTAACTCCTACAAAAAAGGCGGAGCAAAGGTGGGTAAATGGAGTTGAGGTACAGATCTGCCATGATCTAACGAAATAGCAGAATAGGCTCATGTGGCCATCCTCCTGTTCCTATCTTCCCATGTTCTGTACTTAGACTTCCAAAAAATATTTGAAAAAGTTCTGCACTAAAGATTCAAGGCAAAACTTGGGCATGGATACGAAACTGGCTGAATGGAAGAAAACCGTTGGTACTGGTTAGATGGATCACGTCAGTTTGGGGATTATCAAAAGCAGTGCCGCAGGGCTCAGTTGTAGGACCAATATGGTTTCTAATTACATCAAGGACTTGGATTCTGAAACTCAAAGCAATTTGGTTAACCTTGCAGATACCACCAAACTAGGAGGAGCAGTGGAATCGAAGGAGGCAGGCCAGAAACTACAGAATGAGCTAAACAAAATAGGTGAGTGGACTGAAAAATGGCAGATGAAATTTAATTCAAACAAGTGTAAATTTTTGCACATTGGAAGGAAAAAATGGGCAACATAAATACTTCATGAAATGGTGTTGAAATAGCCGAGGATTGAAGTTGAAAGAGACCTAGGAGTCCGAGTAGAGTCAATGCAGAGCGGCAACCAACAAAGCCAATAATGATGCTGAACTACAGTCAAAACAGGTCAGAAGAAGTCCTGATCAAACTGTACAGTGCTCTGGTCAGACCGCACCTCAAATCATAGAAATTTACAGCACAGGAGGCCATTCTACTCATCGTGTCTTGTGCTGACCGCAAAAGAGCTATCCAGCCTAATCCCACTTTCCAGCTCTTAGTCCGTAGCCTTGTACATTACAGCACTTCAAGTGCATATCCAAGTACTTTTTAAATGTGATGAGGGTTTCTGCCTCTACCACCCTTTCAGGCAGTGAGTTCCAGACCCCCACCACCCTCGGTGAAAAAAGTTCTCCTCAACTCCTTCTACCAATTACTTTAAATCTATGTCCCCTGGTTATTGACCCTCTGCTAAGGGAAATAGGTCTTTCCTATCCACTCTATCTAGGCCCCTCATAATTTTATACACCTCAATTAGGTCCCCCCTCAGCCATCTCTGTTCCAAAGAAAACAACCTCAGCCTATCCAATTTTTCCTCACAGCTAAAATTCTCGAGTTCTGGCAACATCCTTGTAAATCTCCTCTGTACCCTCTCTAGTGCAATCACATCTTTCCTGTAATGCGGTGACCAGAACTGTACAGTACTCTAGCTGTGGCCTAACTAATGTTTTATACAGTTGAAGCATAACCCCCCATCTCTTATATTCTATGCCTCAGCTAATAAAAGGAAAGTGTCCCGTATGCCTTCTTAACCATCTTATCTACCTATCCTGCTACCTTCAGGGATCTGTGGGCATGCACTCCAAGGCCCCTCTGTTCCTCTACATTTCTCAGTATCCTACCATTTATTGTGTATTCCCTTGCCTTGTTAGCCCTCCCCAAATGCATTACCTCACATTTCTCCGGATTGAATTCCATTTGCCACTTTTCTGCCCACCTGACCAGTCCATTGATATTACCCTGCAGTCTACAGCTATCTTCCTCATTATCAACCACACAACCAATTTTTGTATCATCTACAAACTTCTTAATCATGCCTCCTACACTGAAGTCTAAATCATTGATGTATACCGTAAAAGATAGGGGGCCTAGTACTGAGCCCTGCAGAATCCCACTGGAAGCAGCTTTCCAGTCACAAAAAATCTGTCGACCATTACCCTTTGCTTCCTGCCACTGAGTCAATTTTGGATCCAACTTGTCACTTTCTCTTGGATCCCATGGGCTTTCACTTTTATTACCAGGCTGCCATGTGTAATCTTGTCAAAAGCCTTGCTAAAATCCATGTAGACTACATCAAACGCACTACCCTCTTCGACCCTCCTCGTTTTTTCCCCCACCACCGAAGTTAGGCTGACTGGCCTGTAATTGCTTGGTCTATCCCTTTCTCCCTTTGTAAATAACGATACAATGTTAGCAGTCCTCCAGTTCCCCAGCACCACACCTATAGCCAGAGAGGATTGAAAAATGATGGTCAGAGCCTCTGCTATTTCCTCCCTTGCTTCTCTTAACAGCCAGGGATACATTTCATCCGGGCCTGGTGATTTATCTACTTTCAAAGATGCTAAATCCCTTAATAGTTCCTCTCTCACTATGTTTATCTCATCTAATATTTCTCACTCCTCCTCAACTACAATGTCTGCATCGTTCCTCTCTTTTGTGAAGATAGACGCAAAGTATTCATTAACATACCCACGTCTTCTGCCTCCACACACATCTTCCTTTTTGGTCTCGAATAGGCCCTACTCTTTCTTTAGTTATCCTCTTGCTCTTTCTGTATTTATAAAACATCTTTGGGTTTTCCTTGCCAATAGTTTTTCATGCTTCCCTTTTTTGCCTTATCCTACCCTGTATGGCTCTTGACATCCAGGTGGCTCTAGATTTGGGCGTCCTACCCTTTTTACTTGGAGAACATATTTGCTCTGAACCCTCACTCTCTCCTCCTTGAATACCTCCCACTGCTCTGACACTGATATACCTTCAAGTAGCTGTTTCCAGTCCACTTTTGCTAAATCACATCTCAGCTTAGTAAAATTGAGTACTGTGTCCAATTCTGGTCACCGAGAAATACGAAAGACATTCAAGAGCAGGAGGCAGTGCAGAGAAGAGCTGTAAGACCGATCCCTAGGTGTTAGAGGTCTCAGTTAAGAGCAAAGGCTGGAGAAACTGGGAAAGGAGGCATCCGAGAGGTGATCTTAGGAGGTATACAAGATAGTAAATGGTATGAAGAGGATAATGTAACGTAATACTGCTTTAAATTAAAACAGTAGGAGTAGGACAAGGGGACACAGTAGGAGTAGGACAAGGGGACACATGCTGAAATTGTCAAAGGTAATATTAGGATTGATTTCTGGAGGTTCTTCAGTAGAACATAACTGAAACAGAAAGGCAGAGAGTGATCGACACGAGGAATGGACTTCCAAGCAGACTGGTGGAGGCGAAAACCCTGAAATCATTTAAGAAATAATTAGATGCAGCAATGTGGGAGGAGGGGGCAGAAAAGAGTGTTGTTCTGGACAGATGAATTAAGATGGGCTGTACGGCCTTTCTCATCTATAAGCATCTTGTAATCTTGTGATATTGAAGCGCGGAGGCTCACTTTGCACGATTCAGCAGCGTTTGGTGCTCCTGTCCATCAATGTATTGTTTCACCACATTGGTACATTTACAGCTTTTGTCACCAACAATGTCTTTGACATATTTAGCAAATTTCCCACAGTGCAAAGCACGTTTATGCCATTTTGCCTACAAGTCAGAAATCTTACTGAATAGGAGACTCAGAGACTATTAAAAAGGAAGTTACTATTCCAATGAACTGTCGGGAAGGACATGACATTTTCAACTCAAACCCATTCACCGACTTCATACTAATTAAATTGTAAGTACAAAGAAAATGCTGTCCTAAAGTAATCATCAAAACAGACTGAATGTTCTTCAAATGATATACTTTCAATGTGCCAGATTGTTCTATTCTTGTTTCAAGAAGCTTATTGTGAGGCCGCTGTGTACCAGTTACAAAAGATTCAATAAGACGACTATTTAAAAGAAAAAGGAAATGAAGAAATTAAAATTAAAATTCATTTCAAAACACGAGCCTGAGCCGTTGTTGGCAAAGTTCCACTGATATTTGGGTTTCCCTGCCATCAGTCAGAAAGGTCATACTGCAGCAACATTCATTAGAACGAAGAAGAAGTTTGGAAAAAAGGAACTAACCATCAAGAACATAACCGAAATAGAAAGGAGAAATTGAGTGTTTAAACTCAATTCAACCCATTACAGTACTAAGTTATTCAGCTACAATGTCAGCGGTTATGTGTGAATGGATGGACACACGCACATGCACACACACTGCATATTCAGTCTAGAAATGAGCCGAGGCTATATTTTGTGAGAATTCCTGTATTCCAGAGAGGAATCAACAGGGAGAGAAAAAGAGATCTCACCATATCAATATATGTATCAATGAACTGGAGTCCCACTTTCCCACCCGATCTCCATATCCCTTGATTCCCCTAGAGTCCAAAAATCCAGCTCTCAGCCTTGAGTCAGTAGCCACAGCACTTTGGAGCAGAGAATTCCAAAGAATCACAACCCGAGTGAAGAATTTCCTCCTCATCTCAGTCTTAAATGGCCAACCCCTTATCCTGAGACTATGCCCCCTAGTTCTAGACTCTCCAGCCAGGGGAAACAACCTCTCAGCATCTACCCTGTCAATCCACCTCAGAATCTTATGTTTCAATGAGATCACCTCTCATTCTTCTAAACTCCAGAGAGTATAGGCCCAATCTACTCAATCTCTCCTCAGAAGACAACCCTCTCATCCTAGGAATCAATCTAGTGAACTTCTCTTGTACCGCCTCTAAGGCAAGTATATCCTTCCTCAGATAAGGAGACCAAAACTGTGCACAGTACTCCAGGTGTGGTCTCACCAAAACCCTGTACAATTATAGCAAGACTTCCTTACTCTTATACTCCAACCATCTTGCAATAAAGGCCAACATGTCATTTGCCATCCTAATTGCTTGCTGTACCTACATGTTAATTTTGTGTTTCCTGTACGAGGATACCTATATCTCTCTGAACACCCCTGTACGAGGACACCCAAATCTCTGAACAACATAGCACAGCACTCAAACCCATGTGCGCTAGCTGGCAAAGCAGAGATGATGCTGCACAAAGTGTGTACCCAGAGGGTTGTCTTTTTGTTGCTGCATATACCCTTGCCAGAAAGGAACAATATAGCATGCCAGCCAGGAGGTGGTGGCTAGTTTCAAAGCTTTGTGTACACTACCCACACAATGTGGGAACAGATACTGAAGAGGTGGCACACCTTAACAATAACATTTGCCAGGTAGATAACTCGAGTATACCCGTCACAAAGTGTTGTCTGTCACTCTGTTCCACAATTATTGCCAGGCCATGCCAAACCTCTTATTTTAATAGGAGGCAACAAATACCAGGTTGGAGATGCGAGCCAGAATTGGGCAGCAAGAAGCTGTCTGTGTTAGGTGATGAAATATATACAGGTGAGACAGTGGGTGAGGCTGGAGTTGGTCTAGAAATGACTGAGGAAGCCGAGGGCTGGGATTAGTGCACGAGAGGGGGAACAGGCAGAGGGAGTGTGAGAGACTATCCGAGAGTAATCGTGGAGGATAGGACTGCATGGATCACTGGGAACACCATGTGGAATTTTGCTCTGTGGATTTTTGGCCGAGAGGGCCTTGGAGGGGAATTGTTGGGCTCTGGAAGCACTGACGCACGGCTGGGGAGCTTGATCATGGAAGTACTTGTGAGGTGATTTGCAGGATCAGGGAGCACCAGAGGCAGGGAAGGAGCTGGTGCCTGGAAGTACTTGGGAGCAGTAGCACTCGAGGGTTGGTCAAGGCCTCTGGGCAATTAAAGGCACTGACAAGGTTCTGGTGCCTACAAGCACCAAAGAAAATGGGAGCACTGGGAGATTGGGGTGTGGCAGGGGGAGAACAGAGCAATGGGAGCACCAAAATGGGGCTGGGAACAGCGAATGGGCAAAAGGGCTGGACGATGTGGAGGTGTTTGATGAAAATATTACAGGACACTAGCCGAGGTCCCAATTACAATGTCCAAGAGCAGCCAGGCCTGGGAATGTGGCACAAGTACACACCAGATGCACAGTGGAGGTGGAGTGGCAGAGCATGACAGGTAGGGGGGCTGGGGGAGGGGGAAAGAAACAGCCAAAAGTTAATGAGGAGTGATGGCGGGGTGGGCGAGAGGCTGCGCAGTACAGAGCAGACACTGTTGAAGAAACAAGTCAGACGAGAAGAGCTGGTGCAATTATATAGTCACCATGTCTCTTGCAGGGGGAAGGTGGGGTGGGGCGGGGGGAAAGGTGGGAGATGGGGAACTGAGCTGCCATTTACACAGTGGTCCACAAAATACTGGGAGAGAAGGTCAAAGCAAACCAGGAAAGCAGCAAAACTCAAGCTCTAAGCCCTTGAAGGGTACATTTTGGTAAAAAAAAACGCATTGGATGGAATTCACAAGAAGATATGGAATTCACTGAGTAATTTTGTGTGAATTGCTAACCATTTTGTGTTTTTTCAGGTCATAAATTAGATTTTTCATTTTAAAAAGTGTATATAATTGGCTGGCCACCGGAGAAGTCAGAAAAGATTGTTTGTAGTACTTGCTGGCTCATGAATGGTAGCTTTGAAGAGGGGAGAAAGTCACCAAAATGATTGATAACTTTTCCCTCTTCTCCAAGTGCCTCGTGGTGTTTTTTTCTAAATGCAAGTTGTTGTCTAGTAAATGGAACTGGCTCTTGATTGGGTTAAATATCCCACTGACTAAATGCAAATCAATCTGCATGCTTAATATACCAGATACAGGAAACTTTCGTTTATCCGGCACCCAAATATCCGGAATTCTCGCTTAACCGGCAAAAATCAGGTAAGTTTTATTATACAGACAAGACCCCGATTCTGACCTTTCGCCCCCACGAAAGGGGGGTCAACGTTCTTCCGACTCGGACCTGTCGCCGCCACGGAGGAAAAAGCCGGAGTCTCGTTTACTTTCCCTCTCCGGGTCCCAATTGTTAAGCCTGTGGCCGTGTACGGGGCTCTCGTACCTTGGTAAGTATACCTCTCTGTAATCCGGCACTTTCGATCAACCGGCACCACGCCGGTCCCGTCGGTGCCGGATAAACGAAAGTTTCCTGTAGTAGTTATTTGAGCCAATCATAATTGATGCTTACTGGGGTGGATTTTCCTTTAGCCCTGTTTTCGAACCTGAAGTGGGCTCTGCGCATGGAACACACACCCCAACCGGGAGGCCCAAGACTGGCTTGAAATTGGGCCTTTGGCCTCATTAAAATTATCTGGGTGAGCTGCTGGCAGCCTCGACAGGCGGCTCACCCATTTTAAGAAAATTAATATTGGGCCACAGCGGCTGCTGAAGAACCCTGAGCGGAGCAGGCCCGTCTCCTGCTCCACTCATCACTATCCAAATTTCCAAAGGGGGCCTAAAACAGGCGTTAGGCATCTCATTTACATATGTATAGGGCTCAACGCCAGTTTTATACGGCCGGCAGGTGTGCTGAAAAAATGGCCCAACCCAATATCGGATCAGATGTCTTTCAGGCAGACTTTGGCCATGGGACGTTGGTCCCCGAAATTGATTAATGTTGCGCCAGTTTCAAGCCTGTAATTCAATATCTACCCTTATGTCTTTGAGGGTGCGATGCAATAGATACGTCCTAGAGGCAAAACTATTAAAATATAGAATCATCCTGCTGTACATTAGCAATTAGCCACCAAAAGCAGCTTAAACACCATCACAACTAATATCATTAAAACTGAAAAATCAATTGCTTGTGCTGCACTTTAATTAAGGCATTTCACCACAAATTATTGACTTAGGAGATCTTGATTATTTTTTTAAATAAAAAACTGCTAAATGGAGTATTCAGCCTGCCTCGAAAAGGTGTCTCCTGGAATAAATTAGTAAGCTGAAACATCAAACAGTAATTTAGGAACCTCAGGATTTCAGACTGTGATTTTGCTTAGTCAAATTATGTTGCCATTTGAATTTAAATTTATCTGATCAGGATAATTAGTTAAAATATTTAAAAATAATTTCATGAGTACACTGAAGCAAAATTAAGGAGTATTTGTTATGGTTTCAACAAAAATAATGCTGAATTTGAAAAGGGAAAAATAGAAATTTAATTTGGATTAATTACAACTCAGAGCCTGGAGTTTCTGCTAGTTTTGAGAAGTGATTTTCTTTCCCCTCAAGTTTCCGTTCAAACTCATTTGCAACTCTCCGAACGGGAAAACTGCTACGAGCCAGCGCAATTGGGCAGCGTCTTAGAAAGTAATTTAAAAAAAAAAAAAATGTTTGCTTTAAAATAGATTCTTTGATATAGTTAAGAATTGTAACTTGGTGCAGTTTAATTAAAACAGCTGAAAATGAATGGGTTTATCACAAAAAAAGCAGCATTTTCAATCAGAGTGTCTAGACTACCGGTGAGTAATCCGATTTTAAATAACTGAAAACGACTTCAAAAAACTATACAGAATGACGAAAGCTCACCAACTTGAAATGTTAACTCTGTTTCTCTCTCCACAGATGCTGCCTGACCTGCTGAGTATTTCCAGCATTTTCTGGTTTATACAGAACCATTTGCTAGTTATATTGGTGTAGTCTGTTTCTTTGCAAATGAAAAAAAAATATTCAAAAGCTTTTAAAACGCGCTTATTAGTGTCTTTACGGCCCCAAAAAAACGCTTAATTTTAAGAGCCTCCTTGAATGCCCGCAAGCCCGCTGCAATCAGCGGAAACTCACCATGGTGATTAATTCGATCTGGGGGTGTGGCCAGTTTTGTGGGCAGGGCCAGCTTCTAGTGTGATGTTGCTAGTGCAAAAAGATCACGGAATCTCGATTTGTGCTTGAAATTCCGCAGTCTTTCGCGCTGGTTTGGCCGATTTTGGGCAAATTGCGCTGAAACAAATAGCACAACCTAGCGGAAACGCCAGGCTAATATGCTTAGTACTTGATTTTTTTCTCAGGATAGACATCCATTTGTCTCTTCACACCATACACCTTTGGATGGAGGAAGAGCAGCAGCAGACTCAGCAACAGCAGCTGACGGGCCTGTTAGAACACAGCAGGTGAGGGGGAGCTGCTCGTAGAAGGTCTTACCCAGCCCAGAGGGTCTATAGCCCAAGAGTTTGTTTCCTGGATATATCTGGAGGAGCACTGCATCAGGCTCTTGCTGATCCATGCAACCTGTTGCAACAGGACCCGCTGGCGGCTGGACCAGGGGGGCATACTTTGCCAGTGGTTGTCAAAGTCACCACCATCCTCAACAGGTCCATAGATTTAACCAAGCAAATATCAAAGATTAAATTTGAAAACAACCATTAGAAAAATTAGAATTTACACTAAGAAGCTGAATAAAACATTTGGATTTCAACATGCAGCATTAATAAGAGCTGTCACTATAATTTCATGAAGTTAAACAGAATCTCTGTTCCAATATTTAGAAAGCAAAACCTTTTACAAATGTTTGCATCTTTTATAAAAGGCCCATCCAACCCAACTACCAAAGTCATAAACTGCCACAGACATGGATATATATATCTACTACTAATGGACTCTCAAGTTAATTAATCCAAAGTAAACCAATTTTATTTGGCTTTCATTGCTAATCTCTTGCCGCTTTCTTATTACAAACCACAGGTGGTCAGTTTAGCAAAGTACATTACATGTACACAGAGCAAAATTTGAAGAGAGACAGAATGAAGATGGGGCCTCACATAGATAATAAAATTATATTGCAGCCATGGTCAATGTTGCTGGTAATTAGACGTGAACAGTTTCATTTTATGAACAGATGGTTTGAGGGAAATCAAATCAGTAGTGAAGAATAATCTCCTTACCTTTTCTCCAAAATTAAGTTTTGCAAATGCAAAGGTTTTCAGGCAAACATTTGATCCACATATTGAAGGCTCAATGGTGTCTTTAAGTAATTTCTCCAGATACATCCCAAAATATGGCCAGGCTTGCTTTATAATCTAGTTCAGAAAATTAAAATATTAGAAACGCAGATGATGTATATGTGACATGAAGCTCTGAACATGCAAGTTTAATCCACTGAAGCCTTATAATATTGATAATTAGTTTTTCTAATGAATCTATCCAACCAAACTAGTAAATGAGTATTTCTATATCCATAATTATTTGAAAAACCCATACCTCCTCAATTATTACTTTAAAATACATTAAATGTAGTCACAGGAGCTTCCTGCCCACCACTCGAAGATAGGAGCTATGCAGATGAGTGACAGATTGACTTTCTGCCACATTTTTTCTTGGTGGGAAACATCTTGGCCTAGAAATTCAGAAATACCCATTATTGACCCATAGAGGGGTCCAAGAAGCCCCGGGCCTCGGACCTCATTAACATGAAGCCGGTGTGCCTGGAGGAGCCCTCCGATGAAGAGTGAAGGAAGTTTAGGTAAGTATAGGCCAGGGGGAGAAAGGGAGACCGGGGAGGGACAGGGGCCTGGGTCAGATGGAGGGTATCTCTGGGCCGGAGCGGCGGCGATCAGGTCCTTTAATATGGGGTCGGTAGGGTTGGTTTCCCCAAAGTGCAACCTGCGATGGCGCAGGCTGCCTCAGTGCAAACTAATGTTGGAGCAAGAAACTCAAGCTGGCGCTAGGCCCCAACGCATGCTTCAGGCGTCATTAAGGGATGCCTCTCGTTTGTCCTTACCCAATATGGCAGTTGCCGCACTTCCGGCCGGAAATTGTGCGTGTGCTTCCTGCCCGCCATTTTGGGGCTTTAGTAGGCTACGTAGCGCCTGAAAACAGACATCGCGTGGACCAATTTCCAGGCCCTTGGCACTTCCTCTTAATTGCATGAATTGGAATTTTTGGGTACTCATGTGCGTCTACCAATCATCAGTGAACTGTACTATCAAATCACCACATGATTCTGTTGTACAACTACACATGTTAAAGATGATGTCGCCGAGGGGCAGCACCAAGCTGATGACTTTGGCATGAAAATTAGAAACCAATAAGGACCTAGATTTTCAATAACCACTAATACTATTGCAGGAACAGACAGCAATGAAATGTGCAATTTCCAAGAATGTGATTTTGTTATCTGTAATGACAAAAATAGGAGTCAAGCATGACACACCTGCAATAATAATCCTTTAGCATTACTTAAACAGCTAACAAGCCATCTAACTGATATAAATGTCAAAAAAATCTTGATTACTGACAAGGCCTTCAATATGTTCAGGCCCATGGGTGGTGCGGTGGGGAGGTTGTAATCCACTTGTGATGTAAGTAGAGTTTATGACACTGGAGTGCACCCAACACTCTATTCATTTCTGTCACTGTGCTGATACTTTTGAAGTTTTTCCTCTTTGTGAGAATGGAAAATGTGATGGGTATCACAATAGGATGCTGTAAGTCGGTCTCAGTCGAACATGGAAACTGAATACAGACAACTATTGGCTTTTCATACTCAAATGATATTCAATTTAAGAGGATCATTCAAACCACCACCACTCTATTCATTTCCAACACTGTGCTGATACTTTTGAAGTTTTTCCTCTCTGCTAAACCTATTTAACCTCAGACCTAACCTAAAGCAAAACAGTCACTTTTAATTTGATTGCTATATTCCACTGCTGCACATACACCCATCATAACTGACCTTAACAAAGCCATAACAATCAAACCGACTGACCCACTTTTCATTCATGTTGGAAAATCCATTTTGGGAGGAGAAGGAATTCTCAGAGTATTGCTAAATATGGACAAACTTCTTATTCCTTCCATTTTTACTCATGCCGACCTTTTGCTTGCCAATATCTTCAAAGGGGCATGTGCCACACCCAGCAGAAGGACTGAAAAGGAACTAGGCACCAAAACCATGAAGAAAAGAGTAGAAATTTGGCCTGATTTCCAATCATGCTCAGCCATACTTGCCACATGATCATGAATAAGCAAATGCCGCTTTCAACTGCAGCACCCAACTGTATCAAAGAACTGCATGGCCACAGGGAAATCGGAGTAGCCAGCTGGAGATTTATACAGTGGGGTCTGGATCAGAAATGAATGAATTAATGAAATGAATAATGAGTGGCATAACAGGGAAGTGTCCCGGTGTAAGGTGAGAGAGGCAGTCCACTGACCCACTGTGGAGTAACAGAGTGCAGGACGGTCCTTGGCCGTGAATAAGGAAGTGTTTACAAAAACGGGAGAATAAAGTTGAAGGGCATTCAGGGGAAGTACAGGATTCATTTATTTATTTTACAGAGTTATTTAGCTTATTGCCAGTCCTGACATTGGCTTGTTAACCTTTACTTTTTTATTTTACAGGTATTCAATAACTTGTTTAAATTAGGTCAACATGGATGTATTTAATCCAATCATTGATGCAGTACTTAGAAGTGGATAATACTGGTTTATCTCTAAATCTCAGTCAGAATGTATTTCAGAGTTTAAATTCAAATCAGTCATTCATTCATTCATTCATGCAAGTAGTCCTGGCCTAGGGGTGACTTTTCCCTCAATGGCCTATTTGAGGCCTACATTGGGAGTTTCCATGCCCAAGGCCTTCAGTGGGATCTAACTGAGCAAGCAAGGGGGGGGGGGGGGGAAGTTCCATTTATAGAGCACCTTCTCGCAAGTCCAAGAACTTTACATACAATTAATCATTTTGAAATGCAATGACTGTTGTGAGCAAATGTAACAGCAATCTATGCATAGCAGGATCTCACAAACCAATGAGATGAATTGCAAATTCGGCTTTGGTAGTGTTGATTGAGGAGAGAATATTCATCGGGTTACTAAGGATGTAGACAGGCTACGGGAGTGGGCAAATTCTATGGCAGACAGAGTTCAATGTGGGAAGTGAGGTCATCCACTTTGGATCGGAGAAACACAAATCAGCATATTTTCTTAATGGGGAGAGACTAGGAGCTGTGGAAGAGTGAAGAGATTTAGGTGTCCATGTACACAAATCACTAAAAGATAGTATACGGGCACAAAAATTAATCAAAAAGGCAATTGAAAGTTTGCCTTTATTTCAAGGGGATTGAAATTGAAACCTCAGAAAAGATCAATTCACCTTGGAAACAGTACAGCACAGATTCACCAGGATGATACCAAGGTTGAAGGGTTAAATCATCAGGACAGGTTGCATAAACATAGATTGAGTTTAGATGGTTGAGGGAAAGTCTAACTGAGCTGTTTATAATGATAAAGGGATTCGATCAGGTATACACTGAGAAACTATTTCCTCTAATGGGCCAATTCAAACAAAGGGGCATAATCTTAAAATTAGAGCTAGGCCATTTAGGAGTGAAATAGCATTGCAGAGTTCATATCTTGAATAGGACAAACAAATCCCTTTGCACTGTAAACAATTTTCTGAAAGTCAAGTCTCAGTCTTGAACTTAAAAAACTTGGATTAATGTTTTAGATATAATTCTCAGAGTTTTGCTTTCTCTTACCTTGTTCAACCATTCCACTCTTTCTATATCTGGAAAATGAACCTGAAAAAGAAAAAAAGTTGATATAAATAGCTGAAACTTTGAGAAATATGCACATTCTGTGGGTAGAATACATTATACAATCAACTTTGAAATGTATTTTGGTGATATTCCATCAGCAACCAGCCTGTGTGCATCTGTGCCAGATTCTTCTTCAGTCACCCACACCAATGTCTCCCAGCCTCTCTCTGCCACACTATCCATTTTCATACTTTGATCTTTCTTTTGTCTAGCCAAGACTACGTCCCCGGATAACTGATCTGTCTGTCTTCTCGTAGCAACTCTTTCATCATTCTATTAATACCAATGTTCATGGCATTAATAAATCTGGCTAGAGTAGCCCTGAAGACATTTATTGCTGGTTTCTAGGTGTAGAGATTAAGCCAATTAGTAGCTTATCTCTAGTCTTTCAAATAATCAGGATTATTTGCAAACAAATATGGTGGGTATATTATGTTTAATCAGAGTTTAAGACGGAATATAACATGTTAGTTATACAGCAAAAACATACGACCATGACAAGCAGCTGGTACCGGTCCCGATCAGACAGACGGCTGGCGTGCATGAACAGTTCTCTGGCTTGTGGCCTCTCTTCCTCTAGTCTAGAACCTCAGAGTTGGTGAGCATGGGATCACTCTCAAAAGAGCGTTCGACCAGCCCAACTTCTGCTTGGCTCTCTCCTCCACCATCTGCGTGGGCAAGCACTCAGGGTGTTATTTTTACTCTCTTTTTAGGGGTGAGCCTGAGGCCAAATTATTGACAAGACCATTTAACCTACAGAGGTTCTCCTAAAACCTCATTACCCAATGGGGCATCAAATTCTTTGTCTCAATTCTTGGATGAAAGACCTCCCCAAAAGGGGTCCCATGACCTCAGCCAATTTGTCTTATTGTTTAATCTTTCTGAAGGTTCTTCCTTTGGAATTCATGTCTTATCTCCCTGGTCCCTCTCCGCCCTGGCACAATTGGTACTAGGCCTGGCCTAGTACCCTTTCAATCATGAGGCCCAAGCCAGAGTTGTCTTGCTCATCCTGCCATTATCCAAACTATCTCCCTTTAATCTAACAGACTGTTCCATCCTGAGATGGATACCTTAACTCCCCTAAATTCCTTTTATTCTATGTCTTTTATACTACTTAACTTTTAATTATCTTCGCAAGCAGTTCTATTAAGCCAACTCTGATTCCTACCTTAGTATTATAACATGGTTATTAGTAATGATAGAAGAAACCGGCATTGAGTCTTAGTTGGTCCAATTAGAGATACATAAACAAGTTGAAATCCCAACTTGAAAACAGCAGATAGTTAGCTTGGAAACAAGATTATTTATGACCATCACAGTACAGAATGCTATAACATCCACAGAGAACCAAAACACAAACAGATTTCTAAGCATCTATCTAATTATTCTAATGCTAGACTGAAGAGACTTTTTCTCTCCAGTTCTAAAACCATCATGTAAACACAGCGTTATTCGCATCACAATTTTAGTCGGATAACCATATACATTTTGAACACCACTGATTTCTAACATAGGGAAGTTAAAATTTCTGCATATTTGACCAAATTAAATCCCCATGGTTACACCTATCTTCGACTCAATAGTGCTTCCCTGCCACACTACATTTCAAATGAAAATTCCTTCAATCATGCACAGTGGTGCTCTTGTGTTTTGCTTATATTTGAACCAGTACACCTAATCACACTTCGCGTCACTGACCAATTATAATCACGGTTATGGATTTTTTTCCTCATTCCCTGCTAATGTTTTTACCTGCAATTAATCAAAAGAGGCTGGCCATTTTTCAGGAACCAGTGCAAATGTATAATTACCGCAGAGAACATTTGTGTTCAGCTAGTGCACTTCCACGATACCCAAAAAGTATCGTGGACAAAAACAGTGGGCTGGAATTTCCTAGAAAGTTTTGGTGTAACTATGGTGTAAGAGTGATGTTGGGGGCCGGGGGGGCGGAAAGAGAGTTTTTTTTGAGGAAATTTGCGTGGTTTTACACTTTAACGTCGTTACGTGTGAATTTCTTTAATCATTTGCCCTGCTTCCAAGATATGTCCACTGAAACCCTTTGCCATTTAGTTACATAGTTCCACCCCCATACAAAAGACCAGCTCACGTGTTTCCTGGATTTATGAGAATAACGTGAATAGATTTATGAATTATGAGAATAGATTGATGCCCAGAAATTTAGGCACACTGCAATCTATTTGCCACCTGAAATCAGTGTAACTGGGATTTCTGGAGTTTGATAGCAACTTTCTTTGCTTTTTAAAAAAAATGTCTCGTTAGGACCTGCATTAGACTTAACCAAAGTGCTGTCAGTCTCAGTGTATCTGAAATTCCAATGGGAATAATCCTGTTCTGCAGGATAATGGAAGAGCAGCAGCAGAGGCAAAAGGCTCGGAGAGTGAGGCACCAGGTTAGAAGACAGCAGCCCAATCACAATTACCCCTATTGGTGGTGGTGCTACATTTGCACTTGTTTTACATTCCGGTTTAGACAAATGAGCTCTGCAGGAAATTTTGGTGTAAGTTATCATCGGCAAGATCAGTGCAGAATCCACTTAAATTTTGACATAACTTCTGCAGAAGTGCAATCTAGGAAACTTACAATCACAGAATAGTTACAGCACAAAAGGAGACCATTTGACCAGTTGAGCCCGTGCCGGCTCTCTGCAAGAGCACTTCAGCTAGTCTCACTCCCCCGCCCTTTCCCCTAGCCCTGCAAATTCACCCCCCGCCCCCTCCTTTCAGGTACTTATCCAATTCCCTTTTCAAAGCCACAATTGAGTCTGCCTCCACCACCCTCTCAGGCAGTGCATTCCAGATCCTAACCACTCGCTGCGTAAAAAAGTTTTTCCTCAGGTCGCCTTTGGTTCTTCTGCAAATCACCTTAAATCTGTGTCCTCTGGTTTTCAACCCTTCCGCCAATGGGAACAGTTTCCTCTCTATCTAGACCCCTCATGATTTTGAACACCTCTATCAAATCTTCTCTCAACCTTCTCTGCTCTAAGGCGAACAACCCCAACTTCTCCAGTCTATCCATATAACTGAAGTCCCTCATCCCTGGAACCATTCTTGTAAATCTTTTCTGCACCCTCTCCAAGGCCTTCACATCCTCCTAAAGTGCGGTGCCCAGAATTGGACATAATACTCCAGTTGAGGCAGAACCAGTGTTTTATAAAGGTTCATCATAACTTCCTTGCTTTTGTACTCTATGCCTCTATTTATGAAAATGAGAAGTCGCACAACACCAGGTTATAGTCCAACAGATTTATTTAATTTTACAAGCTTTCGAAGCAGTTCGCTCCTTCGTCAGGTAAGTTAGCTAACTTACCTGACGAAGGAGCGAACTGCTTCGAAAGCTTGTAAAATTAAATAAATCTGTTGGACTATAACCTGGTGTTGTGCGACTTCTCATTTTTGTCCACCCCAGTCCAACGCCGGCATCTCCACATCATGACCTCTATTTATGAAGCCCAGGATTCCGTAGGCTTTTTCAACCGGTTTCTCAACCTGCCTTGCCACCTTCAATGATTTGTGCACAAATACCCCTGGGTCTCTGTTCATGGACCCCCTTTAGAATTGTACCCTTTAGTTTATATTGCCTCGCCTCGTTCTTCCTACCAAAATGTATCACTTCACACTTTTCTGCGTTAAATTTCATCTGCCACGTGTCCGCCCATTCCACCAGCCCGTCTATGTCCTCCTGAAGTCTATCACTATCCTCCTCACTGTTCACTATACTTCCAAGTTTTATGCCATCTGCAAATTTTGAAATTGTGCCTGGTCATGAATATATATTAAGAAAAGCAGTGGTCCCAGTACCGACCCCTGGGGAACACCACTGTGTACCTTCCTCCAGTCTGATAAACAACCATTCACCACTACTCTGTTTCCTGTCACTCATCCAGTTTCGTATCCATGCTGCCACTGTTCCTTTTATTCCATGGGATTCAACTTTGCTGGCAAGCCTATTATGTGGCACTTTATTAAACGCCTTTTGGAAGCCCATGTACACCACGTCAACCGCATTGTCCTCATCACCCTTCTCTGTTACCTCATCAAAAATCTCAATCAAGTTAGTTAAACACGATTTGCCTTTAACAAATCCATGCTGGCTTTCCTCAATTAATCCACACTTGTCCAAGTGACTGTTAACTTTGTCTCTGATTACCATTTCTAAAAGCTTCCCCACTACCAAGGTTAAACTAACTGGCCTGTAGTTGCTGGGTTTATCCTTACACCCTTTTTTGAACAAGGGTGTATCATTTGCAATTCTCCAGTCCTCTGACACCAGCCCCGTATCCAAGGAGGATTGGAAGATTATGGCCAGTACCTCCGCAGTTTCCACCTTTACTTCCCTCAGCATCCGAGGATGCATCCCATCAGGTCCTGGTGACTTATCTACTTTAAGTACCCATGAGGCGGAGATGCCGGTGTTGGACTGGGGTGGACAAAAGTGAGAAGTCGCACAACACCAGGTTATAGTCAAACAGCTTTATTTGAAATCACAAGCTTTCGGAGCGCTGCTCCTTCGTCAGGTGAAGTGAAGAAATACTGTGCTGTGCCCATATGTATTTCTTCACTTCACCTGATGAAGGAGCAGCGCTCCAAAAGCTTGTGATTTCAAATAAAGCTGTTGGACTATAACCTGGTGTTGTGCGACTTCTTACTTTAAGTACAGCCAGCCTTTCTAGTACCTCCTATCAATTTTTATTCCACCCAGTATCTCAACTACGACTTTGGCAGCATCTTCTTCCTCGGTAAAGACAGATGCCAAGTACTCATTTAGTTCCTCAGCCATGCCCTCTGCCTTCAAGCGTAGGTCTCCATTTTGGTCCCTAATCAGCCCCACCCCTCCTCTTGCTACCCATTTACTATTTATATGCCTATAGAAGACTTTTGGATTCCCTTTTATATTAGTTGCCAATCTATTCTCATACTCTCTTAGCCCCTCTTATTTCCTTTTTCACTTCCCCTCTGAACTTTCTATATTCAGCCTGGTTCTCACTTGTATTCTCAACCTGACATCTGTCAAATACCCCCTTTTTCTGCTTCATCTTACTCTCTATCTCTCTTGTCATCTAGGGAGCTCTGACTTTAGTTGCCCTACCTTTCCCCCTCGTGGGAATATACCTTGACTGTACCTGAACCATCTCTTCTTTAAAGGCAGCCCATTGGTCAATTACAGTTTTGCCTCCCAATCTTTGATTCCAATTTACCCGGGCCAGATCCATTCTCAACCCACTGAAATTGGCCTTCCTCCAATTAAGTATTTTTACTCTAGATTGCTCCCTGTCCTTTTCCATAGCTAATCTAAACCTTATGATACTATGATCACTGTTCCCTAAATGTTCCCCTACTGACACTTGCTCCCCTTGACCCACCTCATTCCCCAGAACCAGATCCAGCAATGCCTCCTTCCTCATTGGGCCAGAAACTTACTGATTAAGTTCTCCTGAACATATTTCAGAAGTTCTTCCCCTCTCTGCCCTTTACACTATTACTATCCCAGTCTATATTAGGATAGTTGAAGTCCCCCATTATCACTACACTATAGCTCTTGCAATTTCCCTGCAAATGTGCTTCTCTATATCCTTCCCACTAGTTGGTGGCCTAGAAAATACACCTAGTAGTGTATGGCACCTCTATTCTTTCTCAACTCTAACCAAATAGATTCTGTCCTTGACCCCTCCAGGATATCCTCTCTCTCCAGCACTGTAATATTCTCCTTAATCAATACTGCCACCCCACATCCTTTCTTCCTTCCTTCCCTATCTTTCCTAAACACCTTATATCCAGGAATACTTAGTACGCAATCCTGCCCTTTTTTGAGCCAGGTCTCCGTTATCGCCACGACATCATATTCCCATGTGGCTATTTGCGCCTGCAGCTCACCAACCTTATTTACCACACTTCGTGAATTCACACACATGCACTGTAAACCTATCTTAGACCTTCTAAGATTGGGTGCCAGTATTACCTAGAAATAACCAACATCCAGTCTAATCTCTTTTATATGTGCACCATCTGTTTCACACAGCACATCAAAATATAATGGATAAAATTAAAAAGTTGAGCATATAGCAATGTAACAGTATCTCCATTTACAGTTTCATTTTTACTTTGCTACAAATTCATCTCATGACTGAACTTGGCAACAAAGTGACAATGAAACTGTGAACGAGATACTGTTACATTGGCAAGTAGCAACCGCTAGCTTATACATAATGCAGAAATCATAGTTTCTATAACAAAATACGTTAATATGAAACATTTTGTTCCTAAAAGCACTGGTTGAAACTAAGTGGACATCATTACTGGAAACTAGCAAGATACAATTATGGTACTTAATTAGAAATTAATAATATTACAGGAAATTAAAACAAAATATATGTACAATTCCCTAAATTTTGATGAAGATATATAAAGTGTACAATTTTGGAGCAGGTAAAGATTATATTTAAAATAGTGAATAAATTATGTTCAGTAAGCAAATAAATACAGTACAGTAATTAACTGTAAACCAGTCCGTAATTTAAAGCCTCTGATGCAAGTACAAGGATACTTGATGTATTATAAGGAACTGTATGATTTTGTTCATACATATGGTCTACTCCTCAAAGTCAGTTTGAATTATTCAAACTAAGCAATGTGTAAATAACACAGCAAAATGTAAACCTCATGCTCAAAAAAATTCAAATTATCTGATAATTTTAATTAAGCAATTAAATTATAGAAGAATGGGCTATATATTACTACAAATTAAACATCCCGAGGTAGAGTTTCCACTTCGGGCACTCCAACGCAAATTGCACCCAAAATTACACCCATTTTGCATAATTGCTGAACGCAATTGGGCAACGTTTTAAAACTTTTTCGAAACAAATTTTGCTTTAAAAAATATTCCTTGATATATTTAAGAGTGGTAACCAACATACCCTCTAAGCTGTGTGCCCAAAAGATCCAGCTTAATTTTTGGAGCCTCCTCGAAGGTCTGCAAATGAGCGCAATTAACAGAAACTCCCAATGGTGATTAATTCACCCTGGGGGTGCGGCCAGTTTGTGGGCGGGGCCTGCTTCTAGCGCGATGTTTTTAAAACTAGCGCAAAAGATCGTGGAAACTCGAGTTGCACTGAACACAATTTGCGCTTAAAATTCTACGATCTTTTGCGCCGGCTACACCAACATCGGGGGAATTGTGCCAAAAAACCCACAGGGCAATTGAGCAGAAACTCCAGGCCCCCATCTCTTAAACTGGAGAAGTAGGAGTTTGTAGAAGACTACATTTCAGCCAAAGTGAAAATCTTATACATAAGTTATTTAGACAAACAGAAAGGATGTATTTGAAAATCTATCAAGAACATGAAGCAACATCTCCCCTTAAAAAAAGTATACCGAAACAAAATTAGTTAAAAAGGCAGATGATCTATTAGAAGTCATTTTAAATAAAGAGAATATACTTTTTGTAAATGGATTTTTTTTTAAATACAGGCCAACATTAATACTTTATTTAATATGCTAAAATATCATATTCAAATGCCAACCACTTGGAATGGTAAACACACTAACTCTCAAACTTCACCTAGACTCTGATTGGCTGAGACTCATCTTAATCTTTGGGCTGAAATTAGAACCAACTTGGTTATATGGCTGAATTATGACCAATATGCAGGAGTGTAGGGCTCAGTTTGGGTCCCGCCAAAATCAATCAGCTGCAGACCTACAGGCTTGGTTCAAAAATGGACACAAGACCAGAGCAGGCTCGAAGGGCCATATGGCCTACTCCTGCTCTTAATTCTTATGAAGTTCAAGGTGAGGCGTGAGTGACCGCCCTTGGCATCAAGGCAGCATTCAACCAAATGTGACACAAAGGAGTCCTAGTTAAATAAAAATAAAGTCAATGGGGATCAAGGGGAAAACTCTACAGCGATTGGAGTCATACCTAGCACAAAGGAAGATGGTTGTGGTTGTTGGAGGTCAATCATCTCAGCCCCAAAATATCACTGAAGGAGTTCCTCAGGGTACCGCCTAGGCCCAACTATCGTCAGCTGCTTCAATGACCTTATCTCCATCATATGTTTAGAAGTAGGGATGTTTGCTAATGATTGCACAGTGTTCAGCTCCATTTACAATTCCTCAGATAATTAAGCAGTCCATGCCCAAATGCAGAGAGACATGGACAACTTCCAGGTCTGGGCTGGTAAGTGGCAAGTAACCATCTCCAACAGCAGCCAAACTACCACCCCTTGCCATTCAATGGGATTACCATCATGAAGTACCCCACTAACAACATCCTGAGGGATCAATGTTGACCAGAAATTCAACTGGCCCAGCTACATAAATACTATGACTACTAGAACAGGTCAGAGGCTGGGTGATCTGTGGTGAATAGCACATCTCCTCCCCGCACCCCCCCCACCCACCCCCTCCAAAGCTTCTCCACCATCTACAATGCACATGTCAGGAGTGTGATGCAATACTCTCCATTTGCCTGGATGTGTGCAGCAGCAACAACACTCAAAAATCTCAACACCATTCAGAATAAAGCAGTCGACTTTGATTCATAGCTCATCTACCAGCTTAAACATCTACCCCTTCCCTAACCATCCGTGTACCATGTCTGCAGTGTGTACTATCTACAAGATGCACTGCTGCAAGCCACCAAAGCATCAACAGCACCTCCCAAAACTACGACCTCCACCACCTAAAAATGACAAAGGCAGCAGGTGCATGGGAAAAATCATCACTCTTAAATTCCCCTTCAAGTCACACATCATCCCGACTTGGGACAGAAATTGTGTTTCTTCATTGTTGCTGGGTCAAAATCCTACAACTCCCTCCCTAACCGCATCTTCACCGACAGACGGCAGCAGTTTAAGATGAATGCCCACAACAACCACAAGGGCAACTTGGGATGGACAATAAATGCTGGCCTTGCCAGCGACACCCACAGCCTGAGAATGAATAAAATCCTGGTGACCCAAAGAAAAATGGCCACGACCTTTTCTGACCATTCTACCCTCACATAACCAGCTCTCATTCCTGCCAAATGGATTTTCCCCCCTATTTTGCCAACCAGAGAGACTGGCTGAAAAAATCTGCAGTTTTTTTTTTAAAAAGCTACATGCATGGGAGTACTATATGTGTGCATGATGGATGTAATTACATAGGCAGTTTTAAAAAAAATAATAAAGTTAACTATGGATTTGTTTAGGTTGTCTCCACCTGGGAATCAAGGAGAAAAAAAAAGTAGACACATTTCTCTCTACCTGCTGGCCCTGAAACCTTCCTGTAGTCCATTTAGAATAATTTTCCAAGCTTTAGAAACATGGTCATCAGATTTGCATATATTTTCAAATAAATGCAGCATATAAATTGTATTCCAAAATGGATTGTTGCAGTTTGTTGCACCAGCAAGGCTGACACTATCCAGGTGATTCTGTGCTAACCACACATTCCTTTTTGCAATGTCTAGAATTTGTATTTGGAAGCTTATATTAAATTCGACTAGAACATAGTCAACCCATTCAAAGTGCCTGTGTTTCTTTTTTCCACCAGAGCATGTACGTCATTAGATTTTGCCCACATTCTACTTCACTGATACTACACCAAATAATATGGGGTGGGGGGGGGTGGAAGAAAATAATTTTCAGATGGATGGGATCAGTACCAGCTGATTTTTCAATGGCACTACCTGGCCCTCTCCATATTGCAGTGTGCCTACACAAGCAGCAATGGCTTCAACGGGTATAGCTGTATTACATTAACCTGGGGACAGACTTTCAAACACTCCTGCTTTTCCACTTTAATAACTTGTACAATGATCAGGGCTATGTACGAATATGTAGTCTTTGAATAAGCTGAAAAACTGCAGAAATGTTACTGAAGGCTGAGTATTAAATCCAAAAGGAATATTAAATGTGGAAACTTTGACTAAAAGACTGATAGTCTTTGGAATGCATTCAAATGTGGTCAAAACATACAAAACTTTATCTGTCAGGGCTAAATGGTAAAACATGATCTGATGAGTGGCAACCAGATCAACAGTACAGGAAATATGGCACAATACAGTGTAGGTTTGGGGAAACAGAAAGATTACAGTGTGCGAGAGAGTTCTTCTCACAAGGATAGAAATGAATGTTCAGCAACTTGACCAATTATTCTGTTTATTCCTCCAATGTGGCACTAAATAATAGAAATTTTCCTGTGCATGTTTTTTGGGCTCCCCAATTTAGCAGTGAGACAGCCCATGCCCAATCTATGCAGGCATTGGTCCCACTGCCAAATTTGTGCGGCCCCCTTAAATATGTAAATTAGGGGCCTAATGTTAAAGGACCTGTTTGAAAAATTAGTGACCGATGAGCGAGGCAGGAGCTGGGCCTGCCCTGCTCAGAAATCTTCAGTGGCCCCCGCCCATAAAAAATTCCTGTGGAGCAAGGAGGAGCAGGAGTGCTCCCCTTACTCCACAGGAGTCACGATCGCTGCCCCCACCCCCCCCCCCCCCCCCCCACCCCCACCGTAGCCTGCTCCAAGCCCCCTCCCGGAACTTACCCGAGGGCCGCTGCTGGCAAGGTAGACAGACCGAAATTGACTATTCACCTGAACACAAACCATTCAACATCTCCACTAAAATAGTGGACAGAGGAATGGTCATTCAAATGAAGAAATTTCTTGCCTATTTCAAATTTCCGGTCTGCACTAGATAAAGGCCTGGAATTTGCTGTAGTAATAAGGGTGAGGCTGTCAGCACTCGCCGTTATTACTGTGCAAAACTGACAGCAACTTCTGGCGTCCGTACATGCGCAGTTAAACGCGGAAATCCGGAAGTTGCTGTCAGTGATACCCTGCTTCTCCACAGGGTGCACTGTTGCAATCTTTGCAGATAAAATCATTTAGAAAGCACTGATTTGTCATGAACTTCAATTATTTACACACTATTCTCACTGTAAGAAGCAATGATAAAGTTAAGCCTTGTTTAATCAGGAGTAACTGTTTAATCAGGAGTAACTGAGTTTTTAACAGTGTACTAAGCAATGTTCCCTCATTTTTTTTTTTAAGTGCGCAATCCCTTTAACTGGGTGCGCGGCCCATTCAAATTTTCCCACATGCGCGGTTTCTTCCCTGTATAAGCCAGTGAGCGGCCAGCGCGGGACCTCCAGACTGCTGTGTAGCCGGTTTAGCGGGAACAATGGTACAAAGTCATAATTACTGCTGAACAACCTCTTTGGCTCTGAAAAGCTAATTTTATAAGTGTGGAGTCTCATTCCCACAGAAGAACATTTAAAAATTGCAGATTTTTAATAAAATAACAATTTTAATAATTTTTGTTGATATTGATGTTTCTCCCTTAACCCCAATCTTTATTTCACTTTCTGTACAATGATTTAAATGTGATTTATATTCCCTGCTTGCCATTTGAAGAATTCTCTCAATCTGATTGGCTGATCAGCCTGCCTTGTTGCTGGATGTCACAGATCCCCTGTAGAAGGCGCCAAATTCAAATTGACATCGCAAAAGAGGCAGTGTACGTGCTAGAGCCTGCTAAAACCTTGTGGGCAGCTTTTTGCGAGGTCGGCGACGAGCGCCGTTCCTTCGCCACTGACCGCAAAATCCGGGCCATTGTCTTAAGAAGGGCATCCCCAATCACTCCTAGAAGCTGGCCCTACACCCCTTGGAAACTGGAGAGAATATTTACTGCAATATCTAGGTATATATGGTTGCGGTCCCTGGGTCACACTAAGATCCCTTATCATGTGTACTGAATTCTATGAACGTGTACACGCAGACACATGCTGTTTCCCCAGTATTCAGAAGGCAAACTGATAAGTATCTAGTGACAGGAGGCCAAGTGTAAACCCACAAACTGGTTATTTTTAAATAATGAGTGAACAGAAGTTTTCCAGTGAGATTATATAATTTCCCTTGAGGGAGAGAAAAAGAGAAAAAAAGAGACAGAGACAAAGAGAGACAGATACAAAGAAAGAAACAGACACCTCGATTTTAATTCGACTCACCTGGTGGAAATCAGGTAAAGGGGCAGTTAAATGAAGCGGGGGACTTACCCACTCTTTTCCTGCCCCAATCTGACAGACTGCAATTTTAAATTGCAGGCGGCAAGAACACCCACCACAAGTCGGTGAGGTCCTCTTTAAATATGCAAATTGGGCCCCAATGATGTAATCGGGGCCTGATTTCGATTTTAATCTGAGGCCCAAGTGGGTGAGTGGTGGTTTCCCCACCAGCAAAATTGCAAGCATCTGTCATTTTGCCAGGAACAGGAGCCGGAAGAGGCTCAGTCAGGCAAGTTACCTTGTGGGCCAGGAGAAACAGGGGTGTTCCTCCGGGCCACACAAGGAAACCTTGGGCCTCTTCATCTCTGGGATTGCCCCCTGCCTACCCGCCTATTCACTCACCTTCGTGCCAGGGAACGTGCGCTCTGGTCTGCATTCTGTATATAGAGGAAAACATTGCTTACAATTTCCTCTGCCAAGGGTCAAGTCCTCTCACCGCCAGTCTAAGTTAGTTTTCTCTCAGTGGATATTCATTACTAGATAGCTTCTTGTAACTCAGTAGCAATAGGCCATGTGGTCCAGAAGGGTATTGCTTCCTCAATATAATTTATTGCAAATACTTAGCTATGAACCAGACATTTATTTAGGAATATAGCACTACAATTCAATATTTCATTTTTTTTTTTTTTTAAGGCTGTGCTATATTTTTGACAATAAAGAAAATGTCCAGAGCTCTCCAGGAACATTTTGGTAAAATGACTGGGAACCCAGGCTATGTCTGTGAAAGACACATCCACACTTTTATTTCCCTCAATATCCACTGATGTGATGCAGAATAGACCTCAAAGTGGGACAGAATTCCACGTTTTTTCGGGAAAAAACAGGCTTTATGGTTTGAATGCTTTATGTTCACATAACCAAAAAAAAATTAGAGTTTTACTGAATTCTACTGTCGAATTATTTACATTTCACTGCTTTTATCTAGTAGCGTTTGACATAATAACATTCTGCCATTTTTTGCTTTTTATGGAGAAATGTAAGCCTTTGTCTGTCATAACTTATTAAAAAGGTCTATGATTTTTCTTGCTGCTCTGGCAAACACCTTGAAAGCATTTACGAAACAATGGGATGCTGCAATGGGGGGACTTTAGGATATTTCTGGATTGATGAGTTTAGATGAACCAAATGGCCTTCCTCATGTGTAACTATTTTGTGATCGTGAGTGTTGTTTCTCCATTCCCAAAGTTCTGTGTCTGTAACAACACTGACCATGTGGTACGGCTGGTGTTGAAGAAACAGTTCCAGAAGTGGTAACAACACTACAGAAAATACACAAAGTGGATACGGATGTACGTGGGAATGATGTAAAACAAAAAGACATTGCCTTATATTGAACTGAAACCTGCAGTCACAGCAACGTGTGTGTTATTGTGAAGCATAGTGCTGTCTCAAATTAACTGCACTCTATTCCACGAGACCCACTCCATCAGCACTTAAAGGCAATCAAGTACTTTTAACAAGGCCTGGGGAAAAACAGAATATTTAAAACAAAAAGACAAAAAATCAATATGCAACAAATGAAGCAGCCATTTAGAGGCAGACAAAAATGTCTTTGCCAACTGGAAGCTGGCTAACTCGGCTAAACAACTAATAATGAATCTCAAACCCAATTACTATTTAAAGCTTGCATTAGCAAATGTCATTTATTGAGACATAATGTTGGAACTGGGTAACACGGAGTGACTTAAAAATCCTGCTAGCCTTCTGTTTCCAAATTTTACTCCAACAATAAAATAGGTTCTTATTTAACCACTGGTTTTCTGAATATGGTGTAACAAGTACATTTGGAGTTTTAAAATATTTTAATAGTCATGCAATGCAAGTCACTATTACAATAATAAAACAAGGGATACCTAAACTGTCCCACAGTTGCTGCATAATTAATTTCTTCCAGTAGGAGCTAAAGAAACTTAGAATAAGTAGTCTTACTCGTGCTATCCACTGGAAAGATATTTACATACTCAGAAGCAGGTTGGTTCTTGGAGTGCGTGGTTTGTGTATGCAGGTACAAACTTCTGCCTTTTGATTTAAAAGGAACTCAGTACATAGATCAAAGTTCATAACCAGGAACTCTAAATACTCTTGCCCTCTGAAAATGTTTAATTTCTTTAAAACAGATGCACTAGGACATTTTTAAACAGGTAGCATATTTAGCTCTTACCCATATACAGTTACCTTAAATACCAAGAGTTTTCCACTTTATTCCCTACACGTGGTCCTTGCTATATTGCTGATGATGCTATATCACTATAAAACTGTGGAATCTTAACTATTTCTTCACAACTCCATTTGTCTCAGAATACGGATTCCAGTGTGTACCTCTCAGTACACAAGTTTAATATTTTACAGCACAGATTAGCACCAGTACATTGGGAGATGTGCATAATGTTATGGCCTCAATAACTGCCACCTTATGCCAGTGCTGAAGCACAGACTGGTAAGCAATCCTTGCAAGTGCCATGTATGTGCCCAAGCTCTACTGACCGTATGGATTGAACAAAAAAAATCTTAACCCAGTTACTTTCAAAAATTCTAAGTCACTTCCAGCCTATTTAAAATAACCTTGATTATTAAAATATTTCCCCACATCTGGATATATGGCAAAACCCATTGTCTTACACACTCAAGTCATATGTCTAAACATTTCTATATGGCAACAGTTTGGAATATTTTGCTCGTCACTAGCGCTCTCTTAAATTACAAACTTAACAGGTAATAAAAAATGCTGTGGGATTTATTTGAGGCTCTATTCTCTCAGCTCCCTCCTTCACTGCTGTGAAACTGCTCAGACTCTTCATACATCCAATGAATGGGACAAAGACCGAAGCTTGCAAATATGAATAAATTTTTAAAATGGACTTCCTGATAAAACTTCAAAATCTTGTAATTCAAGATTTATAGCTGGAAACACCACTTAAGTATTCCAAAAACAACCAAACGGTTTTAAAAGTTCATTTAAGAGAAGCATGTCTATTTTACTTCAACAGAGGTGTCCAACTTACCTATTTAGCCTAGACTCCTGGACTAGGTGACCTGGATTTGGTTTTGTAATACTGGTCATACTTGTTCAACTGAGACAATGCTAAATACTGGCTTGCAACCCTTGTCAGTCACAAATAGAAGCAAAACAGGGAGGAAGGGAAATATTATATCATAATAGCAGTGAAAAGAAACTCCTGATTAGAACAGTCTATGGACTCAACAGATTTCACCATACTGGAAACTGCTTTACAAAGAGGGAGTATACTCTAGGAGGAAGGAAAGAATGCACTGCTGGTGCCTTCACTGCACAGACACAGAACAGGACTTTGATATAATCAAAGGGTTCTCAGATTGTGGTCAGATGTATCTCAACACAACAATTTTTTAAAAAATCCGCAAATGATTTTCTTCCAAACGCTATAAAAGTTACCACAAAAAACATGAAAATAATGGGATTGTATTGTCATGATATTTTGCAAAATATAAGTACATCCAGCTGAGAATTAATTAACCTACAGTGCCATAAATATCCTTGGGACAAACATACTTCTGTGACATTCCTCGGTTATCTCACTGGAATCTGAAACCAGAACTGATGATCTATTCAGAGGCTTTACTCATCCAGGTTTTAAAAAACCTGTCAATTTAGAAATTACTTCTCACCTGTCTATTACCCTCTCAGGCAATATTTAAAAAAAAAAACATGTTATACATAAAGTTTTGATGTCTCAGTCACAATTTTGATTGGAGGTTTTGTTTAGGTTCTTCTCGAACCTCAAGTTATAAGCGTAAATCAGTTTCTTGTCTAATTGTAGTCAGTCTATAAATTTAGCACCGAAGATTTAATAATTAGCTCAATCTCAATTTAAGAGGGAATTCTCCATTCTGAAATAACAACAGACCAGGTAAGGGACTGAAGACAGTAGGTACAAAGATATGCTCAGGTATAAACCATTAACATTACTAGTTATTGCCTTCATGCAATCTTTAACTACAGCACATATAATTTTATGGCAAAGTACAAAAAGGGAAAAGGCAACCCAGCCCAAAAACTTTTGCAGTGCTCCACATCATGATCAAGTTTTCCCTATAGACTACAGTTTTTTCTGTATTGCTTTTCTTTATCATATGCGCTCATATGGTATCGTATGTGCTCATATATGGTTAGAACACAATTAAGCGATCGAACAGAGAACCCTTGCTACTGTATGCCAACTCACTGAATGTACCACGATTCTTTTTATCTTCAGGACACAGTCTGAATAAACACTCATCAGATCAAGGCTCAGGCTATATTACAACAGTTTATTTAATGTAGAACAGGTATATGAACAGTATTTAGTGCAAAACAGTACATTTTACAGTAATTCACAAATTACTATACTTCACAATATGTCCAAGGTAAGCCTGAGCTATTGCTCAACATACACTGAACCTTGAAAATTAATGTTCACTTCTTGTGTGGTAAAACTCTGTCATAGAGTCAAACTAGCCCAATTGCTCTGCTGGCTAACAGACTATAGACTAACTCCTGAAGTAATATTTCAAATCCTTTGAAGGTGTATAGAGACAAAGCCTATTCACATTTCCCTTAATTATATTAGATGGTTAAGCATTGTTTGTCAATTAAGTTTGTCCCCAATTTGAAATATCTGTGATAGTTGGAACTTAACATTTCAGCCATCTAGCCATGGTACTATAAATTGGTAACTCAATACTTTCTGCATTCGATGGATATTAAAACCACTACTGTCGACAGAAACCAAGATGCACAACACATATTAATTGACCTTTCTTCAGGACCAAGGTCAATTAATAGTAAATATAATATTGTCTATTCCCTCGTCGGATGCTAACTGACCTGCTGTGTGTTTCCAGCATTTTCTGCCTTTGTTTCAGATTTTCAGCACCTGCAGTTATTTTGCTTTTTACTTTAATTCTTTATTCTCTGTACCTTATAGAAACAGCCCATGGCAACCATAATTAATCCTATGCACTGTTATTAATAGTAAGGAATTAAAATCAATAATCTAATAGTCAAAATATCCAATGAAGTTACACATCTGCAGATTTAAAAAAAAGTAATCCTGCGCTAAAATCAACTAGCATCGTAATATTTATTCTGCATCTATAGGGCTGCACCAATTAAACATTTGAAATAGCACAGGGCATAAATATTGACTAGTAGTTGTCTTCACGCTAGTTGATTATATGCTTATAGATCTATTTATTACTGAAAGGGCTGATCAGCTGGAGTATGAAAGGTTGCTTAGGCAGCATGGTTAGTTATTATTTTACACACATTAAATATTGCTTCAGCTCAATTACTATGGTACATAGGAACAAGAATAGGTCATTCAGCTCCTCGAGCCTGTTCCACCATTCAATTAGATCATGACTAATCTGTACGTCAACTCCATTACAGCACACCTGGTCAAAATTAATCATAATGGAGAATAAATTTCAATAGGGAAGGAGGTTAACAGAACAGAGTATGTTAAATAATTGTAAAGTGCTGTGCAACAAAACCATTAAGATGTTTCTGTCAAAATCACAATGTACAACTAGCAACACTGAATCAAGAGTTTTGGCAAGTGGAACCAGCCAGCAGTGGAACAATTTGGTGTTTACAATTACAACAAAATCCAGGGAAATTAAATTAAATTAAATTAAATTAAATTAAAGCTTTAATCTAATCCTGGCCATCTAATCTAATTCAGGCCATTTGTTTAAAACAAGTTACTTGAGCTTTGTATTAATCGTTTTATAATATAATAATATAAACCAGTTAGTTTAAAACCTCATCACTACTCCCAGTTAGCCATTATTTTTTGATTTAATTCAGCGGTCAGAGAAGGTTTTAAAAAAAAACACTCAATGTTTCTTGACTAGTGTAATTTGCTGACATTTTTTGCCATTAGCTTCTGGACAGAATTCTGCACATTTCTCTCACACTTCTCTATTACACGTTCGTTACACAGTATTTTCACGTATCCAGGGAACTAGCCAAGGGTTTTAAGCTGGGGGTATACACTTCAGAGAGGCTCGCTAACATAGTCAAGATATCTAATGCCCAGGTTTCTGACAGGGGAAGTTTTTTTGCGGGAGTGGGGAAAGAGACACCATCATCCCAGTATCTTTTGCTATGTTTTGTAAATTGTACCAATGACTAGAACTAGAATTAATAACAGTGGTAGGATATGCACTTCATCCAGATACTTTGTGGCATCTGCTATCTTTTCCTCAGCTAAATATCACTAGATCTGACCTCACTAAAGGATTCAGTATGGCAGTAGAGAACCACCAGGAGCCGATATAGTAATCTGCCTAATGATCAGTTATGGGTTAGCAGCAGGAAGTATTTTGAATTTAACACACTCCCCATATTCCTGTTTTTTTTCCATTAAAGATGTTGTTTTGAATTCACATATCTGAGGGGAGAAACTCCAAATTTTCAGTATACTGCAAACTGGAAATCCACCTCCTTGCCTTCAGACATCATACACTTGGAAACTCTCTTCCAAACCTGCTCCTTGCTATCTCTTTCCCCACATTCAAACGCCTACTCAAAAGCCTCGTCAGCTATGCATTTGTTCACCTCCTGTAAATCTACTCTGTGGTTCTTCTTCCCACACCCTATTTTATTAAGTGTGTTGAGCCAATTTGCTGCATTAAAAGGTGCTATAAAAGTACAAGGTTATAAGAGGCAGTCAAGCGGCGTATGTGGCTCTCATGTTGGGTGGACTTTGATATCCTTTACAGTCTTGATCCCCCAACTCCATTATAAAGTTCAATGCCAACCATTATTCTAACCTCAGCCAGTACTGAGCTATGCAATGTGCTGGAACAGCATCCAGGACTGGAGCTTTAAAAACCACAGAAGGTACAGGATTACTAATGAAAATACAACAACGTGCCATGGATAGAAAATCAATACTTCAAATAATTATACAAAACAAATATTGATCAAACGTGGAAGATTTTACAGAAGCTAATACCCTACTGAGAAGACGACCTTTCCACATTTTAAAATTTACTGAGAAGCACTTCCAACATTGCACATAAGTGTTTATAATCTCAGTATCACCATGTAAAAAGTTCTCTATAACTAACCATTCCTCCCGAATGATATATAATTGAGGTCTTTCATCTTAGCAAGTGGCGCAAGTCAGTCATTACCTTCACAACACGGTCATGCCAGACATTTGCAGACTTTGCTGTACTGCAACTTAAACTGTCCTCGCCCATTAGAATGGGTTATGGGCTTTAATACAATCTTATTCCTCAGTTTATTTACCATCACAGCAGTACAAAAGAATGCATAACAGCAACAAAGATAAAGTACCTTACTGCCAATTTTGCATTGACGCCAGATTTGCTTCCGATAGTGAAATGATCCAGAAGAGATCTCACCCACTCGTGCTGTGCATCCTGCAGAAATTGTGTAGTGGATTTTTTAAAAAAAACTTTACAAAAACAACTCAGGTACCCCATGGAACCATCATGTCAACTGCCAATGATTGAAAATAGCTGACTATCCCATCAATTGTTTTGAAATCAGATATCTCACTGGCAGTCAGAGGCTGGTAATCAGTGCAAGCATCTAAGTATGCTTGCATGGGCCTATTCCATAGTAATGTGGACAAGTTTTTTTTTCCATTTACGTGGGCGTCGCTGGCAAGGCTGGTATTTATTGCCCATCCCTAATTGCACTCGAGAAGGTGGTGGTGAGCCGCCTTCTTGAACCGCTGCAGTCCATCGTAGCAGTTGTTCTTGATACGACAGAATGGCTTGCTGGGCCATTTCCGAGTCAAGAGTCAACCACATTGCTGTGGGTCTGGGTTACATATAGGCCAGACCGGGTAAGGACGGCAGGTTTCCTTCCCTAAAAGGACATGAGTGAACCAGATGGGTTTTTACAACAATCCGATAGTTTCATGGTCACCATTACTGATACTAGCTTTTTTATTCCAGATTTATTTAATTAACTGAATTTAAATTCCCCAGCTGCCCTGGTGGGATTTGAACTCACGTCTCTGGATTACTAGTCCAGAAACATAACCACTATGCTACCATACCCGCTAGTAGTATAATCACAGCTCCTTGAAGAAAAAAAAGTGTATTTATATAGTGCCTTTCCTATTCTCAGTATATCCCAAAGTGCTTCACAATGAATGAATTACTTTTAAAGAGTAGTCACAGTTGTTATGTAGGCAAGTACAGCAGGCAATTTACACACAGCAAGATCCCACAAACAGCAATCTGAAACGACCAGTTAAAAATTGATGTTCATTGTAGAAGGAATTTTGCCGATGCCACCGGAGAACTCCCTGGTCTTCTTCTATTGGTAACATGGGATCTTTTAGAAAAGGAACTGGTCTCTCAGTTTCAGGTATGATTGGTCTCTTCAATTGTGTCACAGTTAGTGACTCAGCACAACAGAACTTCTTATGGTTCCAATAAATAACAAGGTATCATTTGAAATAGCAAACTTTCTCTTCCAGATATTGACTGATCTGCTGATTTCTAGCTTTTTCTGTTTATTGCAGTGGTTTATGTTATTTTACATTAATCCAACAAAATAAAAGTATTAACCCAAAGTTATACCAGATACTTGGTAAACTAACTAGCTGTCTTCAATGTACATTCTTATTGTAAAAGGAAACAGAATTTCAATCTCTCACATATTTTAATCAGACCCATTTTTTTGTTAGACCCTTCTTTAGGAAATACCCGTAAAATGTTTTTATTACACAGGATCAGTATGCCAACTGGTTATTACAATGTTATTTTGTTAATGTCTCCATACTCCGATGAAACCTGGAATAATAATGGCATCGCTCAACTCTCCCCTGAGAAACCTGCCGAACTTCTGCAACATTTCGACTCAGGTCTGTTGCGCAACAATTTGACAGCATGTGGCACAGAATTATTTAAAAAACCCGTCACGTTACAAAGTTGTACAGATAGGGAGTGAGGAATTCCGAAGGGGAGAGGGCCTATGAGCAGTTGCTTGAGTAATAAACAGCAATCAACTCAAAAGTTTCAAACAACTACTAGGGAAAAGCAAGGTACAGCGAGGAACCCTGTGTGGTCATCTGGTTGACCAACAACAAATCTGAAATGGCAATGATGCTCATAAAACTGCAGATAAATAATACAGGTTTCTAAAACGATACATGCAGGCACAACAACTCCCCCTGTATTAAACAGCTGATTTGATTTTAGTCTTATTTAATGAATGATTATACGTACCCACGCAGGGAGATCTTGCTTAATCTCTTGAGTAATCACAAACTTCTCATTTTCCAGCCGTTGAAACGCTGCTTGCAAACGCGCAAATTTCCAGCCCCTGTTCTTCTTCCACCAAATCCACACCAGGAGCCCGAAGACGATCCAGGTGAGACTCAATCCGAAATAACCGGTCAGGTAGACGGGGAAAAGGTAGATGAACGCCTTGGCGAAGTGCGTCAACAGCTCCATCAAGCCCGGGACCAGAGGGTTCGCGGAGCTCGCTCCCACCTCATCACAGAGTATCTCCGAAGAGTCAGAAGCCCGCCGCTCCGAGAACGAGATACTTCCCCTGGGTACGGATTTCTTCACTTCCGCGGCGGTTGTCATGTTTGCTCGGTGGCTTGTTCCGCAGGCTCTGCTCCAACCGCCCCAGCAGGTTTACAATGGGCACACCTTCCACTTCTTGGGATCAAACTTCTCTGATCAACAAGCAGCTCGTTATCTCCAGCGCCGCCGCCCTGCAAATCCTCGGCACATTTAAAAAAGGGTTTGTTCACCCCCCTCCCCAACCCCCCTACCTTCCCAGTCTTACCCTCAACCTTCCCGTCCTTCCTGCTCCGGGAACATCACTAATTTCTGGTTGGAATCGCGGTTTAAACACTCTCCGTCTCCCTCCACCCTGTCATCACTGCGCAAAAAAAAAACCTCCTCCGCCTACACAGGAGACACTCCCCTGGGTCGGGCAGTCCTGCCTTCTCCCCCTGGTGTCAGGCTCGGGAACTTCGTGCTGCCTGCTAATGCAAAAACCGAAGCCCGCATCCTCATATAACTCAATGGGATCTAATGAAAACATTTGCATCTTTAGTTCAAGTGACAGTGCACTTCACTTTACGGGAAGTATTTTATCGTGCCATCGCAACAAACGATCGCTTGCACTAGCGGGGCTGCCTCTCGGTGTTACTATTTTGATCAAACCAATCAATTATCTGTAACTAAATAAAACTTTAAAGAAACTTAACAAATCAAATTAAAATTTGGTAGTCCGGGGTGACGATGCACTCCAGCCCCCGCGGCGCCCACCGGTCGCGGAAAAACTCAAGCGTGCCGGCGGACACCGCGTGCTCCATCTCCAGGGCCACCCGGGCGCGAACATGGCCGCGGAAGAGAGGCAGGCAATCGGGCCGAACGACCCCCTCGACCGCCCGCTGCCTGGACCAATTAATGGCTTTCTTAGCCAGGCCCAGGAGCAGTCCCACGAGGAGGTCCTCCGACCTGCCCGCTCCCCTCCGCACCGGGTGGCCCCTCGGTGTTGCTCTTGCTAAATCCAATTCTTGCCAATTCAGATCAATTACAATCTAATCGATATTAGTGAGTAAAGCTTGCAGATTGGCAGGTGCGAGCAAATTCTCAGCTGTACTCTTTTGGTGATGCAGTAAACAAATAAACTGTAACTTAAAACATTAATGGAAACTTAATAAATTAAATTAAAATTCCATTACCGGTGGTGATAATGCACTCCAGTCCCTGCGGTGCCCACCAGTCGCGGTAGGCCTCGAGCGTGCCGGTGGACACCGCGTGCTCCCTCTCCAGGGCCACCCGGGCACGAACATGGCCGAAATTCTCAGCTGTAGGTCAGAAGTAAACAGCATGAAATGACTGCCTTTTTTGTAACACTGAAGTGTGGCATCTGAATTATAATAGACTCAAATATATGCATGTGGTTCACGATGATGGTCTGTCTAGAGAGAAGAATATTGATGTCACAAAGTTCAGTTTGTACTTATTGTACAATCATTAAAATATGGAAAATGAAAACTCCCTGTTGTTTATCAGCATCTGACCTTTGCTCTTCATTGAGGTGGAGTGTTGGAAGTTTGTTAATCTATTTTTTGTGTCAGTATGTCTGTTGTGGATGAGCATTCTGATTGTTTTTTTCTACTGCATTAAACAACCAGAGAGTAGGAACAAAAAAAATCAGCTTCCCTATCAAATGCCATGACAGTTCCCCACCCACTCCATTATATATGCCTAAAAATAAGATTTGATAATTAATGCATAATAAAATTCAAACAATAATATAAAAAACACAAGGTACCCATTCCACCTGCCAATCAATCTAAAAATTCACTCCCCCTCCTTATATAGAGGGTCCACCAGCCCTCATCGACACCCTTGACCCTGAATATACACTGTCTCAGTAGCAAATAGCACCAGACCATTCCACACCCTCAACTTGGTCCAATGTGAAAAATGCAGGTGTATACACGCCAGACCAAAGGCATGCTTATTCTGATGACGAATGTATTACCAGCAGATTCAACTCTGGAGTTGCAGTGCATTTATAAAGTAAGTTTGGTTCAACTTTTCCAAATAGTGTTTGGTGATGCTAAGATCAGTTTCCAGTGGGTTTTAGACAGGATCGGGTAGTGGCAGTTTTCTGCTCTTAACTTTTATGTCTTTTGTTAAGGTTGGATGTGATTAAAAGGTGAAGTGGAGAGTTGAGAATGGAGGCAGGTGACAGATACTGTACCACAGTTGTTTCCAAAATGTTTGTTTTTCTCTCTCACTGATACTACTGTAAAAATGAAACTTTAAATAGGAAGCAAAATATTTGTTGATAAACTTTAAGTTAAAAGGGAATTTGTGTCCTAGGGTGGAAAATAGACTATTCCCCCTCTGCATCCAGCTCCCCAATCCCATTCATTCTGAGCCGAGGTGCAGGCCTCCTTATTGACTCACAAGCTAAGCCCTGAAGCTTTGACTCTCTTCTCCACCCATGTGCTCTGCTCCACGTCCACACCCAAGCCCATCCAAATGTTCCACTTTCTGTATGACTGGCTCTTAGGAAGGGCAAGATTTGAAAGGAAGGTATACTTGAAAGACACTATAACCACAAGCAGCTTGGAGCTACACTGCTGCAAACCTGTTCTGAACTGGGGTGAAGTGGCTGAGGTTTGTGAGGAAGCATGCTAGCCATTTCTAACCCACTGGGTGCAAGTTGGCAACAATGGGGGGCGGGGGGCAATAGGAAATAGGACAAACAGGTAACAACAGGGAAAGAAAGTAGCACAATTGGCAAAACCCATGAGTAGGGAAAAATAAAGATGTATAAAATCTGCAAAAGGAAAACTGCTAAAAAGAAAGCAACAAAGAGTGGAAATTAAACAGAAAGATAGAGAAGCTAAGAAGAATTAGAGAGTAGGATATAAGTAGAGAGGTAATCACAGGAAGAGACACAATCAAAAAAATCTTTGTGAACAATAGCATGGAAGGTTAAGTAGTACATAAAAAAGTTAGTTACTTTCAACCTATTTCTCATGGTGTCAGGTGTCGGCCTTGGCTCAGTGGAAGTAATCTTGCCTCTGAGTCAGAAGATTATGGGTTCAAGCCACACTCCAGAGCCTTGAGACACCACACAGTACTGCCCCCCGATTATCAAAATCCACGACAAGGCCTTGGACAACGTGGACCACTTTCCATACCTTGGGAGCCTACTGTCAACAAGGGCAGACGTCGATGACGAAGTCCAACACCGCCTTCAGTGTGCCAGTGCAGCCTTCGGTCGCCTGAGGAAGAGAGTGTTTGAAGACCAGGACCTCAAACCCGGCACTAAGCTCATGGTCTACAGAGCAGCAGTGATACCCGCCCTGCTGTATGCCTCAGAGACATGGACCATGTACAGCAGGCACCTCAAAGCACTGGAGAGGTACCACCAACGCTACCTCCGCAAGATCCTACAAATTCATTGGCAGGATAGGCGCACCAATGTCAGTGTTCTCGCTCAGGCCAACATCCCCAGCATCAAAGCTTTGACCACGCTCGATCAGCTCCGATGGATGGGTCACATCGTCCACATGCCCGATACAAGACTCCCAAAACAAGTGCTCTACTCGGAGCTCCGGCACGGCAAGAGAGCCCCAGGTGGGCAGAGGAAACGCTTCAAGGACCCCCTCAAAGCCTCCTTGGAAAAAGTGCAACATCCCTACTGACACCTGGGAATCCCTGGCCCAAGACCGCACAAAGTGGAGGAGAAGCATCCGAGAAGACGCCAAACACCTCGAGTCTCTTCGCCAGGAGCAAGCGGAAGCCAAGCGCAAGGAGCGCACGTCAACCCAAGCACCCCACCCACCTGCCCCTTCAACCACCGTCTGCCCCACCTGTGACAGAGACTGTAAGTCCCGCATTGGACTCATCAGTCACCTGAGAACTCATTTTTAATGTGGAAGCAAGTCATCCTCGGTTCCGAGGGACTGCCTCAGAAGAAGAAGAAGAAGAGCCTTGAGCACATTTTCTCACCTGACACTCCAGTACAGTACTGAGGGAATACTGTACAGTTGAAGGTGCTGCCTTTTGGATGAAACATTAAACTGAGGTCCCATCTGCCCTTTTCAGGTGGACATAAAAGATACTATGGTACTATTCGAAGAAGACCTGGGGAGTTTGGGTGCCTTGACCAACATTTATCCCTCAATCAACATTATTACAACATTTAACCGGTCATTTATCTCATTGCTGTTTTTGGGATCTTGCTATGCACACATTGGCTGCTGTGTTTTCTACATTACAATAATATCTACATTTTGAAAGTACTTCATTGGTTGTGAGGTGCTTTGTGACTTGCTGGGATCGTGAAAGGCGATATATAAATGCAAGTTCTTTCTTTATGATTGAACAATCTTTGTTGACTGCTTTTGTTATAACTCTGACCACAGAGGCTCAACCACCAAATGGTTCCATAATGCTGTGCACAGTAGCAATGGTTAAGTTACATTTCACACATCTGTAATGTCACACATCTGTTTTAATCTCAAGCTGGTCTGAGCAGATTCTAGCTAATTTCTTAGAATCCTAAATGAACCTAAACATAATTATTTAGGATCTGTCTATGTAGCTGGATTTGTAGCAGTGGGATAGAAGATAATGGGATGAAAGAGCTGGAGATGTCCGTAGATAGAGCCCGTGGGGAGAGAACTTTAACGGGGTGCTCCCATTGCAAGTGCATCTTGCTTTTGTGAATTTCTAATGAACTATTATAGTATCAAAGTAATTGTAAGTTTATCACATACCAAACAAGGCAGGAATTTTGAATATTCCCAGAGATATGTTATCTGTTAGATATCACCAAGATGCATAGAATACCTTGTTATTTTCAATTTGGAATGCATTAACTGTATACTCTGCTGCCCGTGTCCTAACTCGCACCAAGTCCCGTTCACACATCACCCCTGTGCTTGCTGACCTACATTGCCTCCCGGTTAAGCAGCGCCCCAATTTTAAAATTCTCATCCTTGTTTTCAAATGGCCTCGCCCCTTCCTATCGCTGTAACCTCCTCCAGCCCCACAACCCTCCGAGATATTTGCGCTCCTCTAATTCTGGCCTCTTGTGCATCCCCGATTTTAATTGCTCCACCATTGGTGGCCGTGCCTTCTGTTGCCTAGGCCCTAAGCTCTGGAATTCCCTCCCTAAACCTCTCCACCTCTCTACCTCTCTTTCATCCTTTAAGTCGCTCCTTAAAACCTACCTCTTTGACCAAGCTTTTGGTCATCTGCCCTAATACCTCCTTATGTGGCTCGGTGTCAAATTTTGTTTGATAACGCTCCTGTGAAGCGCCTTGGGACGTTTTGCTACGTTAAAGACACTGTATAAATGCAAGTTGTTGTTGTTATGGCAAAACATGTTGCTGATCTTTGAGAAGTATATGAAGGATTGAGATGATGATCTTTCATTTTTGCTTTTGACACTGAGGTCAGAGTTCAACAAGATGCCCTCTTTCATTCTGCTTGGGAAGGAATTTACACATTCTTTGGACATGTTTAGTAGAGACACAGTAATGATATAAATATGTCTGAAAAAACCGATTTATAAATAGTGTAATGGATATGGTCAATGAAATAAGTACCTACACTCTCACAGAATCTGGGCCTTGTCCATGTTCTAATAAATGGGTGACAAAACAAATGCAGACAACTACAGACCCATTAGTTTTAATTCAATACTGTGTAAAATAAAGGAATTGATTATCAGGCGTAATCTTCAGGATTATCTGTACAATAATAACCTAGTAAATAGCAGTCAACATAGCGCCTTTAACATAGAAAACTGTCCCAAAGTGCTTCACAGAGGCATCATTTAAAAAATGCAGAAGGGTTCAGAAGATCCAAAAGGGCAGATCCTGCCTGACTAACCTCCTTCAATTTTTTTGAGGAAGTGACACTCTAAGTGAATTGTAGAAAACCCTGCAGCATAATATTTCAAGACCTCGAAAAAGCATTTGACAAAATCCACATGAAGAAAAGACTACTAGTTGAGCTCAAAGCAGTGCTGATTCATGGCAAACTTTGGGAATGAAGAAGAAATTGATTGACGAGTAGAAAACAACAGGGTGTTGTTAGAGGAGTAATGTTGGGGTGAACGAAGTGCCAGGGATTGGTGTTTAGATCACTATTGTTTCATATTTACTTCAAAACCTCAATGCAGATAATACCAAACTAGAAGGGACTGTTGATTTTTGGGGAGGCAGCATGGGGAATACAAATACCACATATGCCAAATGTCAGGTTTTAAAGCCTGCTGTCAACCTATTAACCATATGTCAACTTGTCAGCATTTTACATGAAAAATCAGCTTCTTTGGTTGTATTAAACCAGAAAAAGTGGGAATACACAGCAGTTAACATTTGCAAAAAGAAAAGACGGGTTATGATATTTCCAGGGCATGCCCCACACCTGGTGCGGCTGGAAGCTGTTGGAAGAAATGAGTCAGAAGTTACTTTGGCTGCCACATTTGGTTACATAACAGTGACTGCATTTCAATAGTATTTCATTGGCTTTGAAGCACTTTGGGATGTCCAGAGGATGCAAAGGGCACCAATTCAATGCAACTTCTTTATTTACTGCTGTTTTTGGTCTGTCAGCTTTTTTGAAATGGTTAGTCAGATTTTGCCAGTTTTATAGTTTGGCATGTATGAAATACATTGTCCAAAACAACAGGAGAAGTGCGGACAAGTGTCAACTACTGCACATAGACAGAAAATGGCTGACTTACATACCTCATGAATAATGCGGAAATAGCTAAGGATGAAGTTGAATAAGACCTAGGAGTCTTAGTAGATTCAACACTCAACACGTCCAAGCAATGCAGAGCAGCAACCAACAAAGCAAGTACAATGCTGAACAAGTACAGGTCAGGGAAGTCATGCTAAACTGAATAGTGCTCTGGTCAGGCTGTATCTTGAATACTGTGCAGATCTGGTTACTGAGGCAGGGAAGGCAGTCAAGTGCCAGAGGAAGTTCAAGAAAAATCTCTGAGGCTGATCCAAAGTGTCAGACATATGATGAAAGACGGGAAAACTTAGACCGAGATTTTCCTTACCTCGGCGGGTCCGTGGCGGGTTCCGACCCCGCTGCTAGCTCCATCTCGCTCTGGAAAATGAATTTCCATTGATAGGGTTTGTTAAGACCGTCCAGCGCATTTACCAGTCCAGTTAGAGGAAGCCAGTCTGGTGGTATCATTCATGACGCGTCAACAGCCGGTTTCCTTAAAGGGGCCATGGCCAACTTTCTTTTGACATTTGTGCTGTCAGTGTTCTACAGCATTGAAGTGCTGCAAACACTGACAATCACTGCACAGAGGTGCAGGGCTGCACCCAGGTTCTACCATGACTCCCTCCATATGCTTTTGGAGAGAGTCAGAGCACGAGGGAGTCAGAGCACGCAGGGAGGTCCTCTTCCCTTCTGATAGGTGGAAGAGCCCTCCCCAGGAGACCAACACAGCCTGGTTGCACATTGCAGAGGAGGGCACAAGCAGGGATGTCGTCAGGAGGACCCGGGTGCAGTGATGCAAACATTTCAATGATCTCATTAGATCACGAAACGTTAGTACAAAGCCACACTCAACTTCATCCTGCTGTGCCTCTCATCACATCCCCATCACCCTGCCTTCCCTACCCTACTCCTGCACATTCTTACTCACACCAACCTACCTTGCATGTCCACCCATCCCTCTCTCTTTATCTACATGATCACATCCCCTTCTCACTAGCCACCCCTCACACTCACCCTCACCCTAGTGCAATCATACCAACTAACAACACACAAGGGTAGCCACTTGGGTGTTTTATCCAATGTTCATGTAAAGTTTCTGTTAATGTGGTATCAAACATTGAAACCTTTATTTTCAACACTTTGCATTCTTGGACAGATTTGTTTGCACCTTTGGAAGTGGCTTAGTGAGTTGCAGTGAATGGTGAGACATAACGGTAACCCCTGCAATGGTGGTGAGTGTGAAAGGAATGGCTTGGGCATTGTAGGGATGCTTTATGGTGTTGGTGTGGGGTGGTGCCACCCTGGCGCATCATGTGGTAGCCAGGGTGTACAGCGTCAAGTGAAGTAAATCTGGCCATAGTGAGGCCATCCCTGATTCCCGGGCAGCAATGTGGTCGGGTACTGATGCCCTCTGTCCTGTGCAGCATCAGTTGATTGCGGAGAAGCTCGGTGTTGTTGTTGGTGCTGCTGGTGTGCCTGGTACTACTGGTGTTGGGGCTGATCATGGTTGGAATCTGAGGACCAAGGTGAGAGAGTATAAAGGGCACCCATGTTGATGGAATAGATGGCAGGTGAAGTAGAGATAGTGAGAGAGATTTTCCAATGAAGTAAGACTGGATGGAGAGTGGAAAGTGGAAAGCCTGCAGAATCTGTGCTGGAAATGCACTGAGAAACATCTTGTGGCTGAGGAAAGTAATCGTCTGTCAGGTGGGAGCTTTTACTGTATATTTGAAGCTGTCAAGTAATCAGCTGGAGCAATGGCCACTGAACTCCTGCCTCAGGTTGAGACATGGTTCTCGTGGCCTGGAAGTCAAAAGGTAAGTTAAAAAAGCCTGTTAAACATCTGTCAACTTGATGCTAATGAGTTTAGTTGGGTCGCCCGCCGCTGCCTGTCGGGTCTACTCAGCGCTGACAGACCCGACATTGGGAAAGGCGCGTTGCGGTGGTTTAACAGTGGGTTCCCGACCCGCTGTCAAAAGAAATCAAATTTCCCACCCAACCCGCCACTGATCCCGTCCGCTGACCCCCGAAAAATTCCGGCCTTAGACCTAGAAATTGGCTCACTTACCGCCACCCGTTTGCGCTGTGATCCGGTCTAAAAATGGTGGCCATCACTCTAGCACCCTTCTGTGGTGCGGGACTTGGCAGCCGCCATCTTGATGAGGGCAGCGCTGGCCCTGGAGATGTAAGAGAGGGTGATGTCAGTCAGCATGCATCGCCGACTTCACGTCACCTCAGCGAACTTGGATCTTGGCGTTGAGTTCAGCACTGGGTCCTAAGCTCATCATGAAAACCCAGCATTCAGCAGACGGACAGAGGCGCTGTCAGCATCTCTTAAAGGGATACACACATCTTTCAGGTAAGTTTGCATTTAAGCTATTGGACTGGATTTTTAAAAATTTTATTGAAGTAGTGGCTTGCTGCAGTACATGGTAAAAGTTTTTTAAGTTTGCAGCACGTGCTGCTGGATGCTTGCAAGGACTTGGATGGTAAAGGAAGGCCTCTGAGAAGACAGAAAATGCTGGAAATACTCAGCAGGTCAGGCAACATCCGTGAAGTCAGAAACAGAGTTCACGTCTCAGGTCGAGATGTTGCCTGACCTGCTGAGTATTTCCAACATTTTCTGCTTTTATTTCAGATTTACAGCATCCACTTGCAGAAGCGGAAGAGGCAGAAGCAGAAGAAGAATGATGCAACCCAGACAGCCCCTTTCTGGCCGGGATGGAATCATCTGCCTGCGGTACCAGTGACCACAACCCCAATTCCCCTTTCAACATTTGTCCCACACCTTACCCTCTGAAACTGACTATCACAGTGTCCTCTTGGCCACAATGCTGAAATAAAAGCCACCACAAAGCAAACTTTCCAATCCAACTTTATACATCCATCCATCTAATATGACATCAAGAATTCAACTCATCACCCTTACGCATTCTTGTGCCTTTGCCTATCCTACTGATGTCACACAGTGGCTGCAGCATTGCTGATGGAAGGTCGCTGACTTTCAATGGGGGACACTGCAAATGGCCTTGCAGGTCAACCTTGAGGAGCTGGTGGCTGGGAGTATCAAATCGAGTCTCCTTTCTCCTTTTTTCCTTTCTTGTTTTTTCTTTTTCCCTTTTTTTCCTTCGTCTTTCCACTCCCTCCCCCCCCCCCCCCCAATCCCCCTGCCAGCCGCTGGCCAAGGGCTTAGCCATATGCACCTGCCAAGAATGGCCAGCACCGTCTCCTCCAAGGGGGTGAGGTGAAGCTAGGAATGGGAGGTGTGCCTCGTGTTTGGTACAGATTGTTGGTAGGTAAGTGATTGGTGGGGGGGGAATCATGTATTGAAAAGTGTGTGAGGCTAGTGATACAATGGGTAGGAGACGGCTTTTGAAGATGCACCCACTGTCTGAGGTCACAAAGATTCTTTGGGCACTGGAGCCAGGTTGTGGGGGCAACACTGCTGGTAGTGACGGCCTTGGTGATCTGGTCCCACATCGTTCTTTCTGGAGGGCCTCCTATAGGCAGAGGACCTCTCTTGTAGTGTTGACCCCCTGCACAAAGCTGGAGTGCTGCGTGCGAGGCCCTGGGTGCCTCTTCCCCGGCTTGCAGAGCCATTTGTGTTGGTGCTGAAGCACTTTTCCCATTTTGTTTTTAGGTGCGGAAGGGAATTCAGCTTTAAGAGCTGAAGTCTCCCATTTGGGAATTCTTTTTAATTTTTTTTGTTCAGAAGGCAGTTGAGCTGTAAAGGCTGAAAACTCATTTTTTACATTTTTATTTTTATCATTTCAGAAAATTACTGCATTGGCCTTTTAAGGTCCCACAATGCTTTGCAAAATCACAGCCTTGCTTTTAGAGGCTGTTCAAAGCAGCAACGCTGCTTGTGGACACCACATTGGACCCTGATGCTGAGATGAATGCCACCAGGAGGGCATTACGCGGTGAGTTTAATGCTGGACTAATAATCATTAGTCCCCAGCGCCAATTTTTCAGTCCTGCACCACCATTTTCGGCAGCCGTTAACCCGTGACCACGGTGGCACCGGCAGCTTTCACGTTGCACTTGAATTTTTAGCCCTTAGACTTTCAGCCTAGCGAGGAGGCACCTGCCAAACGATATTATAGATGTACATAAGATAGTAAATAATATGGAAAAGCAAGATCTGGAAAATCACTTCAATCTTAATTGCGAGATTCGGTGATGAGACACAGGTAAAATGCTAATTTGGGACTAATGTCAAAAAGTTCTTCATGCAAGGAGTGAGCAACACATAGAATGGAGTTCCAGATAGAGTAGTGCAGGCAAAACCTTGGAATATTTAAGAGGAAACAATTGAATGCCATAATGGGGAAACTGTAAAATATTACTGGTTGGATGAAGTAACATGAGCTGAATGGCTTTCTTCATCCATATTTATCTGGTGATCTACATCGGATAAGTGCAGGTTTCTGTACTATATCTGTGACTTATGGTTTCCTAAAAAAATTTATTTTCAGAATGTGCCAGTCTACTATCTGATGTTGTAACCGGTAGTGTTGGTGCACCCTAGATAAAACTACCTATGTGGTTGAATTAAGCAATTGTTTTAGCCACACCCAGCTGACTTATGCTTGATAGAGCGAAATGCTTGTGTGCTTAAAAGAAATTATTAAGAGAACGGTCAAACATAATGAGAATACCCCTGTGGAAGGGTGATTTCACAGTATAAAAATGGAATTGCCTACTCCCCCTCGGGTGACATGTGCACTACCTTTCAGGCCTCTGTGTATATACAATGACAGTGCCCAGCAAAATGGGGCAGATAAAAGTGGTTTCCATCTCTTGGTTGTAGGGAGTGGTTGTGGTAGGAGTCAGCCTTTCCCCTGACTCAGTGAGCGGTTCGAATCGCTCCCACGCCCCAGGTTCAAAACTTGGACTTATTTAGGGGTTGTGAATAAAGATGCAGTAGACAACAGGTTCCGATGAAAAGAACTATAACTTTTATTAAAATTAAAAGGTAACAAACTTAAACACACTTCACACTTAAACAGGTTTGGGGAACACACGGTTACAGGCGAGGGAAAAATGACAGTATACAAGAAAAAAAAACCTTTATCCCTCCCAAAAATCCCACTTCTAGCTAGGTTTCGGTTTCAGGAGATCAGGGATAATGCTCACCAAACAGGGGTATTAACAGTACGAAATCCAGCCAGGTAAGTCAATGGTGATTCTGGTCATCGAACGTCTTCCTTTACCATGTGGCTTCTGGGCAGTGCTGAGAGGGAGCGTTCCAGCGTGGTCGGCAAGTCAAAAGAGAAAGAGCTCTTGGGTCCTGCTGCAGATATAATCCTTTTTCGCCCCCCCCACAAAACTCCTCACGAAAACTGGTTTCGTAATGCAGTGAGTTTTCAGGTGAGGCCTGTTCATTGTCTTGTTAAATTTTGATGGGCTTTCAACTATGCTAAACCAAATCAAATGGCTTACATCCTGTTGAGCTGTTGTTCCATGGAAGCTTGCATTGTTCTCATGCTTTGGGTTCCTTGCTGGGCCTAGCATTCCTATGGGCTCTGTGTTTTGGGTGGGGCGGCCTTTTCCCAGGGCCTATTGTCCAAATGTTAATGTTTGCTGGGCTTTGGATTCCCAGACAATCCACGTGCCGTACATGTCCAGACATGTTTCCTTTAAAGTTCCAAAGTCCTTATTTTTTTTCCTTTCGATATTTTTTTGGGGATCTGCAAATTTTGGAAATCTTACAGGGTGGAAAAATGCCAAACTAAAACAAGACCAATCATTTGGGATGAAGGTGCATGCAAATGTGAGGGGGAGGAGAGAAAATGCTCCATATATCCAGATTTTTGGAGCAGTAATAACAAATGTAATAAGTAAAATTCTACTTCCAAAGTGAACCAGAATTTTGGTGGGATTGCTAATGTATTTAAAATAATAGTGGCATTAAAAATAATTCTAGTTCTAAATCATTTCTCTCGCCCCCACTGCTAGCATTCACATAATGTTGCAGCATGAGAATTTGCTCCTAAGCTGTCAGCCGTGGCTTAGTTGGTAGCACACTCTCCTCTGAGTCAGAAGGTTGTGGGTTCAAGTCCCACTCCAGAGACTTAAGCACAAAAATCTAGGCTGACAGTACAGTGCAATGCTGAGGGAGTTCTGCACTGTCGCAGGTTCCGTCTTTTGGATGAGACGTTAAACCGAGGCCCCGTCTGCCCTCTCAGGTGGACGTAAAAGATTCCATGGCACTATTTCAAAGAAGAGCAGGGGAGTTATCCCCGGTGTCCTAGCTAAGATTTATCCCTCAATCAACATAACAAAAACAGATTATCTGGTCATTATCACATGATCATCATTGCTGTTTGTGGGAGCTTGCTGTGCGCAAATTGGCTGCTGCATTTCCTACATTACAACAGTGACTACACTTCAAAAAGTACTTCATTGGCTGTCAAAGCGCTTTGAGACAGCCAGTGATCGTGAAAGGTGCTATATAAATGCAAGTCTTTCTTTAAGATGAGAACTTATGGAGGTAGAGCACCATTGGGAGGAACACAATGGATGAGAACTTAAAGCAATTCTGTCAGAATGGGACTGGGTGACCTTTAGGAAAAGAACAAGTAGGCATCCAGAAAAATTTAGAAGACTTGCTGATTCTTGTAATTTTTGTTACTATTTAGTTGTCAAGTTACCAAGTTTGTGAATAATTTGGAAGTTACCTGTAGTTAAATTGACTTTCAAGTAAGAACTTTTAAAGGACTAATGTCATTAGATACAGTTTCTTTACTGGCTTTAGAAAAGAAAGGGTACACATTGATCAAATGTATCCGTGAAGATTCTTTTCCCTGGGGTCGAGTTCCACCTGCCCCTCTGTATCCACCTCAACCTTGTACCACTCTCCTGGGTCGAGGCTCATTGCAGATGCATGGTGGGCTCTTGGTGGGATTCCCACCATCAATTGGAAGCCCTTCCACCCCCGTGCAAGCAAGGAAACTCCAGGAGAGAAATCTGTCAGGGACCTGGGCTCCGCAAGCCTCTGCCATTTTGCTGCAGTGAGGAGAAGGAATGGCCAAGGTAGTCCCGGCAGGGTTGGTGGGAGGGAAATCCCAGTTGTGAGGCAGAGATAGGCGTCATCACCCGAATTTTCCAACATTCTGTGCCCGATCCAGCTTGACTTCAGATGGGATCGTGAAAGAGAATTTCCCCCATTATACCATCATGAAAACAGCTGCACCTTTTTAAATTTACAGAACAAACAAAGTACATTATAAAAGCTCATATTGCGGCACACCTAGTACTTAGTACAGCTTATGCTTGATAGCGCAAAATGCTTGTGTGCTTAAAAGAAAGGAATAAAAGAACTGCTAAACATAATGCAGAATACCCCCGTGGAAGGCTGATTTCATGGTATAAAAATGGAATTGCCTACTCCCCCTCTGGTGACACGTGCACTCCCTTTCAGGCCTCTGTGTATATACATTGACAGTGCCCAGCAAAATGTCAGCTCATGCTTTTAAAATTGTTCAATTTGTTTCCTGGACCTTTGCTCAAGTGCACCAGCTCCACTCCTGATCGGCACTTATGAGCAATGCCACAGAAGATCCAGTAATACATCAAAAATATTTAGCTTTTTGTGGATAAAGTCCCTGACTAGATGTTGACCACTCATATATTTGCAAGGGGGCCAAAATAATTTACCACAGTTAGGTTTTCCCAGGGTCACTGCCAATAGGCTAAATGGGGCGGATAAAAGTTGTTTCCATTCACTTGGTGGCAAAATTCCCAAATATAACAAGACCAATCATTTGAGAATAAAGATGCATACAACTGTGAGGGGGAGCAGAGAAAATGAGAAATGAGACGCAAAAGAAAACTCACAGCAAAGAAATATAATGAGATGATTGTGTTTTGGTACAGACCCTCATGTTAAAGAAGAAATTATACCAGAATTATGACTATCTCTAATAAGGACATTATGCTATGAAGCAGAATTTGTTCCTTGACCTTCATAAAAATATTCTGGACTACTATAGCTTCATGAAGCTGGTGGTGCACAGCAATAACAAACCATCTGTCAACAAGTTTTGAGCCATTAAACCAGAGTTCGGAGAATCTCATGGAGAACTGATCAATGCTCAGTTACCAGAAATATCAGGAATCTGATACACAGAACATAGTTGTAAATTTATCACTGACCATGATAATCCCCCACACTTGTCCAACTGTCTTCTGGGGTATTTTCCCTATTTTATATCCAGATTTTTGGAGCATCAAAAACAAATGTAATAAGTAAAATTCTACTTCAAAAGTGAACCAGAATTTTGATGCATTTAAAATAATAGTGGCATTCAGAATAATTCTAGCTTTAAATCATTTCTCTCTCCGCCCCCCCCCCCCCCACCCCACTGCTAGCATTCACAAAATGTTGCAGCATGAGAATTTCCTCCTAAGATGAGAACTTATGGAGGTAAAGCATCATTGGGAGGAACTCGATGGATGAGAACTTCAAGCAATTCTGTCAGATTGGGACTGGGTGACCTTAAGGAAAAGAACAGGCAGGCATCCAGAAAAAATTAGAAGACTTGCTGATTCTTTTAATTTTTGTTAATATTTAGTTGTCAAGTCTTCTTCTTAGGCAGTCCCTCAGAACCGAGGATGACCTGCTTCCACATTAATAATGAGTTCTCAGGTGACTGATGAGTCCAATGCGGGACCTACAGTCTCTGTCACAGGTGGGGCAGACGATGGTTGAAGGGGCAGGTGGGTGGGGTGCTTGGGTTGACGTGCGCTCCTTGCGCTGCCTGCGCTTGGCTTCTGCTTGCTCCTGGCGAAGAGACTCGAGGTATTCGGCGCCTTTCCGGATGCTTCTCAAGTACCAAGATTGTGAATAATTTTGTAGTTAGAATTTTTAAAGGACCAATGTTATTTGGTTTAGTTTCTTTACTGGCTTTATAAAAGAAGGGGTACACATTGACCCAATGTATCCGTGAAGATTCTTTTCCCTGGGGTCGAGTTCCACCTGCCCCTCTGTATCCACCTCAACCCTGTACCACTCGAGGCTCATTGCGGATGCATGGTGGGCTCCTGGTGGGATTTCCACCATCAATTGGAAGCCCTGCCAAACCCGTGCAAGCAAGGAAACTCCAGGAGAGAAATCTGTCAGGGACCTGGGCCCCGCAAGCCGCTGCCATTTTGCTGCAGCGAGGAGATGGAATGGCCAAGGTAGTCCCGGCAGGGTTGGTGGGAGGGAAATCCCAGTTAGTGAGGTGGGGCAGCTGTATGCGGCATCGCCCGAATGTTCCAACATTCTGTGCCCGATCCTACTCAATTTCAGGTGGGATCACGATGGAGAATTTCCCCCATTATCCCATCATGACTACAGCCAAACCTTATTAAATTTACATAACAAACGAAAAGTGCATTGTAAAAACACATATTGCGGCACATCTAGTACTTAGTACAGCATAACTGCCCAAAGCTAATTCTAAATGGGGGAATTCCAATTGAGTTTTTGAACTGGGAATTAAAACTCCCTTAGATGATGACAAGGGCCGTTTAATGATAAAGACATTGGAAAGTAATGTAATGGTGGAATCAATTTTAGGAGGACATTCATATCCAATGACCTCAACAACAGTGTGAATGGTCAAAAGGGAAGAACTGTTTGTCTGTGGAGAATTAGGAAAATCTGTCATGTTCTGAGCTCAAGAACAGAACACATGTAATACAGAAAACAAAATGTAAACATTTTGTCACCTTTTACAAAAGTACAAAGTGTACACTTCTGTTTAACCCTCCCCAAGAGAAATGTACACAGACTCTTAAACACTCCCTTTCCCCACGTGATTACATTTATGAATGACTTCCTAAGTCTAAGTCGTGTCATCCAACATTACGGTCCAGATCTTTTTTTTTCATTCTTTGATTGTGCTACAGTACATGCATTTTATTTCTATGCATTTTGCTTCTTCTAAAGCATGATTTTTAAAACTCCTGGACCATGAGCACTATAGTGATTTATTTTTGTGATTCCCCTTCCAAATTAACTGTACAGCATGAGTTCCACATTTGATAAAGTGGTAGGGAGAATGTACAAGGACAAAGTGATAGCACCATAATCTTTATATTATTCATCACCCAGCCATTGATTTTTGACTAGGTTTTTTCATTTTTAATCAGTATATAGAGGACTGCAAGTATCATGTGGCGAACGGGAACTTGAACATCCTCTGAACATGGAAATGATAATACAGTAGTATTTTTAATCTAATGACAGTGAGAGCAATTGTCAGGTTTTGAATTTGACCCCAGCTCTAGCACCAGAGCTAAAGAGCTACCAGTTAAGTTTTAGGAAGGGGACTAGCCAGTTTAACAGGGAGCAGGGTGATGGAAATATTGACTCATTATGTAATTTTCATTTTTCTATTATGCTATCAACTACGTTGGGACTTAACCCTGTCGAAGTGTGAACTTATTTTACTTATTAGTGTCTTTCCTACCAGATTCAACTGGAATCCTATCTTAGTGATTTACAAGACTTTACAAGACATTGATTCAAGTAAATACAAAATAGTAATATAAATCATCCCATATCACTATAGCCTGTGTGAAATATATTGGGATAGATCTTCCTTCGGGCCTCCACCAACAGGTTCAGTATACCTTAAATACACTGTGTCTAAGAGGAAAGAGGTGCAAACAAGTTTCCTCTCCTGGGCTATTTACATGACCCGAATGCACTTCCTGAGCAAACCCACCACTTGGCTGGGCCAAGCTCCAGAAGGCAGCACCAAGAAAGAACCAAGGTTTGAAGATCATCCTGGGGGGCGGGGGGCGGGGGGGGGGGGGGGGGGGCGGGGGTGGTGGGGGTGGTGTAGATGGGGAATCCACCAAAATATGGAGAGCTATGTGGTGATCATGAGCCATTTTCATGCTGTCCCCAAGATGCCTGCAAACTCTCCCGGCATAAGTCCCAGTGCCTGGTTTCTTCGGGTGCCTCTCTGCTGGGCTCCCAATTGTCGGATGATCAGCAAATTGAAGCAAGAGGCTGGGAAAATCACTTCCCACCTCATTTCCATTCTAACACAGGGCATGTGGCTACTCCAGGGGAGACCCACTGACATCAGTCTGGGAATACTAAAGAAATTGCAGGACAGCGCAGTGGGTAGAAGCTCTGATGTATCAGATCTCTATCCCTTTTTCCTCTAAGTTGCGCCTGGGAACTGAGTATCCTCAGGCACAGCAAGCGTAATATCACCACATACTTTATTTGTTACACTTCTCCATTAGTATCAGAGGAGGCTGCCATTTTATATAAGAACATAAGAAATCGGAGCAGGAGTAGGCCATTCGGCCCCTTGAGCCTGCTCCGCCATTCACTAAGATCATGGCTGATCTTCTACCTCAACTCCACTTTCCTGGACTATCCCCATATACCTTGATTCCCTAATATCCAAAAATCTATCGATCTCTGTCTTGAATATACACAACAACTGAGCCTCATGTTAACTTTCAGTGATTTGTGTACAAGGACACCCAGGTCTCTCTGAACACCAACATTTCCCAATCTCTCACCATTTAAAAAATACTCTGCTTTTCTATTTTTCCAACCAAAGTGGATAACTTCACATTTCTCCACATTATATTCCATTTGCCGTGTTCTCGCCCATTCACTTAGACTGTCTATATCCCCTTGCAGCCTCCTTGCATCCTCCTCACAACTTACATTCCCACCTAGCTTTGTATCATCAGCGAACTTGGACATATTACATTTGGTCCCCTTTCCAAATCATTGATATAGATTGTGAATAGCTGAGGCCCAAGCACTGATCCTTGCGGTACCCCACTAGTTACAGCCTGCCAACCCGAAAATGACCCGTTTATTCCTACTCTCTGTTTTCTGTCCGTTAACCAATCCTCAATCCATGCTAGTATATTACCCCCAATCCCATGAGCCCTAATTTTGTTTAATAACCTCTTGTGTGGCACCTCATTGAATGCCTTCTGAAAATCCAAATACATTGGTTCCCCCTTCTCTACTCTGCTTGTTACAACCTAAAAAAAACTCCAACAGATTCGGCAAACATAAATCTGTGTTGACTTTGCCCCAATTCTATTATAATTCTCTAAGTGCTCTGTTACCATGTCCTTAATAATAGATTCTAATGATGTCAGGCTAACTGGTCTGTAGTTCACCGTTTTCTCTCTCCCTCCTTTCTTAAATAGTGGGGTTACATTTGCTACCTTCCAATCCATGGGAACTGTTCTAGAATCAATGGAATTTTAGAAGATGACAACCAATGCATCCACTATCTCTATAGTCACCTCTTTCAATTCCCTAGGATGTAGGCCATCAGGTCCAGGGGATTTATTGGCTTTCAGTCCCATTAATTTCTCCAGTACTATTTTGTTTTACTATTACTAATTTCTTTCAGTTGCTCATTCTCACTAGACCCTTGGTTCTCCACTATTTCCGGGAGGTTTTTTGCGTCTTAGAGTCATAACGGCACAGAAGGAGGCCATTCGGCCCATCGAGTCCTCGCCGGCTCTCTCTACAGCAATCCAGTCAGTCCCATTCCCCCACTCTATCCCCGTAGCCCTGCAAGTTTGCTTTCCTCAAGTGCCTATCCAGTCTTCCCTTGAAAACATTGAAGGGGAAAAATTCAGTTGGTTGCACCTCCCGTTAGCGCCTTAAGAGGGCGCTAATGGGGCGCAAAGCATCTAGCGCCCAGGCGCGGCAATGTTTGCGCCGCTCGCAAAATTAACTAGACATTTTGCGGCGGCGCTAAACACTACCGCCATGATCTCCTGCGCAGGCAGATCATGACGTCAGTCGAGTGCGCAACGCCCCGGTATCGCCCCGGAGCAGATATTGAGTGGCGCCCCCTGCCTTACTGCCTGACGCTAGCAACGACAGGTTGAGGGGAGCGTTTTGCAGTCATGAAGGGACTGGGGGAGCGCTATTTAAAGGCGACCGCTTCCTGCCTTTTATTGTTGGTGCCATTTTTGAACCACGCATTCTGAGAGAGAGAGAGAGAGACTTCTGGAGAGATTCAATGCTGTGTAAAGGAGTTTTGGGTACTGAGCAGCACTTTGCAGGTTCATTTTGATTAGCCCTTCCTTGTATCGATTTAGAAGAGACTGTGGGGGCTGCACTCTGAGCTCTTTCCCTGGTACTCTCCATTGTTCTTCCCAGCAGATTTGATGTGCAGGTCTCTCCAGGCCGAGATTCAAGGCTGCAATGAGCAGGATGTGGATGGAAAGCAAGATCAACCATCCCCTTTAAGAACTGGCCCATGCCATTGTGTGTGTGTTCCATTGCTGACTGACATCACATGGGCTTCGCCAGCGCTCTGAGTTAGCGCCTCGCTCCTCGGCCTTTGCGCCTTAAGACAGGTGTGAAGCGCCTGATTTAGCGCTCCAATCACCTCCAGGGGCGATAAAAGTCAAGTTTGCAGTCGGTGGCGATAATTAGCGCCAGGCGCTAATCTTTGCGCCCGGCCGATAATTGCGCCCCAAATGGGGCGATACTGAATTTCTCCCCCTGAGTGTCTCTGCTTCCACCACTTCCGTCAGCAGCAAGTTCCAGGTCCTCACCACTCCCTGCGTAAAAAAGTTTTTCCTCACATCCCCCCGTATCTCTTGTCCAAAACCTTAAATCTGTGTCCCCTAGTCCTTGTACCATCAACTAGTGGGAGCAGCCTTTCCCCGTCTAGCCTATCCAAACCCGTCATAATCTTGTACACCTCGATCAAATCACCCCTCAACCTCCTTTGCTCTAATGAAAATAAATCCAGCTTCTCCAACCTATCCTTGTAGCTAAGATCCCCCATCCCCGGAACCATTCTGGTAAATCTCCTCTGCACCTCTCAAGGGCCTTCACATCCTTCCTAAAGTGTGGTGACCAGAACTGGATGCAATACTCCAGTTGTGGCCTAACTAGCGCTTTATAAAGGTTCAGCATAACTTCTCTATTTTGTACTCAATACCTCTATTTATGAAACCCAAGATCCCATATGTTTTGCTAACCACTCTCTCAATATGTCCTGCCACCTTCAGGGACCTATGCACATTAACTCCCAGGTCCTTCTGTCCCTGCACACTCTTTAAAACTGTGCCATTAAGTGTATATTGCCTCTCCCTGTTCCTTCTTCCAAAATGCATCACCTCACACTTCTCTATTAAATTCCATCTGCCACTTGTCTGCCCATTCTGCTAGCCTTTCTATGTCTTGTTGCAGTCGATTGGTATCATCCTCACTGTTTGCCAAACCCCCAAGTTTGGTCTCCCCATATTCCTTGACCCTTTGGCCTTAAGGCCCAGTGTTGGGAGCAGCCGGTGAGTATTTATACTCAGTTTCGCGGGTTTTTTCAGAGGCTTACCAATCTCACAGACCGGTGGCAGCGTTCCAGAGCCACGTCACGATTCAAAAAGTGATGCAGGCAAGAGGAAGCAGCTGATTGGGTGAGTACAGCCAGGTGAGTATTTATACTACTCTATAGTTTGACAGTTAAGGCTAATAGTGTATAAGGTTTAGAAGGTCTTAATTTTGTGGTTTATAGTTTCTAAGGTCTCTGTTGTGCAGCGGGAAGTGCTAGTAAACAAGGGCCCTTGAGTAATTAATAATATTTAATTGTAGTGTAATTAGTGGTCTTTGATTTGATGTAATTTAATTTAAGTTAATTAAAGGGTAAGTCATGGCAGCACAGCTCAGCCCCGTGGCATGCTCCTCCTGCGCTATGTGGGAAATCAGGGACACTTCCTGTGTCCCTGACGACCATGTGTGCGGGAAGTGTATCCAGATGCAGCTGCTGGCAGACCGCATTGCGGCGCTGGAGCTGCGAATGGATATACACTGGAGCATCCGTGAAGCTGAGGACATCGTGGATAGCACGTTTAGTGAGTTGGTCACACCGCAGGTAAAGGCTACACAGGCAGTAAGGGAATGGGTGACCGTCAGGCAGAGTAGTAGGCGCAGGCAGGTAGTGCAGGAGTCCCCTGTGGACATCCCCCTCTCAAACAGATATACCGCTTTGGATATTGTTGTGGGGGATGGCTTATCGGGGGAAGGCAGCAGCAGCCAAGTTCATGGCACTGTGGGTGGCTCTGCTGCACAGGACAGGAGGAAAAAGAACGGGAGAGCTATAGTGATAGGGGATTCTATTGTAAGGGGAATAGACAGGCATTTCTGCGGCCGCAAACGAGACTCCAGGATGGTATTTTGCCTCCCTGGTGCAAGGGTCAAGGATGTCTCGGAGCGGCTGCAGGGCATTCTGGAGGGGGAAGGTGAACAGCCAGTTGTCGTGGTGCATATAGGTACTAACGATATAGGTAAAACACGGGATGAGGTCCTAAAAGCAGAATATAGGGAGTTAGGAGGTAAATTAAAAAATAGGACCTCAAAGGTAGTAATCTCAGGATTGCTACCAGTGCCACGTGTTAGTCAGAGTAGAAATAGCAGGATATTTCAGATGAATATGTGGCTAGAGGAATGGTGCATGGGGGAGGGGTTCAAATTCCTGGGACATTGGAACCGGTTCTGGGGGAGGTGGGACCAGTACAAACTGGACGGTTTGCACCTGGGCAGGACCGGGACCAGTGTCCCAAGGGGAGTGTTTGCTAGTGCTGTTTGGGAGGGTTTAAACTAAAATGGCAGGGGGTTGGGAACCTGTGCAGGAGACAGAGAAAAGGGAAACAAGGATAGAAGCAAAAGATAGGAAGGAGAAAAGCGAAAGTGGAAGGCAGAGAAATCAAGGGTGTAAATCAACAGGGCCACAGTTAAAAATAATTCTAAAAGGACTAAGAGTGTTAAAATAACAAGCCTGAAGGCTTTGTGTCTTAATGCGAGGAGCATTCGTAATAAGGCGGATGAAGTAGCTGTGCAAATAGATGTAAACGGATACGATATAATTGGGATTATGGAGACATGGCTCCAGGGTGACCAAGGCTGGGAACTCAACATCCAATATTCAGGAAGGACAGGCAAAAAGGAAAAGGAGGTGGGGTAGCATTGCTGGTTAAAGAGGAGATCAACACAATAGTAAGGAAGGTTATTAGCTCGGATGATGTGGAATCTGTATGGGTAGAGATGCGAAATACGAAGGGGCAGAAAACGTTAGTAGGAGTTGTATACAGACCCCCAAACAGTAGTGGTGAGGTTGGGGATGGCATTAAACAGGAAATTAGAGACACGTGCAATAAGGGCACAGCAGTTAGCATGGGTGACTTTAATCTGCATATAGATTGGGTTAACCAAATTAGTAACAATACTGTGGAGGAGGAATTCCTAGAGTGTATACGGGATGGTTTCCTGGACCAATATGTCGAGGAACCAACTAGAGATCTGGCCATCTTAGACTGGGTATTATGTAATGAGAAAGGATTAATTAGCAATCTTGTTGTGCGAGGTCCCTTGGGGAAGAGCGATCATAATATGATAGAATTCTTCATTAAGATGGAGAGTGACGTAGTTGACTCCGAGACTAGGGTCCTGAATTTAAATAAAGGAAACTACGATGGTATGAGGTGCGAGTTGGCTAGAATGGATTGGGGAACGTTACTTAAAGGGTTGATGGTGGATAGGCAATGGGAAACATTTAAAGATCACATGGATGAACTACAGAATTTGTTCATCCCTGTCTGGCATAAAAATAAAACAGGAAAGGTGCCTCAACCATGGCTAACAAGGGAAATTAGGGATAGCATAAGATCCAAGGAGCAGACATATAAATTGGCCAGAAAAAGCAGCAAACCTGAGGATTGGGAGCAGTTTAGGATTCAGCAAAGGAGGACAAAGGGATTAATTAAGAGGGGGAAAATACAGTATGAGAGTAAGCTTGCAGGGAACATAAAAACTGATTATAAAAGCTTCTATAGATATGTGAAGAGAAAAAGATTAGTAAAGTCAAGCGTAGGTCCCTTGCAGTCAGAATCAGGGGAATTTATAATGGGGAACAAAGAAATGGCAGACCAATTAAATACATACTTTGGTTCTGTCTTCACAAAGGAGGACACAAATAACCTCCCAGAGATGTCGGGGAACATAGGGTCTAATGAGAGGGAGGAACTGAATGAAATCAGTATTTGTAGGGAAATGGTGTTAGGGAAATTGACGGGATTGAAGGCCGATAAATCCCCAGGGCCTGATAATCTACATCCCAGGGTACTTAAGGAAGTGGCCCTAGAACTAGTAGATGCATTGCTGGTCATCTTCCAAAATTCTACAGACTCTGGAACAGTTCCCATGGATTGGAGGGTAGCTAATGTAACCCCACTATTTAAAAAAGGTGGTAGAGTGAAAACAGGGAATTATAGACCGGTTAGCCTGACATCGGTAGTGGGGAAAATGCTAGAGTCCATTATAAAAGATGTAATAGAGCACTTGGAAAACAGTGACAGGATCGGACAAAGTCAACATGGATTTACAAAAGGTAAATCATGCTTGACAAATCTACTGGAATTTTTTGAGGATGTAACTGGTAGAATTGATAAGGCAGAACCAGTGGATGTGGTGTATTTGGACTTTCAGAAGGCTTTTGATAAGGTCCCGCATATGAGATTAGCATGCAAAGTTAAAGCACATGGAATTGGGGGTAAGGTACTGACTTGGATAGAGAACTTGTTGGCAGACAGGAAGCAAAGAGTTGGAATAAACGGGTCTTTTTCCGAGTGGCAGACAGTGACTAGTGGGGTACCGCAGGGATCGGTGCTAGGACCCCAGCTATTCACAATATATATTAATGATTTAGACGAGGGAACTAGATGTAATATCTTCAAGTTTGCAGATGACACAAAGCTGGGTGGGCGAGTGTGCTGTGAGGAGGATGCAGAGAAACTCCAGTATGATTTGGACAGGTTGGGTGAGTGGGCAAATGCATGGCAGATGCAGTATAATGTGGATTAATGTGAGGTTATCCACTTTGGTGGCAAAAACAGGAACCAGATTATTATCTGAATGGCAATAGATTGGGAAAAGGGGAAGTGCAACGAGATCTGGGAGACCTTGTGCACCAGTCGCTGAAGGTAAGCATGCAGGTGCAGCAGACGGTTAAGAAGGCAAATGGTATGTTGGCCTTCATAGCGAGAGGATTCGAGAACCGGAGCAGGGATGTCTTGCTGCAGTTGTACAGGGCCTTGGTGAGACCACACCTTGGGGGAGAAATTCAGTATCGCCCCATTTGGGGCGCAATTATCGTCCAGGCGCCAAGATTAGCGCCTGCCGTTAATTATCGCCACCGACTGCAAACTTGACTTTTATCGCCCCTGGAGGTGATTGGAGCGCTAAATCAGGCACTTCACACCTGTCTTAAGGCGCAAAGGCCGAGGAGCGAGGCGTTACCTCAGAGCGCTGGCGAAGCTCATGTGATGTCAGTCAGCAATGGAACACAGACACAATGGCGCGGGCCAGATCTTAAAGGGGAGGGTCGATCTTGCTTTCCATCCACACCCTGCTCATTGCAGCCTTGAATCTCGGCCTGGAGAGACCTGCACATCAAATCTGCTGGAAAGAACAATGAAGAGTACCAGGGAAAGAGCTCAGAGTGCAGCCCCCACAGTCTCTTCTAAATCGTTACAAGGAAGGGCAAATCAAAATGAACCTGCAAAGTGCTGCTCAGTACCCAAAACTCCTTCACACAGCGTTGAATCTCTCCAGAAGTCTCTCTCTCTCTCTCTCAGAATGCGTGGTTGTAAAATGTCACCAACAATAAAAGGCAGGAAGCGGTCACCTTTAAATAGCGCTCCCCCAGTCCCTTCCTGACTGCAAAACGCTCCCCTCAACCTGTTGTTGCAGGCGGTAAGGCAGGGGGCGCCACTCAATATCCGCTCTGGGGCGATACCGGGACGTTGCGCACTCGACTGACGTCATGATCTGCCGGCGCAGGAGATCGTGGCGGTAGTGTTTAGCGCCGCTGCAAAATGTCTAGTTAATTTCGCGAGCGGCGCAAACATCGCCGCGCCCGGGCGCTAGATTCTTTGCGCCCCATTAGCGCCCTCTTAAGGCGCTAACGGGAGGCGCAACCAACTGAATTTTTCCCCCCTTGAGTATTGTGTACAGGTTTGATCGCGTTATCTGAGGAAGGATGTTCTTGCCATGGAGGGAGTGCAGCGAAGATTCACCAGACTGATACCTGGGATGGCAGGAATGACGTATGAAGAGAGATTGGGTCGATTAGGCTTATACTCACTAGAGTTTATAAGCATGAGAGGGGATCTCATTGAAACTTATAAAATTCTAGCAGGACTAGACAGACTAGATGCAGGAAGGATGTTCCCGATGGTGGGTGAGTCCAGAACCAGGGGTCACAGTCTAAGGATAAGGGGTAAACCATTTAGGAATGAGATGAGGAGGAATTTCTTCACCCAGAGAGTGGTGAACCTGTGGAATTCTCTACCACACAAGGCAGTTGAGGCTGTCGAAGTTTGACTTCCGATTAAAGACTCTTGTAAACAATATCGTCAAAGAAGGCTTTTTATTATATTTTACTTGCAAGGAGATTGCAATCATAGCCCAATTAGCTATGATGACAGACTGCCGAATCACAGAAAATGGAGTATTCTTATACAGTATAATATCACATGACATGTTGTTTAAGGTAAGCTAAGTTAACAATTAGAAAAAACACATTAGAAATGCCTTACAATGAGACTAGCTAATCTCTATAAAATGGAGTCTATCTATTTTACTTCTCGCACCAAGGCCAAGGCGACTGGTGTGTTTACTTTACTAGCCCTTGGTTATCTCAATATTAAGCCTGTTATTCTTTGCAGGCAGTCTTTTGCTGACTGCATAGTCTAAGAATTTAAAGTTATTTTCAGAAAAGAACATAACAATGGATTTTTTTCCCTTTTCCACACAAGTCAGAGTTGGCCATTTTATTAGTTTAAATTCAATGAAACCATTTTGTCCGAGACAAAAACTGCACTTCCACAAGGCCAATTCATTAAATATACCCAAAGTTCTTAAGGCTAAAGGGATCAAGGGATATGGGGAGAAAGCAGGGACAGGGTACTGAATTTGGATGATCAGCCATGATCTCATTGAATGGCGGAGCAAGCTTGAAGGGCTTAATGGCCTACTCCTGCTCCTATCTTCTATGTCTATGTTTCTATGTCATCGGCACATTTAGAAATTCTACTCTGTATTCCAATATCCAGGTCATTTATATATATCAAAAAAAGCAGTGGCTCCAGCACTGACCCTTGGGGAACACCACTGTCTACCATCCTCCAGTCTGGAAAAACAGCCATTTACCACAACTCGTTGTTTTCTGTCCTTAAGCCAATTCCTTATCCAAGCTGCCACTGACCCACCTATTACATGAGCCTCAATTTTGTTAACCAGCCTTCTATGTGGTACTTTGTCAAATGCCTTCCTAAAATTCATGTAGACAACATCCATTGCATTCCCTTCATCAATCCTCCCTGTTACTTCATCAAAAAATTCAATTAGATTAGTCAAACACAATCTGCCTTTTACAAATCTGTGTTGCGTCTCCTTAATTAGCTTAAATGTCTCCAAGTGCCCGTTAATTTTTTTCCTTGATTATTGTTTCTAAAACTTTACCCACCACTGATGTTAAACTGACCAGCCTATAGTTACTAGGATTGTCCTTACACCCTTTCTTGAACAATGGTGTCACATTTGCCACTTTCTAATCCTCAGGCACCACCCCTGCATCTAGGGAAGATCGGAAAATCATGGCAAGCCCTTCTGCTATCTCTTCCCCCAATTCCCATAGCAACCTGGGATGCAAGCCATCTGGACCAGGCAACTTATCCACTCTAAGCATACCCAGCCTTTCTAGTACATCCTGTATCAATTTTCACCCCTTCCATTGCTTCTACCTTTTCTACTTCTACCGATATATTGTCAGCATCTACCTCCTTAGTAAATCCAATACAAAGCACTCATTGAGTATTCTAACCTTGCCCTGCGCCTCTAAGCATATGTCACCTTCTTTGTCCCTAATAGGCCCCACCCCGCCTCTTACAACCCGCTTACTGTTTACATGCCGGTGAAGACAGACACAGAGGCCAGAATTTTGCCGGCGCTCGGGGCGGGTTTGGAGGTGGGACCTCCGTCAAAATCGCAAAGATTGACAGCGGGCAGGAAATCCGCTGTGAACCCACCTCCAATCAATCTTCCCAAGTGTCGGGTCCCCAATTTGCGCATGAACCCGACACCTAGCGGCGGGAAGAGGATTATAGCCACTTAACTGCCTGTTAAAGGTTGTTAACAGGCAGTTAACAGGCTCTTTTTCAATTTTGACACTTCTACTTCGGGCTTCCCGATGTCCGGACACCACGCCAGGTATGTGTGGCGTGTTGTGAGTCTGCTGTAATGTTTCTGCATTGAAGACAGCTGCAGAAGTGGTGTGAAGGATCCAATGGTGCACTGGTGAGTTTCAGAGGTAAGAAAATGTTGGGAAATTCATTTTTAATGCATTTAGACTTTTCTGTAGGTAACAAGTTTTGAATTGTATGTCTAGTCCCACCTCATTGGGAGAACCTCTCTCACCAGTGACAGATCACTTCTGTAACCTCACCTGCAGCTGCCATCTGTTCTAGCCTAAGCAGGGAGTCACTGGAGAGCCTGGGTGCAAGAGCTCAACTTTGTACAGTGATTGTCAGTGTTTGCAGCACCTCAATGCTGTCAAACACTGAGAAATCAGCTGTCAAAAAAAAATTGTGCGTGGTCCCTTTAAGAAAACCAGCACATGACGCGTCATCAAAAGACATCATGACGGTTTCATCTTAATTGGCCGGCTGGCCCGCAGGGCGGGCTCAACAAGGCCAATTGATGTAAATTCACATCTGTGGGCCAGATGTAGTTGGGGGTGGGACTAGAACCCGGAAGCCACCTGACCCACTCCCAAGCCACATCGATTGAGAAAATCACGGCCAAAGTATTTATTTAATTTCTCTGCCATTTCATTATTCCCCATTATAATTTCTCCTGTCTCAGCCTGTAAGGGACCCACATATACTTTTGCTAATCTTTTCCTTTTTACTGTACATGATCTCAGATATACCCAGATACAAAAATTGCCATAATTGTTGCCTAGTCTACAAAAGAGAATTTTTTCTCAAGTCTATTCTGCACTTGTGTTACTTAATTTACTACCTAAAGTTGTAGAATAAAACTAGGTGAAATATATTTAGGATATTTAAGGTAATGCACTAGGTGATAAGTTAAACTTAAATTTTCTCTCGTACATTCTGAAACTTGGCAATGGTCAGGTAGACATAACAAACTCCAATTGCAGTAGTAGGTGACCTTTCAACTTTCGCTCAGGTACATATGATTAGTTACCCTTTAATAATAGTATGGTTCCCATAGCATCAGAAGTTTATCGGCATGTCACAATGGGGATTAGTCACCTAGCTAGACAAATAGATAAACAAATCTCAGGTTTAATTCAACATATAAAGGCACAATGCTAATTTATTAATAAGGAGAATATTTGCTGATCTGTTACTGTCATATCATAACTGAATATTCTATGGGACTGTTCATAAAATCATAAAAGAAAGAGAGACTTTCCCGACCTGCTCTCAAAAATATCAAATTTCCCACCCGACACACCACCAATCCCGAAATAGTGCCATCGGATCTTTTATATCCACCTGAAAGAGCAGACAGGGCCTCGGTTTGACATTTCATCCAAAAGACGGCACCTCCGACAGTGCAGTGCTCCCTCAGTACTGCACTGGAGTGTCAGCCTAGATTTTTGTGCTCAAGTCTGGAGTGGAACTTGAACCCGCAACCTTCTGATTCAGGCGAGGGTGCTACCAACTGAGCCACAGCTGACACATTATTAAACTCATTTTAATAATACACCAAGTACAAAAGGAAGGGGAGTTAGTACTCCATGTAACAGCACAAAAATACATTAGGGCCAATTTTGCAATCCAGACTTAAGAATGCCAGGGCTGCTATGAGCATGGCCTGGATTGCACTAATTTTGCAAACCATAAAACTAATTTTAATTCCACTCTTTGGGTGGATTCCAGGAGTGCAGGGAACAGATTGGCTGGTGGGTGGGAAATTCAACAAGGCAGCTGGTCTTAAGGGCTGCTGCTAACATTTAAAGATGAGCAGCATTTCTGCAGCAGCGATTGCCAAACAATAATGGATTAGAAGAGAGGAACTCGGCCAAGAATCTACCTTGTCAGGATAATGTCCTAGAGGTGTTGCTGCAGGAAGTGCAGCAACATAGGACAGTCCTATTTGGCATGGAGAGCCACCTATTAAGGTCTTGGGTGCAAAATGCCTGGGTGGAGGTGGATAAATGATGAATGTAGAATTAGGTCGAACCGCAGAGGTTTTAATTTTCCTTTATTATGGAGTGGATCTTTCTTTTCATCTCCTGTCTCAATGAAGTACAGGCTGTCACCTGTCTTTTCAGACACAAGACCACCAACTGTCTGTTCCTGCAGCTGCACATCCTCCAGAAGCTCCTCCACTTCGGAAACAACTCTAATTAACGGCGTATTGTATGTCCATAGGATGCCAGAGGAAATTAGGAAAGAGTTTTCAGGCAGCAGCAGAAGTGTGCAGCTGCAAGATTACCTCGATAGTGAAGACTGTTAGTATTGGGCCGTAGAAGACATGCTAGAAATGCTACACTTTTGATCTGGTTCAGGATGTAAAGCATGGAGACAACCTTTCAATTTTTTCGTACATGCACCCATGTTCCTACAGCTGGGTGAAATAGCTTCTAATGCCACACATTAATCTTGTAAGGTGTGCTCCTAACCAACACTGCCACTAGAAACTACATGCATGTTGCATTATATGTAGCCTGGGCACAGGGGTAACTGCCACTTTCCTGATCCAAAGTCCAACATCTTTAGGTTGTTTCAAAGTCCAACATCTGCATGTTTTGTCCGTGCTTATAGGAGACAGCTGCTCGGGAGAGAACCTGGACTGGATGTAGACCTCAGAACTTCTCTGATGGCTCATCTGCTTTGAGGAAACTGCCCTCTAAATCTTTGGGCAGACGGCCGCTGATGGAGTGGGGGATGGTAAAATTGGCACAATGCATAGCAAGTAGCCTCTTTCTTTTAATCTTTTTGTTACCGTTAATAACACACACGTACTTTGCACAAAAGCAGCATGGCAGAAACATGCTGGAATCTTACCTCCATTAGAAGGCATTGTAACATGTTCCTTTTCCCTGCCTGTAGGGAATTCCCAAGATGAGATGACAGGCCCAAGTGCCAAAGAAGATCCAGGACCATCACAGCTTGCTGAGTAACATACTCCTCTGAGGGTCGGCATCATCTCAGAGAAAGTATCCTGGGGGATTTAGAGAGTAAGGTCAGAAGTGGGGCTTTTACTGATCGTTCCACAGTTTTCAGCTCCTTTTACAACTCCTCCAATAATGAACCAGCCCATGCCAGCCTACAGCAGGACCAGGACAACATCTGGGCTTGGGCGGACAACTGGCAGATAACATTCCTGCCACTTAAGTCCAGGTAATGACTATCCCCAATGAGAGAGCCCAGCCATCTCCCCCTGAGCTTCAACAGCACCACCATCCACGAGTTCCCTGCCATCAACATCTTGTGGGTCACCACTGATCAGAGGCTTAACTGCACCAGCCATTTCAACGCTGTAGCTACAAAAGCTGGGTACTCTGTTATGAGTGACTCACCTTCGGAACCCTCAATGCCTCTCCACCATCTACAAGGCTCAAGTCAGGACTGTGATGGAATACTTATTGCTCACCCAGATAGGTGCAGTCACAACAATACTCAAGAAGCTGGACACTATCTAGTATAGAGCAGTTCGCTTGATCAGTGCCCCTGCCATTGGACTCAGTATGCAACCCATCCATCACCGTTGCACTGTGGTTGTAGTATGCATGTGTTACAGGAGACACTGCAGCAACTCCCACCCCCGTGACCTCCATCCCCAAGAAGGGTAAGAGCAGCAATGCCATGGGAACAACATCATCTCTTGGTTCCCCTCCAAGTCAGACATCATCCTGACTTTGTTGCTTCATCATCAATGGGTAAATATCTTGGAATTCTCTACCAAACATCATAATGGAAGCACCATCACAACAAGGATGATAGTGGTTCAAGATGAAGGCCCAGCACCACCTTCTCAGGACAAGTAGAGGTGGGGAAAAACATGGCCTTGCCAGCCTTGCCCACATCTCAAACAAATTTAAAAAAAAGGTTCAAATGGGAACACAGTTTGAAGTATAAATCGCAGGTAAATGGAGATGACAGCAGAGGAATAGGAAGTTCAGATATTCCTCAACTACATGGGAAGAGATTGGCACATCTTGTGGTCTGTCTGTAGAGGGGAGTTGATGGACAAGCAAAAGGGCTTCATGAAATCTTTTGAGAATGCACACAAGACCCTGGAAGATATGTCTGTGAAATCTGGTAATGATCTCCCAGCATGGAGCCTCACTGGACAGAAGTCTCAGTTGTATAATTAGGCGTGAGCATTAAATTTCATGCTAAAAAATCCAAAGTTTGTAAGCAAAAGTCAAACAGGCTGATACGGCTTTATGAAGCCGACTCTTAAAGACATGGGGGGTGATTTTGCCAATGGGAGCTTTTGGAGGCGGGACTCCCACTTGTCGGGTTTTAGTCCCGCCTCCATCAACTTCTGGCCAACCCACGCTATTTTCCCTTGATTGACCTTGATAAGCCTGCCCAGCGGGCTTAGCATGCCAATTAAAGGAAAGCCGGTTGCAGAGAACGTCAACATATGATGTTTCATCTGTCAAAAATTTTTGACAGATGAATTGTCATCGTTTGACAGCTCTGACAAGCTGTCAAACACTGACATTCTCTGTAGTTTGATGAGGTCTTGAATTCAAGACTCATCAAACCTCTTTCTTTTGCAGAAATTAGATGGTTGTTGCATTGGAGAATGCAACGGCCATCTGTCATCTCTGCCGCGGAGGTGCGAGACTCTCCGCATACCCACCGATTGAAGCCTGCAGGAAGAAACAAAGGTAAGTACACTTTTTCTAACACTTTGCACTTACCTCAGAGACTTATCTCTCCACACTTGCACCCATCACTCACCTCCACAGCACACTTTTGGACCCCTCCGACCCCCAACTCGCCTCGCTGACCTGGTGGGTTTCAGAGCCTTCGGGAAGCCCGCACTTGTGAGGGCAAAAAGGGGATAATCCTATTTTCTGCCTGTTACTTAGCTGTTAACAGGCAGTTAAGTGGCTTTAATCCCTTCCCGCCTCCAAGGAGACGGGACCCGGCGCGGGACGGCTACCCGCCTCCTGACAAGATGGCATGGAGGTGGGTTGGGGGCGGGTTGGGCACCCGCCCCCAAATTCTGCCATTTTCCCGGCAGTCCCGCCTCCCCAGGGCTGGCAAGATCGCTCCCTAGGCCATCAAAACAACCGGGCACTAATTTTATATGTGAGTCGGGGGAGCGGGGGGGACAGGAGACCTCTCCCAAACTATGAATTTCTGTATGGGGTGCATTGACATGGTATGTTAAGGCTCACACACACACTGTGCTAAAATGACATTTTTTTAGTATGAAATGAAATGCTCCATACCTAATTATATATACATTATTGCACTGGAAGCAAAGTACTTGAAAAACCATCAAGAGATTGCACAGATATTGCTATATATATACTGTACCAAATTTTACTAGATAAACATCAATGAACAAATACTAGAAACAAAGTGTATCAATTGTTGTCAGCCTGTACAATGGTTCTACTAAACAGGACTCGGTATTGCAGCTCATCCATCCCTAGATCTAAACATTTGCAGAGGAAGCTGGGATAGCCCAAGCAGAAACTTGACATTAATTCATATACTCAGTTGCCAGTATTTTGCCTTTTAAATTAGGTCAAAATTGTTAAAGTATCTATTTTTATTTTACTTTGGTTTTAACAGTCCACAAAAGTCATGTTTTGAAATATGTGGTGAGATTTTCCTGGGTCTGCACCTAGACACACTGGGGGTAATTTTAACCTGGCTTGGGCTCGGGTGAGATGTAAAAAATGTTAAAATCTCAAACCCGACCCCAACCCACCTCCAACTCGCCCGCTTCTGGGTTTAACGGGGGCAGGTGACCAACCCGTTCCCAGGAGGCGGATTGGCCATTTAAATATTATAATGAGGCTGCACACCTCAGATTTAACCTGTCCTCTAGGTTTAACCCTGGCCGGCCGGGTTTCCCGGGCCCTGGGAAACCCAGCAGCTAAAGGGAGGTGAGGATTGCTTTGTGGAAATTTCGTGCCTTTACAGTACTGCTTGTGAGCCAAGAGGAGTAGAACTGCTTCCTCCCGGCCCCACAAGCCTACTTGCTTTCCTGCCATCGGACCCCCCCTCCCATTCAAAGACCCTCCGGGATCGGGCATCTGGACCCTTCGGGGTCGGTGATTGGAACAGCTCTGGGGTTAGGGATCGGACGCCCCCACCCCCCCTTCCCGGGGGTCGGACCTACCTAGGGTTGTGGGTCTTGTCCAGCGTTCCACGCCCGACAAGGAGCCTAGCCTGTCAATCAGGCTGGCTTCCGGGAGGGGATCCTGTTTAAAAGAAAAAGACGCACGCTGTGGAGTTTAATGAGGGGAAACCCGGACTTCCGCCCGACCAAAACTCCTCTCTCCCGCTTAAAGAACCCGCCCCAGTCAATATCAGGGCCACTGGATCACCTGGGCTCAGTGCATATATCAGCGGGCCAGAGTGCACACCTGTCAAAGAACACATTAATTTAAATAGAGGAAAATCTGGCATATTCCTTGACAGGTGTGCACTGTGGGTCAGCCGTAGCTCAGTTGGTAGCACTCTCGCCTCTGAGTCAGAAGGTTGTGGGTTCAAGTCCCACTCCAGAGATTTGAGCACAAAAATCTAGGCTGACACTCCAGTGCAGTTCTGAGGGAATGCTGCACTGTCGGAGGTGCCGTCTTTTGGATGGGGTGTTAAACCAAGGCCCCGTCTGCTCTCTAAAGTGGATGTAAAAGATCCGATGGCACTAATTCGAAGAAGAGCAGGGGAGTTATCCCCGGTGTCTTGGCCAATATTTATCCCTCAAGCAACATCACTAAAAACAGATTATCTGGTCATTATCACATTGTTGTTTGTGGGAACTTGCTGTGTGCAAATTGGCTGCCGTGTTTCCTACACTACAACAGTGACTACACTTCAAAAGTACTTCATTGGCTGTAAAGCACTTTGGGACATCCAAGTGGTCGTGAAAAGCGCTATATAAATGCAAGTCTTTCTTTCTTTGACTCACCATAATGGATGCATTGAAGGGGAAGCTAGATAAGCAAATGGGAGAATGGAATAGAAGGATATGCTGTTAGGGTTAGATGAAGAGGGGTGGGAGGAGGATCGTGTGGAGGGTAAATGGCCTGTTTCTATACTGAAATTCTATGAAATTTTACCCCAATAACTTTGTTTTCAGGTTTTTTTCTCCCTCTAATTTTCTCTTCTCTTGAAGACATAAATTCAAGCTGGGGTGTGATCCCACAGGCAATTTCTACCTTCTGATATCTCCCCTTCCCTCAGGATGGCGTTAGCACCACATTTCACAGATAGCCATGCTGAGCGGATCGGCAGGTACTCCTACTTCCAGGTCCCTGTCAATGCCTCTCTAAAGGGGCCACCGGGATGAGTGTGAGAACAATTTGGGGATGACTCCTATCATGATTATCCCTCACTCTGCTCAGCACTTCCCAACAGTGATACGGCCAAGATTAGGAATTCAATTGTATGGGGGTAATGTGATTCAGAGTCTCCATCTCACTCGTCAATAGTGCTGTGGTTTTGAGGACTGCACTTTTCTTCTCATTAGAGCCCTCCAGAAGGAGAAGTGTGAAGGTATCTTTGGTAATTCCTTGCTAAGTAAATATATACAATGAATATCAAATGTCATTGGTGCCCCATCATTACTGGAAGATAAACTAGATATAAAAATATAGATACTCTACTTTCTATACTTTCTGCAGTACTGGCAAAATACCAGACATTAATGCTGTCATATGCTGTATGAGGAATAGCTCGGCGGTCCAACATAAACTGTTCCGAGAGATGTTGGTGTTCAGAGAGATTTGGGTGTCCTCGTGCAAGAAGCACAGAGAGTTAGCATGCAGGTACAGCAAGCAATAAGGAAGGCAAATGGCATGTTGGCCTTTATTGCAAGGGGGTTGGAGTATAAGAGTAAGGAAGTATTGCTACAATTGTACAGGGCCTTGGTGAGACCACACCTGGAGTACTGTGCACAGTTTTGGTCTCCTTATCTAAGGAAGGATATACTTGCCTTGGTGGCGGTGCAACAAAGGTTCACTAGATTGATTCCTGGGATGAGAGAGCTGTCCTATGATGAGAGATTGTGTAGAATGGGCCTATACTCTCTGGAGTTTAGAAGAATAAGAGGTGATCTCATTGAAACATACAAGATTCTGAAGGAGATTGACAGGGTAGATGCTGAGAGGTTGTTTCCCCTGGCTGAGTGTCTAGAACTAGGGGGCATAGGCTCAGGACAAGGGATAGGCCATTTAAGACTGAGCTGAGGAGGAATTTCTTCACTCAGAGGGTTGTGAATCTTTGGAATTCTCTGCCCCAGAGGGCTGTGAATGCTGAGCCTTTGAGTATATTCAAGGCTGAGATAGATAAATTTTTGGACTCTAGGGGAATCAAGGGATATGGAGATCGGGTGGGAAAGTGGAGTTGAGGTCGATGATCAGCCATGATCTTATTGAATGGCGGAGCAGGCTTGAGGGGCCGTATGGCCTACTCCTGCTCTTATTTCTTATGTTCTTATGTTCCCCATATAGCTCCACTATATAGTACTACTTTATTAAATGTGCTATTTGGCAGCTGCAGTGCAGCTTTGTATCCAAGTGCCCATTGTCTCCACTGAGTCAGCGGTCTCTAGAATCTAGGCCTAGGTTTCCTGCTTGTCAGACTGTATTGAACAGTTAAATATTTTAAACTTTAGTTTAAAATTGTATTCTTCCTTCAGAGCAGTTAAATATTTAAAAATGTATTAAAAAAAATTACTCTTTCTTTAAAACATTTTTTTATATAGATCCCTTCTTCTATTGCTGTGGCTTTCAGCTGACAATAGTCGCTCACTTGCTAGAACCAAGTGAGCAACTATGTTGTAACTTGGTGTAACTCAAAGAGTGGTATGTACAGAGATGGTTTCTATTTCTGCACATTTGCTGCCATTTTTAATGGAATACGTCACTGAAAACCAAAGGTGGTCCAAATAGTTTTCGATTCATTTCAAGTCTCATTCTTAATGGACTAACATTGGTGAACAGTCCTCTGGGTTTCAACCCAGTCCATTACCCAGATGGGTTAGAATTTCCCTCTCCACCAGCGTGAGATCTATCTGAATGAGTTTCAACTGTTTCAAACTAGTTCCTAGGAAGCATAGGCCAAAGGTAGAAAACTGCCTATGATTTGTAATAAAAATGGCAATACCAATGAGAAATTTAAGCATGGCTGATGTGTAAAATAAAAGTTCACACAGAAAAATGAGTTATTCTGAGTTTGGGGTCAAAGTATATTGTAGAGGCAAAGCAGATTGTGTCTTACTCAGCATATAATATTTTATACCTGACCTGAAAGCACATGATGCAGACACCAGGTGCCAAAATAACAAAGAATTTGACTTCGCATCATTTAGATGCTTCATGTTGATAGGCACAAATCACATATAGAGTCATAGGGCTCGATTTTGCCATTGGGGGCGTGTCAGGTGGTTGTCGTGTCAGGACCCCGACTCCGATGTGAAGTGGGACAAAAGTGCGATTTTGCCCGAATTGGGCACTTGATTTCCAGCGTGTGGAAACCCCTGGCCCAATGAATCTTTTCATACAGAAAGTCGCCTCCGATGACGTCATCAATGCTGCTGGATTTAAGGCCTGCAAGCAGCCTTGCTTCTTCTGGAGACTGCAATCTTTATGCTGATTGTACTGAGGAATGTATTGTACGAATATGTCCACCAGCAGGCAAAAATGTGCTCCACGATTTGATGAGCCCTCCCTCCAAGCTCTGATGGAGGGAGCAAGAACCAATAAGGAGGTGCTCTTCCCTTCCTCAGGGAGAAAAAAGCCACCACAACAAACTAAAGCTGTGTGGCTGCAAGTGGCCCGGGAGGTCAATGCCATCTCTATGTGCCGCAGAACCTGGCTGCAATGCAGGAAGAGGTTTCATGACCTCCGCACAGGAAAAGTGAGTATGACTTTCCCATCACCCTCAATCTCATCCCCATCGCCTCTCCTCACCAGCACTCTGCTTTGCCAACCTCTTCCTCCACATCCCACTTGACACTGACATCCCTGCACCCTTACCCATTCCCTCTCTATGGTCACATTCACTTAACTATTCGACCATGCAGCCCTCACACTCCCTATCACTGTGATGCAATGACAACAACTTACAACACACAGGGAGGGCCCTTGGTATCCTTCTAAGCATCTACACTATGGATTCTCTTCACTCACTCCTTCATTCTCACTCAAACTCCACTTCTGTCCCTCATTGCAGGAAAAGAGAGCCCACAATAAGAGGGAAAGAGCAAGGACAGGAGGAGGGCCACCCTCAGTAGCCCAGCTCACCATTTCGGAGGAGGCGGCCCTGGAAATCGCAGGGATCGAGGACGATTCCCAAGTGGGGGACGGACAGGCGGGCGCATCACAGCAAGCTGGTGACAGAATAGTTTGGCATCTCTCTCATTGACATTGCATGAGTCACTGATAATGAATCTGATGCTCCAACACATTGACTTATGATCATCTGCACTATTCAATGTGCATGTAACCTTGACCTCACATCTCTGACTCTTTCCTTTACTCCCCCACAGGACCATCGAGAGCCCCAGTCCCCACTGTCCATGAGGAAGAGCCTGAGCTTCCAGACTCCTCAGAGGAAGCTGCAACCTCTGAGGGCGCTCCGTCACCAGAATTAAGTGCACACATCACCAGCGCAGACACTCACACCGAGGTGGTACCTTCGGCACATAGAGTAGAGTTGTCACCTGGTGTATCACAGCTCACAAGTGAGCATCAGCAGATGGTGGAGACAGGGACAGCAGTGGAGAGTCCTCGTCGAAGGGCGCAGGACTCTGCCAGCTCGGCTCAGCTGCATGTCGACCCTGTGCCTCCGGGTCCATCCAGAAGGAGAGCGGTGCTGGAACTCCAGGAACAGGTGCAGGAGTCTCTGTCAGGTTTTGTCTCCAGGGTTGCTGCGAGTGTCGAGCGAATGGAGGAGTCCAGCGCGAACATGAGCAGAGCCTTTGTGGAGGCATTGGCGCATGAACGCATCACCACGGAAAGGATGGCAACCTCCGTGGAAAGGATGGCTACAGTAGAGGAGAGGATGGCTACGGCCATGGAGGAGCTAAGTCGCCAGAGTGTAGAAAACATGGTCATTGTTCAGAATAGACTGGCATCTCTTGAGGAGCGATGGTCAGCTATTGAGCATAGAAACCAGACCTTCATGGAAGTCCTCTGGAGTCGGACTTCCAGTGCAGAAACGGGTCCTCATGGCCCCCCTGCAGTGCAGCAAGGTGCTGTCCAGCCACTTGCTAGCTCTGAAGTGGGGCTGACCCATGAGAGGGATGTTGGTGGCAGACAACATGGAAGTGGGGGCTCCACTCCAACACGACCATGCCACTGCAGAGCCCTTGGTCAGAGCCCCACCAGAGTCCACACCCAACTGAGATCGGTGTCTCAACCCCTGCACAGCCGCAGGAGCAGCAGACTGTTGCCAAGCCCTCACAGGCTCGCAAACCCAGAGGACGCCCGCCAAAGGTGTCGAAGCAGGAGCAGCAAGAGAGTGAGCAAGGGGCCTCCACATCTGCTGAAGCCACAGGGGAAGCACCACGTAGGAGCACGCGTAAGAGGAAGATAATGCACAAGTAGTCACTTGGGTGTAATGTTGTGTTTCATTTTGAAATGCCATCAGGTGCTTATTGTCATAAAAAATTCTGATGGCAAACTGTTGCAGTTGTGGCGTGTGTCATTTCGCTAATGGGACTTTCACATTGAGGGCTTAGGGTGTCTTGCAATTGTCAGTATGGTGGTCAGAGTGATAGGAATCCGCAGGTTCTTGGCCATTGTCGATGGTCTGGTAAGAAGCTGTAAGGCAAAAGTGTTTGATTGTCTAGGCTAAGCAAATCTGGCCAAGATGAGTGCGTCCCTTGCATCCTGGGCAGCAATGTGCTCGCATGCTGCTGCTGCTGGTTGATGCACCTCTGCAAGCTGTTCGTCGTCGCTCTCCTCCTCCTCCTCCTCCTCATCTGAGGAGGCTATGTGATGAGCCACTTGTTCCTCAGGCATCTGCAAGCCACGATGCTGTGCCATGTTGTGAAGTGCACAGCAGACCACGACCATTCTGGAGACCCTGGCTGCTGAGTACTGCAGGGCTCCACCTGATCTATCAAGGCATCTGAAGCGCATCTTCAGCAAGCCGATGGTTTGTTCGATTATGGATCTGGTGGAAATGTGGCTGGAGTTGTAGCGCTTCTCAGCTTCGTTGGATGGGCTCCTCAACGGCGTCATTAGCCACGTCTTCAGGGGATAGCCCTTGTCTCCAAGTAGCCATCCGAAAAGTTGGTCTGGCGGACTGAAGAGCGGAGGCACACTAGACTGGTGCAGGATGAAGGAGTCATGGCAACTGCCAGGGTACTTGGTGCAAACATGCAAAATTTCCTTCTTGTGGTCACACACCAGCTGTACGTTGAGGGAGTGGAAGCCCTTGCGATTGACAAAAATACCTGGATTGCGATGGGGTGCCTTCAGGGCCACATGTGTGCAGTCAACGACGCCCTGCACCCCTGGAAAGCCTGCCAGATTGTCAAATCCAACCGCACGTGCAGTTACACTGGCTTGATCCTTGGAGAAATTGATGTAATTGTGAGCGATGGCCAAGAGGGCATCGGTTACCTGAGAGATGCAAGTGTGTGTGGCCGCCTGGGAGATGCCGCTGATGTCTGCTGCTGATCCCTGGAATGAGCCTGAAGCAAAAAGGTTGAGTGCGGTGGTGACTTTGATGGCCACTGGTAAGGGGTGTCCACCTGCTCCTCTGGGCTCCAGCTCTTGCTGCAGCATTGCGCAGATGTCACCCACTACCTCTCGCGAAAGTCGGAGCCTCCTTTGGCACTGCTGCTCAGTCATGTTGAGGTAGCTGATCCTCTGTCTGTAGACCCTGTTTTGGGGGTATCTCCTGCGCCGACGTGCTTCCATGCGCTGGTGCCTTCTGGCCTGTGCAGCTTCAGGTGGGTGAGCAGCAGCTTGAAGCTCCTGCTGTTGCTCCTGCAGTTGGTGCTGCTGTTGTTCAGGGTTCTGCTGCTGCCGCGGCTGGTCTTCGTCCGAATCTGATGTCCAGGAGGAAAGGAAATAAATGGTTCCCATTCTTCTGGTATATACCTCAGTTGAGGAAGCGCTCATTCAAGGTGGGGAGAGGGGTTTCCCAGGAGGTCACACTGGAGATGGGTGTCAGGCTCCAAACTTCCAGAACAATGAGTATGCCTGCTAAAAGTTCCCCAGACCTGAGACAACAAAGTTCTGCCACCTCCAAATGATGATTGCTGAAAACTCCTTTTTAATGGTGGAGCTGCAGCTGTTAGTAAGCAATCCACTTGTGAGGCCGCCAGGATTCACTGGCGTGTTCCAGAGGAGACGTGCAGCACGTGGGAAAAGTGTTAAAATCAGAAAGGCCTCTCAAAATGGGATAATAGAGGCAATTAAGTGGTTGTTAAGGGCCTTAAGGGCCTATCCCGCCTCTTGGAGGCGGGATGGAAACGGGGTCAGAAAACACGCACGTAGGAAAATTGCTTGGAGGCGGGATCGGGCCTGCCCGCCATTTTTGGCGATTTTAACAACTCACACGCCTCCAATCCTGCCTCCTCGGGCCTGGTAAAATCGAGCCCATAGAGATTTCTTTAGCTTGCAAGTGTTTAGAGCCAACTGTATATCAGCGCCACCTCATTGGAACGACCTCTCTCACCATTGACAGATGACTTCTGTCATTTCACCTGCAGCTGCCATCTATTGCAGCAACATCGGTGCCCTTGGAAAAATCACACATTGGTCCTCTGAATCCTTCCACGATCAGCCCCAACACCAACATCACCAGGCGCACCAACATCACCAACAACAATACCAGCCTTCTCCGCCATCACCTGATGCTGCATAGGACACGGCATCAGCCCCTGACAACATTGCTGCCCGGGAGATCAGCAATGGCATCACCATGGCCAGATTTACTTCACTTGACGCTATAAACCCTGGCTGCCACGTGATGTGCCAGGTTGATGCCATCCCACACCAGCACCGTGAAGCATCCCTTTAATGTCCAAGCCATTCATGCACACTCATCACTATAGCGGCGTGGGGCGGGGGGTGGGGGGGGGAGCTGTTTCAACATTCACTGGAACTCAGTAAGACACTTCTCAAGGTACGCACAGATCTGTCCAATAAGATGAAGTGTTGAAAATATAGATTTCACTGTATGACAACACATTACCAGAAACTCCACATGAACATTGGCTAAACCTCTCAAGTGCCCACCCTTGTGTGTTGTTAGTTGGTATGCTTGCAGTAGGATGAGGGTGAGTGTGAGGGGTGGCTAGTGAGATGGGGAAGTGATAATGTAGATAGAGAGGGATGGGTGGAGGTGCAAGGTAAGTTGGTGTGAGTAAGGATGTGCAGGAGTAGGGTAGGGAAGGCAGAGTGATGGGGATACGATGAATGGCGCAGCAGGGTGAGGTTGAGTGTGGCTTGGCAGTAACATTTTGTGATCTACTGAGATCATTGAAAAGTTGGTGCCACTGCAGCCAGGCACTCCTGATGACATCCCTGCTTGTGTCCTGAAGTGCAATGTGCAACCAGACTGTGTTGATCTCCTGGGGAGGTCACTTCCGCCCATGGGAAGGGAAGAGAATCGCCCTGCGTGCTGTGACTCTGTGCTATGCTTATGGAGGGAGTCATGTGTGAGCCTGGGTGCAGATGTGCACCTTTGTGCAGTGTTTGCAGCACCTCAATGCTGCAGAATGCTGACAGCACACCTGTCAAAATCAATGTCGCCATGGTCCCTTTAAGGAAACCAGCTGATGACACGTCATCAAATGACGTCATCAGACCCGCTTCCTGTTAATTGGCCAGGAGCTCCGCAGGGCGGGCTTAACAAGGCCAATCTATGGAAAATCTTTTTGAGAGAGCGGCTGCAGACGGACGGGAGCGGGACCGGAATAGCTTTTTGGGGGAAGAGTGTTCCAGTTTTCCACTACCCTTTGTGTGAAGAAGTGCTTCCTGACATCACCCTTGAGCTGCCTAGCTCTAATTTTAAGATTATGTCCCCTTGTTCTGGACTCCCCCACCAGAGGAAATAGTTTCTCTTTATCTACCCTATCAAATCCTTTAATCATCTTTAACACCTCAATTAGATCACGGCATAATCTTCTCTACTCAAGGGAATACATGACTAGTATATGCAACCTGTCCTAATAATCTAATCCTTTTAGTCCTGGGGGGTTGGGAGGGTGGGGTTGGTGGCAGAATGAACAGGAGGGGGAAGGTGTAGGTGCAGGTGCCGGGTGCAAGCGGACTACTGTAGTGCTGTGGAGCTGGGAGGAACACTCCTACTCCTCCTGGCTCCACATAAAGGTAAGTTAGAAAAATAATTACTTACTATTTTGGTGCTGGCCTGCAGTGGCCACAGAAGGAACAGAAAGCCAAACGTGAGCATGCTGACAAATTTCCAGGAGAGGTCCTGAAACAGACGTTAAAGATTTCATTAAGATATACAAGGTGGCTGCCAGGGACGCCTGAATATCGTCTGACCCAATATGGTATTGGGTGTGTTTCAGGCGCGAGAGACAGAACAGGGAAATTTTTGCCTTCTTTCTGCGCCCCAAAAAACAGGCACAGTGAGGTTCAATTTCTACCCCATATTCTCCCTGTAGTATAGGTTTGTTGACACAAGGAGATATATTTGCATGAGGGAATGCTGAGTGCAGAGGGAAGGTGCACAATTTCAAGTATCCTTATCTCAATTTTTCCATGGAATTACAAGCTTGTAACAGATAATGGATGATGGGACTAGAATTTTTTTTATCCATTCACAGTCAATGGGTGAAAAATCAGCTCAATCCTCAACTATGCTGTTCTCATGTAGACAGTATTCAAAATATGTGGGTTAAAATTAGGAAGGGGACAGTCAAGAACTGTCTACTAAGCTGCATATTAATGAATGCCTTAGATAAAAGTGAGTTAGCTGATTGGCTAATTCCATTGTAGTCATATTTGTAACTTTATTTCAGAAGACACAATGTTCTTCTTGGAAACTAGTCTCAAAATTGTTTTTAGTGGTCAGAAAATATGGACCACCGTGAATCAGGTTTGGTAATCTTCATGCATGGTTCTCTGATCTTTGCTGAGTGAGATTTCGCATCGGGAGCAGTATTGTGCAATTTTGTGGTTATAGTATTTATATATAGATATATCTATATATATATATACACACACAGAAAAAAATATTTCCAACAGATATTTACAAACCACAACCAGTCAGACACACCAAAATCTCGAATGCATTTCTTAAAGTGTGAATCAAAAATTGAACTAACTACTATTTAAAAGTTAAACGATATAATTTAGCTGGATACTATAGTCCCTCTTGATGGAAGCAAGGGTTTGGCTAAGGCATCCCCTCAACTAAGTAACAATGAAAGCACGACAAAAAGACACGGAGTTTGCATATTGTCTGCAAACAAATAACTGCTGACCTTTTCAGCTTCATCTACAAAGTGGAATATTCAAAGCCATGTCAAATATTAGTCATTACATTACATTGTGAAATGCTGGAGTTTAGTTGCATGCTGTGCAATTATAATGTAGTAGCATTGTGGATTCAGAAGGGGTACTTCTGCTCCTCTCGGCTCCACATGAAGGTAAGTTTAAAAAACCAGACCTTTATGTTGGTGGCCCCCTGCAGTCACTTAAAGGATTGCTGGTTAGGCTGCTGAGGTACTTAAAATACTGAGCTCCACTCAGTGCTAACCTCATTAACATTTATTTTAGGCAGCCGCCAGGGATGCCTGAATGTTACCTGACCCAATGTGAGGTTGGACATACTTCATGTGCCCCTGGGGCATGAGAAACAGTCCTGTGAAATTGGTGCTTTTTACCCCCATTCAGGACTCGAAAGACAGGCGCAGAGGGGTCCAATTTCTAGCCCTTTCATTTTGAGACAAATACCAGAATAGGGCTCTTATATAACATCAAGATACAAATCAACTTCATGCTTAAACCCTCGTTCTTTCTTTAAACCCACCCAACACCATCATTAGATTTTCATCCATGCAATATCTAAATTAGATGGAGACATTCTCAAACATTAGCAAAACAGATTGTTTCCAGTGATCGAGGGTCTAGAACAAGGAGGCATAGATTTAAGATTAAATGTAAAAGATTTAGGACAGAAAGCAGGAGAAACCTTTTTACACAGAAGGTTATAGAGTGTACTATGGTGTTAGTGATTGAAGCAGGGATCATGTCAGCATTTAAACATTGGTTAGATTTGTACTTGAAGGAAAGTGGAATGGAGGGATGAAGGGATATAAGAATAGAGTGGGCACATGGGATTAGGAATACTGTTCACGTGGAGGACAAACACCAATAAGGACTGGTTGGGCCTGTTTGCACAACACAAACCTAATCCCAATTCACTACCAGTGACTAATTAGCCCTTTCTAAATTAGAGAGGTCACAAAGATTCCCCACAATTGACATTAAAAAGAAAAGAAAGACTTACATATATTTATACAGCGCCTTTCACGACCAACGGACGTTTCAAAGCGCTTTACAGCCAATGAAGTACTTTTGGAGTGTAGTCACTGTTGTAATGTGGGAAACACGGCAGCCAATTTGCGCACAGCAAGCTCCCACAAACAGCAATGTGATAATGACCAGATTGTTTGTGGTAACACAATACAGCTTCCTGTGACTCGAACTTTATTGCATCACTTCCTGTGATTAGTCCAGGATAAATACTGGACTGAGCAGTTGGATCCTGGAGAGGCATAGAGTAAGACCTCTTTTGTATGTAGCACCTTTTTAGTTGATTAAAGCTTACTTTAAGTTCACCACGCGTAAGGCTCATTCTTACGACAATTTAATCAACTTTGAAAAACTTCGCACTCAAACTTTTTGGACGAACTCGGAACTAAGGATCCAGGGAATCACCCATCATGGAAAACATCCTTAAACCATCACGTCTTGACTTGGACCCAAACACCCCAGCAGCCGGTAAGGTGTGGAAACACTGGTATCGCACGTTTGACAATTTTCTCGAATATTGCAAGGCTGATGATGACACAAAGTTGCGGATACTCATCAACTGTGTCACTCCGAATGTATTTCAGTATGTTGAGGAATGGGGCAGTTACGAGGAGGCAATTCGGACGCTTAAAAGACTATATACTAAGACACCGAATGAGGTCTATGCCAGACATCTACTAGCTACAGCCCAACAAGGGCCGGAGGAATCCATTGATAAATTCCTCCAAGAGCTTCGCAGACTTAGTATGGACTGTAACTTTCAGGCGGCCTCAGCTGAGCTGTACCGTGAAGAAATGATCCGTGATGCTTTCATCTGCGGGCTTGCCTCCCCATTTATACGCCAGCGTCTACTGGAAAGTAAGACACTTGAGCTTCAGAGAGCTTATGACATGGCTTGCTCTCTAGATCTGGCAAAAAGAAATGCAGACCTTTATACAGTGCCCAGACCTCGGTCTGCTGCCTTAACTACAGTCAGGCAATTTAAGAGGCCACAGGTGAACTCTATTAGGGAGGACTTTATCCCTGACGATCAATCTGATGACTTCACTGATGAAGAGGATGATGACCCCACTGTGGCAGCCTCTTGGCAATCTAAGAAATGCTTCTTTTGTGGTGATGAGTTTCACCCTCGGAAATTCTGCCCTGCTCGCAATGCGTTTTGCAGTCATTGCAACAAAAAGGGTCATTTTGCAAAGGTTTGCCTATCAAGAGCCTCTACGAGGGCTTATCAAGCTAAGTCCTACCGAACTGCCCCGGTAAGGGCCTATCAAGATGTTCCGGCTAAAATCTATCGTGCTTCCTCTCGGGTTTTCTCTCGAAGAAACACACCTAGAGTTTCAGCCACTCTTTGTGCAACGACACCAATTACAGCTGCTTGTCCTCAGAACCTATTCCATGCAGCTACAAAAGCATCAATTAATGGACATACTTTAGATGCCTTAATTGACTCAGGTAGCACTGATAGTTTCATTAGGGAACAGATTGTTGCAGAGTTAAAGCTACATGTTTTCCCATCGGACCAGGCAATTGCGATGGCTCAGTCATCACTTAATACCAGAATTTCTGGCTTTTGTATGGTTGAAATAACACTTAATGGTCACAGGTATCCCTCCACCCGGCTTTCGGTGCTCAAGGACTTATGTAGTGATCTTATCTTAGGGCTGGATTTTCAAAAGCAGCATAAGAAGCTCACCATTGAGTTCGGAGGATCCAAACCTGAACTCACTATTTCTAATATACGACCTCGATTACCGTTCTGTGCATTGTCAGCAGCTTCACTGGATGAACCCTCACTGTTTACCAGTATCCCTCCTCGATGCAAACCGATTATAACAAAGTCACGACGTTTCAGTCAGGAAGACCAGTCTTTTATTGCGGCTGAGATTTCTCGGCTTTTAGCAGAGGATATCATCGAGCCTTGTTCGTCGCCATGGCGCGCCCAGGTCATTATTGTTAAGAACCCTCTACAACCTCACAAGAAACGGCTGTGCATTGACTATTCACAGACCATCAATCAATATACGGACTTGGACGCATACCCATTGCCGCGCATCGATGATATGGTTAATAAACTGGCTGAGTACACGGTGTTCTCAACATATGATCTGAAAAGTGCCTATCATCAGGTACCCTTGAAGGTCTCAGACAAGCAGTATACGGCCTTTGAAGCCAATGGACGGCTGTATCAATTTCGTCGCCTCCCCTTTGGGGTCACTAATGGAGTGGCTGTCTTCCAGCGAGCAATGGATGACCTGGTCAAACAGGAAGACTTGAAGGATACGTTTCCTTATCTGGACAATATTACTGTCGCAGGTCGCAATCAGCGGGAACATGACGCCAATCTCCAACGATTTTGGGATGCACTCCAGCACCGTAATTTGACATTAAATGCGGCTAAATCCATTGAGTCACAACCAACCATCAACATCCTTGGCTATTGTGTGGGCAATGGCATCATTAAACCTGACCCTGAAAGGCTTCGCCCACTCCAAGAGCTCCCGCCACCTAAGAATCCGGCCTCCTTGCGCTGGGCCCTCGGCCTGTTTGCATACTATGCTAAATGGATTCCTAACTTCTCGGACCGAATCCAACCTCTACTGAAGGCCAGCACATTCCCACTAGACACAGCGGCTGTTGCAGCCTTTAACCTCCTGAAAAAACAGTTGGAGAAAGCGGCTCTTCACTCCATCGATGAGAGTCTTCCTTTTGTTGTTGAGTGTGATGCCTCGGAGGTGGCGATCTCGGCCACTCTGAATCAGGAAGGTCGTCCGGTGGCATTTTTGTCCAGGACTTTTCAAGGGGCTGAGCTACATTATCCTCCAGTCGAGAAAGAAGCTACAGCCATCATAGAGGCAGTACGGAAGTGGACTCATCTCCTAGCTCGCCAGCACTTTACCTTAATCACGGACCAGCGATCGGTCGCCTTCATGCTCGATAATCGAAAACGGACCAAAATTAAAAATAATAAAATCCAGCTTTGGCGGCTGGAATTGGCCTCTTTTGGTTACACCATCCACTATCGACCTGGCAAGGAGAATGTGGCTCCGGATACCCTCACACGAGCATTCTGCTCCGCCATGGCACCCTCTACGCTCGTAGACATCCATGATGGGTTGTGTCATCCGGGCGTTACTCGCATGCTACACTTCGTGCGGTCCCGAAATCTCCCATTCTCTACCGGGGATGTAAAGAAGATGTGCTCGGACTGCAGAGTCTGTGCGGAATTGAAACCTCAGTTTTTCCGCCCCTCGGGTGGTATACTCATACATGCGACCCAGCCAATGCAACGGCTTAGCATCGATTTTAAGGGGCCGTTGCCCTCTTCAACTCGCAACACTTATCTATTGACCATGGTCGATGAGTATTCCCGTTTTCCGTTTGCCTTTCCCTGCCCCAATATGCTGACGACCACGGTTATCAGCTGCCTTGAGCAGGTATTTGCTTTCTGTGGCATGGCATCCTATGTTCATTCGGATCGGGGCCCTTCTTTTATGTCAGGAGAACTCAAGGCCTATCTCTCGGAACGGGGTATTGCTGCCAGCAGAACGACGCCTTATCATCCGGTCGGGAATGGGCAAGTCGAGCGTTTTAACGCTATCATCTGGAATGCGGTACGTCTGGCTTTGCGATCTTGGGGCCTACCCAACCAGCAATGGGAAGCAGTACTTCCAGACGCATTACACTCCACACGGTCCCTCCTTTCGACCGCCACAAATACGACGCCTCATGAACGGTTCTTCCGATTTCAGCGTCGCTCATCCTATGGGATATCTCTCCCGTCGTGGCTGACTGCACCGGGACCAGTGCTACTCCGAAGATATGTTCGGGCGTCTAAGAATGACCCCCTGGTAGATGAGGTTGAGCTCACTGACGTCAACCCTACCTACGCCTATATTCGGTATCCTGACGGTCGGGAATCTACCGTGTCATTGCGGGATCTGGCTCCCTGCCCGCCGAAACATAGAGGGACACCAGGGGATGATATTGTACCAGGCACATCTCTGGGCTCGCCAGGTGCCTCTCATCACGATCTGGATCTGACGCCGGCTGGTACCTCACTCCAGCGTGCCGACCTGGGGCAGACTGACTATGAGCCCGTCGGGGCTCGCACGCGCAGCCACGATCCACCCCGTACCATACGCTCGGAAACGGATCTGCCACAGCCCTGCCCGACACCCGTTCGGGCACCAGTACACAGTCAGGATCGTCCTGACCCCTCTCAGAGCGGGCTGGATCACTCGGACTCTGGTCCACGGCCCGCGGCGGGTAAACGGGCTAGGGGCCCTCTACAGCTACGAGAACCCAAACGGGTGCGGCTCTCCCTCGTCCGGCGGCTACAAAATGGAGGGAGCATCCCGGCCTCCTAATCTTTTGGGGGGGGAGAATGTGGTAACACAATACAGCTTCCTGTGACTCGAACTTTATTGCATCACTTCCTGTGATTAGTCCAGGATAAATACTGGACTGAGCAGTTGGATCCTGGAGAGGCATAGAGTAAGACCTCTTTTGTATGTAGCACCTTTTTAGTTGATTAAAGCTTACTTTAAGTTCACCACACGTAAGGCTCATTCTTACGACATTGTTATGTTGATTGAGGGATAAATATTGGCCAGGACACCAGGGATAACTCTTCTTCGAAATAGTGCCATGGGATCTTTTATGTCCATGTGAGAGAGCAGACGGGGCCTCGGTTTAACGTCTCATCCAAAAGATGGCACCTCCAACAGTGCAGCACTCCCTCAGCACTGCACTGGAGTGTCAGCCTAGATTTATGTGCTGAAGTCCCTGGAGTGGGACTATGAACCCACAACCATTCTGACTCAGAGGCGAGGGTGCTAGCCACTGAGCCACAGCTGACACTGATTACTTGTAAAACACATTACTTGGTTTATCAACAGAAAGTGAAATGCTGCTACTGATGATACAATGACATAAATGTATAATCACCAAGAGATCTGTATTTACTAGTTAATTATTTTCTTTAAAAAAAATGAAAATTGGAGATGGTGCTCCCAGGGCAGGAAACTTGCGCAGCAAGACATTTGCCAAAGTGTACTGCACTTGGCTGTTTCAGTCTGCTCTCTAAATAGTTGTGCCTGATGAGCTCCCACCTACACAGCAGGCTTTCTCTGGGAACTCACAAGAATACAGTTGGCATTTAGAGCATTGCTGCAGTTAGTAAAAAGGCTGGTAAATTAAACCTTCTGTGGCAGCAATTGGACAAGTCACGGAGCACCCCCAGCACAAGAACACTTCGATTTCCAAATGCAGCAGTGACGATGCTGCCGCATTGAATGAGTGCAAAGAAGAATGCTTTGTTTGGCACTCCAGGGCACCCTTCCTAGAGGAGGACAATGCAGAATGCCTAGTAGGGAATGATGGTTAAAGTCAATGCTGTTACCAGAGTCCACCGGATGTGCAAGCAAACGATAGACCTGAAGAAAGGTGCCATGGTAAAGCTATTCAAAAGTTCCCTATACGAACATACGAACATACGAATTAGGAGCAGGAGTAGGCCACTCGGCCATTCGAGCCTGCTCCGCCATTCAATAAGATCATGGCTGATCTGATTACTCTACATTCCCGCCTACCCCCGATAACTTTTCACCCCCTTGCTTACCAAGAATCTATCTACCTCTGCCTTAAAAATATTCAAAGACTCTGCTTCCACCGCCCTCTGAGGAAGAGAGTTCCAAAGACTCACGACCCTCTGTGAGAAAAAATTTCTCCTCATCCCTTAAATGGGCGACCCCTTATTTTTAAACAGTGACCCCTAGTTCTAGATTCTCCCACAAGAGGAAACATCATCTCCACATCCACCCTGTCCAGACCCCTCAGGATCTTATATGTTTCAATCAAGTTCTTCTAAACTCCAGCAGATACAAGCCTAGCCTGTCCAACCTTTCCTCATAAGACAACCCACCCATTCCAGGTATTAGTCTAGTAAACCTTCTCTGAACTGCTTCCAACGCATTTACATCCTTCTTAAATAAGGAGACCAATACTGTACACAGTACTCCAGATGTGGTCTCACCAATGCCCTGTATAACTGAAGCATAACCTCTCTACTTTTGTATTCAATTCCCCTCGCAATAAACGATAACATTCTATTAGCTTTCCTAATTACTTGCTGTACCTGCATAGTAACCTTTTGTGATTTATGCACTAGGACACCCAGATCCCTCTGCATCTCAGAGCTCTGCAATCTCTCACCATTTAGATAATATGCTTCTTTTTTATTCTTCCTGCCAAAATGGACAACTTCACATTTTCCAACATTATACTCCATTTGCCAGATCTTTGCCCACTCACTTAACTTATCTATATCCCTTTGTAGCCTCCTTGTGTCCTCTTCACAATTTACTTTCCTACCTATCTTTGTGTCATCAGCAAATTTAGCAACCATACCTTCGGTCCCTTCATCCAAGTCATTTATATAAATTGTAAAAAGTTGAGGCCCCAGCACTGATCCCTGTGGCACACCACTCATTACATCTTGCCAATCAGAAAATGACCCATTTATGACTACTCTCTGTTTCCTGTTAGCTAGCCAATCTTCTATCCATGCCAATATGTTACCCCCTACACCATGAGCTTTTATTTTCCGCAATAACCTTTGATGTGGCACCTTATCAAATGCCTTCTGGAAATCTAAGTATAGTACATCCCCTTTATCCACAGCACATGTTACTTCCTCAAAGAACTCCAATAAATTGGTTAAACATGATTTCCCTTGCACAAAACCATGTTGACTCTGCCTGATTACTTTGAACTTTTCTAAATGCCCTGCTATGATATCTTTAATAATAGCTTCTAACCTCTTCCCTATGACAGATGTTAAGCTAACTGGCCTGTAGTTTCCTGCTTTCTGTCTCCCTCCCTTTTTGAATAAAGGAGTTACATTCGCTATTTTCCAATCTAATGGAACCTTCCCCGAATCTAGGGAATTTTGGAAAATTAAAACCAACGCATCAACTATCTCACTAACCACTTCTTTTAAGACCCTAGGATGAAGTCCATCAGGACCCAGGGACTTGTCAGCCCGCAGCTCCAACAATTTGCTCAGTACCACTTCCCTGGTGATTATAATTTTCTTGAGTTCCTCCCTCCCTTCCATTTCCTGATTTACAGCTATTTCTGGGATGTTACTTGTATCCTCTATAGTGAAGACCGATGCAAAATATCTGTTCAATTCAACTGCCATCTCCTTATTTTCCATTATTAATTCCCCAGACTCACTTTTTATAGGACCAACGCTCACTTTGTTAACTCTTTTCTTTTTTAAATATCTATAGAAACTCTTACTATCTGTTTTTATATTTCTAGCTAGCTTTCTCTCATACTCTAATTTTTCTCTCCTTATTAATCTTTTAGTCATTCTTTGCTGTTTTTTATATTCTGTCCAATCTTCTGACCTGCCACCCATCTTTGCGCAATTATATGCTTTTTCGTAAAGTTTAATACTATCTTTAACTTTTTTAGTTAACCACGGATGGTGGGTCCTCCCCTTGGAATTTTTCTTTCCTTGTTGGAATGTATACATTCTGAGTATTTTGAAATATCCCCTTAAATATCTGCCACTGCAACTCTATTGACCTATCCCTTAACCTAATTTGCCAGTTCACTTTAGCTAGCTCTGCTTTCATGCCCTCATAATTGCCCTTATTTAAGTTTAAAATACTAGTCTTGGACCCACTCTTCTCTCTCTCAAACTGAATGTAAAATTCAATCATATTATGATCGCTGCTACCTAGGGGCGCCTTCACTATGAGGTCTTAATTAATCCTATCTCGTTGCACAATACCAGGTCTAGTATAGCCTGCTCTCTGGTTGGCTCCAGAACGTGCTGTTCTAAGAAACTATCCCGAAAACATTCTATGAACTCCGCATCTAGGCTACCTTTGCCCATCTGATTTTTCCAGTCTATATGCAGATTAAAATCCCCCATGATTATTGCCGTACCCTTCTGACAAGCTCCCAAGTAAGATGGCTTAAGTATGAAGGTAAGTAAAGTGTTGCCTGTTCACCTGTTGCACATTTACTGCTGCTCCATGCCAAGCACTCAGAAAACTGTAGTTATTTGAATGTTACTATGCATACCCATACTGCTCCAGGGCGGACATTCAAGTTGCAATTTACAACTAGAATTTATATCGCTCTGACATCTTAAAAGGGCATCCATCAAAAATCCTTTTACAAAAGCTAGCTAAATGATGCACATTCATTTACTCATACATATGTCAATTCCTCATCTAGACTATCTGAATCACTCCAAGTAAACCTGTCCGGGCTGATGAGTGCAACTGATAGAATTCCTGATGGAATGGGCCAATTTCAGCTTGCAGTGGCAGATGTTGAAGGTTCTAGCATTGGTTCCCTATCTCTCTGCAGCATTATTCTTGCTTCTGGCTTCTGTGGAGATCAGAAGAATGAGAAATGTAATGTATTTCATGCTGTCCATTTTTTCCTCATGTTAGGCTCATGCAAGAGTCTCCTCAAAGTATGAACCTCAAAGAGTAACTACTTCTGATATTTGACCGTTAGCACTTAGTCAGCATAAACCATCTATAGGTGCAGGCCCTCTCATGTTTACATCCCCTACAGGATTAGCTGAGTGAGTTCCCAGGATTTGATTTCCCTTCTCCTGCTGCTGTTTGTCCTCCTGTCGCCTGTTCTTCTTGGGAATTGTGTACCATCTTTTCCCGCATATCGAAAAAATGCTGAACAGACTGTTGACTATGACAACTATTTGAGAATTCTCATCACTTATTTTAAGGATTTCCCATTGAAGTAGTAAGGCGTCAATGAGCATGCATATATGTATTGCAGGATGCTGTAACCAGTTAATTGAAGTATTCCATGTGCAAGTGTCACTACAGATCATTTAGTGCACAAGGTAATACCCTTGGATTTGTGCATGCACTTAGGGTAAATATGGCTCTACTATCTGAAATGTATGGCAGCTTAGAGCTATCACATCTACCTTTTCTGACCTTGTGAGGTCATTAAAATTTATCCTGCATTGAAGAGTGATCCTGGGACATATGGAGTTGCCACTCACTACCCTGTCCTCCCATATGGTCCTCACTGCTGTATTGACAGATTTCTTGCAAACAATTCCTACTAATCTATTCACCTGCCCCATGCCTAATTTTAGTCAGAATCATATTTACATTACTCTCCAAAAAGTTTCAGGCTCTCTTGCTGGCTCCTTTCTGATACATGGTTTATAATTGTTGCTTGCTGGTATTGCTTTAAGAGCAGTCTGGCTTTAAGCACAGCACTTCTGCCTCTGGCAGAGCTTGATCTGTTCCTCCCTTATGAGTTTTCTGGGTCTCCCAGGGTAACTGGGCAATTGCTGGCAGGACATAAGCTTTGGTCTGCCCAGCAATATTTCATTTGCTGACCCAGAATTTAGGACAGGCTGGTTGGGCGAGAGTTCCATTCTTACAGTGACTTGGAATTTCGGGACCCCCATTTTGAGAAGTGATGTCTTGAAAGTCCATTCTAAGAACATATAAATAGAAATCTCTGGAAATGTTTCAATGTATTTTATTTTATTTATTCATTCACGGGATGTGGGAGTCGCTGGCAAGGCCAGCATTAATTACCCATCCCTAATTGCCCTTGAGAAGGTGGTGGTGAGCTGGATTCTTGAACCGCTGCAGTGCGTGCAGTGATGGTAGGGAGTTCCAGGATTCTGACCCAGCAATGATGAAGGAACAGTGATATATTTCTAAGTCAGGATGGTGTGTGACTTGAAGTGGAACTTGGAGGTGTGGTTGTTCCCATGTGCCTGCTGCCCTTGTCCTAATAGGTGGTCGAGGTCACGGATTTGGGAGATGCTGTTGAAGAAGCCTTAGTGAGTTGCTGCAGTGCATCTTGTAGATGGTACACACTGCAGCCACGGTACGCCGGTGGTGGAGGGAGTGAATGTTTAAGGTGGTTTAATGTTTAATGCTAAAATAGGTCACCCTAAGGTAATGAAAGCACAAATAATACTGCTTTCTGATCCCAGTTTAAAACTCTCTGAGGCAATCAATAGTGCCACAGTGAAACAGTTCCACTTGGCTTTTGAAGCTTTTAGTTTCTGCTTTGTTGCAAATTAAATTTTTTTTTTAGAAAAGTAACTGATAATGATCTCTCTGACTGTAATGGGATTCTGAAGCTAATTCTTTCAGTAAGTCAAGTGTACCATATTACTCACACAGAAAATGGCTTATTTCAATTTGAATACTGTACCATTTGAAATTATTCATTTAGTTTTGCAAAACAACAATTCAGGGCTAGCTAAGTATCAGACTCCAAGATCCAAATTCCAATCCCCAATGCCATTCACACTCATACTTCCTCTACAGGCTAAGTTTCAATCAATCTCAGCTGAGTTTTAAATTGCCCTCAACCCTTCTACCCAAGGAACAGCACTGATGGTGTTGATTGGAGGTCAGTGACCTGAATCATCCTAATCAACATGGGTAAGGAGTGCTGCAGGTGCCTACATTTGGGACCAGGGAGTAACTGGGAAATTTTGTGAAATCAAATTCTTCTTAAGAAAAAAGATGGGAGAATATTTTTGCCGGTAATTTCCTGGGGCTTCACGCCACTGGTGCAAGTGCAGCAAAGTGGAATCCCCACTAGCCCTCGCCAAAGGCCACAGACCAATTTGCATAGTTGGGATGGACTGCCGGAGCTGACCCACCATTCTGGTATGGAGCCGAGTCCTCCAGAGGTCCAAATGGGCCAAAGAAAAATATCCCCTGGAGCCACTCAGAATAGAGAAGGTCATCGACCCAGTCGGAGATTGATGACCTTACTCCAGTGAAGGTTTGTGGCTGTTGGAAGGCCTCAAAGGGACTCACCAAACTCAACCTGTGTGAGTTCTGCTGGGGCCTTTCAAGGATTTAAATGGAGAAATTTCCCAGACTCTTGGCTATTTAATGAGCCATTAATGGAATTGCATTCTTAAAAAGTGCACGTTTCAAATTCTATAATTTCATTAGTGGGTTATTAATTACAGAGAAAAATGGTTATTCTCCAAATTTTTATTTAGAAGGTTTTGAAATAATACAAGGAAGTCTTATAAGATCAACTTCACTGAACCTAATCTATTGATGCAAATAATGAACTGACCACTTCAGGGATGCAATGTTATCCAGGACAAAACTATTTGGATATTTCGAAAATTGATTTTGTCAGTGTTAATGATAAAGTTAAATACTGGGGTGGAGGTAGAATATGGTTGAGCTTTTATCCAATATCATATGATATCACATGATGCTCAGTTGGGGCTAGAAATGTTGTTTTAACTGAAACTGACAATTGTCGGGGCTATAATATCTTCATGTTTTGTAATCCATCAAAGTAGTTTGTGGCTCAAGTCATTTGATCATAAACACGCCATTCAGACGTGTTTAAATTCAACAGCGTTCTGTTAAGACATGGCATATTTCTGCACACTTAGACCATGTTGAGAAATGCCGGGTGATCTTCTGAGTTCATGCTAGCAGTGTGGAATCGTGACCAATGCCAAAGCATGTTGCAAAATCACAGGTACAGTGCATCTGATTTTCTGATATGTGCTGGCAGCTATGAGATTCTTCCCCACTAATATATACTCAGAAAATTTAGGCTGTCCAGAGGCACCAGGGCCATTGCTGCTTGGGGTGCTCTATGTGCCTTTTTAAAAAATTCGTTCATGGGATGTCGACATCGCTGGCAAGGCCAGCATTTATTGCCCATCCCTAATTGCCCTTGAGCCGCCTTCTTGAACCGCTGCAATCCATGTGGTGAAGGTACTCCCACAGTGCTGTTAGGGAGGGAGTTCCAGGATTTTGACCCAGCGACGACAAAGGATCAGCGATATACTTCCAAGTCAGGATGGTGTGTGACTTAAAAGAAAGAAAGACTTGCATTTATATAGCGCCTTTCACGACCACCGGCCGTCTCAAAGCGCTTTACAGCCAATGAAGTACTTTTGAAGTGGAGTCACTGTTGTAATGTGGGAAACTTGGAGGGGAACTTGGAGGTGGTGGTGTTCCCATGCGCCTGCTGCCCTTGTCCTTCTAGGTGGAAGAGGTCACGGGTTTGGGAGGTGCTGCCGAAGAAGCCTTGGCAAGTTGCTGCAGTGCATCTTGTAGATGGTACACACTGCAGCCACAGTACACCGGTGGTGGAGGGAGTGAATGTTTAAAGTGGTGGATGGGGTGCCAATCAAGTGGGCTGCTTTGTCCTGGAGGGTGTCGAGCTTCTTGAGTGTTGTTGGAGCTGCACTCATCCAGGCAAGTGGAGAGTATTCCATCACACTCCTGCCTTGTGCCTTGTAAATGGTGGAAAGGCTTTGGGGAGTCAGGGGGTGAGACACTCGCCACAGAATACCTAGCCTCTGACCTGCTCTTGTTGCCACAGTATTTATGTGGTTGGTCCAGTTAGGTTTCTGGTCAATGATGACCCCCAGGATGTTGATGGTGGGGGATTCGACGATGGTAATGCTGTTGAATGTCAAGACTCTCGCTTGTTGGAGATAGTCATTGCCTGGCACTTGTGTGGTGTGAATGTTACCTGCCACTTATCAGCCCAAGCCTGAATGTCGTTCAGGTCTTGTTGCATGCGGGCATGGACTGCTTCATTATCTGAGGAGTTGTGAATGGCACTGAACACTGTGCAGTCATCAGCGAACATCCCCATTTCTGACCTTATGTTGGAGGGAAGGTCATTGATGAAGCAGCTGAAGATGGTTGGGCCTAGGATACTGCCCTGAGGAACTCCTGCAGCGATGTCCTGGGGCTGTGATGATGGAGCTCCAACCACCACAACCATCTTCCTTTGTGTTAGGTATGACTCCAACCAGTGGAGAGTTTTCCCCCCAATTCCCATTGACTTCAGTTTTACTAGGGCTCCTTGATGCCACACTCGGTCAAATGCTGCCTTGATGTCAAGGGCAGTCACTCTCACCTCACCTCTGGAATTCAGCTCCTTTGTCCATGTTTGTACCAAGGCTGTAATGAGGTCAGGAGCTGAGTGGTCTTGGTGGAACCCAAACTGGGCATCAGTGAGCAGGTTATTGGTGATTAAGTGCCGCTTGATAGCGCTGTTGATGACACCTTCCATCACTTTGCTGATGATTGAGAGTAGACTGATGGGGCGGTAATTGGCCAGATTGAATTTGTCCTGCTTTTTGTGGACAGGACATACCTGGGCAGTTTTCCACATTGTCAGATAGATGCCAGTGTTGTAGCTGTACTGGAACAGCTTGGCTAGAGGTGCGGCTAGTTCTGGAGCACTAGTCTTCAGCACGATAGCTGGGATGTTGTCGAGGCCCATAGCCTTTGCTGTATCCAGTGCGCTGAGCCATTTCTTGATATCACGTGGAGTGAATCGAATTGGCTGAAGACTGGCTTCTGTGATGGTGGGGATATCAGGAGGAGGCCAATATGGATCATCCACTCGGCACTTCTGGCTGAAGATGGTTGCAAATGCTTCAGCCTTGTCTTTTGCACTCACATGCTAGGCTTCACCATCATTGAGGATGGAGATATTCATGGAGCCTCCTCCTCCCGTTAGTTGTTTAATGGTCCACCACCATTCACAACTGGATGTGGCAGGACTGCAGAGCTTTGATCTATTCCATTGATTGTGGGATCTCTTAGCCCTGTCTATAGCATGCTACTTCTCCCTTTTCGCATGCATGTAGTCCTGTGTTGCAGCTTCCCCAGGTTGGTACCTCATTTTTAGGTACGCCTGGTGCTGCTCCTGGCATGCTCTTCTACACTCCTGATTGAACCAGGGTTGGTCCCGTGGCTTGATGTTAATGGTAGAGTGAGGGATATGCTGGGCCATGAGGTTATAGATTATGGTGGAATACAAATCTGCTGCTGCTGACGGCCCACAGCGCCTCATGGATGTCCAGTTTTAAGCTGCTAGATCTGTTCTGAATCTATCCCATTTAGCACGGCGGTAGTGCCACACAACACGATGGAGGGTGTCCTCAGTGTGAAGATGGGACTTCGTGTCCACATGACTGTGCGGTAGTCACTGCTACCAATACTGTCATGGACAGTTGCATCTGCGAGAGGTAGGTTAGTGAGGACGAGGTCAAGTAGGTTTTTCCCTCGTGTTGGTTCTCTCACCACCTGTCGCAGGCCCAGACTGGCAGCTATGTCCTTCAGGACTCGGCCAGCTCAGTCAGCAGTGGTGCTACCGAGCCACTCATAGTGATGCACATTGAAGTCCCCCACCCAGAGTACATTCTGTGCTTCTTCCAAGTGGTGTTCAACATGGTGGAGTACTGATTCATTAGCTGAGGGAGGGCGAGAGGTGGTAATCAGCAGGAGGGTTCCTTGCCCATGCTTGACCTGAAGCCATGAGACTTCATAGGGTCCGGAGTCTATGATGAGGACTCCCAGGGCCACTCCTTCCCGACTGTATACCACTGTGCCGCCACCCCTGGTGGGTCTGTCCTGCCGGTGAGACGGGACATACCCAGGGCCTATAGTAAATTGTGCTGACTTTGCACTATAAGGTGATGTCAACACATATAAGTACATTTTGGTGCACATGATGTGCTTGAAGCACATGTGGGGGCTGGGGTCAGGGAAGCTGAGGAATAGCTTGCTTCCTTAAAGGCGAACTGGCCCCAGATTAAAAATAAATAGCAGAAGTAATGAGCAGAGGCAGAACAGAACCATTCCGAGCAACTGCTTTGCAAGGATCAGTGCAGGAGGTGCTATAGAAAAGAGTGGATCTTTTTGGAGCAGTGCGGTCCCCTCCAGTCAAGAGTACCAGCAGAACAGCTTGCAAACAGAGTTAGTGCTGCCTCACCTGGGGCAAGGTTGCCACAATAGGTGCTCTGACACTGCATGTTACTAACACTTCACTCTAAGCCTGATGCAGCATCACTGAGGGACAATGCATAACACTCTAGTAAGTCATGATGCGGAGATGCCGGTGTTGGACTGGGGTGGACAAAAGTGAGAAGTCGCACAACACCAGGTTATAGTCCAACAGTTTTATTTGAAATCACAAGCTTTCGGAGCGCTGCTCCTTTGTCAGGTGAAGTAAAGGAATACAGATCGACAAAGCATATATAGATAGAGAACAATGCATGTGTAACGTACAATGGCAGACGACTACATTTAATCCTCCTGACTGCCTTTTGTCACACCTCGGCAGATAAACAATCAGGTCAGCCAGGAAGGCACCACATCAAAGACATAGCAAGATACAACTGAGACAATGAGGTGGGGTTACAGGGGGTCTAATGTGTCAAAAGCTGCAGTCGGTATGGAAAACGATAAACTTTAAAATTTTTTACTTATTTTTACTGGAAATCACATCTGAACAAGCCAACGACGACTCGAGTCTGGATGACTCTACATCATGTATCGTGACATGAACCCAAGATCCCGGTTGAGGCCGTCCTCATGGGTGCGGAACTTGGCTATCAGTTTCTGCTCGATGATTTTGCGTTGTCGTGTGTCTCGAAGGCTGCCTTGGAGAACGCTTACCCGCAGATCCGAGGCTGAATGTCCTTGACTGCTGAAGTGTTCCCCGACTGGGAGGTAACAATCCTGCCTGGCGATTGTTGCGCAGTGTCCGTTCATACGTTGTCTCAGTGTCTGCATGGTCTCGCCGATGTACCATGCCGCGGTGCATTCTTTCCTGCAACGTATCAGGTAGACAACGTTGGCCGAGTCACATGAGTATGTACCATGTACCTGGTGGGTAGTGTCCTCACGTGTGATGATGGTATCTGTGTTGATGATCTGGCATGTCTTGCAGAGGTTGCCGTGGCAGGGTTGTGTGGTGTCGTGGTCGCTGTTATCCTGAAAGCTGGGTAATTTGCTACGAACGATGGTACTTCTGAGGTTAGGCGGCTGTTTGAAGGCAAGTAGTGGAGGTGTGGGGATGGCCTTAGCGAGGTGTTCGTCGTCATCGATGACATGTTGAAGGCTGCAAAGAACATGGCGTAGTTTCTCCGCTCCGGGGAAGTACTGGACGACGTAGGGTACCCTGTTGGTTGTGTCCCGTGTTTGCCTTCTGAGGAGGTCTATGCGATTTTTCGCTGTGGCCCGTCGGAACTGTCGATCGATGAGTCGAGCGTCATATCCCGTTCTTACGAGGGCGTTTTTCAGCGTCCGTAGGTGTCCATCGCGTTCCTCCTCGTCTGAGCAGATCCTGTGTGTTCGCAGGGCTTGTCCATAGGGGATGGCTTCTTTAACGTGGTTAGGGTGGAAGCTGGAGAAGTGGAGCATCATGAGGTTGTCCGTGGGCTTGCGGTAGAGTGAAGTGCTGAGGTGTCCGTCTTTGATGGAGATTCGTGTGTCCAGGAATGAAACCGATTCTGAGGAGTAGTCCATGGTGAGTTTGATGGTGGGATGGAACTTGTTGATGTTATCGTGTAGTCTTTTCAGTGATCCTTCGCCGTGGGTCCAAAGGAAGAAAATGTCGTCGATGTATCTGGTGTACAGCGTTGGCTGGAGGTCCTGTGCAGCGAAGAAGTCTTGCTTGAACTTGTGCATGAAGATGTTGGCGTACTGGGGTGCGAATTTGGTCCCCATGGCTGTTCCGTGTGTTTGGGTAAAAAAATGGTTGTCGAAGGTGAAGACATTGTGGTCAAGGATGAAGTGGATGAGTTGTAGGATGGCGTCTGGAGATTGGCTGTTGTTGGTGTTGAGTACTGAGGCTGTCGCAGCGATGCCATCATCGTGGGGGATACTGGTGTAGAGTGCCGATACGTCCATCGTGGCGGGGAGTGTTCCTGGTTCAACTGGTCCGTGGGTGCAGAGTTTCTGTAAGAAGTCTGTGGTGTCGCGGCAGAAGCTGGGGGTTCCCTGTACGATGGGTTTCAGGATGCCCTCGACGTATCCAGAGAGGTTCTCACACAGGGTTCCATTGCCTGATACGATAGGACGTCCGGGTGTGTTGGCTTTGTGTATCTTTGGGAGGCAGTAGTAGCCTCGGATCTGCGGGTAAGCGTTCTCCAAGGCGGCCTTAGAGACACACGACAACGCAAAATCATCAAGCAGAAACTGATAGCCAAGTTCCGGACCCATGAGGACGGCCTCAACCGGGATCTTGGGTTCATGTCACGATACATGACGTAGAGTCATCCAGACTCGAGTCGTCGTCGGCTTGTTCAGATGTGATTTCCAGTAAAAATAAGTAATTTTTTTTTAAAGTTTATCGTTTTCCATACCGACTGCAGCTTTTGACACATTAGACCCCCTGTAACCCCACCTCATTGTCTCAGTTGTATCTTGCTATGTCTTTGATGTGGTGCCTTCCTGGCTGACCTGATTGTTTATCTGCCGAGGTGTGACAAAAGGCAGTCAGGAGGATTAAATGTAGTCGTCTGACATTGTACGCTGCACATGCATTGTTCTCTGTCTATATATGCTTTGTCGATTTGTATTCCTTTACTTCACCTGACAAAGGAGCAGCTGCTCCGAAAGCTTTTGATTTCAAATAAAACTGTTGGACTATAACCTGGTGTTGTGCAACTTCTCACTCTAGTAAGTGTTCATCTACACCTTGAATTTATGTGAGGGGTCTCCAACGGGAGATTGGCAGAAATCTCAGAGAAATGATATAAACAGCCAAGAACAGCCATTCGAGCTGTTTCTCTGGGGGTTCCGTGCCGATCTTCTGCCTGTTAGGGCATGAGATCAGAAGAACACCACTGAAGTTCAGGGCCCTACTACTGAAGTACACAGTCATGCCTATGTTTTACTAGGGCACTCTACATCACGGCTCTCAAAATGTGTTGGTCCTGTGTGGCTCATGAAATCGGAAGGGATGGGAAATTCCCGCGGCTCCACCACGGATCCCAGCTGGTGCAGGTAAGTTAAAGGGAGGGGAGGAGAGGTGATCTCAAGGGAGGGCTATGGAGGGTTGGGCATCACACAGAGTAGATTTTAAGTTAAAGAATGCATTAACAATTTTACTATAAATAGTGAGCAGCCGGTAATTTAACTCATTGAGTCCAAAGCCCACTGTTATCAAAATTTTCATCCTTGGTGAAACAAAATTGAAACTTGAATTCACATGCATCCAGAACTTATGGATATACATCTGGGGATTTAATTTACTGTAATCTCATTCTGCATGAAGGTAATCAAATTGATGAATGTGATTCTTTAAAATTGCTTTTGAAAATATTCATGCAGAATTACCCATTATTGCCACCTAGTGGTACAAAGTGTCAGTACACATTGATTTTTCTGAAGACTGGCACTTGTAGTTGGGGGGTTTTCCTGACATCGTCAGTAAAATGGGCGGGAATTCCACCGACCCACATGATCCCACCAGGACCTTATCGCGTTTTCCTTGGGGGGTGGGGGGCAGGGCTTGCTGACTGCCTCTACACTGCCCAAAAACAGGCAGTTTTCATAAGGAAATTCCAATATGCTTAAAATATGTGGCCATGATGCGGAGATGCCGGTGTTGGACTGGGGTGGACAAAAGTGAGAAGTCGCACAACACCAGGTTATAGTCCAACAGTTTTATTTGAAATCACAAGCTTTCGGAGCGCTGCTCCTTCGTCAGGTGAAGTACTTCACCTGAAGAAGGAGCGGAGCTCCGAAAGCTTGTGATTTCAAATAAAACTGTTGGACTATAACCTGGTGTTGTGCGACTTCTCACTTAAAATATGTCACTGTGTGAAATTAATATCTCAGTTTGTTTTATATAGAAACATAGAAACATAGAATCTAGGAGCAGGAGTAGGCCATTCGGCCCGTCGAGCCTGCTCCACCATTCAATACGATCATGGCTGATCATCCAAATCCAGTACCCTGTCCCTGCTTTAATCCCCACAGTACACATATCCCACCCTACCCCCGTAATCCCACGTATTTAATTCCCCCTAACATATCCCATCCTATCCCCATAACCCCACATATTTAATCCCCCCCTAACACTAAGGGTCAATTTATCATAGCCAAATCAACCTAACCCGCACATTTTTGGACTGTGGGAGGAAACCAGAGCACCCGGAGGAAACCCACGCAGACACGGGGAGAATGTGCAAACTCCACACAGACAGTCACCCGAGGTCAGATTCGAACCCGGGTCCCTGGCGCTGTGAGGCACCAGTGCTAACCACTATGCCCCGTGTCTGCGTGGGTTTCCTCCGGGTGCTCTGGTTTCCTCCCACAGTCCAAAAATGTTGTCGTTGTAAAACCTAATAATGGTTATGACCATTAAAACAAGGAATCTTAAAATTGATTTAGCATTGAATTATGTTTGTTTACACCTGTCTGAACAACCTGTAATCGGATTATCAAGTTCACCTGAAATAAGATCAGAAAATGCTTGAAATGTAAAGAGTAAAGGAAGGTTAGGATGGGGCAAATCCTTCATCAGAACATCTTCATACGTTCCAGTGAAGGGTGCATACCTGAAATATTATAACTTGTCTACTCTCTTCTGAGATACTGATTCATTCGCTGTATATTTTCTGTTTTTATCTCATCTCCAGCATTTTCCCTTTTATTTGTAGTCAACTCTACCTAATAGGAATAAGAACAGAAAATGCTGGAAATACTCAGCAGGTCAGGCAGCATCTGTGGAGAGAGAAACAGAGTTAACGTTTCAGGTCGATGACCTCTACCTAACAGGATGTCATGTGAAACCAGTACTTCTGACTCCAGGAATACTGGAGTCTTGGAATAATGCAGATAAAATGGACTATTGATGGCTTATTTCTAATTTGGAGCCAATGCACAGGCCATTTGAGATTGAATCTGCCTTTAGGGACATTATAGTTGCAAAATGTTACATTTGTTATTAAGGGTGTAAAAAGTACAGCCCCGATTTTAACCTCATCCGCCTGCCGTAAACGGTGCAGGCAAGGGGTTAAAATGGCGGTTGTACGATATCCGCAGTGTTCCTAACGCGTTCACACCTGCTGCATTTTAACCCCATCGATTCGGCTCAGGGGCAAGGTGCCCACCGCGAGCCTCATCAATATTCAAAAGTCGGGGTTCAATGACGTAATTTGGACACTGAACCGATTTTAACACTGAAATGCGCTCAGTCCCGGACCTAGCGCCAAGCAGGATCAAAGCAGGCGTAGATGTCCAGGTAAGTACTTTTTAAAATGTTCTTAACGTCTACTTGTGGGCCAGAAGGAACAGGAGTGTTTGAGCCTCCTCTGCCCTGGGCTTCCCCCCCACCTCTCCGACCGTAAAGCCCTCCTGACACCCCTTCCCCCCTCCCCCACCCACCAATCGACTTACCTGACTGCCAGGGACCGTTCCCTTAGAAAGGGAGCGATCCTCCCAGCTCCACATTCAAGTAAATATCTTACCTTTTTGGTGGTGGCCTGCAGCGGCCCCTTTAAGGACCGCATGTAGACCTGGTTTTCCTAAACACAGCTGCCGCCAGCCCTGGCTGCCTCAGGGCAACCCAATATTGCTGACAGTTAGGCCACTTATTTGTGTATACAAAGGGCCTAACACCTGTTTCAGTTGCGGGCGCTGGACGCCTATTATTTTGCCTTTACCAATACGTCGGGTGGTGCATTTCCGGCTGGTAATGAGCATGCGCTTCCTGCCCGCCACATTAGATGCTTAGGCACCCATTTACTGTCCAATAAACAGGCACGGCACCACCGAATTTCTAGACCTGTAACTTTAGATTTACTTTTAGGGCCCCTACATCCTAGCCTTGAAAGTATGAACTGAAACAGCTATAATGATTCCCTTACCTTGGTTTGAAATTCTTCCATGTGTTGCATAGTGGTGTGTTCCAGGAATCCAAACTGGAAACTCTTGTTGTGCATACATATAAAGGATTTGGACATAAGCACAAGATAAGTGATATTGAAGTTTGCTGAAGATAACAAATTTAGAGGCATGCCAAACTGTGAGGAAGAATGCAGGAAGACAGACGCATTAGCAGAGTGGGCAGCTGCCATTCGATGCAGAGAAATACAGTGGTATATTTTGGGAAAAGATATATAGTGAAAGGATGTACAGGGGTATACCCTAAAGGATTGTAACAAGAGTGGAGGAACAAAGAAATCTAGGGATGCAATACAGATAGGAGTGCAAGTAGAAAAACCATAAAAAAGACAAATCGGATTCTAGGTTTTATACGTAAGGACAATATAAAAGCAAAGCTATATAAGAGTGATGCTGAAATGTGCATCATTGGAATATTGCATGTAATTCTGGCAGTAAGATATAGCCTAGAATGCCTGTACATGCTTCAGGACAATGAGGCAGCTGAGCGACAAATACAAAAGTTAGGGGATCACGAGTGGTGGGAATTGGTCTATAATGTGGGAATGCACTCATGGTATCGAATAATCTCCATGTGCTTTGCAATAGTGCAAGCGATTGTATTCATTATGTTAATTATTTTGGTATGTTAGCTTGAGCGTGTGATTGTCATGGCAAATCTATAACTATCAATTAGCATCAGCAAAATACTGCGGATGCTGGAAATCTGAAATAAAAACAGTAAGTGCTGGAAACACTCAGCAGGTCAGGCAGCATCTGTGGGGAGAGAAACAGAGTTAACGTTTCAGTCGATGACCTTCATCAGAACTGGGAAAAGTTAGAGATGTAATAGGTTTTAAGCAAGTACAGAGGAAGGGGAAGAGGGGAGGGGAGGAGAGGGAAGAACAAAAGGGAAGGTCTGTGATAGGGTGGAAGGCAGGAGTGATTAAATGACAAAAGGGATGATGGTGCGAGGCAAAAGGAGATGGTAATGGGACAAGTAAAGAAACAAAGAATGGGTCTAGAGGAGGTGTGCCTGACAAGGGAAGACGAAACTGGTAAAGTGGTAACCACGACAGTTCTGATGGTTCGGGGGTCGGTTGACTGAAAGGGGTATAAGAACACAGATGAAGCAGCTTCTAGTTGTAGAGATCGAGATGCTGCACCGGAAGGGGCCAGCTAGACTACACGCTCTACCCAGAGGAGGAACAGAGTAATACCATTTTACTTCTCTGTAAATTACTACTTAAATACTGAAATGTATTAATACTTGCTTGTGCTTGAAATAAAGAACTGCTGTACCCGATTTAGTGTCACCTCAGAATCCATTACATGGGTATCTAATTATAGGAAGAATATTGGAGTAGAGTGAAGTTTTACTAGCATGATACCAGAAATGAGAGATTATAGTTTTGAAGAAAGGCAAACAAAATGGGGGCTTTTTCACTGGGAAACAGAAGGTTAAGAGAGACCTTCAGTGGGACAGCTGGTCCAATCTTCGAGGTGTTTCTGCCCCTTTAAGGTCCCTCACTATCTCTACTATTGCTGTAGTGGCATCTCTGCTACAGCACCATCAAGGTGCGCCTCTTCACACCCCTTGGTGGCAGAAATCTTGCAAGAGCCCACTGTGCATCGCTGGTGAGGCCTGATCCAAGAAAATGGGTTGGGATCGGAGACATGCGCGTAAGTCCCGACCTGATAGAACTCTGCCCTAAAGATGGGACCCCTTGAATATATCATCATTTAAAGGGATAATGGATATTTAAAATGGCAGAATATAAAACGATACAGGGAAAGGGCAGAGAAATGGGACTAGAGTAGAAATCTCCAGCTAAAGAGCTTGCGGAGGCATGATTGTTTGAATGGCCTCCTTTCTGTGGTGTAACTTCTGTGATTTATCCCATGGGGAAAGTCATGGCTTTGCCAATAGGAAAAATGTAATTTATGGAGGAACTTGTATCCAACAGTTACAATTTTAACACAAAAGAGGAAAGCAGCAAATAAGCAGAGGGTATAAATTGAATTTATTGGTAGAATACTTTCTATCAAGAGTTGTACTTTTGAACGTTAAGCTACGTCAGTGCTGGAAGAAACACGGGGCTAAAAATTCGATAGCCCCGAAAACGGGCATGGGGATCGCGATGCGCGATTATCCCACGCCCGTTCAAAGTAATGCAGGCAGCACGCAAACTTTGTGCTGCCTGCTAATTTAAATGATAGTGGTGTGCAGCCCAGCACTAAATGCGCTGCTGAGTGGCAGCATGCTCAGCAGGGGGCCCAAGTTTGTGCGAGGCTAGCACCAAATAAAGCTAGCCTGCACTTCTTAAAGCCAGCCTGCACCTCTTAAAGGGGAGGTGCAATTTGATGACACCAGGTGCTGGAAGTAATTCCAGAAGGGAGTTTCACCTGGGAAAGCATAGCAGGCCAGAGAAAGGGCTCCAAGGTTCTCAAATGCAGCACTGGAAGCCTTAGTACAGGAGGTGGAGAGGAGGAGAGAGGTCCTGTTTCCATGGGTGGGGGGCAAGAGGCCCTCTAGACAGACACTGCGAAGGCAGTGGGAGCAGATAGCCATGGAGGTCAATGCCAACAATGTTGCTCTGAGAACCTGGATGCAGTGCCGGAAGAAGTTCAATGACCTCACACAAATGGTCAAGGTCAGTGAATGCATCTTCAAATGCCATATCCCACAAGCTGCACTTCTCAGTTCACCACCGCTCCATTACTCACCTACCAACAATCTCTATCAATCACGACTCATACCTCACATTCATATGCTCGGGTTTGTCGTGATGGCTCAAATGCTGATGGTACAGTGGACTGCCACAGAATGAAGGCATCATGACTGCTGCCAAGATACCGAGCATTGACTTGCATGATACGCTGATATGGTGGCACACCAGCTGGACATTGAGGGAGTGGTATCCCTTCCGATTGCGGTACATCTCTGAATTGAGATGCAGCACCCGCAAAGCGACGTATGTGCAGTTAATGGCACCCTGCACCACGGGGAAGCCTGCTATCCTGGCGAAGTCTCGTGCTCACTCTGCCTGCTCCTCTTTGGCAAGAGAGGGCCTACGTTTTCATCTCTTTGAGCAGAGAGAAGCAGGATGAGCGAGCATGTGGCTTTGCCACAATAGTGGGCTTCCCCATTGTGCAGGGCACCATCAACTGCACCCACATGGCTATGCAGGCGTCGCATAACAATCCTGAGATCTTCCATAACCGCAAAGGCTACCACTTACTTAATGTGCAGTTGGTGTGCGACCACACACAGCGAATCCTCAATGTTAATGCCTGCTATCCTGGCAGTAGCCATGATGCCTTCAGCATGCGCCAACAATCTCCCAGCCACCACATCAAACTCGAAGATGGCTGCTTGGAGACAAGGGCTATCCGCTCTGCACCTGGCTCATGTCTCCCCTCCGCAACCCCACAACACGTGCCCAGCACTCATATAATGAGAGCCATGCTTCCACCAGGAACATCATCGAGCAGACCATCGGGCTACTGAAGCAATGGTTCCACTGCCTTGACTGCTCGGGAGGAGCCCTCCAGTACTCAGCAGAGCGGGTGTCCCATTTCGTGGTGGTCTGCTGCATGCCCCACAACTTGGCCATTATGAAGACGCAGCCCTTGCCACCAGGGATTGCGGGACCACCTCAGGAGGAGGACGAGGGACAGGAAGATGAGCAAGAGGATGAGGAAGGGAGGAGGCAGGTAGCCAATCCCCCTTCTGGACGGGCTGTCCATGAACACCTCATCAGACTCCGATTCCAATGAATGATACCTCAGATCCCCGTAGTTTACCACATCTCCATCATACCATCCCTCTGTCACGAAAATCACAGCGTCCTCCTGGGCACAAAGCTGAAATGAGAGCCACCACAAAAGATTCCAAACAAAATTAACAAATTTTTCAAAAATCAATTGACACATACAATATCAGCTAATCAGGCTTGTGCAATCCATTAGTGCCTGTCGTTCGGGTGCCCTTTCTTGATCTAGTGCTCCTATGAAGTGCTCCCCCAGTGGCTGCAGCATGGCTGGTGGAAGGCTGCGGAGTTTCCATGAGGGAGACTTCAGATGGCCTTGCAGGATGACCTCGAGCAGCTCTGGCCCTGGAAGGCCCGGCTGTAGACTGCACCACCGGCATGGGCGGCAGCAGTCTGGGCTGGCTGGCTGACAGACAGTGGCAAGGGCAATGGCGGAGTGCCAGAGGTGGGAACAGGAATGCTGTTATCCTGAGAGAGGACAGCAGGTTCCTGCTCCACTGACCCACTGCCACTCCCCCGGGGCGGCGCCTCAGCATTCCTAGCAATCTATTGGAGCACAGATTGCTTGGCTGCTGTGACACCCTGCAATCCCTGGTCGACAGTGGTAAACCCAGCCATGATGGCAGCAGCCTGAGCTTGGGTGGCAGCAAGCTGAGACTGCATGAGAGCGGTCTGCACTTCCGCTGCAGCACTAAGATGTTGGGCCGCTTCCGCCTGTGCTGCAATGGCAGCTGCAACATCGCCCGTCATACACAGCATCATGTCTGGGTCGATACGGTCTCTTCGGGAATTTCCATCATTTCCAGCCTGGAAATCATGGGCTCCAAGCTCTGCGCAAAGCCCCGTGCAATGTTGGAGCCGGACTCCTCCATGCTCCTTGACATTGCCAAGAGGCTCTCTGGCAGGCCTGCCATTGCACCTAGCAATTCGGTGTGCATGCCCATCACCCTTCTTCTGAAGGCCGCCCCATCGCGGTCCTCATCTGAATCCTGTGCAGCAGAACTCACGTGTGAACTCGCCTTTCGGGGAGCTGGTCCCCGAGCTAACCTTTCCCCCTAGCCTTGCTGCTGCCCACTTGTGCCCAGTGCCTCACCCTATGCAGATCCCGCATCTACACTACCCTCGGAACTACCCGTTCCGCGCAGTGCCAGTTTCTGAGCTGGTGTCTGCGAGTGACAGATGCAGTGACGGTGTGTCTTCTTCTTCTCCTCCCTTGCTCTCCTGCATCGCCTCAGGGACAGGCTGGTCTGGTGCCTGGTCTTGATTAGCTGAAAGGAGAAAGGCACAAGAGTCAGGGTATGATGAGGGGATGGGGGGAAGCAAGATTACGTGTATACAGCATCAGCAGCTTGAATGTGAGAAGAGATTGTGGGATGAGGGGGAATTGGAATGTGAGAAGAAGGATTAAGAATGAACATACCGTTGTTGTCCCCAAGGGCTTCAACCTCACCAGTTGCCACGGCCTCCATGATCTGCCACCCAATGATCTCCAGCACTCGCTCCTCCAGTTGGCTGAGGTCCTGAATGGCAGCTTGACCCCCGACCCCACCCCCACTGTCTGCCGCTGCTCCCTCCTGTTATGCGCGACCTTGGCCTGCAAGAGGAAGAGAAGTGTGTGAGTGAGTGTGGAGCAATGTGTTTGGGTGATGTGCCTGCCATAGTTGAATAGCTGTCAGTGTGTGCAAGGTGTGAGATGTGGATGTGAGTGTTACAGCAGTGGTAAGGTTGTGAGGGTGAAGTGAAGCCATGATTGTGAGGTCTGAGTGGTGATAAGTAGAGATTGTTGGTAGGTGAGTGATGAGGGTGTGGTGCATTGAGCAGTGTTTGAGGCTTGTGGTGCAGATGGTGGGATATGGCATTTGCCGAAGCCTTCACTCACCTTGACCTGCCGTGTGAGGTCATCTTGCGGCACTGGATCGCAGACCTGAGGACCACAGTGCTGCCTGTCATATAGGCGGCTATCTCCTGCCAGAGCCTTTAAGATGTATCTGGTGAGGGCTTCCTGCCAGTCTGTGGGAACAGGACAGCCCACCTCCTCTCCACGGCCACCACCAGTGCCTCAAGAGCCGTGTCTGAGAATCTACGGGCTCTCTCCCTGTGCTGACAATCTGCGGGCTCTCTCCCTGTGCTGAGAATCTGCGGGCTCTCTCCCTGTGCTGAGAATCTACGGGCTCTCTCCCTGTGCTGAGAATCTATGGGCTCTCTCCCTGTGCTGAGAATTTGCGGGCTCTCTCCCTGTGCTGAGAATCTGCGGGCTCTCTCCCTGTGCTGAGAATCTACGGGCTCTCTCCCTGTGCTGAGAATCTATGGGCTCTCTCCCTGTGCTGAGAATCTGCAGGCTCTCTCCCTGTGCTGAGAATCTGCGGGCTCTCTCCCTGTGCTGAGAATCTACGGGCTCTCTCCCTGTGCTGAGAATCTATGGGCTCTCTCCCTGTGCTGAGAATCTGCAGGCTCTCTCCCTGTGCTGAGAATCTGCGGGCTCTCTCCCTGTGCTGAGAATCTGCGGGCTCTCTCCCTGTGCTGAGAATCTACGGGCTCTCTCCCTGTGCTGAGAATCTGCAGGCTCTCTCCCTGTGCTGAGAATCTGCGGGCTCTCTCCCTGTGCTGAGAATCTATGGGCTCTCTCCCTGTGCTGAGGCTCAGCCATCTGCTTGCACTGCTGTCTGTTTCCAGGTAAAGTTGGAACTGGATTGACAATGAGGTGCTGTAGCATCAATGCACCTCCCCTTTAAATACTGAATAAAGCCTGTGTAAACATGACTGGGAATTAGACTGGACCTGTTGAGCGGTAAGCCAATGAGCAGCGGCTTTAGCACTGAGAGCAAGACTATAATCATGTTAATGAGGACTGAGCATGAATTTTGCGTGCTATCTAGACCATTTTGACCTGGCGCAGCTTAACATCATTGGCCCTTAACACAGCCTGTTTTGTGGCCATATCCAATTTCTAGGCCAATGGTTATCCCCTGCGCACTTGGCTTGTGACTCCCTTTAGGAACCCATGCTTGGCTGTGGAATCCTGCTACAGTTAGATCCATGGGTCAACTAGAGGTCTCATCAAGCAGACCACTGGCGTCCTCAAACAAAAATTCAGATGTGGAGGAGTAGGGTAGGGAAGGCAGAGTGATGGGGATGTGATGAGAGGCACAGCAGGATGAGGTTGAGTGTGGCTTTGTACTAACGTTTCGTGATCTACTGAGATCATTGAAACGTTTGTGGCACTGCACCCAGGTCCTCCTGACCACATCCCTGCTTGTGCCCTCCTATGCAATGTGCAACCAGGCTGTGTTGGTCTCCTGGGGAGGTCTCTGCCGCCCATCAGAAGGGATGAGGACCTCCCTGCGTGCTCTGACTCCCTCCATAAGCATATGGAGGGAGTCATGGGAGCAGCCCTGTGCCTTTGTGCAGTCATTGTCAGTGTTTGCAGCACCTCAATGCTGTAGAACACTGACAGCACAAATGTCAAAATAAATTTGGATGTGGTCCCTTTAAGGAAACCAGCTAATGACACGTCATCAAATGACGTCACCAGACCTGCTTCCTCTAATTGGCCTGGGAAACGCGCTGGGTCGGCTTAACAAGCCCAATCAAGGGAAATTCATTTCACAGAGCGGGATGGAGACAACAGTGGGGTCAGGACCTGCCACCGATGTCGCCCGCCACGGACACGCCGAGGTGAGCAAAATCCCAGCCACCGTCATTCTTTTAAATGTTTGTCTCTTGAAATCTGCATCTCTGTCCTCTTCAGCAGATCTAGGATGTGAACTGGCCCTCTGGTTTGCTCTTCCCTTCATCGTCCTTGCCACCTCCACCTGCTCCTGCTCACTTGTCCCCCAGCATAATCCCCTCTAACTCACTATCTAAATCACATGAGATGCTGATTTCTGTGCCAGTGCTTGGAAGGATAAAAATGAGTGACGTCACATTGTCATCAGAGTTTTCATCATCAATCTATCTGGCACTTGTGACTGTGCATTTTGATTGACAGAAAAATGGGCTCATCCAGGATTGGATGTCGGACAAGCAGTCTGACAACATGGGCAGTGGAGGGGTTGAGAGCGGTGGTGGTAAGCAATGTTCCCTTTAAGCTGCGTGGCTGTGTAGCGCTCCAGGGGTCCCGTGCAGCCGGTGAGCCGGCATTTAAATTGAAAAAAACACGCATGCGCGGACTTTTCAATGGACCGTGCAGCCCGTTAAAGGGGTCGTGTGGCTCAAAATTTTTTTTATGGAGAACATTGGTGGTAAGGTAGAGCTGAGTCTCGTCAGTGCGCATGTGGAACCTGATGTGTTTTCGACTTATGTCACCGAGGGGTAGCAGGTAGATGAGAAATAGGAGGGAGCCAAGATTCGATCCTTGGGGAACGCCAGAGAGCTATAAGAAAAGCTTTTGGCATACTGGTGTGGTTTAATATTCAAGTTATATCAGGGCTGAAAATAAAATGAATGGTTCTACATTTCGTTAGTAATTCATTGAGATATTTGACATGGTAAGGTGCCACATAAATGCCAGTATTTATCTATAGTATGTTGTTTCAGCAATGAACTGTGTTGCATGCCGTCTCTACTTTTGGATGCAGGAGTGCAACACCAGAGATGTATCAATTGAGCCCAAAGAGTTGCATGTTTTACTCGTGTTTGATTTTACAGTTGATCTGGCAATGAAACTAAAAATACAAGCTGCAGTATACTAATTCTGAACTTAAGGGGGTTGTAATACAAAGGGGATGAAATGATGCTTCAATTGTACAGAGCCTTCATCAGATTCCATCTGGAGCACTGCGTTCAGTTTTGGACACCGCACCTCAGGAAGGCCTTGGAGGGGGTACAGTGCAGATTCACCAGAATTATACTGGGGCTTAAAAGGTTAAATTATGAGGACAGGTTACATAAACTTGGCTTGTATTCCCTTGAGTATAGAAGATTGAGGAGTGATCTAATCGAGGTACTTGAAATGATTAAGAGATTCGATAGGGTACATAAGAACATAAAAAATAGGAGCAGGAGTCGGCCATTTGGCTCTTCGAGCCTGCTCCGCCATTCAATAAGATCATGGCTGATCTTCTACCTCATCTCCACTTTCCTGAACTATCCCCATATCCCTTAATTCCCTTAATATTCAAAAATCTATCGATCTCTGTCTTGAATATACTCAACGACTGAGCCTCCACAGCCCTCTGGGGTAGAGAATTCCAAAGACTCACCACCCTCTGAGATAGAGAAAAACTATTTCTTATGGCAAGGGAATCGAGCACAAGGAGACACAATCTTAAAATTAGAGCTGGGCCATTTTAGGAGTGAAATCAAAAGCACTTTTTCACACAAAGGTTAGTGGAAATCTGGAACTCTCTGCCCTAAAAAGGCTGTGGATGCTGGGTCAGTTGAAACTTTGAAGGCTGAGATCAAGGACTATTTGTTCGGAAAAGGTATCAAGGGATATGGAGCAAAGGCGGGTAAATGAAGTTGAGGTACAGATCAGCCATGATCTAATTGAACGGTGGAACAGGCTTGAGGGACTGAATGGCCAAGTCCTATTCTTATTTGGTGCTGAGGCAAAGGTAGGGTCCTGCAGGGCTGTGCAGAAAGTATGAGAGCTATGAAGGGCTCCTGGTGAGATCATTAAGTTTCTTTCTGAACTGCAGCCAGATCTTGGAGTAAATGCTGATCACATTCATATGTTGTGCCAACTCTTGCCATGGCCATTTACCAATTGGTCTTGGTATTTGGTACCTATTGATTATCCATGGGGAAGAAGGTATCCTTTGCATTCCAAACTTACTACACCAGTAACTCCATGGCTGTAATGAAAACTTCGGGGTCCTGATATTTGTCTGCAGCTCCACAGTGTTATTTCCCAGTTTTGGCCAGAAAAACTGGACCTACCCTTTAAGCTTCTGCCAGCCCTTAAGAACCTGCAGCAGTAACCAATTTCCCGCCTCCTAACTGGCAACCTGCCTATGAGGGAGCGTGTTTCACACTGGCAGATCACCTCGACGATGCAAATAAAGGATGAGTGGGAACTGGGATGGGTCCCTAACCGACTCCTCCAGGGGGCCATTGCTCTTGCCTCGCCCACCTCCTGCTGAGATATAAAATCGTCCCTTCCTAGTCTAGAGTTCATATTTCAGTAAATGTAAAAGTGTTAAAATTACAGAGCAATGTTTTCTATATTGCTGGGCTATGTAAAGTGCTCTGTGCTGATGGGGAAAATAGTTATGATTCATATTTAAGAAAAGTTACACAATAGGCAGGCAGGTTGAAATATATGCTGTTTGTTCATTTTGTACTGAAGCTTCATGACCTCACAGTTGGTGTGGTTAAAGTTAATAGTACCCACTCCAACATGAGTCACCTTTTTAAATCCTTTTCATTTGGAGCTAATAAAATAGGAAGTGTGCTGAATTTAATTTAAAGTGATTTATTTTTGTCACTGTGCTGTTCAAACTCTGGTCTGTGAATTTTGATTTTATCGGACAATTAAATTCTTATCACAATTAGAGTAATTCATTTTAGCTCCAAAATTAATGGGTCCTGCAACTTTATCTGTAAATTCACTCTTTTTTCCGTAGTTACAGCTCAAAGTAGGCAGTCATTTCTTGAATAACTTCCATCATTTCAACAATCTGGAAATGTAGAGTAATCTAAAAGTAATAATTGAATCAGTTCATATTGTACAAAGATTAAAAAAAACATGCAAGTAAGCACCTCAATGATCCAGTTAGTAATTCCAAAACAAGTGTGGTACTAATTTATATAGATTCAATCCCTAATATGCGCTAATCTTAGGTGGTAAGGATGCTATGATTGGTCTCAAGAGTCATTGGTCTAGGGAAAGGAAAAATCAGCCATTGTTCTCATTCATGAAGTGACCATGTGTGGCGGTTGGACGATTCCTTCTATGGTTGAGGAGTCATCAAGAATCCTGCTGCAATCATAGGACCCCAGATGTTGGCCCCGATATTTTCTGGGGTCAATCTCAGTTGCACGTTTTTGCTGGGAGTCTGGTGGTAATTCCATCAGCCTTGGGGTGGGTGCGGGGTGAATGAAGAAAAAGAGGAGGGAGCAAGCGAATATCACTGCTGCAGGCTTTCTGCATCTGTAGCACTGAAGCTTGACCTTCCAGGCAGCTGAAAGTGGTCAATTAATTAAAAAATTGGTGTGCTGGCCAAGTCTAATTCATTGTCCTGCAATTGATTGTCATTGGGGCAAAGGAACATACCAACCTTTCTAGTGTTCAGTGTTGCTATGCCGTTAATGGTGAGAAATATCTTGTTTGGCATTTACCCATCATCAGCACATAATTTGAACACACCCGCCCATATTTGGTTCAACGCATTCAACATCTGCTGTCACTTTTGGCAGAAAATCCTGGAAGTGGGGAGCCAGTGTAAAGGCTCACTGCTCGGTTTCCCGCCCACTCAGCTGTACGGCCTGAAATCAGGTGGTAGAACAGAAGATAACCTTGACCCACTGTCTGGGCTCACAGGAAGTAAATGGCAACTTGGGTGGTAGTACTGGAGGCCAGCTGTACTCCAGCTTCAGGAAAGAGAGAAAATTGGATTGAAAAAAAAACGCCAAAAAATTAAAACAATAAATGACTAACATTGTTGAATTATTGGGCCAGATTTCCCAGTCAAAATAACAGTGAGGCTAATGGCGCTCGCCGTTATTTATGTGCAAATGGTACAGCAACATTAGGTGAGGGGCAGATGCATGGTTAAAGGCGAATATCCAAAAGTTGCTGTCCGAGATAGGCCACTCCACCCTTAGCTTTGTGAAAGCGACATTTCACAGTCTGCCTCACTATTGAATTGCATTGAATGGTGTGAAGTTGCTGTATTTGTGTGGTAGATAGGAACTAAACTTGCCACAGAAAGTTAAGTCTTGTCATTTCAAGTCTAAGTACTCTTTTAATGACATGATAAGTGTTAATTACTGCCAATCAACCTCTCTGGCACTGAAAATGAACTATTACAAGTGTGGAGTCTCATGCCTTCAGGTATTAATTGTTGTTGGAGATTTTAACAATGTAAATTTTTCATTTTCTTTTACTTTTCCTTTCTGTTTCTTTTCTCTCTCTCAATCTAATCTTTCTTTCCCTCTCTTTATTTCTCTTTCTGTGTCTGATTTGACATTGAATTCACCCACTCTAATGCATACTTCCTTCTCAGTTTATTTCGCAATCCTTCAATCTGTTTGGTTAAGGAGATAAACAGTTGCTTACCCTGTTCACCCAGTCCCACATGTGGTTTCCCTCACTGCGACGTTATCAACTTGCACTTTCAGCAACTTGCCACACAAAATATTTAAAAACCTAAGCTGCAAGGGCAAGTTTAACTAACCGCAGAATCCGTTAGATGCCCTGCTACAGCAAAATATGGGCCAATGTTCAGTAGATAAAATGAGGGGAAGAGGAACTGGCTGCATTTCATCAAGTAAACAGCAGATGGCTCTACTTTGCAGCATGTAAATCTTCAATTACTCCAAGCTCATGGTGACATTATGATTCTGTATCTCCTCACTTCACCCGACGAAGGAGTTGTAACTCCGAAAGCTTGTGATTTAAAATAAAACTGTTGGACTATAACCTGGTGTTGTGCGACCTCTCGACATTACAAATGGCATTGACTTATTTCTTGATGCACTGATTTCCATGAACTGAGAACACTGCAAATCAGGGTCCAAGTGTTACCAATGATATATGTACTAGTGCGAGATTAATAATTGTAACAACACTGGGGATAGTTTTTGTGTTTCAATCTTAAAAAATCAATGCTGTTGGACAAGGGCTCATAAGTCAACAGCAAATAACAGGTGCTTGACTTGCAATTTGACAGATATAGTTACCTACTTAGTAATTTTTAACTGAGTTTCTCAAAGATTATAATATGGTTGCAGAAATCTTGGTTATGTTTGACACATTTCACATGCCAGTGTGAACACATCATTTAACCAGTTAGAAACTACAGAGCTGTTGTATTAACGGTTGCAGTTCATTGAATAATTTTTCTTTTGCTTTCAATTAGATGCTTTCTGTAGTTCAATGATTTAATCCATAAAAGGTTCATGAACAAGTCTCTCCCCCTCGCAACACAAATACAATAGTGAGCATTATTTATGTATGAAAGAACTGGCCGAAGGTATCAGAATTGACGAATGAAATGGACCTAAAGTTGTCGGACTCAAGACTGAGTCCAACTTCACATCAATGTTCGTTATTGCTCATTTACTGAAACAATGCTTTCATACTTATGAGACGTTATCCCTTTCAGGAGTACACACAAGTCTATACACTAGTAGTTCAGTATATTTGCATTTATATTTTTTCAACTACTTTTCTTTTAGACTTTGTAAACATGCTAAGTTATAAAGATATATTGATTTTGTTAGCATATTTTCAAACAAAATTTTGATAAAATAAAAGCTCATGCCTATGATCAAAAAGGAAGCAGGTACCTATGACCAGGAGAAGACAATTTAAAAAGGAATATATAAAATGTATGCAGATTGCTCTGCTAGTAGCGATAGTGTAGGGCAATGCTGAGTGTATTCTAGAACAAGGCGGGGAGAGGCTGAAGATCAGTGAGGAAAATCATGGTACAATCTTTTTTGAGGACTGGGATTGGGATTTTTTCATTATTAAAGAGCTGAGATTTTCAAATTTTCGGAAGGGGCGATCTTAATCTGCATGCAAATCTGACCTGGATTCAGAAACTCAATCTAAGTTGACCAATTTTTGCAAATGATACTAAATTGGGGGCATGGGGATGAAGCAGGGAAGGTGTAAGGTGTAATGAATCAGATGAGGAATTCTAGAAGGACTTAGACAATATTTATGAGTAGAATAGCAGAACTATGGCAGATGAAATTGAAAGAGAAAATAACTGGACATTATCAGTTTTGACTGTACATGGACCATGTCCAGTAATTGCAATGGAACAATTAACAAAACAAACTGGAGTCTGAGCTACACCTATAAATCAGTAGAGTTTGAAGTCTGAAGCAATCATGTTGAAGCTGTATAGTGCTCTGATCAAGCTGCACCCTGAATACTGTGTTCAGTTTTGGTTACTGAGGCACAAGAAACACACAAAATTAAAACTAAAGGAAAAGGCATGCACTAAGTACATAGAGTCATAGGGGGAGAAATTCAGTATCGCCCCATTTGGGGCGCAATTATCGGCCGGGCGCAAAGATTAGCGCCTGCCGCTAATTATCGCCACTGACTGCAAACTTGACTTTTATCGCCCCTGGAGGTGATTGGAGCGCTAAATCGGGCGCTTCACACCTGTCTTAAGGCGCAAAGGTCGAGGAGTGAGGTGCTACCTCAGAGCGCTGGCGAAGCTCATGTGATGTCAGTCAGCAATGGAACACACACACAATGGCACCGGCCAGTTCTTAAAGGGGATGGTTGATCTTGCTTTCCATCCACATCCTGCTCATTGCAGCCTTGAATCTCTGCCTGGAGAGACCTGCACATCAAATCTGCTGGAAAGAACAATGGAGAGTACCAGTGAAAGAGCTTAGACTGCAGCCCCCACAGTCTCTTCTAAATCGATACAAGGAATGGCAAATCAAAATGAACCTGCAAAGTGCTGCTCAGTACCCAAAACTCCTTCACACAGCGTTGAATCTCTCCAGAAGTCTCTCTATCTCTCTCTCTCAGAATGTGTGGTTCAAAAATGGCACCAACAATAAAAGGCAGGAAGCGGTCGCCTTTAAATAGCGCTCCACCAGTCCCTTCATGACTGCAATTCGCTCCCCTCAACCTGTCATTGCTAGCGTCAGGCGGTAAGGCAGGGGGCGCCACTCAATATCTGCTCCGGGGCGATACCGGGGCGTTGCGCACTCGACTGACGTCACGATCTGCCGGCACAGGAGATCGTGGCGGTAGTGTTTAGCGCCGCTGCAAAATGTCTAGTTAATTTTGCGAGCGGCGCAAACATCGCCGCGCCTGGGCGCTAGATGCTTTGCGCCCCATTAGCGCCCTCTTAAGGCGCTAACGGGAGGCGTAACCAACTGAATTTTTCCCCCATAGAGTCATAACGGCACAGAAGGAGGCCATTTGGCCCATCGAGTCCGCGCTGGCTCTCTGTAGAGCAATCCAGTCAGTCCCATTCCCCCGCTCTATCCCCGTAGCCCTGCAAGTTTATTTCCCTCAAGTGCCTATCCAGTATCCCCTTTAAAACATTGAGTGTCTCCGCTTCCACCACTTCCGTCGGCAGCGAGTCCCAGGTCCTCACCACTCGCTGCGTAAAAAAGTTTTTCCTCACATCCCCCCTGTATCTCTTGCCCAAAACCTTAAATCTGTGTCCCCCTAGTCCTTGTACCATCAACTAGTGGGAACAGCCTTTCCCCGTCTAGCCTATCCAAACCTGACATAATCTTGTACACCTCTATCAAATCACCCCTCAACCTCCTTTGCTCTAATGAAAACAAATCCAGCTTCTCCAACCTGTCCTTGTAGCTAAGATCCCCCATCCCCGGAACCATTCTGGTAAATCTCCTCTGCACCCTCTCAAGTGCATAAAGGAGAGGATGACAAAAGGGAATACGAAGAGGTTAGGAAAGAAGTCAAAAAAACAATTAGGAAGGCAAAGAGAAATTAAATTATCAAGGAATATGAAAAGAAATAGTAAAGTATTCTACAGATGCATAAATAACAAAATGAAAATCTGGATAGGGCTAGGGCCACTAAGGGATGCACAAGATAAAATCACAGGTAATGACAGCGAATTGGCAGAAATATTGAATAATTATTTTGCCTCAGTATTCACCAGGGAGACTAACCAGGTGGACATGACATTAGAAGAAGAGATCAAAAAAGATATTGAGACAATTAAGATTGAAAGGGGGAGCTAATTGCTAAACTAGTCAGAAGCTAGGCACAGATGCCCTTAAGGTGAAGCTCATAGATGCCTTTAACGGGAAGCTAGAAAAGTACCTGAGGGAGAAAGGAATAGGTTATGAAGTAGGGTGGGAAGAGGTTCATGTGGAGCATGATGTGGAGGCAAATTATTGACCTGGTTAGGAAATTGGCTGAGCGGCAGGAGTCAAAGAGTAGGGATAATGGGCAGGTACTCTAATTGGCAGGATGTGACGAATGGTGTCCTGCAAGGATCTGTGTTGTGGTCTCAACTATTCACCATATTTATTAATGACTTAGATGATGGGATAGAAAGCCACATATCCAAGTTTGCCAATGATGCAAAGATAGGTGGCATTGTAAGCAGTGTAGATGAAAGCATAAAATTACAAAGAGATATTAATAGATTAAGTGAATGGGCAAAACTATGGCAAATGGATTTCAATGTAGGCAAATGTGAGATCATCCTTGGACCTAAAAAGAATAGAACAAAGTACTTTCTAAATGGTGAAAAGCTAGAAACAGTGGAAGTCCAAAGAGACTTGTGGGTCCATGTATATAGATCATTAATATGTCATGGACAGGTACAGAAAATAATCAGAAAGGCTAATGGAATGCTGGCCTTTATATCTAGATGACTAGAATACAAGGGGGTAGAAGTTATGCTACAGCTATACTAAACCCTGGTTAGACCACACCTGGAGTACTGTGAGCAGATCTCGGCACTGGACCTTAGGAAGGAGTGCAGTGTAGATTTACCAGAACGATACCTGGACTCCAAGGGTTAAATTACAAGGCGAGATTACACCAACTAGGGTTGTATTCCCTAGAATCTAGAAGGTTAAGGGGTGATTTGGTCGAAGTTTTCAAAATATTAAGGGGAGTTGATAAGGTAGATATAGAAAAACTATTACTGCTGGTTGGGGAATCTAGGACAAGGGGGCATAGTCTAAAAATTAGAGCCAGGCCTTTCAGGAGTGAAGTTAGGAAACACCTCTACATGTAAAGGGTGGTAGAAGTTTGGCACTCTCTTCCGCAAATAGCAATTGATCCTAGGTCAATTGTTAATTTTAAATCTGAGATTGATAGATTTTTGTTAACCAAAGGTATTAAGGGATATGGGGCAAAGGCGGGTACATGGAGTTAGGTCACAGATCAGTGACAGTCTCATTGAATGGTTGAACATGCTTGATGTGCAAAATGGCCTACTCCTGTTCCTATGTTCCTATACCAACCTGACGTTTAGAGACAGCTGGCAGCAATCTAATCAAGATCAAAAGATTTCAGCATTCTAAAGCAGCAGGGCCTAATTGTGGTGGACATTATGCCTACCACTTTGTGCACATGCTGACTTCACAGGATTTCAGTTTTAGTTATGCAAATTTATGCAGGTAAACTCACGACCTATGTTGTATTGGTTCTGGCACTTGGAGATAGCCAATGGGGATGAGGTGGAGGTGGAGTGGGGTGCAGGGGGGGCGGGGGAGGCGGGTGGCGGCGGAGGGGAGGTGGTGGTGGAGCACAAAAAATTGACCTTAAAGGACAGCTGACAATACATTGTTGGAAATTTAAGAGTGATGCAGCAACTTAAAAATAATTGGGTATATATAATTGGGACAGAAATTGTACAGCATTTATGAAGGATTTTTTTTCAAAGCATGTATAAGTGTTGTATTAAATGTGTAACAGTTAAAAGAAAACTTTACAAAACCTGCACGGGGCAAAACATTCGCTGTCAGAAAACAGTGTCAGACAAAATATATGTAATATATACATGTAAAGGCAGGAAATAAAGTATGTGACCAAGTGATGGACCTGAACCCTTATTGCCTAGCTGGTGAGGTGGTTATTCTGTTGCATGAGGTGGGACTGAGGAAGATTAGCCTCTCCCCAGAGGACAGTACTGCAGTATAGCAGGCTGGAGATGGGTGGGCAGGCTCAACACCTTGTGCATTACCCTCATGACCTAGGAATAGACGTGGAAAATGTTGTCACACAATAATGGAGCTGCCAAAACTAAGCTTACTCAGTGCTACCGTTTACCACATGGCCTAAGTATGCAAGCTACAAATTGCTGTCGGGCAACCTGTTGTGGGAAATGCAGCATTATGATAACTTTGGACAGCCATGTCACGCTACTAGTGTCTGTCAGTGGCCAAGGAGATGACTATCCGACCTGATGCATCAGTCACTTGTTCCATACATCTATGGGCAGCACATTTGAGTGCAGACTTCCCTATGGTAGACATGAAGGAGTTGGAGGCAAAAAATTGGAGTATGTTGGTAACCATGCCTGCCAATGGCAGTGCTGTCTCAGTAGTACAGGTTGGCTGTAGGTGTCCTTGCAGCAGATAGAACAGACACGCAAATAGCTTCATGCTGACCCTAAGCCAGAAAACCAATTCCCCAATGTTATTGCATAGCAGGTGTGCCAGGGCTTCCCTTTACGGTTGTGGCATTGAAGGGATAATTACAAGTCCTAGCCCTTTCGGACTACCCCAGATCAGGTTGTTGTATCTTCCAGTGAGATGCAGTGGAATGAACGTTGGTATTGTGGGTGACACTTTACAGATCTTGGGATGGAGTCTCTGCTTTGGCGCAATCGGCAATCCGGGCTGAAATTGCCATCAAAATTGCGCTAGTTTTCTGAATAGAATTTCTGCTCAAACTCATTTGCATATCGCCGAACATAAAATCTTCCATGAACCAGCGCAATCGGGCAGTGCTTTAGAACATAATTGATTTTTTTTTGCATTAAAAAATATTCATTGATATATATAGGAGTGGTAACCTGGTGCAGATTTATTAATACATCTGAAAATGGGTTTATCACAAAAAATAAGCATTTTTAATAAGAATGCCTAGTCCTTCACCTGTGAGTAACCCGATTTTAAATAACTGAAAATGAATTAAAAAAACTATACAGAACCATTTACTAGTTTCATTGGTGTAAAGTAGACAGTTGCTCAGTAAATTAAATAATTTTAATATTTAAAAGATTTTAAAAGATGCCTATTAGTGCCCTGACGCCTAAAAAAGCCAGCTTAATTTTGAGAGCCTCCTCTAAGGCCCGCAAATGGGCGCATTTAGCAGAAACTCGCAATGGCGATTAATTTGATCAGGGGCGTGGCCAGTTTTATGCTTGAAATTCCTCGATCTTTTGCGCTGATTTTGGGCGAATTGCACTGCTAGTAGAAACTCTACCCCGCCACCTTTAAGGATTGTTCTATTCAGCACAACTCTTGGATAAAAAAGCTGTACAGTTTCTCTCTGATATGAATAACATTGATTTTGCTGCTTTTCTACATTTCCTGTAAGACAGGAACAAGACATGAAACATGAACTGTAAAAAAAAAATCTCATTAATTCATTAGGTGCAAAATTGAAAAAAAAGTAAGTTATATAGTAAAAAAATGTAAACAATTTGGCTTGAAAACCTGTGGGGGCATCCCCTGCTCCTCTTTGAATAGTGTCATGAGATCTTTTACATCCACCCAAACAGGCTGGCAGGACCGCAGCTTAACATTTCATCTAAAAGGCGGTGGAGGACTGCTGCCCCAGGGGAGCAGAGATCCAGACCCCCAGCCTGGTCTGAACTTCTAGGTTGGCCCCACAATTCCTGCTGCTCGTGAGGTACCTGCGGTGATCTTATGGAGGTCCTGACTGAAGGCCTGGATGCAGGAACCCCAACTTAGGGAGACACCACTCAGCCCTCTCCCCCACCGCCCCCTCCCCACCACCCCCTTATGTCGATGGATTTGTTGGGGTGAATGGAGGCTCTGGCTGCTGGCCCCCAAACAAGGTCATCCTCAAAACTTTGGCCTGCATACCCCAATCCCAGCTGAGTTTGTAGCCATTCCAGTGGACTTCTGCTGGAATTAGGGCAGGAATCTGCTGGAATAGCTGAAAAATTTGAGACCCTTTATGTTGTAAGGCTGTCTCACTTTACTGGATTAGTCCAGAGGCGTGAACCAATAATCCAGAGAATGTAATTTCAAATCTCAACATGGCAGTTTGAGAATTTAATTCAGTTTAAAAAATCTGGAAATACAAAGCTGGTTTCAGCAAAAGTGACCATGAAGCTGTCAGATTGTTTTAAAAACCTCAATGGTTCACTAATTTCCTTTCGGGAAGGAAAGCTGCCATCCTTACTCAGTCTGGCCTATATGTGATTCCATCCCACACCAATGTGTAATGGGTCAAAGTTCCTTTGCCCAAACATTTCAGATTTCAATGGGCATGATGAAGACCCTCAATAGCATTCTGGATCCATGCATATTTAGGCTTCTGCTCATTACATGTGTTTACAGCATGAATGAAAATAAGGTTAGGGTACAAATCCAGCCAGACCAAGCAGAAATGTTCATTATACAGTTTCCCAGTCCCCACTCGCCTGAATCCCACTGGTGATACAGACACTGCCAGCTGGAAAATCTATGCTCTCAGGTCATAGCTATTAGGTCATAGTTAGAGTTCCAAATGATCTGATTTTGAACAAAACAGTCTAGCTTTTAAAGTGAGCTGTCCAGAAAGTTCTATAAAAAATAGGGGGAGACTTTAAAATACCCATTTTTCGCCTGAAAAACAGGAGACTGACAGTTGACATTCTGGTGGGGACTTTGTGCACCCATTTGCTGGGCTGAATCAACTTTCAGGCATCTCTTTAAATGGGCACCCAGCAGTCTTGCCTAGAACAGGCGAGGGAGGCTGTTTAAATATGCAAATTGGGGTCCTATGCTTGTTGTAAAACTCTGATTGCAAATTTCAAGGAGAAATAGGTGAAGCAGCACAGCGCAAGTCAATCCCATTTCTCCAGGTGCTGAGTGGCCTTAATTGATTCTGCTGTTGCCATTTACAGCTCCTCTAGACCCATTTTTTGTTTCTTTACTTGTCCCATTACCCCTTTGGCCTGCACCATCATACCTTTTGTCATTTAATCACTCCTGCCTTCCGCCCTATCACAGACTATGCCTTTTGTTCTTTCCTCCCCTCCCCTCTTTCCCTGTCTCTTACATCTCTAACTTTTTCTAGTTCTGACGAGAGGTCAACAACCAGAAACGTTAACTCTGTTTCTCTCTCCACAGATCCTGCCTGATCTTGCCCATATAGTCTAACTTTTAAAACAGATCTCCATTTTTTCCCCCATCCTTCTGAGTTTTGTGTGGGAAGACATTCGGTTTGGGCACCGAACAGGCGCCATGTTGCCAATGCCCCCGCAGTGCCCGTCTAATGCAACAATCGGGCGGCCTGAAGCACTTTTAGGTTCAGGTCTCATTAACATTTTCTATCTGTGCTTGATGTCTGCGGTAGATTTCAGCAGCATCAAGTTTATAGATTTCAGCAAAGTAAGTCGACCATATGGCTTGAAATCATTCACACATCACTCCTCTGTCCTTCAGTTCTATGTTTGCATGATTGTGGATCTATGGACATTTCAGAAAAAGTTTAGTGAATAGATTTTGGGGATGTTCAACAAACCACTGACAAATAGAAACAGCACTTGTATAGAATTTGAAAAAAATCACTAATCATTAGTTAATAGTCTAGTGTCTGGAACAGATTGAGATGATTAACAAAATATACCTGTGACAAGAATGGTTTTACATTGATTGATGTTCAATTATTAGTTAAAATACAAATTCACATTCTTCTAAAATACTAAGCTCTTTTTAAAGTATACGATTATAAACAGTCAAACATTTACAGTATTTTTAGCTCATTTCCTTTGCACATTGTAATAAGAGAGTGGAATGCTCAGTATGTTTATGTAGTGATTAGCTAAGACGTACAGATCATACAGATGTGTTGAGTTAGCTTTCTCAGCGGCAGCAGCAGGAAGGGTGCTGCAATTGGCCTCAGTGTCTTTCAGTTAGGGAAAAAAAATCAATCAGATTCCCACTCCAAATTGCTATTGAGAGATGCCTGCCTGCTGCAAGTGCACATGTGTGGAATTTGGATTTGGGCCTCTTAACCGTCACGAAACAGCCTCACGTATGAATAATAGCCACATAGGCAAGATACCGGAGGGTGTTGGAAGTGGACCTAATCCAGGAGCCAATGAATTATGGAGGGGAGAAAACCGACAAAAATAAGTACTGAGAGACTATTTAGTCCTTGCATTGAGCTGCTTGTCTCAGTATAACACAACAACAAAAATAACAACTTGCATTTATATAGCACCTTTAACGTAGTAAAACATCTCAAGGTGTTTGACAGGAGTGTTGTCAAAGAGAATTTGACACCGAGCCACATAGGGAGATATTAGGACAGGTTTGGTAAGTTTTAAGGAGCATTTTAAAGGAGGAGAGAGAGGTAGAGAGGCGGAGAGGTTTAGGAAGGGAATTCTAGAGCTTAGGACCGAGGCAGCTGAAGGCAATGCTGCCAATGACAGAGCGATTAAAATTGGGGATGCGCAAGAGGCCAGAATTGGAGGAGTGCAGAGATCTCGGAGGGTTGTAGGGCTGAAGGAGGTTCCAGAGATAGGGAGAAGCGAGGCCATGGAGGGATTTGAAATGAAGGATGAGAATTTTAAAATTGAGGTATTGCCGAAACGGAAGCTAATGTAGGTCTGCGAGCACAGGGGTGATGGATGAACGGGATTTGATGCGAGTTAGAATATGGGCAGCAGAGTTTTGGATGAGCTCATGTCTATGGAGGCTGCAAGGTGGGAGGCCGGCCAGGAGAGCATTGGAATAGTGGAGTCTACAAGTAACAAAGACATGGATGAGGGTTTCAGCGGCAGATGAGCTGAGGCAGGGGAGACTACTGCAAGATTATAAATTTATTATTTTACTATATGTTGCAATGATACTATAATGTTTTCAATTCAAAGCTTATCTTGGGTATAGCATGCTAATTTGATGGGTCCCAGCCGTCTCATTGAAACCAATCAATAAATCCTCACCAATCTGTTGCAATTCCTTTTTTGTAGGAATCAGCATAGCTATTTTGAAGTTGCTAGTGTTAATGCTGTATGAATGTGATTATATTCACTTGCAGAATATTGAAAACCTTTCTGGAAGTACACTAATCAGAATGGTAAATAACAAAGTAGATGACCAGACTACATTGGATCGGGGTGGGTGGGGGGAGGGGGAAGGGGAGGAGAATATATCTGGTAACTATGTGTAGCAATGTTATAAATGCTAACTATATAGAGCAATATTATAAATGCTTTACAATGTTTATGAATACATTTTAGGAATTAAAATGGATTACTTCTTTAATATTATGAATTATAGCAGTATCCCTTCCAATATTTAAAAAGTCCAATCTGGAGCACATGACTAAAATCTTCTCATTCCGTGATGAAGCGTATTGCCAAGCGATGACAGATTGAATGAAAGAACACAGCGAGCACATGCTGTTTTCTTTGGTCTATAAATAAACTGATAAGGATTTAGAAACCATCATGTAAAAACATCTTGAAAAAATATTGGCTGATGGATGCATTGTGGAAAATTCGTACTGAGAATGTAAAGTGCAGCTATGATTTTGTTTTTAAAAAATGTTGAAATTCCTTTCATTTCACATTGCCAAATAATGGGAGTGAGGGGAGATGATGAGAGGAGGAGGGATTTCTTATGTTAAAGTGCGTTAGAAATTAGGGGTGCCTAAAAATATATATGGTTATGCGAATGAAAGTGTGACGTGAATAATACTGTGTTTAAATGATTGTATTCATGCTCGAGACAAGTAAGAGGTTAATGTATAAGTTATGTTTTACTGGGACTGCGTAAGTTTTGGTTTCCTAGAAGCTTGTATTAAAATTTGAGACAAGTGTTTTTAGTTAGTCAGATTAGATGATGTATAACATTCCATACAGGAGGCCACAGCATGGCCTTGCCCTGCCAGGCTAGCTGTCTGTTGTTTGTAAATTAGGGCTTTGACTTTATATAATGTGGGGGAGAAATTCAGTATCGCCCCATTTGGGGCGCAATTATCGGCCGGGCGCAAAGATTAGCGCCTGCCGTTAATTATCGCCTCCGACAGCAAACTTGACTTTTATCGCCCCTGGAGGTGATTGGAGCGCTAAATCAGGCGCTACACATCTGTCTTAAGGCGCAAAGGCTGAGGAGCGAGGCGCTAACTCAGAGCACGGGCGCAGCGCAGTGCAGGTGCTGTCAGTTAGCGATGGAACACAGACACACTGGCGCTGGACAGTTTTTAAAGGGGAGGGTCGATCTTGCACTCCAGCCACACCCTGCTCATTGGAGCCTTGAATCTCTGCCTGGAGAGACCTGTGCCTAAATCTTCCAGCCAAGGACTATGGAGAGGGTGAGAGAACGAGCTCAGCGCTTCAGCGAGCAGGCCTTGGATGCTCTGGTTGGCGCGGTGGAGCGCAGAAGATCTATACTCTTCCCTGAGAGTGGCAGGAGGCCTTTGCCGCGAGAGTACAGAAGAGTGTGGAGGGAGGTGGCTCAGCACGTCTCCTCCAGGAGCATGGTGACCAGGACCCATACTCAATGTCACAAAAAGTTCAACGACCTCACTCGGGTCGTCAGGGTGAGTGGCTTTTTTTCAATACCTCTCCATCCCTCCATCTCAACCTCACTTTATGGCCAGAGGGTCTTAAAACCCCAATGCCCAACACTCATCCAACACCTATGGCCCTCTCATGAAACACAGATGCACATTCCACACTTTGCATACAGTAAGGGCTATTCACCTATGGGAGGCACATCAGGCAAGACCATGGCTGCATACAGTAAGGGCTATTCACCTATGGGAGGCACATCAGGCAAGACCATGGCTGCATACAGTAAGGGCTATTCACCTATGGGAGGCACATCAGGCAAGACCATGGCTGCATACAGTAAGGGCTATCTACCTATGGGAGGCACATCAGGCAAGACCATGGCTGTATATTTACTCAGACGCCGTCCTTTTTCTTGCAGGCCAAGCTATCTCATAATAGGAGACAGCAGCAACGGACGGGTGGAGGGCGGCCTCAGCTGCAACCCCTCAGCTATCTTGAGGCGCGCGTCCACAGGATTGGGGCAAGCCGGGTGATCGGTCCCGTCGCCACTGGAGACGCCGACCCCGTTCTGGACAGCAATGGTAAGGTCATCACCTTTTTGTCCTCTCTCCTTCCACTTGTCCCTCACAACACCAGCCTTTGACACTTTCAATTCAACTTACTAAATCGCTGCACTCATTCCTCCCTTACTGCCCCCCTGTCCTCACGCTAAAGCCACTCTTGTACCTCCCCGCTTTCAGATGGTGATTCACCAGCTGAGGAGACAGGCCCTCAAGCTGCCAGTGGGAGTGAAGCTGCAGGCGAGGAGGAAGATGAAGGTGGAGCAACAGCGCCACCCTCTCCCGAGGAAGCCCATGCCCACACTGGGAACACGCCTTCCCTGGAGGGGAGCAGGGGGGAAGGGTCTGATGAGGGTGAAGCTCCAGGACCCAGCGGGCTGCAGCAACGCGATGGGGGTAGGGAAGCTCGGGGGCCTTCTCCCCAGAGGGAGAGTATGCAGCAAGTCCTACTGCACTGGACGCAGAGGAGGAACGGCTGATCACTGAAATGAACACCCAGGACATGCACACTGAGCTCATGGGTGCAGTGGGAAGGGTGCCCGAATGCATTGAATCACTGGCAAGGAGTGTGGAGCACTTCGCTGTAGCACAGGCGAATGCCATGCAAATGTTTAGTACTGCAATTCAGGCACTGGCTGCCATGACCCCATCTCTGACAGCTCTCATGCAGACTCACGTTGAGGCCACGCGAGCACTGACTGCTGCCATCCTCGCTGGTTCGGATACATTTCCCCAGGGCTCTCACTGCGCCGCAGCAGGCCAGCAATCTGTGCTCCAGCAGATTGCTCCGGATGCTGAAGTGCTTCCCCGTGGGAGTGCCAGTGTGTCGGTCGAGCAGGGAGTTGCTGTCCTCTCTCAAGATGACAGCATTCCTGCTGCCACCACTGTCACTTCTCCACTGCACTTGCCACCGCCTGTAGGACAGATTGCTGCCGCTCATGCAGAGTTGGTGCAGTCTGCAGCCGGGCCCTCCAGGCCCAGAGCTGGTCGAGGCCGTCCTTCAAGGGCATCTGCAGTCTCAGGTTCTGACAATCAGCAGCCTTTCACCAGCCTTGCTGCAGCCACTGGGGTCCCATTACGGAGGAGCAGTAGGGTGGGAAGGGGGGAAGTGCGCAAGGGAAGGAGATCACCCTCGATGGGCAAAAAGTAGGAGGTGTGACAAAATGCTGGTCATTTTTTATTAAAGGCCGAGGTTCGTGTTTAAACTTTTGTTTAGTGTTTTGGACATTATCTCCAGGTTGTGAGAACCAGTTATGTTAATGACTGTTTTTTTGTGTTTCTTTCTATTAGTTTGTCATGAAGAAATGACACACACAGAGTTTGTAAAATAAATAAGTTTTTGTATTCAAAATGTACATGTTTGGTCTTTGGAATCATTGCTGCCTTGGCCGGCTTAGGGGTTGCGGGTTGGCTTCATTCATGTTGTTCTCAATGGCAGAAGCCATTTCCTCAGCAGGGGCCTAGAAGCGGCTTGCTATCAGCCGTTGACGGACAGCCCTTGCAGTTTCACCATTGTGGGCCGCCCTCCCGCCTTGGTGCTGCTGATGATCCTCCTCCTCCTCTTCCTCTTCCTCTTCCTCCTCCTCCTCTGGAGGTGCTCCAAGGCCTGGTGGCATTGGCTGGGTCCTGAGGATTGCCAGGTTATGCAGCATGCTGCACACAACTACGAAGTGGGAGACTCGCTCAGGCGAGTACTGCAGGGCTCTCCAGAATGGTCCAGACAGCGGAACCGTTGCTTCAGCACGCCGATTGTGTGCTCAATGATGTTCCTGGTAGCTTGATGGCTCTCGTTGTACCGCAGCTCAGCAGGGGTGTTGGGCGTACGGAGCGGTGTCATCAGCGAGGTGCTCAGTGGATATCCCTTGACCCCGAGAAGCCAACCAGCTGGCTGATGCGGTGCCTGGAAAAGTTCTGCCACAGTAGTCTGGCGCAGGATGAATGCATCGTGGCAGCTGCCAGGATAGTGGGCATTGACAGCGAGTATCAGCTGTCTGTGGTCACAGACTAACTGAACGTTTAAGGAATGGAACCGCTTTCTGTTGCGGAAATCCTCGGCATTCTCATGCGGTGCACGCAAAGCCACATGCGTGCAGTCAATGGCGCCCTGCACCATGGGGAAGCCCGCTATCCTAGCAAAGCCCATTGCGCGTTCTTGCTGCTTGTCCAGGGTCATGGGGAAAGAGATGTACTCTCGTCTCCTTTTAAAGAGGGCATTTGTGACCTGACGGATGCAGCAATGCACTGCGAACTGGGAGATATTGGCGATGTCCCCAGTAGCTGATTGAAATGAGCCAGTGGCATAAAAGTTCAGAGCCACTGTGATCTTCACTGCCACCGACAGAGACGTCCTGGACCTCAGTTGAGGCTGCAGATCTGGCTGCAGCAGGTGGCAGAGCTCAGTGACTACCTCCTTGCTTAAGCGCAGCCTTTGCAAACACTGCTCCTCAGACATATTAATATATGAGAATTGTTGGCGATATACCCTGGGAGGGTAAGGTCTCCTGTACTGAGGCCCTCCTCCATCTGGCCATGATTGCCACTCTCTCTCTGCGTCTCTGTGTCCTCCGATTCTGGTGGCGCAGGACGACGCCCCCAATCAGTGCAGCCTCCAAAGTCTCTTGGCAATCAAAGTTATGAAGGTCAAAAACCAAAGTAGCTGCAAAGTTATGATCAGTAGCCAAAACTACCTCACACAGCGTTGACTCAATGCAGAAGTCTCTCTCTCTCTCCGAATCTCTCTCTCTCTCTCTCTCAGAACGAGTGGTGCAAAAATGTCTACCACAGAGAAAGACAGGAAGAGGCCCCCTTTAAATAGCGCCCCCCCAGCCCCACAGCGACTGGGGAACATTCCAGTCTTCCGGTCGTTGGTTGCGCCAGGTGGAAAGGATGGGGGCGCCACTCAATTTCCGCTCCGGGGCACCACAAGGGCGTTGCCCCCTCGTATGACGTCAAGATCTGCATGCGCAGGGGATCGGGACGGTAATGTTTAGCACCGCCGCAAAATGTTGTTAATTTCGCGAGCGGCGCAAACATCGCTGCGCCCGGGTGCTAGTTGCTTTGCGCCCCATTAACGCTCTCTTAAGGCGCTAACGGGAGGCGCAACCAACTGAATTTTTCCCCCTGTATCTTTAATTTGGCCAATGAAGGCCAAACCTATGTTTGTTCCATTATTACTAATAACCATATTATAATGCTAAGGTAGGAATTGGAGTTCATTTAACAGAACTGCTTGCAAAGATAACTAAAAGTTAATTAGTATAAAGGACATAGACTAGAAGGAATTTATGGGAGTCAAGGTATCATCTCAGGATGGAATACTCTGTTAGATTAAGGGGAGATAGTTTGGATGGCAGCTGGTTGAGCAGACAGCTCTAGCTTGGGGCCTCTGTTTTAATGGCCCAAGTTTGTGCCTGGCACATTCACTGGCTGCACTAGGGGGGACAAGACAGGACGAGATAAAAGACTATGGGGGAAAAATTCGGTTGCTTTGCGCCCCACGTTAGCGCCCTAACGGGGTGCAAAGCAACTAGCGCCTGGGCGCGGCGCTGCCAATGCCTCCCGCAAAATTCAGCGGGAGGTTAGCGGCGGCAGTAATCGCCTGTGCGCAGCGCCCCGCTCGCGATCTTTGGTAGCGCCCCCTGACTTACCACCGGACGTTATGTCCGACTGGGTCAGGGGGGCCTACCTGCAGCCGGGGCGGTGCTAGTTAAAGGGGAGGTGGCGGGCGGTCATTTTTGTTGATGGCCACCTGCCAGCACCTGCCCCCGTTGCTGTTCCCGGCCCCCGTGAAGCCCCCCCACGGAGTGCCGGCTGCTCTCCGTGAGCCCGGCACTCCTCTTGAGTGCCGGGCTCGTTTGCCGGCAATACTGATCCCTGGTGGCCCAGCTGGGCGCCGGGACACACTGCGCCAGGCCCCTCCTCTTTAATAAGGGGAGCAAGGCCTGCAGTACCGTGGTGCAATGTGCCGCAGCGCCTGGCGCTGTGGCACGTAGCGCGGCGATATTACCTCGCTGCGCCCCAAGAGGGACGGCAGGCGCTTCCAGTAGCACCCCTCCTCCCTCTCGAGGCACTACCTGGGAAAATCGGCCACGGGGGTCCTAATTTTTTTTGGGGCGCTAAAAGTAGACTCAATTTCCCCCCTATAGTTTTGGAAGGAAAGGGCCGGATGAGATAAGGGAAGACAGTCCCTCTAGATGCTGTAAGGCCATGATAGGTCAAGTACAGAAAGCATCTGTAATAATTGTGAGAAGACCCCTGACAGGTGGGAGATAACAGGAGGGTTGACCCTTTTTCCATAGTTTAGACAAAAAACTCAACATGCCATTGGGTACCTTGTTTTAAGGGGAACCTCTATAGGTTAAATGGTCCTGTCCATATTCTACCTCAGGCCCACCCCTAAAAAGAGAATAAAAGGAAGACCTAAAGAACCCTTAGCTCAGACTGTGGAGCGAGGGGCTCCCAAGAGTGAAATCGGTGGTCTAACACTCTTCCGAGGGTGGACCCATTCTGACCCTAGTCTAACACTCTTGGGTAGTTCAGAAAAAGAGAGAGACGCACGTGAGACAAGAAGGAGAGCAAATAAGAAGAGTTGTTCGTGCACGCCAGCCGTCTATCCGATCGGGTCCAGTACCAGCTGCTTGTCACGGTTATATGTTTTTGCTGTATAACTAGTGTGTTATATTCCGTCCTAAATCCGATTAAACACAATATACCCACCATATTGGTTTGCACTTGATCCTGATTATTTGAAGTACCAGAGGTACAAGATGCACTGCAGCAACTCGCCAAGGCTTCTTCGGCAGTACCTCCCAAACCCGCGACCTCTTCCACCTAGAAGGACAAGGGCAGCAGGCGCATGGAAACACCACCACCTCCAAGTTCCCCTCCAAGTCACACACCATCCTGACTTAGAAGTATATCACCATTTCTTCATTGTCTCTGGGTCAAAATCCTGGAATTCCCTCCCTAACAGCACTGTGGGAGTACCTTCACCACACGGACTGCAGCGGTTCAAGAAGGCGGCTCACCACCACCTTCTCAAGGGCAATTTGGGATGGGCAATAAATTGCTGGCCTTGCCAGCGACACCCAGATCCCATGAATGAAATTTAAAAAAGCTAAGTTAATCTCTACAGCACATTGTATTTCTTAAACCCAAATCAGTTGACATCCTTTTCTATATTTATTTATCAGCATAGAAGTAGATCACTATTTTGGACAATAGATTGTCCAGGACTGGATGATTTATGATAATTTCATTGTTGTACAAACAATTTCATCTGTGTCTGTTCTGTGGTTACATTGGTTTCGTAGTTGGCAATAACAGCAGGATGTTAATGTATTTCTCAATACTCCTTGCATTTTTTCTGAGTTTAAAAGTTGTCTAAACCTGTGAAAGGCAGCTGCAAATAAGTCTGCCCATTATGTAACTGGAGAAAGGGAAAGAGCAAGTTTAGCTGTTTCACAATTGGGTTTTACTGACTTTTTAAATTGAGAAAGCTAGGTGAAGGTATTTGTTGACTGGGATATATCTACTCTGGTTTGGGCAAGGTTCTCTCAGACACAGTATAGTTTAAGGTATAACTTAATTAGGTCAAAATCCACAAAAGCTTAGTAGAATGTTACAGTTATCGATTGATCAGAATGCTATAATACCTATTCCATTAAAACTTACAAGTATCACATATTTACAATCCGGGACACCTCCGCTGGCTCAGTGATGATTGTCCGTTCTGCCAAGATGCCGACTAGCTAGCCTTATTCAGCTTAGTTATATGGTTTGCTGATGGAGCATACACGGTGGTTCTATTGTATGATCAGGCTTATATGACTTTCTATATAATGGGATTATGGCTGAGCAGACCATTAACAGTTTCATCTCTTACCCCAAATTTCAAGCATGAGTTTTAATTTTCATTACCCTATATCACATCAGCAGAAATCCTATTAACTGTTTCCTGGAAACAAAGGAGCCTTTCACATACAAAGATTTGGCAACATTTGTGGCTTAGTTCTCAACAAGAAAGCTAGGTGAAGGTTTAAGATACATAGTGCAGGGCACCCCTAAAAATTGGAACAAGTAGGATCGGTGAGAAGGTAAATAAAGAAGAACTAATTAGGTGATGCCAAACTTGGGGTTTGAAAGTCTGTAGATTTTAGGAGTAATGGAAGAGAGAAGTAAAGTATTCCACAATTTTGAAATTCTGCAAATTGGTTGGAACGGGTAGGCCCGAGGCAGAGCCTATATTGGGGCATATTTACTGGCGAGCTGGTCCCTCCATCATCGGCGTACTGTGGCTGCAGTGCGGACCATCTACAAGATGCACTGCAGCACCTCCCAAACCCGTGACCTCTACCACCTAGAAGGACAAGGGCAGCAGACGCATGGGAACACCATCACCTGCAGGTTCCCCTCCAAGTCACACACCATCCTGATTTGGAAATATATCGCTGTTCCTTCATCGTCGCTGGGTCAAAATTCTGGAACTATGCATACACACTCTGCCGTTCACAGTCTTTTGTAATATTCTTCATTACTTCAGGCAAGTAACGCTTTTCATTATTTCAGTGCTGTCACCCTCCCAAGGAATACCCAACATCCTCCTTGTATAATGCACTTCAAAGCCTCTACTGGTATGCCTTTCATCAGTGTCTAGCTCTCATCACCTTAGAAAAGTGTTTATTGGTAAACGTTTTACATCCCATAGTATGTCCTTTCATCTCCAGAGCAGAACAGTTTCCATAGTCCACGAAAGACACTTTCAGGTAAAGAAATTGGTCTCTTCATCTATTTTGTGCTTTTACTGAGCATACAATTTCATAGCATATAAACTCGTCCACTACTTGCACCTCCACCTCTTCTGTTTCCATTTTCTTCCTTAACCCTTTGGTGCCCTTTTTCATACTAAAGACATAAATTGAAGATCTGTGGTATCTATATAAAGCTGATGTTGAGTTTAATTATATTAAGTACACTGTTTCCAGTTTATTTTTCTGAATTCATCAAAATGCTATAAATTATGTGAGTTGCAAGGCCATATCTCAGCTTTAAAGCTACCAAGAAAAACATGATTTGGACAGACTGGCATTTGTGTTATTTTTCACATCATCCTTAGAAAGCCACCGTACTAGGGAATTAGTCTTCATTTTATGGGACCATTCCACCCAGCGAATATAGCTTCTGTCACATGTAGAAATGATGTAAAGTGGTTTATAACAACAGATAAATGTTCAAATTCTGGCACAGCTGATCATAGTAACGTACTGAATAATGTATGATTTTTCTCACCAGGGTGCAACTGTATGTGGTGAGTCTGCTAGTAATTAACAGTGAGTGTAAAATTTAGTCAATTGAATTTACAAAGCAAAAGTTGTTTGGATATTTAATTCGCTTTTAAAATCAATGAACTCAAAGTTGTATTTATATCAACCCATCTTAGCAACCAGCTCAAAATAAAAACATTAATAAGCAGCACCAGTTCATAAGACCTGCAATTTAAACAAAAATGTTCTGGATTTGGACACCAAGACAGAGCATGAATGCAACCATTAGTTTCATCATAACAACTGCACATAAGCCAATTTAACTATAAGGGTAGGACCTCCGTCCATCCCTCCTATCCTCCTCAGCCCCAACCCATTCTCCTGTGTAAGGGCTCATTAAGTATGCACAGCAGATGCCCAGCAGAATTCTGCTGTCCAGGTGCCCACCTGTGCAAAGGCAGAGACTCCTGTCGGTGCTGCAGTGGAGATACTGCTGCAGCAGAAGATCTGGTGAGGGACCATAGAGGGGCAGAAATGAAGACCACCTAAAGGCTTCAGCAGAGAGCATAGCCTTCAGACGTTAAACTGAGGCTGCCCTGCTCTCTCAGCTGGATGTTAAAGATCCCATGGCACTCTTTTGAAGAAGGGCAGGGGAGTTCTCCCGGTGCCTGGTTTATTTATTTCTCAACCATTACACAAAAAACACAACCTGACAGAATAGACATAAAGGAGAAGGTGGCTTATTAAACTCATGGTTAATCCACCAAAACCCACTTAAGCCTCACCTTTTTTTTGGTAAATCATGTAAATGTAAACATCTCAGTGGCTGCTTTGAACATGGCTGTAACACAATTATCTGCTGTTTTGAAAGGAATGTTTGCCTAATACATTTATTCTGTGAGATAAACCGAGACTGGGTGCATTTTACTTAAGCTTATGTGCTCCTTGACATAAATGTTATTAATATTTAATGCCATTTTATCTTGAACTGCAAAACTTATCATACATTGAACAGATGTGGTTGTTTGATCATCACCTTGACTGCTTCATAGCAATGAAAATATCTGGGTGCCATTCAAAACAAATCAAGGTAAGGTTATTATTAATGCACTTGCATCCTCAATCTTTGATGTCCAGTCAGTAGAGAATAATGACTTTTCAAAACAAGGATAGAAAGCTTACAATAAAAGCTACAAAGCATGAAAAATTGTAAACACAATATCCAATATTGCGTACAAAATGAAATCTAAAGCCTACGGCTTTGAAGTAAAACAATGTTTACAGTTTGGGTTATTTTACCCAACACACGAGAAATTCAATCCACAACGTTCAGTTTCTGGGAATGGTGTTAAATTCAAACAAAATGTATGCCCAGAATGGTTCTTTAAACATACCACATCAATTTAAGACAAATTCCAGTTGAGATTTGCACGTAATATATTGGAATGGTTTAATTCATGTGAGTTTAAATGCCAGGAGCCCACAGCTATGAGGGCCAAACAAGTTTAACTGTCAGCTCAACTGGCCAATCCCCAATCACAGAAAGCGAGGTGAGGGTCAGAAGTAATGTTTTTGGCTTCCTGTCCAGTTAAGAAAAGACAAACAGTCCACAGAAATCTGGAAAAGAAGTCAGACACCGAGAGTAAGAATTTTCTGCTTAAGTTTTATGAGGCATGTCAAAAGTAAATTGAAATTCAGTCTCAGCATTATTCTGTTATTCACATATTATATATAAAATAAGTTGGTTTATAATTGGCCATATCTCCCTAGAGGGCTGATCAGTCCATCTTGCAGAAGGTAGGAGAAATGCATGTGGCAGCACATGTGAGGTTACAGTATACAGTACACACAAGGGATCTCACTGTTATCATTGCCCCTCCCACTGGGTCAACAATCCTATGACTAGATATCAGGTAATAAAGGTAAACTATGGATCATAGGGGACTGGTGACACTAAACTTGACAGAAGTGCAAACCCAAAATTTGTAACAACCTAGGTTTTAACAGTTAATCTCTGATTGAGGGATGGTCACCACATTCTCCTCTCCTGAAAAGGTGGAAACTACCTGGCTATTGGAAACCATCATGCCATCAGACCAATATATGCGAGTTTGTGGTGGGGTCGAAGACGATGGCTTCATTCTTCCCAATGTTTAACTGGAGGAAATTATGGCTCATTCAAGACAGGATGTTGGAGAAGTAGTCTGACAACACAGAGGGTCAAGAGAGATGGTGGAACGGTAGAGGTAGGTGTTGTCAGCTTACTTGTGGAAGGTAATCCCATGTCTTCAGATGATGTCCCCAATGGGAACCAGATAGATGATGAAGAGGAAGGGGCAAAGATAGATCCTTGGGGTCATAGAGCAGGGCAGGACTGGGAGCTGAATATTCCTGGTTACAAAATATTCAGGTGAGATCGAGCTTGAAAAAAGGAAGGAGGGGTTTCATTGTTATCAAAGATTCCACTGCAGTACTAGAATATAGAAGTATAAACGTACTTAAAATTAATCAAAATGCATAATTTTAAATGTAAAATTCAAAATTTTCTGGGAAGCATGCCCCAGACCCCACCTAGAAATGCACCACTGGTTTTGTGCATTCAGCTTTTATATTTTATGCATTTGCATTTCTTTTTCCTCCAATACAGGTGAAGGAAGTTTTGATGTACCTACAACTTAAGTTACAAAACCTGCTTGACTACTCGTTTTCAAACATCATGGGTTTATAATCAGGGCCATTCTTGAGTTGTGAGCTGTCAGTTTTTTTGAAGCTGTTGGACTGCTTTTGATTTCTAAGTTGGCATGTGTGTTAAGCAGGGATCGGTCCTTGGACCCCAGCTATTCACAATATATATTAATGATCTCGACAAGGTAACTAGATGTAATATCTCCAAGTTTGCAGACGACACAAAACTGGGTGGGCGTGTGTGCTGCGAGGAGGATGCCGAGAAACTCCAGGATGATTTGGACAGGTTGGGTGATTGGGTAGAAGCGTGGCAGATGCAATATAACGTGGATAAATGCGAGGTTATCCACTTAGGTGTCAAAAACAGAAAGGCAGATTATTATCTGAATGGCAATAGATTGGGAGAAGGGGAAGTGCAACGAGACCTGGGTGTCCTTGTGCACCAGTCGCTGAAGGTAAGCATGCAGGTGCAGCAGGCGGTTAAGAAGGCAAATGGTATGTTGGCCTTCATAGGGAGAGGGTTTGAGTACAGGAACAAGGATGTCTTCCTACAGTTGTACAAGGCCTTGGTGAGACCACACCTTGAGTACTGTGTGCAGTTTTGAGGAAGGATGTTCTTGCCATGGAGGGAGTTCAGCGAAGATTCACAAGGCTGATACCTGGGATGGCAGGAATGACGCATGAAGAGAGATTGGGTCGATTGGGCTTATACTCGCTGGAGTTTAGAAGAGGGGATCTAATTGAAACTTATAAAATTCTGACAGGACAGGACAAACTAGATGCAGGAAGGATGGTCCCGATGATCGGGGAGTCCAGAACCAGGGGTCACAGTCTAAGGATAAGGGGTAAGCCATTTAGGACAGAAATAAGGAGGAATTTCTTCACCCAGAGAGTGGTGAACCTGTGGAATTCTCTGCCACAGAAGGCAGTAGAGGCCAATTCATTAAATAGATTCAAGAAGGAGTTGGATATATTTCTTAAGGCTAAAGGGATCAAGGGATATGGGGAGAAAGCAGGGACAGGGTACTGAATTTGGATGATCAGCCATGATCGCATTGAATGGCGGAGCAGGCTCGAGGGGCCGAATGGCCTACTCCTGCTCCTATCTTCTATGATTCCATGATTCTAAGTACAATGTTGCACTACATCATGCAGCCTGCAAATATGTGGATGATTAATTCAGCAATTGTTATTCAATGAAATATAGGAGCCTCCTGTAAGGTAGTCAGTTGGTTGAGCACAAGGAATATTGTAAGAGCATAGTTTTTGGGTCATGTGAATAAAAGCCTGTGAATTAAACACAACAGTAATTATCATTTTGTTAAATTGGACCATATCTATTTTTGCTAGAAAAAGGAACCGATATTCATGAAATAATGAAGCAACTCTAAGGTCTTTTGTTGACATGTTAGAGAAAAAATTGCAATTAGTCCTCTGCAAATAATGAATTTATTTTGAAGTGCAGTGTCTGTCATTAGGCAAATGCAACAGACAAATAAGATGAATGACCAATTAGTCTGTTTTATTTTGGTGATATTGGTTCAGGGAGAACTTCCTGTTCTTCTTTAAATAATGTCATGGGTTTGTTTACAACCTGCTAAAGCCTCTGAAAAACAGCACTTCCAACAAAAACAGCACTGGCTAAAATAAACAAGAATTGTAAATCTTAATTATGTGGGCCTTGAACCCAGGCTCTCTGACTCAGAGAGCAGATACTACTAGCTCAGCTAAGCTGACAATGTTCAGAGGTGCTTTGTGTCAAACCAGTATAGAAGAACTGGAAATTAGATTCCACCCATATATAATGGGTGAAAAATCTATCACATAATTTTTTAAATATTCGTTCCTGGGATGTGGGCGTCACAAGGCCAGCATTTATTGCCCATCCCTAATTGCCCTTGAGAAGGTGGTGGTGAGCCGCCTTCTTGAACCGCTGCAGTCCGTGTGGTGAAGGTACTCCCACAGTGCTGTTAGGGAGGGAGTTCCAGGATTTTGACCCAGCGACGAAGTGAAAGAATATATGAACTAAACTCAGTTTGAGAGAATAAAAAAACATTGCAAATGTTGGAAACTTGAAGCAAAAGCAGAAAATGCTGCAGTGATGAAGGATTACAACTGAAATATTAACCTGCCTTTTATCTTTACAGATGCATTTTCAGCATTTTTATGTTTGTGTTTCAATTTGAGGAATAACTTCTTCGCTCTCAGGGTCATAGGCATGTGGAATTAAGGGCCACCTAATGCAGTGTATTGAAACATTTAAAAAGTAATTGAATCTTTCAAATCTTTCAATTCTGAGCACCAAATATCATATTCTTGAGCATACTTAGACCATACACAATGCTAGAATTGACTGGCAACAACAGAACAGCTGAAGCAGATAAACTACAATCCCAGACTATAACCCCTATTACTCCACAGATCCATGAGCTATGAGATCCAAAGTTCCCCAGCAGTAGGCTGTTCAAATTACTGGTCACAAGATGTTTTTCTCTGTGCTTCATGCATAAATACAGTAAATACAAGATAGGTTTTTAAATTATTAACTGTGGGCCCAAAATGCCAGGATCCATGCTCTGCTGCTGGCAGTATAGTAGAGTGAGACTCCTGTCTAAAGACAGTTGAAGATGTAGATTCTAGCCCTGATTTTAACCTAACCCTGCCCAGTGGGAACGGGGGGGGGATCGGTTCAGACGCCCGTTTTAAAGCCTGCTCTATTGTACGCTCCATTGACTAACCTGCCGGGCGAGCTAGGATAAAATTGAGGCTTCAGTTCCAAACCTCAGGGACAGGTTGATTTTAGTAAGTGAGTCGACCTGTAAAGGCATCTGCCCTGAGGTGCTGCTGAAACATGGGAGCCGCATCCTGCTGCACTGATTGAGGAGCCCGAGGTCCTTAATGAGCTGAAGATGAATGATGAAAAATGTTTAATATTGGGCAGGGAATTTAAGGGAGAACACAATGGGGGAATCCCTGTAGGATCGATTATCATTGTCTTTGAACATATCTGGGGCCTTTACTAGGCCAACAATGGAATCCACACATGCTCTCAGCAAATGTGGCTTCTGCTGGGCCTAAGGTATGCATACTGGCATTCTACGGAATTCTTGGGATGGCCCAAAACACCCCCATAATTGTCCCAAAGGTGGATAGGGAGGAGAAGTTATTGGTGGGTGAAAGATACTCCCCACCTCAAGTAATTTAGGATTCAGCGTTTCATCGGCAGAATCCTGGCAGATCTGCGTTTTGCCCCAAATTCCTGCCGTCTCCCATAGGCGATTGTACTCTGAACTGTGCCCTCTTCCAGCCTAGGAATTTCAGCCCCTATTACCATTACATAAAAAGGAGAAAATGCTTAGTTCCAATGCATTGCATCATTTATGCAATGAATAGACCAGGCCAGACATGAGACACACTTACGTCACCTCCTGTGTATTATGCGGTATAAATGTCGTGACCTGAATTGTTTCCTCTAATTCCTCCTTTCAGAATTGACTTTCTTCCCATAAATTTATATGCAAAATAGAAGTAATTAACAGCTGGATATGATGCACTGGAAAAGCTCCCTTAAATTTAAGGCTCTTTGGTTATAATGTGTGCCTATGGTAGGGCCTTTACAAAACTATCATATGTCAGTGCGCACACAAACTGATGATAATTTCAGCACCAGACTTTTTTCTTTATTCGTTCATGGGATGTGGGCGTCGCTGGCAAGGCCAGCATTTATTGTCCACCCCTAATTGCCCTTGAGACGGTGGTGGTGGTGAGCCGCCTTCTTGAACCGCTGCAGTCCATGTGGTGAAGGCACTCGCACAGTGTATTGAAGCCATTTCTTAACTGTTTTACTTAATTTGTTGTCTTTTTTTTCCCTGTTGGCACTCAAATTCCCATGAGCCTTTGTGCCAGCTGCTTTAATGTTGTTTTTGTGCCCAGATAATTCCCAGTACTAGCAGTGCAAAAACACCCCTTACAGTCGGACTCATTACTAACACTGAGCAGCTGATTCCTGCACAATCAGCACCCCTATACAGAACATTTGGCAGTAGTGTGGTGGGAGAGATCACATTGCACAGGCGCAAAACATGCAGGATAACTATGATATGCCAGTGAAAATGATTTTTAACACCAGGAATATAAACATGACTCACTCAGCCATTAAGTGGATGAATTTTTATATGAATAAGGTTATGGGAAATGAAACAGAAAACTTGACACACACACACACACATTGATGTTTTCCTATCTTGCAACATGTCAGTGGATTGCAATTAGGCAAAGTTTAACTCAGTAGGGATGCATCATCTGGTGCCTTCTCTTACAGGGAGGGTAATGCTAAAAGTTCAGGAAGGATTGGGCACCCAAGATGCTAGTCAAACAAAATGTTAAAGTCAGAGAAAAATATACAAAGACATCCAGTGAGCCAGTGGACACTTTCTATTGATACTCAGGGATCACCTGGATGCAAACTAAAGCTGCAATTATAGGCAAACAGGCAGAGGAAACACTTTCTGCTAATCCCACGGATGCTGGACCTGTGGATACAAGAGAGAGTTCTGTTTTAAAGTAGACTAGTGGGACTGTGTAATTGGGCAAAGCCCAGCCCTACTGGCATACAATTGTCTCCTCTTAAATGGACAACACTAAAAGCTCAGTGGAGAATGGCCCACCAAACATGGTTTTAAACAAAAGTTACCAAAAAAAAACCAAAATTCAATCAAAATTGTAAAATCAGTATACCATGAAGGCTCTTGATAGAAATAAAATTAAGAGAAAAGCTTCAGAAATGGCTTTACAATGCAGTTCAGTGCCTAGCAACCTGAAATGCCCAATTTATATGGACATATAAAGGAAACATTGTGAAATGGGGAAAATTATGAAAAATCCTGATCAGGAAATCAGAACAAATGTAAAATGGATGGCTACCTAGTGCAATGGATCTCTACCCAATTTTGTCTTACATTTTGTCTGAGAAATGGGCATTCCTGACCAGAAAATCTAATCTAGTGAGTAATGAGAGATCCCACAGAGACAGTGCAAATTGAGACATCTACAAAGGCAGTGAAATGTGAGATACTTTACAGACAATGACATATGAGAAACCCCATAGTGATAATGAACAAAGAGTCACTCCACAGAGCCAATGAAATAGGAGACACTCCAAGAGACATAGGAAATTGAGACACTCCACAGAAATAATGTCCTGGGATTTCCTCGGAGTCGCTCCCGCTCCACTGCTGTAACTTCGCCGGCAGTGTGGTGGAATTGTGCAGCAGGTCCAAGGAATTTCCAGGCCAATGAGACATCAGATGCTCCACAGAGGTGGTAAGAGGTGAGAAAACTCACAAAGCTATCAAGATGAGCCCCCCACAAAGACAAGTGATGAAATGAGAAACCCCATAGAGATGCCCCAGATTCCTGGTAGGATTTCTGGGGGGAGGAACAATGTTGCTACTGTGGCTTCAGGCATGGCAGTAGTGGAGCAAGGCTCGATACCTCTGGGGCAGTTGAAGAAAGCCACAATTTTTTTTCAAATTTTAAACTTGACCCTTTGGTCAACAATCGATTGCCTTCTAATCAATTGCATTTGGCTTGCAAGCCATTCCAAATTTAACCCTACCCCAACCTCCTTAGGACTGTTGGACAATGGAATACAACAGTGTTCTAACACAGCATTGTGAGACATTAATGAGGAAAAGTACATCAGATAATGTGTTTCCATTATTTACATCAATTTAGAATATATCTGCCTAAAGTGGCTGGGACCAGCAGGAAACAGCTCTCCAGCTGACTGCCTTTCCAGCCCACCCAAGACAATCCAATAAATTGTAGCAAGGTAGAGGAATATCCACCCTGAGATGTGCTACAGTGATAATGAGAAATAAGATGCCTACAGTGGCAGTGAGAGTTAAAACACCCCACGCAGATAACAATAAAAACAACTTGTATTTATATAGCACCTTTAACATAGTAAAATGTCCCAAGGCGTTTCACAGGAGTGTTATCAAACAAATTTGAGCCACATAAGGAGATATTAGGACAGGTGTCAAAGTTTTGACTTCCGAGTAAGACTCTTTAAACAATATCGTCAAAGAAGGCTTTATTATTATATTTTACTTGCAAGGAGAATGCAACCATAGCCCAATTAGCTACGATGACAGACTGAAAAAAATCACAGAAAATGGAGTATTCTTATACACTGATAATACAATCTTTCCATATCACATGACATGTTGTTTAAGGTAAGCTAAGTTAAAAGTTAAAAAACACATAAGAAATGCCTTACGGTGAGACTAACTAATCTCTACAAAATGGAGTCTATCTATCTGTTCTTCTCTCACCAAGGCCAAGGCGCTTGGTTGTTTACTTCACTAGCCCTTGGTTATCTCAATTTAATTAGGAGAAGCCTGTTATTTCTTTAAAGTTTCAGACTTTGCTGACAGCATAGTCTGAAACTTTAAATTTGTTTTTCATGAGAAACATAACAACGGATTCTTGCTTTCCAAACAAGTCAAAGTCGGCCATTTTGTATCATTCTTTGTTCAAGGAAGCCATTTTGTGTCCAAGACAAAAACTGCACTTCCACACAGGGGACCAAAAGCTTGGTCAAAAAGGTAGGTTTTAAGGAGAATTTTAAAGGAGGAGAGGGAGGTAGAGAGGTTTGGGGAGGGAATTCCAGAGCTTAGGACCTAGGTGGCTGAAGGCAAGGTCATGGTGGAGCGATGAACATCAGGGATGCACAATAGGCCAGAATTGGAGGAGTGCAGAGATCTCGGAGGATGTTACTGAGATAGGGAGGGGCGAGGTCTTGGAGGGATTTGAAAACAAGGATGAGAATTTTAAAATCGAGACGTTGCCAGACCGGGAGTCAATGTAGGTCAGCGAGCACAGGAGTGATAGGTGAGCGGGCCTTGGTGTGATTTAGGATATGGACAGGAAACGGAGTTTTGAATGAGCTCAGTTTACAGAGGGTGCAAGGTGGGAGGCCGACCAGGAGAGCATTGGAATAGTCTAGAGGTAACAAAGGCCTGGTGAGTGCTTCAGCAGCAGATGAGCTGAGGTAGGGGCGGAGATGACTTTCAGTGAGAGGGAGAGAGAGCAAGAGAACTGAAATGCAACTAATAAGTATTTTGTATATTTTCTATGGATCCGTGTTGAAAGCAATTATTAAACAAAAAGCATGAGTTGTACGCAAATGAAAAACTTTTTTTCTGAAAAAGAAAAGCGTCACGAGGAAGCTTCTACAGAAATGTGACTTGTAGATTAGATTTTGACAGTGATGAAATAACATTTTCACTATGTTCTGAGGAATCAAATAAAATGAGATGAACATTGTGCCAATTTAACCAAGATATAAAGATAGAATGGAAGAGCAGGTGACTAAATGCCTAAATCAGTAACGATACCGCAATGATAAACTGGTTGAGACAGTTTTGAGAAATTAGTTTTGGTGAAAATTGGGACAAGATTTGATTATATTATTAAAGACGTGTACTGATCTTATGACTGTGTGCCTCCAAGGTACAAAGCAAATGGCTGTGGCTACTGGTAACAGCAGTAAAATGCAGTTTGGTTTGAAACTGGAGCTTAGGGCTATCAGAATGTTCTTTTGATTGATCAAACTGTCAGATATCCTCTTCAGAGCTGTAATCACGTAGCTGTAAAAGAATAACACAGTTTGGTGAAAATCGTGAGAAATGTTACTGCACAGAATTGTGCTGCCCTAAAGAGGAGTCATTGAAAGTAGTTTTCCTCTTGCTGTGCTAAAATCTTTTCCTAGCTGTCTTCCACTGCCTTCTTTATAATCATTCCACTGTTGGAAGATTTTTTTCACTTTTTGATTTTTTGTTATTCAATTCTTTATTTTCAACAATTTCAGTGCTCAACATATAGAAATAATAAAATACAAATAACAGAAGGAGAATGCACAGTACGGTTAGCCATTTTTAAAAATTCATTCACGAGCATTTATTGCCCATCCCTAATTCGAGAATACAACTGAATGGCTTGCTAGGCCGTTAAGAGTCGACCACATTGCTGTGGGTCTGGAGTCACTTATAGGCCAGGTAAGGACGGCAGATTTCCTTCCTCTAAAGGACATTAGTGAACCAGATGGGTTTTTACAACAATCCAGTAGTTTAATCTCCGCCCCCTACCTCATGGTCACCATTACTGATACTAATGTTTTATTCCAGATTTGATTTTATTATTTTGAATTTAAGTTCCCCAGCTGTTGTGGTGGGATTTGAACTCATGTCTCTGGATCATTAGTACAGGCTTCTAGGATTACCAGTCCAGTAACATAACCACTATGCTACCATACCCTTGAATAGCCAAAGAATAACTTCATACATCTTTTGGCATATCTATACTGCACACCCTAGCTTCTATTTACCAAATTGGGATCATCACTTTTCATTAAATACTATGGTACAAAGTTATGTTGGTTACACTGGCTCTGAAAAGCACAAATGCCATGGAGCAGATGCTGATGTATCTTGGGTTCCTTGCCAGAGAAAGAGGGTAGGGGAGGGGGGTAAAAAGTGGTGTTACATAAGAACATAAGACTTAGGAGCAGGAGTAGGTCATTTGGCCCTTCGAGCCTGCTCCGCCATTCAATAAGATCATGGCTGATCTAATCTTGGCCTCAATTCCACTTCTCTGCCCGCTCCCCATAATCCTTCACTCCCTTACCATTTAAAAATCTGTCTATCTCCACCTTAAATATATTCAGTGACCCAGCCTCCACGGCTCTCTGGGGAAGAGAATTCCAAAGATTCACGACACTCTGAGAGAAGAAATTCCTCCTCATTTCCGTTTTAAATGGGTGCCCCCTTATTCTGAAATTATGCCTCCTAGTTCTAGATTCCCCCACGAGGGGAAACATCCTCTCTGCATCTACCCTGTCAAGCCCCTTCAGAATCTTATATGTTTCAATAAGATCACCTCTTATTCTTCTAAACTCCAATGAGTATAGGCTCAACCTGCTCAACCTTTCTTCATAAGACAACCCCTTCATCTCCAGAATCAACCCCGTGAACCTTTTCTGAACTGCCTCCAATGCAAGTATATCCTTCCTAAAATAAAGAGACCAAAACTGTTCACAGTACTCCAGGTGTGGTCTCACCAACGCCCTGTACAGTTGTAACAGGACTTCTCTACTTTTATACTCCATTCCCTTTGCAATAAAGGCCAACATTCCATTTGCCTTCCTAATTACGTGCTGTATTTGCATGATAACTTTTTGTGATTCATGTACAAGGACCCCCAGATCCCTCTGTACCTCAGCGTTTTGTAATCTCTCCCCATTTAAATAATAATTTGCTTTTTTATTTTTCCTACCAAAGTGGAAAACCTCGCATTTTCCCACATTATACTCCATCTGCCAGATTTTTGCCCACTCACTTAGCCTATCTATATCCCTTTGAAGATTCTTTGCATCCTCCACACAATTTGCTTTCCCACCTATCTTTGTATCATCAGCAAATTTGGCTACATTACACTCGGTCCCTTCATCCAAGTCATTAATATAGATTGTAAATAGTTGAGGCCCTAGCACTGATCCCAGCGGCACCCCACTAGTTACAGTTTGCCAACCTGAAAATGACCCATTTATCCCGACTCTCTGTTTTCTGTTAGTTAGCCAATCCTCTATCCATGCTAATATATTACTCCCAACCCCATGAGCTCTTATCTTGTGCAGTAACCTTTTATGTGGCACCTTATCAAATGCCTTCTGGAAATCCAAATACACGACATCTACTGGTTCCCCTTTATCCACCCTACTCGTTACATCCTCAAAGAACTCCAGCAAATTTGTCAAACATGATTTCCCTTTCATAAAACCATGCTGACACTGCTTGACTATATTATGATTTTCTAAATGTCCTGCTACCCCTTCCTTAATGATGGACTCCAGCATTTTCCCAATGACAGATGTTAGCAGCTAGTGCTCTAGCCAGTGCCACCAGGAAAAACATTTGCTTTAACATACCTAATTGGCCCCCTTTATAAGGGGGACCAATATCAGTCATTGTGTCAGTATTTTGTTTTGTGGTCCAGGCCAGAATGCAGGCCTGGACCCCTAGGTGGGCCCCTCCTCCACTGCTCAAAGAATATAGACACAGGCCAAAGACAATGTGAAAAAAGCCACCTGCAGTCCATTCCCAGCTGTCTCTTCTTCCTCATCCAGTGTACTCATGCCTATCAGCCCAGGTTCTGGCCTGAAGCTGTTTTTTTTAGTTCATTTCATACTATACTGTATTTGCTGACAGGACCTCCCCAAATATTTCACTTATGATTACCACCAAAAGCCACTCCCATAAGCAAGCCCTTGGTCCCTGAAAACTGCAGCATAACTTTATATGGACAAAATTTGGTAATATAGTATTGCCCAAGAATTACGGTAATCAGCTCACTGAATTGACATAAGCTCTCTCATGCCTGCTTCCCTGCCAGACATTCCGCCAGTGATGTCACTCAGCCAACCGGCTCAGACTTCTGCAGCTCATACTGAAATGCTGCAGTCTGCAGCCGGGCCTCTAGGCCCAGAACTGCTCGAGGTCGTCCTCCAAGGCCATCTGACATGTCCTCAATGGAAGTTCAACAATCTTCTCTCTCCCAAGCTGTAGCCACTGGGGAAACACCTAATAGGAGCACCAGGATAGGATAATGAGCACACACGTCAGGCACTAAGGACTTGCACAAGGACGATTAGTCATTTCTTTGTCAATGCGGACATGATTTGTTTGCTAAATTTGTTTTTTGTTCTGGATTTGGTGTTGATGTTTGTCTATGTAGTGAAGTGCGAGCAATGCCCATAAGTCTGGAGTGAAGGAAGGCAATCGGATGGTGGTTGTAAGGATTGTAAGAATGGGGAATGGGAAGGCTGATTTAGGTGAAGCACTTCTCGATGAGCTTGTCAGATATGGGGCTCTGGTGGTTGCTGTCTCTCCTCCTCTTCCTATGTGGCCTTGTCTTCCTGCTCCTCCTCCTGTACTTGTTGCTACCCAGGTGATGGTAAGGGCTGGTCCCTTATGATGGTGAAGTTGTGGAGCATGAAGCAGATCATGATAAAGCTGAATACCCGCCCAGGAGTGCACTGCAAATCTCCTTCTGAACTGTTCAGACAGTGGACACATTGCTTGAGCACGCTGATTGTTTGCTCGATAATGTTCCTTGTGGCAGTATGTCTCTCGTTGTCAAGCGATGGAGGCATGAGCCATGTCTGGAGGGCATATCTCTTGTCGCCCAATAGCTAACCTGTAATGTGGTGGCCTAGTTGGAATAAAGGCGGCACAGAGGACTGGTGCAGGATGAAAGATTCATGACAGCTGTTGGGATAAAGGGCACAGACCTGCACAATGCACTGCCTGTGGTTGCAAACCAGTTGTCATGTTGAGGGAGTGAAATCCTTTTTGATTGATAAAGATGTCAGGCTGGTGATAGGGAGCACACATGGCAATGTGGGGGCAGTCGATAGCACCCTGCACCTTGGGGAAGACTACCATGTGGGCGAAACGTAGTGCTCACTTTTCCTGCTTTGCTCTGTCAAAAAAGGAGATGTAGGTGTTTCTCCTACCACAGAGAGCCTGGATGACCTCCCTGATACATCGATGTACTGAGAACTATGAGATGTTGCTGATGTCAGCTTTTGCAGCCGAAAAGGAGCCTATGGCCAATGTTCCCTCTAATTTTTATTTGTACTAAGCAGGCGATAAACTTCTCTCAGCGCGACTTTTTTGTCCATGTGCAGTTAACAACAACAACAACGCCCTACCCAACAACAACAACAACAACAACAACAACAACAACAGCAAAAACAACAACAACAACAGCAGAAAATTCAGATCTTTCATTATTTTTGTTCATTGCGCAAGTACTTCTTGGATTCTTTGAAGAGTTAATGACTTGATATTTCAATTTATCTCTTTCTCCTGACTCCCCATTTCACATCAAGCAATCCCAGGTCAGGTTTTAAGGGGGAAAAATTCAGTATCGCCCCGTTTGGGGCACAATTATCGGCCGGGCGCAAATATTAGCGCCTGGCGCTAATTATCGCCTCTGACTGCAAACTTGACTTTTATCGCCCCTGGAGGTGATTGGAGCGCTAAATCAGGCGCTTCACACCTGTCTTAAGGCGCAAAGGCCGAGGAGCGAGGCGCTAACTCAGAGCGCTGGCAAAGCTCATGTGATGTCAGTCAGCAATGGAACATAGACACAATAGCGCCGGCCAGTTCTTAAAGGGGTGGGTTGATCTTGCTTTCCATCCACATCCTGCTCATTGCAGCCTTGAATCTCGGCCTGGAGAGACCTGCACATCAAATCTGCTGGAAAGAACAATGGAGAGAACCAGGGAAAGAGCTCAGAGTGCAGCCCCCACAGTCTCTTCTAAATCGATACAAGGAAGGGCAAATCAAAATGAACCTGCAAAGTGCTGCTCAGTACCCAAAACTCCTTCACACAGCATTGAATCTCTCCAGAAGTCTCTCTCTCTCTCTCAGAATGCGTGGTTCAAAAATGTCACCAACAAAAAAAGGCAGGAAGCGGTCACCTTTAAATAGCGCTACCCCAGTCCCTTCCTGACTGCAATACGCTCCCCTCAACCTGTCATTGCTAGCGGCAGGCGGTAAGGCAGGGGGCGCCACTCAATATCCGCTCCGGGGCACTACCGGGGCGTTGCGCACTCGACTGACGTCACGATCTGCCGGCGCAGGAGATCGTGGCGGTAGTGTTTAGCGCTGCCGCAAAATGACTAGTTAATTTCACGAGTGGCACAAACATTGCCGTGCCCGGGCGCTAGTTGTTTTGCGCCCCATTAGCGCCCTCTTAAGGCGCTAACGGGAGGCGCAACCAACTGAATTTTTCCCACTAAATATCTTGAAGCCTTGGAGAGGGCTCAGAGGAGATTTAGAAGACACTAAAAGCATCCCAGTAATAGTGGAAAATCAAGGGGCAAAAGGGAGGGAGGAACTTAAAACAATCACTATCACTGGAGAAAAAGTACTAGGCAAACTAATGGGACTAAAGGCTGACAAGTCCCCTGGACCTGATGGCCTGCATTCTCGGGTTTAAAAGAAGTGGCTGCAGAGATATTGGATGTATTGGTTGTAATCTTCCAAAATTCCCTGGATTCTGGAAAGGTCCCAGCAGATTTGAAAACCGCAAATGTAACGCCCCTATTCAAGAAAGGAGGGAGACAGAAAGCAGGAAAATATAGGCCAGTTAGCCTAACATCTGTCATTGAGTAAATGCTGGAATCCATTATTAAGGAAGTAGTAGCAGGACATTTAGGGGGAAAAATTGGGTGGTGCACATATTGGGGCGCTAACGTCGCTGAGGTGCTAATTTTAGCACCCCGAAAATGTTAGTTCCCCTCCCCCGTAAATTTAGTAGTAGCACACCAAGAAGGAGGTGGTGCGCTACTGGAAGCGCTCCACCTCCTTAGTGGGGCGCCACTACTCAATGTTGCGGCGCTATGCACAGCAGCACATAGTGCTGCGTCATTGCAGGCCTCCTCCCGATTCAAGGGGATGGGCCTAGCACTGTGCGCACTGGGGCCCTACCAGACCACTGGGGAGCGGGGTGCCGTGGAAACAGCCCGGCACTCCTCTTGAATGATCGCAGCCGGCACCCCACATAGAAATGTTAAAGGTGGGCAGGTGCTGGCAATCGGCCAAAATAAAAATGGCCGCCAGACACCTTCCCTTTAAGTAGCGCCGCCACACGCTACAGCCGCTGCAAAACTGCCCCCTGATCCTGTCGGTCCCATCGCCCAGCGATAGTTCAGGGGGCACAAGGGAAGTTTGTGGCTGGGGCACAAATGGGGCGCTGCGCACGGCGCTGATGTCATCATTGCCAGCGGAGCGGGGCACTACCGGTTACCGTCGCCGCTAACCTCCCGCTGAATTTCGCGGGAGGCGTTAGCAGTGCCGCGCCCGGGGATTTGCACCCCATTAGTGCCCCCAGGAGAGACGCAAAGCAACCCAATTTCTCCACCTTAGAAAATCATAATACAATGAAGCAGAGTCAACATGGTTTTATGAAAGGGAAATTATGTTTGACAAATTTATTAGAATTTTTTGAGGATGTAACGAGCAGGGTGGATAAAGGGGAACCAGTAGATGTAGTGTATTTGGATTTCCAAAAAGCATTCGATAAGGTGCCACATAAAAGGTTACTGCACAAGATAAGAGCTCATGGGGTTGGGGGTAATATATTAGCATGGATAGAGGATTGGCTAAAAAACAGAAAACAGAGAGTCGGGATAAATGGGTCATTTTCAGGTTGGCAAACTGTAACTAGTGGGGTGCCACAGGGATCAGTGCTGGGGCCTCAACTATTTACAATCTATATTAATGACTTGGATGAAAGGACCAAGTGTACTGTAGCCAAATTTGCTGACGATACAAAGATAAGTGGGAAAGCAAGTTGTGAGGAGAACACAAAGAGTCGGCAAAGGGATAGCGATAGGTTAAGTGAGTGGGCAAAAATTTGGCAGATGGATTATAATGTGAGGTTATCCACTTTGGTAGGAAGAATATAAAAGCAAAATATTATTTAAATTGGAGAGAGACTACAGAATGCTGCGGTACAGAGGGATCTGGGTGTCCTCGTGCATGAAACACAAAAAGTTAGCATGCAGGTACAGCAAGTAATTAGGAAGGCAAATGGAATGTTGGCCTTTATTGCAAGGGTGATGGAGATAAAAGTAGGGAAGTCTTGCTACAACTCTACAGGGCGTTGGTGAGACCACACCTAGAGTACTGCGTACAGTTTTGGTCTCCTTATTTAAGGAGGGATATATTTGCATTGAAGGCAGTTCAGAGAAGGTTCACTAGGTTGATTCCTGAGATGAAGGGGTTGTCTTATGAGGAAAGGTTGAGCAGGTTGGGCCTATACTCACTGGAGTTTAGAAGAATGAGAGGTGATCTTATTGAAACATATAAGATTCTGAGGGTGCTTGACAGGGTAGATGCTGAGAGAATGTTTCCCCTCATGGGGGAATCTACAACTAGGGGTCATATAAGGGGTCGCCCATTTAAGACGGAGATGAGGAGGAATTTATTCTCTCAGAGGGTTGTGAATCTTTGGAATTCTCTACCCCAGAGAGCTGTGGAGGCTAAGTCATTGAATATATTCAAGGCTGAGATAGACAGATTTTTGAACTACAGGGGAGTCAAGCACAGAAGCATAGAAACATAGAAGATAGGAGCAGGAGTAGGCCATTCAGCCCCTCAAGCCTGCTCCGCCATTTAATGAGATCATGGCTGATCATCCAAATTCAGTACCCTGTCCCTGCTTTCTCCCCATATCCCTTGATCCCTTTAGCCTTAAGAAATATATCTATCTCCTTCTTGAATATATTTAATGAATTGGCCTCAACTGCCTTCTGTGGTAGAGAATTCCACAGGTTCACCACTCTCTGGGTGAAGAAATTCCTCCTCACCTCAGTCCTAATTGTTGGAATAAACGGCTCATTTTCTGAATGGCAGGCAGTAACAAGTGGGGTACCACAGGGATCTGTCCTGGGTCCCCAGCTGTTCACAATTTACATTAATGACCTGGATCAGGGAGTCGGATGCAGCATTTCCAAATTTGCAGACGACACTAAACTAGGAGGGGGGGTGGGCTCAGAGGAGGAGACCAGGAAGCTCCAGAGCGATTTGGACAGACTGGGTGATTGGGCGGATAAATGGCAGATGCACTATAATGTGGACAAGTGCGAAGTTATCCACCTTGGGTGCAGGAACGGGAGGGCAAATTATTATTTAAATGGCAATAAATTGGGAGAGGGGGAAGTACAGAGAGACCTGGGTGTTCTTGTACACCAGTCACTGAAGGCGAGCATGCAGGTGCAACAGGCGATCAAGAAGGCAAACGGTATGCTGGCCTTCATAGCAAAAGGGTTGGAATACAGGAACAGGGATACCTTGCTGCAGCTGTACAGGGCACTGGTGAGACCACACCTCGAGTACTGTGTACAGTTTTGGTCGCCTCATCTGAGGAAAGATGTTCTTGCCATGGAGGGGGTGCAGCGGCGATTCACCAGGCTGATACCAGGAATGGCGGGATTGACCTATGAGGAGAGACTATGTAGTTTAGGGATGTACACACTGGAGTTTAGAAGATTGAGAGGGGACCTCATAGAAGTGTATAAAATTCTGACAGGTCTAGACAGACTAGATGCAGAAGGAATGTTTCCCTTGGCGGGTGAGAACAGAACTAGAGGACATAATTTAAGGATAAGGGCTAAACCATTTAGGACAGAAATGAGGGGGAATTTCTTCACTCAGAGGGTGGTGAACCTGTGGAACTCATTGCCACAGAGGGCAGTGTACGCCAGCTCATTAAATATATTTAAGAGGGAATTAGATGTATTTCTACAGGCAAAAGGGGTTAAGGGTTACGGAGAGAAGGCGGGGACGGGATACTGAATTGGAGGATCAGCCATGATCTCATTAAATGGCGGAGCAGGCTCGAAGGGCCGGATGGCCTACTCCTGCTCCTATCTTCTATGTATCTATGTATCTATGTATCTAAATGGCTTACCCCTTATCCTTAGACTGTGACCTCTGGTTCTGGACTCTCCCGCCATCGGGAACATCCTTCCTGCATCTAGTCTGTCTAGTCCTGTTAGAATTTTATAAGTTTCAATGAGATCCCCTCTCATTCTTCGATTCTCTAGCGAATATAAGCCTAATCGACCCACTCTCTCTTCATACGTCATTCCTGCCATCCCAGGTATCAGTCTGGTAAATCTTCGCTGCACTCCCTCCATGGCAAGAACATCCTTCCTCAGATAAGGCGACCAAAACTGCACACAATACTCAAGGTGTGGTCTCACCAAGGCCCTGTACAACTGCAGCAAGACATCCTTGCTCCTGTACTCGAATCCTCTCGCTATGAAGGCCAACATACCAATTGCCTTCTTAACCGCCTGCTGCACCTGCATGCTTACCTTCAGCGACTGGTGCACAAGGACTCCCAGATCTCGTTGCACTTCCCCTTTTCCCAATCTATTGCCGTTCAGAAAATAATCTGTCTTCCTGTTTTTGCAACCAAAGTGGATACCCTCGCATTTATCCACATTATACTGCATCTGCCATGCATCTGCCCAATCACCCAACCTGTCCAAATCATACTGGAGTTTCTCTGCATCCTCCTCACAGCACACACGCCCACCCAACTTTGTGTCGTCAGCAAACTTAGAGATATTACATCTAGTTCCCTCGTCTAGATCATTAATATATATTGTGAATAGCTGGGATCCTAGCACCGATCTCTGTGGTACCCCACTAGTCACTGCCTGCCACTCGGAAAAAGATCCGTTTATTCCAACTCTTTGCTTCCTGTCTGCCAACCAGTTCTCTATCCAAATCAGTACCTCACCCCCAATCCCATGTGCTTTAACTTTGCACGTGAATCTCTTATGAGGGACCTTATCGAAAGCCTTCTGAAAGTCCAAATACACCACATCCACTGTTTCTCCCTTATCTATTCTACCAGTTACATCCTCAAAAATTCCAGTAGATTAGTCAGGCCTGATTTCACTTTTGTAAACCATGTTGACTTTGTCCGATCCTGTCACTGTTTTCCAAGTGCTCTGCTATTACATCTTTTATGATGGACTCTAGCATTTTGCCCACTACCGATGTCAGACTTACCGGTCTATAATTCCCCATTTTTTCTCTACCACCTTTTTTAAATAGTGGGGTTACATTAGCTACTCTCCAATCCATGGGAACTGTTCCAGAGTCTATAGAATTTTGAAAGATGACCAGCAATGCATCTACTATTTCTAGGGCCACTTCCTTAAGTACCCTAGGATGTAGATTATCAGGCCCTGGGGATTTATCAGCCTTCAATCCCGTCAATTTCCCTAACACCATTTCCCTACAAATAGTGATTTCATTCAATTCCTCCCTCTCATTAGACCCTATGTTCCCCGACATCTCTGGGAGTTTATTTGTGTCCTCCTTTGTGAAGACAGAACCAAAGTATGTATTTAATTCGTCAGCCATTTCTTTGTTCCCCATTATAAATTCCTCTGATTCTGACTGCAAGGGACCTACGCTTGACTTCACCAATCTTTTTCTCTTCACATATCTATAGAAGCTTTTACAGTCAAGGGTTATGGGGAACAGGCAGAAAAGCGGAGTTGAGGCCGAGAACAGATCAGCCATGATTTTATTGAATGGCGGAGCATACTCGAGGGGCCGAATGGCCTACTCCTGCTCCTCTTTCTTATGTTCTTATGTTCTTATGAGAATGGTGCCAGAGATAAGGGACCTCAGTTATCTGGAGAGATTAAAGAAGCTGGGTTGTTCTCCTTAGAGCAGAAAAGGTTAAGAGAAGATTTAAGAGAGTTGTTCAAAATTTTGAGGGGTTTTGATAGAGTAAATAAGGAGAAACTATTTCCACTGGCAGGAGAGTCAGTAACCAGAGGGGACACACTTAGGGTGATTGGCAAGATGAGATCAGATCGAACTACTGCACACAGAGGGGAGGAATGGAAATATCAGATAGAACTACTGTCCCCGCAGTCCCTGTATCCAGCTGGAGATTATATTCCGATTTCCGGACCCCCTGTTTTTTAATTAAGCCATGATTTTCCTAATAAAGAGTTGCATTTGTTTAACTTTATCCAGAAACAGCAATCACTGATCGCAGTAAACTGCATAAAATGCACCACAAGGAACAAATCTCACCACCTTGTTGCCGCCTCGGTGGAGTGGACAATCCTCCGGCCGCCTTCCCTCCTGCAATGTGAAGAGGAGGAGGGGGGATATTATATACATCTGAAGGAACAGCCCGGGGGCTCTGAGCTCTTCCCCGGTGGGTTCTCTAATGCAGTGGTTTTCAAATTTTTTTGGTTAAAGGGCCTCTTTACAAATGGATTAATAATCATGGACACCCCATCTAAATTATAATACTGTTGTGGCTGCCGCGAAGCACGAATTGAGGCCGAGTCAATATGTGAAACACATAGCTTTTAATCACATCTCTGGTAAAATGGCTGCTACAACATTTTTCTGCAAAAACCCAGAGGCCACGCCCACTCCTTTTTTCCTGCCTTAAAGGCAGCATGCGCCTTAAAGGCAAGGTGCCCGATTTATTGTCCACGGACGGAAAAGTGGATTGCGCCCGTTTAGGTGGCGATCCGCCACGCAGCTCCCCCCAGAATCCGCTTAGGAGGTGTGGACGAGATGGTGCGGCGGTCTGATGGGCTGGCCGGAGCGGCTCTTGTAGGACGCCGGTGGACGTGGAACGGCCGGGCGTGGAGCAGCTGGGTGAACTGGCTTGAGGGCAGGTCGGCCGCGTGGCGGTGGACGAGCTACCGGGACCTGCTCACCGGGCTCCGAGTGTGCTGGCTTGAGTCGGTCAACCGACACTTTTTCGGTCCTGTCGCCCACTTACAGGGTGAAAAATTTGTCCCCAGCCTGTAGCACCTTGTAGGGCCCGTCGTACGGGGGTTGAAGGGGTCCACGGTGGGCGTAGTGCTAGACGAAAACGAACCGTGCCTGGTGCAGGCTTAGTGGGACGTGTGAGGTGGATTCGCCGTGTCGGGCAATGGGCGCCGGGGCGAACTGTAGCGCCGGTGAGGCAAATTCGTGGCGTTGCTGGTCGGCTGACTAAGGTGTCGTGGCGGTGGGCAGGAACTCGCCGGGTACGCGCAGCGGCTGGCCGTACACGAGCTCTGCTGCCGATGCGTGGAGGTCTTCTTTAACCGCGGTACGCAGGCCGAGGAGGACCAACGGGAGTCGGTCAGTCCAGGCGCCGTCCTGGAGGCTGGCTCGAAGAGATGCCTTCAAGGATCTGTGGAACTGCTCACACAGTCCGTTGGCTTGGGGGTGGTACGCTGTGGTGCGGTGAATGGTCACCCCGAGATTGCGTGCGACGGCGGTCCAGAGTTCAGAGGTAAATTGTGGACCTCTGTCCGGCGTCATGTCGGAGGGGACGCCGAACCGTGCGACCCAGGTGCTGACGAAGGCTCTGGCGATGTCGGCGGTGGTGGTAGAGGTCAGTGGAATTGCCTCGGGCCAGCACGTGGTGCGGTCAACGATCGTCAGCAAGTGCGTGTGGCCTTGCGACGGCAGCAGGGGCCCGACGATGTCCACGTGGATGTGGTCGAATCTACGCGAAGGGACGGTAAACTCCTCGAGGGGTGCTTTCGTGTGTTGCTGCACCTTGGCCCGTTGGCAGGCTAGGCAGGAGTTGGCCCAAGTACGCACATCCTTGCGAAGGCCGCGCCAGACAAAGCGGTTGGCTACCAATTTGATGGATGCGCTGGCGCTGGGGTGGGAGAGGTTGTGAAGAATCTCGAATACCCGGCGGCGCCAGGACGCTGGGACGACGGGCTGAGGTTGACATAGGGATATGTCGCACTTGACCGTAACTGCGGTCGGGCCACAGGCGACGTCGGCCAGGCGTAGCCCTGGTAGGTTGGTAGGTGCGGAGAGCAGATCAGGGTCGGTGATCTGGTCTGCTGCGAGTTGAGCGTAGTCGACTGCCAGGTGTGCGGCATGGATGGCGGGGCGGGAGAGGCAGTCGGCTACCACATTGTCTCGGCCGGAGACGTGTTGGATGTCCGTGGTGAACTCGGACACTGCCGTGAGCTGGCGCTGCTGCCTGGCGGACCAGGGGTCGATTGTCTTTGCCAAAGCGAATGTCAGGGGTTTGTGGTCGACAAACGCAGTGAAGGGGTGGCCCTCCAGCAAAAACTGAAAATGGCGGACCGCCAGGAACAGCGCGAGGAGCTCGCGGTCGAAGGTGCTGTACTTGACCTCCGGGGGGCGTAGTTGGTGGCTGAAGAAGGCAAGTGGTTGCCAGGCGCCGTCGACCCACTGCTCATACACGGCGCTGACCGCGTGGTCGGAGGCGTCCGTGGTGAGCGCTACCCTGGCATTGGGCCGTGGGTGCGTGAGCAGGGTGGTGTTGGCGAGCGTGGTCTTGGTGGAGTCGAAGGCGGCTGACGCGTCTGCCGTCCATTCGACCGCCATCTTGCCGCTCCTGCCCCGGAGGGCTTCATACAGGGGCCTCATGAGGGACGCCGCTTTGGGGATGAAGCGGTTGTAGAAATTCACCATCCCGAGGAACTCCTGGAGGCCTTTGATGGTGGTGGGGCGGGGAAATTGTTGGACGGCCTGCACCTTGGTGGGCAGGGGAATGGCCCCAGCATGGGTGATGTGGTGGCCGAGGAAGTCGATCTTGTCCAGGCCGAACTGGCATTTGGCTGGGCTGAGGATGAGCCCGTGGTCGCTGAGGCACCCGAACAGGATGCGAAGGTGTTCGAGGTGTTCCTGCTTGGAGGAACTGGCTACCAGGATTTCGTCCAGGTAGACGAACAGGAACTTCAGGTCCCGAAGGACCGAGTCCATGAGCCGTTGGAATGCCTGGGCCGCGTTTTTGAGGCCGAAGGGCATCCGCAGGAACTCGAAAAGGCCGAAGGGGGTGATTACGGCCGTCTTGGGGACGTCCGCGGGGTGGACGGGGACTTGGTGGTAGCCGCGCACCAGGTCGACCTTGGAAAAGACTGAGCGGCCGGCCAGTCTAGCCGAGAAGTCCTGGATGTGCGGCACGGGGTACCGATCAGGGGTGGTGGCGGCGTTGAGGTGGCGGTAATCCCCGCAGGGGCGCCAACCCCCGCCTGGTTTGGGGGCGATGTGGAGTGGGGATGCCCAGGGACTGTTGGAGCGGCGGATGATGCCGAGCTGTTCCATGGTGGCAAACTCGGTCCGCGCGATCTCCAGTTTGGCCGGGTCCAGCCTGCGGGCGTGGGCGTACACTGGGGGGCCTGTGGTGGGGATGAAGTGTTCCACCCTGTGTTTGGCGGCCTCTGCGGAGAAGGTCGGATTGGTAAGGGCCGGGAATTCGGCCAGGAGTGCCGAGCAGTCATCCGTGGCCCGGGCGTGGCACTGTGACACCATGTCGGCGGGTTGACGGGGGGCCATGGCGCCCAGGATGGGGGACATGGTGTTCATGTCCACGAGGCGGTGTCGAGGGATGTCTACCAGTAGGCCGTGGGCGCACAGGAAATCCGCGCCGATGAGAGGGGAGAGCACCTTGGCAGTGATGAACTCCCATTGGTAGCGGCGACCAGCGAGGTCGAGGGTGACTGTGTGGGTGCTGTATGTCCGGGTGTCCGAGCCGTTAGCAGCAGCCAGCGCCGGTCCTCGTTTGCCCTTTTTGATGTCGAGGGAGGAGGCTGGGATGATGCTGTGCTGAACTCCAGTGTCGCACAGGAACCGGCGGCCGGTTTTGTCATCCGTGACGTACAGCAGGGAGCCCGCGTGGCCCACGGCCATCGCGGGGGCTGGTACGGGGGCGGGCTTGAAAGAGCAGGGAGGTGTGCACCGTTGTGCCCTGGCGCCGAACCGTGCGTGGTAGTAACAGTGGCCCGGGTTAGTGGGGTGCGAAGGCCCTGTGAGCCCGGTGGCTGGCCCTTGTGGCCGCATGGTGGCTGGTGAGGGGCGCGCCCAGGCAGTGGCTGCCAGGTCCAGAGTGACGTCGCGGCTGGAGTAAGCGGACAGCAGCTTGTCGGCCTCATCGGCCAGGGCTTCCAGGTCCGTGATGCCGGACGCCACGATCGTTGGTCGGATGCTGAGAGATAGCTGGCGGATGAACAGTGTGCAGAAGAGGGATCCGGGTGGGCTCTTGTCGGTGAGGGAGAGCATGTGGGAGAGGAGGTCTGACGGTGAGGCATCACCGAGGCCTGGAAAGTCGAGGAGGTGGCAGTTACGCTGGTATGTCGAGGCCGTAAATTTTTTAAGGAGCGCGGCCTTAAGATGTGCATTCTTGCCCCCCTCTGGTGGGTTCTGCAGCGCTGTCCAGACCTTCGTAACTGTGGAGCTACCGAGTGATGTGACGAGGTAGTTGTACTTCGTCCCATCTGTGGTGATGCGTTGCAGCCGGAATCGGGACTCGGCTTGGAGAAACCAGGCTTCGGGCTGGTTTTCCCAAAACTCCGGCAGTTTCACGGAAACTGCGTTCGTGTCCACCATTGCAGTGCTCGGAATACGTTCTGAGCGTCGGGGTCACCAATGTTGTGGCTGCCGCGAAGCATGAATTGAGGCCGAGTCAATATGTGAAACACATAGCTTTTAATCACATCTCTGGTAAAATGGCTGCTACAACATTTTTCTGCAAAAACCCAGAGGCCACGCCCACTCCTTTTTTCCTAGCTTAAAGGCAGCATGCGCCTTAAAGGCAAGGTGCCCGATTTATTGTCCACGGACGGAAAAGTGGATTGCGCCCGTTTCGGTGGCGATCCGCCACAATACTATATATTACAATAATTACAAATTTCCTACTCTTGTAAATTTACACATGGAATTACAAAATCATAATATACATATACAATATCTGCATTAATGACTTAGTTTAATACAATTCAGTTACACAGCAATTGTAACAAGCCCTGTCTTGACCAGTGTTTTTCCATTCAAATGGCACATGCATACACTGACTCCAAAGACATATAAACACTTTTGCAAATTTTGGATTTTAGTGCAATGGCTGTAACCATCCAGCACAGACCTAGTCCTTGCCAGCTCTGCTTTACGAACAACATAAAAATAATTTTTTTACAAACAAGGACAAGATTTGTTAAGTGCAGCTGCTTTATTGATAATGCACCACCAAGGGGATGGTTTCGGATAAGGAAATTCATTTTTAATATATAATAGATACATATAAAATTAAATTCCCGGGTTCCAGTCTATATTACTACAAAGCTCTGGGTGCAGAATGGGGTTTTATCCCACAAATACTTACAAGGTCCTGACCTACCCAATTTTTCCCGAGATTCCTCCAGCTTCTGGATCTGGTTCTCCAGGAACAACATCGGGATCACAAATGCCACAACCGCTAGAAGCTGCAATTTGGGCGGCATGATAATAGAAGCCCCATGAAATTATCAGGAGATAACGCAAGTGAAAAATAATAAAGAAAATCGAAGAGCAGAGAATGGGGAGGGGGAGGGAGTGATATCACACGCACGGGGTGGAACTAAGGAGAAATCAGAAGCTCAAAGAAAGCATGGACGCATGGAAAATTTTGCCAACCGATTTGACGCACAGTCACACAGCCTCTCTCTTTCTCTCTGACACCGATTCTGAGTACTGTTCGCTTGGCAAAGACTCAGCATCTGATCTCCTTGCCCTACCCCCCCCTCCCACCACCACTTCCGCGCTGCGTCCAAACACCAACTGCCACCGCTGCCTTGCGCACGGACCCCCGGTTTGAGAACCACTGGTCTAATGAGGGCGGGAGTTGTTTTTCTGCCCTTGCCTTGGCTCATCTGCTGCTGAAACCCTCATCCATGCCTTTGTTACCTCTCGACTTGACTATTCCAATGCACTCCTAGCTGGCCTCTCACATTCTATCCTACGTAAACTTGAGGTCATCCAAAACTTGGCTGCCCGTGTCCTAACCCGCACCAAGTCCCGTTCACCCATCTCCCCTGTGCTCGGTGACCTACATTGGCTCCCGGTTAAGCAATGGCTCGATGTCAAAATTCTCATCCTTGTTTTCAAATCCCTCCATGGCCTCGCCCCTCCCTATCTCTGCAATCTCCTCCAGCCCCACAACCCCCCGAGATATCTGCACTCCTCTAATTCTGCCCTCTTGAGCATCCCTGATTATAATCACTCAATTGAGAGGTCGCACAACACCAGGTTATAGTCCAACAGTTTTATTTGAAATCACAAGCTTTCGGAGCTATCGCTCCTTCCTCAGGTGAAGTAAATTGGAGTAAGGTGAAGTAAAGTATCCAATTTACTTCACCTGAGGAAGGAGCGATAGCTCCGAAAGCTTGTGATTTCAAATAAAACTGTTGGACTATAACCTGGTGTTGTGCGACCTCTCAATTTTGTCCACCCCAGTCCAACACCGGCATCTCCGCATTATAATCACTCAACCATTGGTGGCCGTGCCTCCTGTTGCCTAGGCCCTAAGCTCTGGAATTCCCTGCCTAACCCTCATTATGTCTTGCATTCTGCCAGCGCAATTCACACTTCATCTGAGCCATCCTTTGTTCCTCAACCTGTCCCATTTCCACCTCCTCTTGCCTTGAATATCTCTTAATGTCTCTCAATGTCTCTTAATCTCTCCTGCTTTCTATCCTATCACTGACCTTCCCTTTTGTTCTTTCATCCCCTCCCCCTTTTCCCAGCCCTAAACTTGCTTTAAAATCTATTTCATTTCCTGCTTTTTTCCAGTTCTGACGAAAGGTCTTCGACCTGAAACGTTAACTTTGTTTCTCTCTCCACGGATGCTGCCTGGCCTGCTGAGTTTTTCCAGCGTTTTCTGTTGTTATTTCCAGAAATGATAAACCTGCAAGTAACCTGTAAGTATTGCAGGATCCCTTTAAATAGTGATGGTGTGTGGGCCTTCATGCCGGCTAGCGACAACGCTCGATCAGCTCCGATGGAGGGGTCACATCGTCCGCATGCCAGATACGAGACTCCCAAAACAAGCGCTCTACTCGGAGCTCCGACACGGCAAGAGAGCCCCAGGTGGGCAGAGGAAACGCTTCAAGGACACCCTCAAAGCCTCCTTGAAAAAGTGTAACATCCCCACCGACACCTGGGAATCCCTGGCCCAAGACCGTACAAAGTGGAGGAGAAGCATCCGGGAAGGCGCCGAACACCTCGAGTCTCTTCGCCGGGAGCAAGCAGAAGCCAAGCGCAAACAGCGGAAGGAGCGCACGTCAACCCAAGCAACCCACCCACCCGCCCCTTCAACCACCGTCTGCCCCACCTGTGACAGAGCCTGTAGGTCCCGCATTGACTCATCAGTCACAGAATCACAGAATCCCCACAGTACAGATAGAGGCCATTTCAGCCCATCGAGCCTGCACCGACACATATCCCACCCTATCCCCTGTAACCCCACGTATTTAATCCCCCCTAACATATCCCACCCTATCCCCCCTAACATATCCCACCCTATCCCCATAACCCCACATATTTAATCCCCCCTAACATATCCCACCCTATCCCCGTAACCCCACGTATTTAATCCCCCCTAACACTAAGGGGGAAAAATTCACTATCGCCCCATTTGGGGCGCAATTATCGGCCGGGCGCAAAGATTAGCGCCTGGCGCTAATTATCGCCACTGACTGCAAACTTGACTTTTAACGCCCCGGGAGGTTATTGGAGCGCTAAATCAGGCGCTGCACACCTGTCTTAAGGCGCAAAGGCCGAGGAGCGAGGCGCTAACTCAGAGCGCGGGCGCAGCGCAGGTGATGTCAGTTAGCGATGGAACACAGACACACTGGCGCCGGCCAGTTCTTAAAGGGGAGGGTCGATCTTGCTCTCCAGCCACACCCTGCTCATTGGAGCCTTGAATCTCGACCTGGAGAGACCTGTGATTACATTTTCAAGCCAAGGACTATGGAGAGGGTGAGAGAACGAGCTCAGCGCTTCAGCGAGCGGGCCTTGGATGCTCTGGTTGGCGCGGTGGAGCGCAGAAAATCTATACTCTTCCCTGAGAGTGGCAGGAGGCCTTTGCCGCGCGAGTACAGAAGAGTGTGGAGGGAGGTGGCTCAGAGCGTCTCCTGCAGGAGCATGGTGCCCAGGACCCATATACAGTGTCGAAAAAAGTTCAACGACCTCACTCGGGTCGTCAGGGTGAGTGGCTTTTTTTCAATACCTCTCCATCCCTCCATCTCAACCTCACTCTATGGCCAGAGGATCTTAAAACCCCAATTAACAACACTCATCCACCACCTATGGCCCTTTCATGAAACACACACACACATTCCACACTTTGCATACAGTAAGGGCTATTCACCTATGGGAGGCACATCAGGCAAGACCATGGCTGTATATTTACTCAGACGCCGTCCTTTTTCTTGCAGGCCAAGCTGTCTCATAATAGGAGACAGCAGCAACGGACGGGTGGAGGGCGGCCTCAGCTGCAACCCCTCAGCGATCTTGAGGAGCGCGTCCACAGGATTGTGGCAAGCCGGGTGATCGGTCCCGTCGCCACTGGAGACGCCGACCCCGTTCTGGACAGCAATGGTAAGGTCATCACCTTTTTGTCCTCTGTCCTTCCACTTGTCCCTCACAACACCAGCCTTTGACACTTTCAATCCAACTTACTAAATCGCTGCACTTATTCCTCCCTTACTGCCACCCTGTCCTCACGCTAAAGCCACTCTTGTACCTCCCTGCTTTCAGATGGTGATTCACCAGCTGAGGAGACAGGCCTTCAAGCTGCCAGTGGAAGTGAAGCTGCAGCCGAGGAGGAAGATGAAGGCGGAGCATCAGTGCCACCGTCTCCCGAGGAAGCCCATGCCCACACTGGGAACACACCTTCCCTGGAGGGGAGCAGGGGGGAAGGGTCTGATGAGGGTGAAGCTCCAGGACCCAGCGGGCTGCAGCAACGCCATGGGGGGGGGAGGGAAGAACGGGGGCCTTCTCCCCAGAGGGAGAGTATGCCAGCGAGTCCTACTGCACTGGACGCAGAGGAGGAGCGGCTGATCGCTGAAATGAACACCCAGGCGGTGGACATGCACACTGAGCTCATGGGTGCAGTGGGAAGGGTGCCCGAATGCATTGAATCACTGGCAAGGAGTGTGGAGCACTTCGCTGTAGCACAGGCGGATGCCACACTAACGCTTAGTGCTGCAATTCAGTCACTGGCTGCCGTGATCCCATCTCTGACTGCTCTCATGCAGACTCAGATTGAGGCCACGCGAGCACTGACTGCTGCCATCCTCGATGGTTCGTTCACATTTCCCCGGGGCTCTCACCGCGCCGCAGCAGGCCAGCAATCTGTGCTCCAGCAGATTGCTCCGGATGCTGAAGTGCTGCCCCGTGGGAGTGCCAGTGTGTCGGTCGAGCAGGGAGTTGCTGTCCTCTCTCAAGATGACAGCATTCCTGCTGCCAACACTGTCACTTCTCCACTGCACTTGCCACCGCCTGTAGGACAGACTGCTGCCGCCCATGCAGAGTTGGTGCAGTCTGCAGCCGGGCCCTCCAGGCCCAGAACTGGTCGAGGCCGTCCTTCAAGGGCATCTGCAGTGTCAGGGTCTGACAATCAGCAGCCTTCCACCAGCCTTGCTGCAGCCACTGAGGTCCCATTACGGAGGAGCAGTAGGGTAAGAAGGGGGGAAGTGCGCAAGGGAAGGAGATCACCCTCGAAGGGCAAAAAGTAGGAGGTGTGACAAAATGTTGGTCATTTTTTTATTAAAGGCCGAGGTTCGTGGTCAAACTTTTGTTTAGTGTTTTGGACATTATCTCCAGGTTGTGAGAACCAGTTATGTTAATGACTGTTTTTTTGTGTTTATTTCTATTAGTTTGTCATGAAGAAATGACACACACAGAGTTTGTACAATAAATAAGTTTTTGTATTCAAAATATACATGTTTGGTGTTTGGAATCATTGGTGCCTTGGCTGGCTTAGGGGTTGCGTGTTGGGTTCATTCATGTTGTTCTCAATGGCAGAAGCCATTTCCACAGCAGGGGCCTAGAAGCAGCTTGCTATCAGCCGTTGACGGACGGCCCTTGCAGTTTCACCATTGTGGGCCGCCCTCACGCCTTGGTGCTGCTGCTGATCATCCTCCTCCTCCTCTTCCTCCTCTTCCTCCTCCTCCTCTGGTGGTGCTCCAAGGCCTGGTGGCATTGGCTGGGTCCTGAGGATTGCCATGTTATGCAGCATGCAGCACACAACTACGAAGTTGGAAACTCGCTCAGGCGAGTACTGCAGGGCTCCTCCAGAATGGTCCAGACAGCGGAACCGTTGCTTCAGCACGCCGATTGTGTGCTCAACGATGTTCCTGGTAGCTTGATGGCTCTCGTTGTACCGCAGCTCAGCAGGGGTGTTGGGCGTACGGAGCGGTGTCATCAGCCAGGTGCTCAATGGATACCCCTTGTCCCCGAGAAGCCAACCAACTGGCTGATGCGGTGCCTCGAAAAGTTCTGCCACAGTAGTCTGGCGCAGGATGAAAGCATCGTGGCAGCTGCCAGGATAGTGGGCATTGACAGCGAGTATCAGCTGTCTGTGGTCACAGACCAACTGAACATTCAAGGAATGGAACCCCCTTCTGTTGCGGAAATCCTCGGCATTCTCATGCGGAGCACGCAAAGCCACATGCGTGCAGTCAATGGCGCCCTGCACCATGGGGAAGCCCGCTGTCCTCGCAAAGCCCAGAGCGCGTTCATGCTGCTTGTCTGGGGTCATGGGGAAAGAGATGTACTCTCGTCTCCTTTTAAAGAGGGCATTTGTGACGTGACGGATGCAGCAATGCACCGCGAACTGGGAGATATTGGCGAGGTCCCCAGCAGCAGATTGAAATGAGCCAGTAGCACAAAAGTTCAGAGCCACTGTGATCTTCACTGCCACCGACAGAGACGTCCTGGACCTCAGTTGAGGCTGCAGATCTGGCTGCAGCAGGTGGCAGAGCTCAGTGACCACCTCCTTGCTGAAGCGCAGCCTTCGCAAACACTGCTCATCAGACATATGAATGTAGGGGAGCTGGTCACGATATACCCTGGGAGGGTAAGCTCTCCTGTACAGACGCCTGTTGGCCCTCCTCCGTCTGGCCATCATTGCCACTCTCTCTCTGCGTCTCTGTGTCCTCCGATTCAGCTGGCGCAGGACGACGCCCCCAATCAGTGCAGCCCCCATAGTCTCTTAGCAAGCAAAGTTATGAAGGCCAAAAACCAAAGTACCAGCGAAGTTATGATCAGTAGCCAAAACTACCTCACACAGCGTTGACTCAATGCAGAAGTCTCTCTTTCTCTCTCTCCGAATCTCTCTCTCTCTCTCAGAACGAGTGGTGCAAAAATGTCAACCACAGAGTAAGACAGGAAGAGGCCCCCTTTAAATAGCGCCCCCCCCAGCCCCACAGCGATTGATAGCGTTCCAGTCTTCCGGTCGTTGGATGCGCCAGGCGGTAAGGATGGGGGCGCCACTCAATTTCTGCTCCGGGGCGCCACAAGGGCGTTGCACCCTCGTATGACGTCAGAATCTGCGTGCGCAGGAGATCGCGGTGATTAAGTTTAGCGCCGCCGCAAAATGTCTAGTTAAGTTCACGAGCGGCGCAAACTTCGGCGCGCCTGCGCGCTAGCTGCTTTGCGCCCCATTAAGGCGCAACCAACTGAATTTTTAGCCCTAAGGGTCAATATATCATAGCAAAATGAACCTAACCTGCACATCTTTGGACTGTGGGAGGAAACTGGAGCACCCGGAGGAAACCCACACAGGCACGGGGAGAATGTGCAAACTCCACACAGACAGTCACCCGAAGCCAGATTTGAACCCGGGTCCCTGTCGCTGTGAGGTAACAATGCTAACCACTATGCCACCGTGTTACCTGAGAACTCATTTTTAATGTGGAAGCAAGCCATCTTCGGTTCCGAGGGACTGCCTAAGAAGAAGAGTGTACGAGGTGAGCTTGTGTCGAGTGACATGCTGGAGCGATCAAAAATTGAATACGGGTCCTGCAAGAAGCGCAGGACTCTAAGTTCCATGCATTATTCCTTACTTTGAATATTGCCGTGTGTGCTCCTGCCACTAGCGCAACCTGCTCTACCAATATGATTTCCTGCACACCATACTGGGGCTTAGTCGACTGGCTAAAAAATGGCGCTGCGCTGCTGAATTTATAGAGCTATCTGTGTACTTTTTTGGGATACATTCTGCATGTCTTCTCTGATTATAGGATAGCTTTATTAACATTAGGGAGTATTCATAACAACTACAGAAAGGTCAAATAAATCACAGCGCTCTTGTAAAATTGCAATTTATCACATTTATTAATAGTTTGACATCACAAGGGTAACATGACTTAGAATGGATTTGCAGCATTTATATCTGAGAACTCTGCTGTGCTCTCTTAATATGAAGAAAGCTTTTATACCATGTGTGGATAACATTTCCATTAAATATTTTCATAGTACATAAAGGTGACATCAACACATCACATTACAATTACTGAAACTATTTTTACATTAAAATTCATTTGAAGAGAATGTCTGAAACATAAACACCCTAAAGCACATTACACATGAATTGCTTCATTAGATTTCAGTAGAAGGGTATCCTGCTGTAACCGTCGTGTGTTACCTTTAAGTTGATTAATCAATTATAATGAAAAGAAACATTTCTGATTATAGGGGATTATATGATGTAAACAGACCCTGCCATTAAAGTGTCACAATAATGGATGATAGGAGGTAGGTCTGGTTCAACATTGTAATAAAGAATGAAAAATAATGCGAAAGATAATGATCTTGTATACCACTGAGAAGTATACAAGGATAATGCAGCCCGAGTGCCACTGTGCAATGGGTATTGCACATACATTGGGATCAATTGGCTGACGTAATAGAATCATACAGCATAAAAGGAGGCAATTCGGCCCATAGTGCCTGTGCCAGCTCTTTGAAAGAGCTATCCAATTAGTCCCACTCCCCTGCTCTTTCCCCATAACTCTGCATATTTTTCCTTTTCAAGTATTTATCCAATTCCCTTTTGAAAGTTGCTATTGAATCTGCTTCAACCACTCTTTCAGGCAGAGCATTTAAGATCTTAACAACTCGCTGCATAAAAAAACCCCTTCATCTTCCCCCTGGTTCTTTTGCAAATTATCTTAAATCTGTGTCCTCTGGTTACCGACCCTCCTGCCAGCAGAAACAGCTTTCCCCCTAGTTACTCTATCAAAACCCCTCTTAATTTTGAACATCTTGATTAAATCTCCCTTTAACCTTCTCTGCTTTAAGTAGAACAATCTCAGCTTCTCTAGTCTCTCCACATAAATGAAATCCTTTATCCCTGGTACCAGTCTCGTAAATCTTCTCTGCACCCTCTCCAAGGTCTTGACATCCTTCCTAAAGTCTGGTGCCCAGAATTGGACACAATACTCCAGCTGAGGCTTAACTAGTGATTTATAAAGATTTACCATAACTTCTTTGCTTTTGTACTCCATGGGGGCGATTTTCTCAGCCCTGAGGAGGCGGGTATGGAGGCGGGTCTGCCGGGAAAATGGCAGAATTTGGGGGCGGGTGCCCAACCCGCCTCCGTGCCCTCTTGCCAGGAGGCGGGAAGCCGTCCCGCGCCGGGTCCCGTCTCCTTGGAGGTGGGAAGGGATTAAAGCCTATTTTCTACCTGTTAACAGGTAGATAACAGGCAGAAAATAGGATTATCCCCATTTTGTACCCTGAAGTGTGGGCTTCCCGACCTAGGGGAACCCTACCAGGGTGTAGGAGGCGAGCAGTAGGTCTGCGGGGGTCAGAGGAGTCTGAAAGTGCGATGTAGAGGTGAGTGATGGGTGCAAGTGTGGAGTGGTAAGTATGTGAGGTGAGTGTAAAGTGTCAGAAAATGTTAATTTACCTTTGTTTTTTCCTGCAGCCTTCAGCCGCTGTGGAGCCGGAGTCCCCGACATCTCCATTGTAGAGATCACAGACTGGCTGCTGCATCCTCCGATGCAACAGTCATCTGATTTCTACAAAGTAGAAAGGTTTGATGAGTCCTGAATACAAGGGGCGGGATTTTGTCAGTGTGGGCGGGCTGGGGCGTGTCAGGTGGAAATCGTGTCAGGACCCCGACTCCTAAGTGAAGTTTTGAAAAAGTGCGATTTTCCCCTAATTGGGCAATTGATTTCCTGCGTGTGGGAACCCCTGGCCCATTGAGTCTTTTCATACAGAAAGTCGCCTCCGACGACGTCATCAATGCTGCTGGATTTAAAGCAGCCTTGCTTCTTCTGGAGACTGCAAATGCTTTGCAAATTGTATGAAGGAGTTGATTTCCCGACAATGTCCACAATCGAGCAAAAGTGTGCACCTCAGTTTGATGAGCCCTCCCTCCAAGCTCTGGTGCACGGAGCCAGATGTAATAAGGAGGTGCTGTTCTCTTCCTCAGGGAAAAAAAAGCCACCCGAGCAGACAAAAGCTGTGTGGCTGCAAGTGGCCCAGGAGGTCAACTCCATTTCGCTGAGCCGCAGAACCTGGCTGCAATGCAGGAACAGGTTTCATGACCTCCGCACAGGAAAAGTGAGTATGACTTTCCCATCACCCTCAATCTCATCCCCATCGCCTCTCCTCACCAGCACTCTGCTTTGCCAACCTCTTCCTTCGCATCCCACTTGACACTTATATCCCTGCACCCTTACCCATTCTGTCTCTCTCTATGGTAACATTCACTTAACTATTCGACCATGCAGCCCTCACACCCCCTATCACTGTGATGCAATGACAACAACAACTTATAATACACAGGGAGGGTCCTTTGTATCCTTCTAAGCATCTATGCTATGGATTCTCTACACTCACTCCTTCATTCTCACTCAAACTCCACTTGTGTCTCTCATTGCAGGAAAAGAGAGCCCACAATAAGAGGGAAAGAGCCATGGCAGGAGGAGGGCCACCCTCAGTAGCCCAGCTCACCCCCTGGGAGGAGGCGGCCCTGGAAATCGCAGGGATCGAGGACGATACCCAAGTGGGGGACGGACAGATGGGCGCATCACAGCAAACTGGTGACAGAATAGTTTGACATCTCTCTCATTGACATTGCATGAGTCACTGATAATGAATCTGATACTCTAACAGATTGAGTTATGATCATCTGCACTATTCAATGTGCATGTAACCTTTACCTCACATCACAGAATCCCCACAATGCAGATAGAGGCATTTTTGGCCTATCGAGCCTGCACCGACACATATCCCACCCTATCCCCACGTATTTAATCCCCCCTAACACTAAGGGTCAATTTATCATAGCCAAATCAACCTAACCCGCACATCTTTGGACTGTGGGAGGAAACCGGAGCACCCGGAGGCAACCCACGCAGACACGGGGAGAATGTGCAAACTCCACACAGACAGTCACCCAAGGCCGGATTTGAACCCAGGTCCCTGGCGCTGTGAGGCAACAGTGCTAACCACTATGCCACTGTGTTGCCCTCTAACTCTCTATCTCTTTTCTCTAACTCTTTTCTTTACTCCCCCACAGGACCATTGAAAGCCCCCGTCCCCACTGTCCAGGAGGAAGAGCCTGAGCTTCCAGACTCCTCAGAGGAAGCTGCAACCTCTGAGAGCGCAGTGTCAGCAGAATTCAGCGCACCCAGCACCAGCGCAGACACTCACACCTCGGTGGGACCTTCGCGAGATAGAGTAGTGTTGGCACCTGGTGTATCACAGTTCACAAGTGAGCATCAGCAGATGGTGGAGACAGGGTCAGCAGTGGAGAGTCCTCGTCGGAGGGCGCAGGACTCTGTCAGCTCGGCTCAGCTGCATGTCGACCCTGTGCCTCCGGGTCCATCCAGAAGGAGAGCGGTGCTGGAACTCCAGGAACAGGGGCAGGAGTCTCTGGCAGGTTTTGTCTCCAGGGTTGCTGCGAGTGTGGAGCGAATGGAGGAGTCCATCGCGAACATGAGCAGAGCCTTTGTGGAGGCATTGGCGCATGAACGCATCACCACGGAAAGGATGGCAACCTCCGTGGAAAGGATGGCTACGGTAGAGGAGAGGATGGCTATGGCCATGGAGGAGCTTAGTCGCCAGGGTATGGAAAACATGGTAATTGTTCAGACTAGAATGACATCTCTTGAGGAGCGATGTTCAGCTATTGAGCATACAAACCAGACCTTCATGGAAGTCCTCTGGAGTAGGAGCATCAACAGGAGCGCCAAGCTGCTAGTCACCCACCTGAAGCTGCACAGGCCCCCTGAAGTGCAGCAAGGTGCTGTCAAGCCACTTGCTAGCTCTGAAGTGGGGCTGACCCATGAGAGGGATGTTGGTGGCAGAGAACAAGGAAGTGGGGGCTCCTCTCCAAGCGCTCACATGACCATGCCACTGCAGAGCCCTCGGTCAGAGCCCCACCAGAGTCCTCACCCAACTGAGATGGGCGTCTCAGCCCCTGCACAGACGCAGGAGCAGCAGACTATTGGTGAGCCCGCAAAGGTTCGCCACCCCAGAGGATGGCCGCCAAAGGTGTTGAGACAGGAGCAGCAACAAGAAAGTGAGCAAGGGGCCTCCACATCTGCTGAAGCCACAGGGGAAGCACCACATAAGAGCATGTGTAAGAGGAAGATAAAGCACAAGTAATCACAAGGGTAGTCACTTGGGTGCTGTGATGTTTTGTTTTTGGACCAGCCATCATTGTCATTGTATTATAAACAGATTTGATGGCAAACTGTTGAAGTTGTGGCCTGTGTTATTTCGCAAATGGGACTTTCACATTGAGGGCTTAGGGCGCCTTGCAATTGTCAGTATGGTGGTCAGAGTGATAGGAATCCGCAGGTTCTTGTCCATTGTGGATGCTCTGGTAAGAAGGTGCGAGACAAAAGTTTTTGATTGTACAGGCTCACCAAATCTGGCGACGATGAGTGCGTCCCTTGCATCCCAGACAGCAATGTTGTTGCGTGCTGACGCCTTCTGGCCTATGCAGCTTCAGGTGGGTGACTAGCAGCTTGGCGCTCCTGTTGATGCTCCTGCTGTTGGTGCTGCTGTTGTTCATGGTTCTGCTGCTGCCGCGGCTGGTCTTCGTCCGAATCTGATGTCCAGGAGGAAAGGAATTCAATGGTCGCCATGCTTCTGGTATATGCCTCAGTTGAGGAAGCGCTCAGTCAAGGTGGGGAGAGGGGTTTCCCAGGAGGTCACACTGGAGATGGGTGTCAGGCTCCAAACTTCCACAACAATGAGTAGGCCTGCTAAAAGTGCGCACTGACCTGAGACAACAAAGTTCTGCCACCTGCAAATGATCATCGGTGAAAACTCCTTTGTAATGGTGGAGCTGCAGCTGTCAGTAAGCAATCCAATTGTGAGGCCGCCAGGATTACCTGGCGTGTTCCAGAGGAGGCGTGCAGGGTGTGGGAAATGTCTAAAAATCGGAAAGGCCTCTCAAAATGGGATAATAGAGGCAATTAAGTGGTTCTTAAGGGCCTTAAGGGCCTATCCTGCCTCTTGGAGGCGGGATGGAAAGGGGGTCAGAAAACACGCATTTGGGAAAATTGCTCGGAGGCGGGATGGAGGCGGGATCGGGCCCGCCCGCCATTTTTGGTGATTTTACCACCTCGCACGCCTCCAAACCCGCCTCCTCGTGCTTGCTTGGCAAAATCGAGCCCATTGACTCATCAAACTAAACAGAATGTCAGTGTTTGACAGCTTCACAGAGCTGTCAAACGATGACATTTCTTCTTTCAAACATTCTTGACAGATGATACGTCATACGTTGACGTGCTCTGCAACCAACTTCACCCTTATTGGCCCGCCGGGCAGGCTTAACAAGGTCAATCAGGGGAAAATCCCGCTGGTGGCGGGCCCTGATAATTAAGGATGACATAAGGACAGCAGTGAGAAAGGATCTTGGCTCAGAAGATCAGGAAGTAGATTCAGTATGGGTGGAGATAAGAAATAACAAAGGGCAGTAAACAGTGGTGGGAGTAATTTATAGGCCCCCTAACAGTAGCTAAACCATTGGACAGGGTGTTAATCAAGAAACAATAGGAGATTGTAACAAAAGTAATACAATAATTGTGGGGGATTTTGATCTTCATATAGATTGGGCAAATCAAATTGGCAAGGGTAGTCTGGAGGACGAGTTCATGGAATGTATTTGAGACAGTTTACTAGAACAATACTTCATGGAACCAACTAGGGAAGAGGCTATTTTAGATCTTGTTTTGTGTAATGAAACAAGGTTAATTAGTAATCTTATAGTAAAGGATCCTCTAGGAAAGAGTGATCATAATATGATAGAATTTCACATTGAGTTTGAAAGTGACATTCTTAAGTCCGACACCAGACTCTTAAACTTAAACAAAGCCAATTACATAGATATGAGGGACAAGTTGGCTAAGGTAGATTTGGAAATTAGATTAAAAGGTATGACAGTAGATAAGCAGTGGCAATCATTTAAAGAAATATTAACAAATTCTCAATGAATATACATTTGTAAGGGGTGACCTGTGGCTCTGTGCTTAGCCTGGGTGCTAGTGCAGGGTTAGGCCCTGTTGCCTGCTCTGGTCTCCAGCCAGCCTGGTAACACTAGACACCTGTGAGTGGTTCGACCCACTCGCCCTTACGGTTCTGACACTGGACTTAGGTGCGAGAGCAATAATGCAGAGAAGACTCAGGTAGACCCGGTTGAATAGTGCGAAATGGAAAATCTTTATTGCATATTATTCAAGATTACGAGATACATGTCATAAGCACAGATTAACGACAGTACAATCTTACACACAGTTATGAAACTAATTTTAGGGAAACGAGGAGCGCACGACACATCGTAAAAGGGGACACACATTATAATTATCCTTAAAACTTAAACCCTCCCCTATTAATACCTGTCCTAATCTAGATTTGTAGGATCGAGACTCATGCTCACCACTCGTGATAACTCGGAGTATTCCGAAACTCTCCTCGGATGTTTTTACCGCAGCACCTGACTATCCACGTGTTGATCAGGGGTCTCTGTACCCCACTTGTTTACTCGTTTCTGCTCCGGCTAGCAGGCTGGACCGTCTGCTGTCATGAAGATCTGTGTTGCCCTCGGAGTTCTGATACTACTCAAAAAAGAGTCTTCCTGTGCCCTACACCGGTTCGATAGAACTCGAAGAAGGGTCTTCCTGGGCCAGTTGTGGAGTAGCCGATAAAATTCAAAGAAGTGTTTATTCGACTTACAGGTGCGGTCGGGGCTTACTGACCGTGGCGATGCGTATTGTCGTCTTCTTCTCTTCTCATCTCATCTCATCTCATCTCATCTCCTCTCGGGCCTTCGGTTCCAACACCGTTTACCGACTCCTCGGGATGGTGCGCCCGCCTCCAGGCCTCACAGCCCAGTTCTCCACAGATCTTCGCGGCAAGCCACGAGGTTGATCCTAGCGGATCAGAGTCCAGAGTCGTCAGGCAAGAGAATAAAAGTTCAGCAGTCTTCCAGCGAGTCAAAGCAGCAAGCGAAAGATGGACGGTTGTACTTTACAGTTATAGTGCTGTAATTCCTCTTTTCCCGCCCAATCTTAATGTCTATCTTTTGTCAGGTTTTTGGCGCTCAAACTTCTTGTATGGGGTGATCTCAGTCTTTAATGGGTTTCAGTGACACTTGTAACTGTCTGAGTACCCGTTAATATTTCTCCCATTGTGGAACCGGCTAGTAGTCTCCCTGGAGGGGTTTTGGGGCTTCCAAATGCTTGCTGTGAGTACCCGCAAACGGCTCTCTCATCGTAGAGCCGTGGGGATTTTGCATATTAATGTCTTTGGATGGGTCCTTGATCGCTCAGTACAATAGCCCTTGTTTGCACCTGGGAGACCGATTTCAGTATTCATGTTTAAAGTGTAAACCCATCGCGTCTTGACATTATCTCATCATGTTGGATCTTTTCGATCTTGCACAAATGTTTATTGGAACGCCATCTTGTCTGCCTACTGAAAGTCTAGAACTTTCTGCCACGAGGCGTGGCGGCCATTTTGCAGGCTGTTTGTGTCCATTTTGAAACCTGACAGCATTCTGCTGAAATAAAGCTGTTTATACGAAACTTTATGTCTCCTTCTTATTTTTATAAAATCGCGATAATTTTGCGAATTCTACACATTCCATTGAGAAATTAAAACTCCATTGGAAAAGTGAGCCATCTGTGGCTAACTAAAGAAGTTAGGGATAGTATTAAATTAAAAGAAGAGGCTTATAATGTTGCAAAGAATAGTAGTAAGCTTGAGGATTGGGGGAGCTTTAGAAACCAGCAAAGGATGACCAAAAAATTGATAAAAAGGGAGAAAATAGAATGAGAGTAAATTAGCAAGAAATATAAAAAGAGACCGTAAGAGCCTCTACAAGTATGTAAAAAAGAGAGTAGCAAAAGTAACATTGGTCCCTTAGAGGCTGAGACAGGAGAAATTATATTGGGGAACAAGGAAATGGCAGAGGCTTTAAACAAATATCTTCACAGTAGAAGACACAAAAAGTATACCAAAAATAGTGGGGAACTAACGGGCTAATGAGAGTGAGGAACTTAAAGTAATTAATATCAGTAGAGAAAAATTACTTGAGACACTAATGGGACTAAAAGTCAACAAATTCCCTGGACCTGATGACCTACATTCTAGGGTTCTAAAACAGGTGGCTGCAGAGATAGTGGATGTGATCTTCCAAAATTCCCTAGATTCAGGAAAGATCCCAATGGATTGGAAAGTAGCAAATGTAACCCAACTATTCAAGAAAGGAGGGAGAGAGAAAACCAGGAACTACAGATCAGTTAACCTGACATCAGTCATCGGGAAAATGCTGGATTCCATTATTAAGGAAATGGTAACAGGGTACTTAGAAAATCATAATATGATTAGGCAGAGTCAATATGGTTTTATGAAAGGCAAATCGTGTTTGACAAATTTATTAAAGTTTTTTGAGGATGTAACTAGCAGAGTAGATAAAGGGGAACCAGTGAATGTACTAATTTTAGATTTCGAAAAGTCATTCGATAAGGTGCCACATAAAAGGTTGTTAAGAAAGATAAGGGCACATGGGGTTGGGGGTAAGGTGTTCAGAGAGATTTGGGTGTCCCAGTACAAGAAACACAGAGGACTGAATTTTCTGGGGTGGTAGTAGGTGAGAACAGTGGCTGGTTGGGTGGGAAAGTTGTTATTTTTGACAACGGGTTGGGAACCCACTGTCATCTCTCTCCCACACGCCTTTCCTCCAGGCGCGTCTGTCATCGTGGAGCCGACTCGACCGTCAGCAGTGGGGGACCCAATTGAGATCATTATCAAGTAGTTGAGAGAGCCTTTTTTCACTTACTTTTTAAATTTCCCTGCATGGCCACGGGATTCACGCAGCTCGGGAACCACGTCTGTCAACCTGAGGCGTGAGTTCCGTGATTACTTGATAGCATGAAAAACAAAGCAAAATAAAAATATGTTGATTACAATAGCTAACAGATTGATGGAGATTCTGTTCTACTTAAAAAGCTACTGGTAAATGTTAATTCAGAAATTCCTGAAGGGATGTAAGTGCTATCCTGGATGGTGAGGGAAATACATTTTTCACTGCCCATTCTCGGCTGTTGCCTTCCAACTCACCAGTAATTGCAGTGAATTGATCTGCATTATAAAAATGTCATATACTATTTAAATAAATGTTTGTGTTGTTTCTGGCCAGGTTTTTCTCACAGTATACTGTGATTGTCCAGTTACAGATTAAATCAAGTCATCAACTGTAACAATTTCATTTTCATCACTCATTTCACTGGTTCAATTTGCTTTCAGTCCCTGAATATAACTAATTAAATTTTTCAGTCTGAGACTTTGGGGGTGAATTTCTGCAGCGTTTCTCTCACTTGTCCATTGTTAACTTCAACGGAAGAGCTGCAGAAATCCCAGAAACACATTGGGCCTGAATTTGTGATCGGAGGCTTTCGGATGCCTCCGATCATCAAATTTTCTACGCATTTACCTGGTGGTCCGGAGATACGGAAGCTTGCGATCCTGACACCTCCTTGTAGAAATGCATAGAGGCCAACGTACGTAAGGAACTGTCAAAAGTATGAATGGAGATGACTTAAAAATTACACAAACACATTTAATATTTAATTTTTTGAAAAAAATTATATGTTTTAACGGGGCTAAAAATAAACTTACCTTATTGGACAGATATAAGTGAGTGATAAAATTTTATTTTTCTATTTTTTAAAACTCTTATGCTGGTAAAAGCAGGCCTTTTGCCTGCTTTTACCAGGCGCAAGGATTCCACGGCCTTTCAGCGGGTGGAAGTTGTGCAAATAGCGCAACTCTCCACCCGCAGAGGCCCTTTTCCCGGGGATGTGGAGGATCTGTCAAGAAGATTCTTGACAGATCGCAAGTGCCGGGTTTCAGTGTGTGCTTCGCATGCCAAAACCCAGCACTCGCGCGGTCCCTACGGATGCGTGCGCGCCTCGTACGCACCATAGGGGGTCGCAAAATACAGCGCATTGTAAGCACCACTTACACTGTTTGTCAGGGTTTCCGCAGCTCTTCCGCTAAACTTGAATAAGATTGTAAATCCACCCCTTTACAATTACATTTAAAATCTGCTTCATTTTATATATTACCTAGACACACACATCTTTTATTTGTACCAGTTACTGCTACAAAAATCTATAGATTTGTGACTAAAGCACCAATAACTTCCCAATTAATGTACTTTTTAAATTATGTTCTTAATCGTATTTGTAGATGGCGTCATGTTACTTAATGATAATATTATTTAAATATTTCTTTGTCACTCATATATAACTTTTATTATATTATTGTAAAGAATCAACACCCACTATGTTAGATTACACTTAAAATGTAATGTGGCCATGGTTCCTTAAGGATCCCGGCTGAAAACGTGTCATGAATGATGTCACCAGACCCACTCCATCTCATTGGGCTGGGTAACGTGCTGGGCGGGCTTCATAGGCCCCATTAAGGTAAGTTAATTTTCTGCAGCAGGATGGAGCCACAGCGGGGTTGCGACCCGCCACAGGACCTGCCCAGGTAGGCAAAATTCTGGCCAGAGAGTTAGCATGCAGGTACAGCAAGCAATTAGGAAGGCAAATGTCATGTTGGCCTTTATTGCTAAAGGGTTGGAGTACAAGAGTAAAGAATTCTTGCTACAATTGTACAGGGCTCTGGTGAGACCACACCTGGAGTACTGTGCACAGTTTTGGTCTCCTTATTTGAGGAAGGATATACATGCCTTAGAGGCGGTGCAAAAAAGGTTCATGAGATTGATCCCCAGGATGAGAGGGTTGTCCTATGAGGAGACACTGAGTGGATTGAGCCTATACTCTCTGGAGTTTAGAAGAATGAGAGGTGATCTCATTGAAACATACAAGATTCTGAGGGGGATTGACAGGGTAGATGGTGAGAGGTTGTTTCCCCTGGCTGGAGAGTCTAGAACTAGGGGTCATAGTCTCAGGATAAGGGGTTGGCCTTTAAAGACTGAGATGAGGAGGAATTTCTTCATTCAGATGGTTGTGAATCTTTGGAATTCTCTGCCCCAAAGTGCTGTGGATGCTCAGTCGTTGAGTATATTCAAGGCTCAGATAGATAGATTTTTGGACGGCAGAGGAATTAAAGGATATGGGGATCGAGCGGGAAAGTGGAGTTGAGGTCGAAAATCGGCCATGATCTTATTAAATGTTGGAGCAGGCTTGAGGGGCCATACGGCCTGCTCCTGCTCCTAATTCTTATGTTCTTATGTTCATCCATGTTGCTTGTACCTTGGATTCAAAAGGTCTTCGACACCAAAAAGGGTCACCCTCCTTTGTGCACTTCCTCTGAGGAGATGTTACTAAATAAATTAGAGAGTCTTAGGGGGAAAAATTTGGTTGGTTAGCGCCTCCCGTTAATGCCTCCTGGGGGCGCCTCTGGGGAGCTAAGGACTTCCCGCCCATGCGCGACGATTTTAGCTTATCAAATGCCTTCAGTGCATCAATGCTCTCGGGCACCCTTGCCATTGCACCCATGAGCTCAGTATACATGCTCTCATCGCCTGTGTGTTCATCGCCGTGATATCGAGGTCCTCATCTGAGTCTTGTGCAGCAGAAACGCGCGCGCACTCACCCTCTGGGGAGATGGCTTCCGAGCTTCTCTTTCCCCATGGCGTTGCTGCAGTCTGCTGGGTCCCGGAGCTTCACCCACATCAGAGCCAAATCCTCTGCTCCCCTCCAGTGACCACGTGGCCCCAGTATCCGATGTGTCGCCCTTGGGAGACACAGGCAGTGAGGCTCCGGCTTGGTGTTCCTTATCCTGTCCCGCGTCGCTGCCACTGGGAGGCTGAGGGACAGGCTGGTCAGATGGTGGTTCACTATCTGAAAGCAGGAAGGCACAAGAGTGGCTTTAACGGGAGGGGAGGAGGGCAGGAAGGGAGCAAGGAATGGAGACAGTATACTTAGATGTAAAGTGGGAAGGGCTCGTGTTGTGAGGGGGAAGTGGTATGAAAGAGGAGGGAGAGATGATGAACATACTGTTGCTGTCCCCAAGAGCCAGCGGACCAGGGCGGAACCGGAGCGACAGCAGGAGCAGAATAAAGAGCGCGGCGAGAGGAGGTCTGAGAGCAGAGCCAGCGGACCTGGGCGGAACTGGAGCGACAGTGGGAGCAGAATAAAGAGCGCGGCGAGAGGAGGCCTGAGAGCAGAGCCAGCGGACCAGGGCGGAACCAGAGTGACAGCGGGAGCAGAATAAAGAGCGCGGCGAGAGGAGGCCTGAGAGCAGAGCCAGCGGACCTGGGCGGAACCAGAGTGACAGCGGGAGCAGAATAAAGAGCGCGGCGAGAGGAGGCCTGAGAGCAGAGCCAGCGGACCAGGGCGGAACCAGAGCGACAGCGGGAGCAGAATAAAGAGCGCGGCGAGAGGAGGCCTGAGAGCAGAGCCAGTGGACCTGGGCGGAACCAGAGTGGCAGCGGGAACAGAATAAAGAGCGTGGCGAGAGGAGGCCCGAGAGCAGAGCCAGCGGACCAGGGCGGAACCAGAGCGACAGCGGGAGCAGAATAAAGAGCGCGGCGAGAGGAGGCCCGAGAGCAGAGCCAGCGGACCAGGGCGGAACCAGAGCGGCAGCGGGAACAGAATAAAGAGCACGGCGAGAGGAGGCCTGAGAGCAGAGCCAGCGGGGGAGGAGCAGTGAGGCTCCAATTCAATAACAAAAAAATCAAAGTGTGACATCACAGGTAAGCAGGTAGGTGATTAGTGGTGAGTATTTCTTTTCTCTTAGGACTGAGGGCTAAGTTACAGTAAAGCCCTATAGCATATAACTACATTTATAACTAACTATACTTATTTTAATAAATTTAATAAATTAAATAAGGTTATTACCTAGTTTACCTAGATTAAAAACTATAAATAGACAATTGATTGATATTTACGTAATTAATTAAATAAAATACAATAGAGATGGCAGGGCAGGTGATGTGTTGCAGCTGCAGTATGTGGGAGCTGGTGGACACCAGTGTGATCCAGGGTGACCACATCTGCAGTAAGTGTCTGCAGCTCGAGGAACTTCAGCTCAGAGTTGATGAGCTGGAGTCCGAGCTGCAAACATTGCGATACATCAGGGAGGGAGAAAGTTACCTGGACACTTTGTTACAGGAGGCAGTCACACCCTTTAGGTTAAATACTTCAGATTTGGCCCATGGTCAGGGACAGGAGTGTATGCCTGCGAGTGAGGCAGGTATGGGGATCCAGGAGGTAGCATTGGAGGAACCTTAGCCCTTGCATTTGTCCAACAGTTTACGAGGTTCTTGCAACCTGTGTGGACGAGAGCAGGGACTGCAGGGAGGATGAGCAAACTGACCAAGGCACCGTGGTACAGGGGGCCATTCAAGTGGGGGGTGTAAAAAGGAAGGCCGTAGTGGTAGGGGACAGTATAGTTAGGGGGATAGATACTGTTCTCTGCAGCCGAGAGCGTGAGTCCCGAAGGCTGTGTTGCCTGCCCGGTGCCAGGGATAAGGACATCTCCTCAGGGCTGGAGAGGAACTTGGAGTGGGAGGGGGAGGATCCAATTGTTGTGGTTCACGTAGGAACCAACGACATAGGTAAGACTAAGAAAGAGGTTCTGCTGAGGGAGTATGAGCAGCTAGGGTCTAAATTAAAAAGCAGAACTCTGGATTACTACCTGAGCCATGAGCAAATTGGCATAGGGTCAATAAGATCAGAGTGTTGAATGCGTGGCTCAAGGATTGGTGTGGGAGAAATGGGTTTCGATTCATGGGGCACTGGCACCAGTACTGGGGAAAGAGGGAGCTGTTCCGTTGGGACAGCCTACACTTGAACCATGCTGGGACCAGTGTCCTGGTGAATCGAATAACTAGGGCTGTAGTTAGGGCTTTAAACTGAATAGTGCGGGGCGGGGGGGGGGGGGGGGGGGGGGGTGGCGGTAGGAGGGTTCAAGTGAGGGGAAATTTAGAAAGTTAAAGAGAAAGGACAGGGCAATAGTGCAGGGTAGCGATATGGGCAATGAAAACCAGAGTGTGACAGGAAGGGACAGAGTGTACAAACATAAGAGTGCACCAGCAAATAAGGTCAGAGTAGGGAAAAATGATAAAAAGACAAAATTAAAGGCTCTTTATCTGAATGCACGCAGCATTCGTAACAAGATAGATGAATTGACGGCACAAATCGAAATAAATGGGTATGATCTAATAACCATCACAGAGACGTGGTTGCAATGTGACCAAGGCTGGGAACTGAATATTCAGGGATATTTAACATTTCAGAAGGATAGACAGAAAGGAAAAGGAGGTGGGGTAGCTTTGTTAATAAAGGATGAGTCATTACAATAGTGAGAAATGATCTTGGCTCGGAAGTTCCAGATGTAGAATCAATTTGGGTGGAGGTAAGAAATAGTAAGGGAAATAAGGCACTGGTGGGAGTAGCCTATAGGCCCCCTAACAGTAGCTACACTATAGGACAGAGTATAAATCAAGAAATAATGGGGGCTTGTAAGAAAGGTACTGCAATAATTTTGGGCGATTTTAATCTTCATATAGATTGGACAAATCAAATTGGCAAATGCAACCTTGAGGACGAGTTCATAGAGTGTATTCGGGACAGTTTCTTAGAATAATACGTTGTGGAACCGACCAGGGAACAGGCTATTTTAGATCTGGTAATGTGTAATGAAACAGGATTAATTAATGATCCCATAGTAAATGATCCTTGAGGGAAGAGTGATCATAACATGATCGAATTCCACATTCAGTTTGAAGGTGAGAAACTTGGGTCTGAAACTAGAGTATTAAACTTAAATAAAGGCAATTACAAAGGTATGAGGAGAGAGTTGGCTAAAGTGGACTGGGAAAATAGATTAGAAGGCAAGATGGTAGAAAAGCAGTGGCAGACATTTAAAGAGAATTTTTCATGACTCTCAATAAAGATATATTTCAGTGAGAAAGAAAGACTCAAAGAGAAGGATGAACCAACCATGGCTAACCAAGGAAGTTAAGGATGGTATCAAATTGAAAGAAAAGGCATTCAATGTTGCAAAGATTAGTGGTAGGCCAGAAGATTGGGAACATTTTAGAAACCAGCAAAGGATGACTAAAAAAAAATAAAGAGGGAGAAAATAGCTTATGAGAGTAAACTAGCAAGAAATATAAAAACTGACAGTAAGAGCTTCTACAAGTACATAAAAAGGAAAGAGAGTAACTAAAATAAATGTTGGTCCCTTAGAGGACGAGACTGGGGAAATAATAATGGGAAATAAGGAAATGGCAGAGGCATTGAACAAATATTTTGTATCTGTTTTCTCAGTAGAGGACACTAAAAACATCCCATTAATAGTAGAAAATCAAGGGGCAAAAGGGAGGGAGGAACTTAAAACAATCACTATCACTAAAAGAAAAAGTGCTAGGCAAACTTATGGGTCTAAAGGCTAACAAGTCCCCTGGACCTGATGGCCTGCATCCGAGGGTCTTAAAAGAAGTGGATGCATTGGTTGTAATCTTCCAAAATTCCCTTGACTCTGGAAAAGTCCCTGCAGATTGGAAAACTGCAAATGTAACGCCCTTAAACAGAGGGAGACAAATCAGGCAACTATAGGCCAGTTAGCCTAATATCTGTCATTGGCAAAATGCTCGAATCTATTATTAAGGAAGTTGTAGCAGGGCATTTAGAAAATCATAATATAATCAGAGTCAACATGGTTTTATGAAAGGGAAATCGTGTTTGACATATCTATTAGAGTTCTTTGAGGAGGTAACGAGCAGGGCGGATAAAGGGGAACCAGTAGATGTAGTGTATTTGGAATTCCAAAAGGTATTCGACAAGGTGCCACATAAAAGGTTATTGCATAAGATAAGAGCTCATGGTGTTGGGGGTAATATATTAGATTGGATAGAGGATTGGCTAACTAACAGAAAACAGAGTCGGGATAAATGGGTCATTTTCAGGATGGCAATCTGTAACTAGTGTGGTGCCACAGGGATCAGTGCTGGGGCCTCAACTATTTTCAATCTATATTAATGACTTGGATGAAGGAAGCGAGTATATTGTAGCCAAATTTGCAGACAATACAAAGATAGGTGGGAAAGCAAGTTATGAGGAGAACATAAAGGGCTGGATTTTGATACTGGGGCGGGTTGGGGTCGTGTTATCCACTTTTCGCGTTATCCACCCGACTGCAATTGGATGTGGGAGATTGATGCGATTTTCACCTAATTGGGCAATTAAGTTCCAGCATGTGGGAACCCATGACCCAATTAGTGTTTTCAGTCTGAAAGTCGCCTCTGATGATGTCATCATTGCTGCTGCATTGAAGGTCTGGAAAGACTGCCTGGCCTTTGCTGTGAGAGGACCTGAAGGCAAAATGAGCAGCAGCAGCCCTAAGTCTGCTCCCAGATATTCTTGCACCACCACCACCACTCCCAGATATTATTATTATTATTATTATTCCTCCTCCTCCACCTCCTCTTCCATTCAGAACAGGCGTGCTTCACGTAGAAAAAGGGTTAAAATCACAAAGGCCTTTCAAAATGGCATTATAGAGGCAATTTAGTGCTTGTTAAGGGCCTTAACAGCCTATCCCGCCTCTTAGAGGCGGGATGGAGTCGGGACCAGCAGACACGATTTAATGAAAATTGCGTGGAGGCAGGATGGAGGCGGGCTTGTGCCCGCCTGCCAGTTTTTGCAATTTTAACCCCGCACATGCCTCCAAACCCGCCTCCACGGAGCAATGAAAATTCTGCCCAAAGAGTCTGCAAAGGGATATAGATAGGTTAAGTGAGTGGGCAAGACTTTGGCAGATGGAGTATAATGTGGGAAAATGTGAAGTTATCCACTTTGGTAGGAAGAATAGAAAAGCGAAATATTATTTAAATGGAGAAAGACTACAGAATGCGACGGTACAGAGGGATTTGGGTGTCTTCGTACATGAAACATAAAAAGTTAGCATGCAGGTGCAGCAAGTAATTAGGAAGGCAAATGGAATGTTGGCCTTTATTTCAAGAGGGATAGAGTATAAAAGTAGGGAAGTCTTGCTAAAACTGTACAGGGCATTGGTGAGACCACACCTGGAGTACTGCGTACAGTTTTGGTCCCCTTATTTAAGGAGGAATATACTTGCATTGGAGGCAGTTCAGAGAAGGTTCACTAGGTTGATTCCTGAGATGAAGGGGTTGTCTTATGAGGAAAGGTTGAGCAGGTTGGGCCTATACTCTTTGGAGTTTAGAAGAATGAGAGGTGATCTTATTGAAACATATAAGATTCTGAGGGGGTTGGACAGGGTAGATGCTGAGAGGATGTTTCCCCTCGTCAGGGAATCTAGAACGAGGGGGCATAGTCTCAGAATAAGGGATCGCCCATTTAAGACGGAGATGAGGAGGAATTTCTTCTCTCAGATGGTCGTGAATCTTTGGAATTCTTTACCCTAGACAGCTGTGGAAGCTGAGTCATTGAATATATTCAAGGCTGAGATAAACAGATTTTTGAGCAACAGGGGAGTCAAGGGTTATGGGGAGCGGGCAGGAAAGTGGCGTTGAGGCCAAAATCAGATCAGCCATGATCTCATTAAATGGCGGAGCAGGCTCGAGGGGTCGAATGGCTATGTGAGGGGGTGCAGCTCCACCTGAGCTCCTCCCGTGTGTTGCTGCTCCCTCCTGTTATGAGCAAGCTTGGCCTGCAAGAAAAAGGACAGCGTGTGAGTGAGTGTGCAGCCATGTGTTTGGCAGATGTGCCTACCATAGTTGAATAGCCGTTAATGTCTGCAAGGTGTGAGATGTGGATTTAACTTTTAGTAGATGGGCATAGTTGTTGGGTGAGTGTAGGGGATTTGGCAGTTTATACCGTCTGTGCACAGAGTGAGGTTGAGATGGTGGGATGTTGAGGTATTTCAAGCATCTACTCACCCTGACCACCCGAGTGAGGTCGTTGAACTTTTTGTGGTACTGGGTGTGAGTCCTTTGGACCAGGCTTCTGGACGAGATGTAATGGGCCACCTCCCTCCACACCCTTGTGAACTCCCGGGGCAATGGCCTCCTGCCAGTGTCTGGGAATAGCACTGCCCATCGGCGTTCCACAGCCACAACCAGAGCCTCCAATGCCTGGTCGCTAAACCGGCGAGCTCTCTCCCTGGGCCTCTGAACAGCCAGGATTTAATTTTTTTTTAAAAAATTCGTTTATGGGATGTGGGCATCATTGGCAATGCCAGCATTTATTGCCCATCCCTAGTTGCCCTTGAGAAGGTGGTGGTGAGCCGCCTTCTTGAACCGCTGCAGTCCATGTGGTGAAGGTACTCCCACAGTGCTGTTAGGGAGGGAGTTCCAGGATTTTGACCCAGCGACGATGAAGGAACGATGATATACTTCTAAGTCAGGATGGTGTGTGACTTGGAGTGGAACTTGGAGGTGGTGGTGTTCCCATGCGTCTGCTGCCCTTGTCCTTCTAGGTGGAAGAGGTCGCGGGTTTGGGAGGTGCTGCCTAAGAAGCCTTGGCGAGTTGCTGCAGTGCATCTTGTCGATGGTACACACTGCAGCCACGGTATGCCGGTGGTGGAGGGAGTGAATGTTTAAGGTGGTGGATGGGGTGCCAATCAAGCGGGCTGCTTTGTCCTGGATGGTGTCGAGCTTCTTGAGTGTTGTTGGAGCTGCACTCATCCAAGCAAGTGGAGAGTATTCCATCACACTCCTTACTTGTGCCTTGTAGATGGTAGAAAGGCTTTGGGGAGTCAGGAGGTGAGACACTCGCCGCAGAATACCTAGTCTCTCACCTGCTCTTGTAGCTACAGTATTTATGTGGCTGGTCCATGTTAAGTTTCTGGTCAATGGTGACCCCCAGGATGTTGATAGTGGAGGATTCGGCGATGGTAATGCCATTGAATGTCAAGGGGAGGTGGTTAGACTCTCGCTTGTTGGAGATAGTTATTGCCTGGTTAGATTTCCTGGTTCAAGATTTGAACCTCCTTGCAGGCCCAGGTCAAAAGCAGCAATGATCAGTGTGAGGCTGTGTAGCATGATTGAACCTCCTCTTTAAGAACTGGAAGGCGCCAGTCTGTCTGAGTACTAGGTAATTGACAGCGCATGAGCTTGAGTAGCGCTCTGAGGTAGTGCCCCGTTCCCTGACGTTAGCGCCCTAAGAGAAGTGTGTAGCGCTTGATTTAGTGCTCCAATCACCTCCAGGGGCGCTGGAGACGAATTTCGTGGTCGCCGGTGCTAATTTGCGCTGGGCGCTAAAGTTTGCACCCGGCCGATGTTAGCGCCCCAAAATGATCGATACCGAATTTTTCCCCCTTCGGGTCTTATTGTAAACATTTTCCAATTCTGCACTTTCATACTTTTTTCAATGTAAGGCATAGAAAGAAAAAGAGAGAAAGAAATAAAGACTGATTTGCACTATCTCAGGACATCCCAAAGCGCTTTACAACCAATTAAGTACTTTTTGAAGTGTAGCCATTGTTGTAATGTAGGAAAGGTGGCATCCAATTTGCATACAGCAAGTTCCCACAAGCAGCAATGTGATAATTACCAGATAATCTGTTAAGTGATGATTGTTGAAGGATAAATATTGGCCAGGATACTAAGGAGAACGCCCCTGCTCCTCTTCGAATAGTGCCATGGGATTTTTAACGTCCACCTGAGAGTGCAGACGGGCCTCGGTTAATGTCTCATCTGAAAGGTGGCACCTCCAACACTGGAGTGTCATCCGAGATTTTGTGATCAAGTTTCTGAAGTGGGACTTGAACTCACAACTTTCCGATTCAGAGTGAAATAGTGAACTGCTGTTTGATGGTGAGTAGCAGTCCTTTAAGAACTGCTGTCTTGGCCAATTTTGTGACTCCCAGTGTGGAAAAATATAAGATTTCAATGTAGGAGTACCATATTGAAATGAAAGGGATGGCTTGCTGCATAAAATTTGTCAAAGCCAGGCCTCTGCACTGGAGTGGGTGTGTATGCACCAGTGGCCAGCAAAGCCTCAATTTTGCTATTCTTGCAAAGTTGGAGCCAAAAGATAAATGGAATTAATCTACAGGACACAACACAGAGTGAGTCTGGGATAGTCATGGATAGCTTGCTGAAACCATTGGCATAATATGTAGCAGCAATAAAGAAAACAAACAAGATCTTAGGCTGTATAACCAAAGGAATAAAGCATAATTCCCAGGAAGTAGTAATGAACTTGTAAAAAGTAATGGCTCAGGCCGACCTGTACTAGGACTTCATTCCTGGTTTTGGCAAGGGTATAATGAGGGCCAATTAAATTGATAATGTTTACACTAAGCAGAAGAATGCTCAGGGCAGATCTTACTGAGTTATTCAAGAGTCTAAGAGGTGTGGATAAATTAAACCCTAATATGTTTGATGTAATCACTAACTCTACAACAAAGAAGCATGGACTCAGACTCAGAAAAGGAAGTTCCATGGGTGGCAGTAATACCTTCAATCAAGAAATCATGTGCGAGCTGTTTTTGACATTTATGCCATTTTCCTGGGGATTTCACCAGTCTCCTGCTGGAGTTAAAGTGGCAGACCAGGAAAACCCTTGCAAAATTACAGAGCTAATAGGTCATATTGAAATAAATCTATCTGCACTTTAACTTAACATTATATTTAAAATTGAATGCAAATGAAGAAGTGTACAACATCATCACAATAATGAATTTGTAAATTTAATTCTCAGCTTGAACTTTATATACAATTTACTCCAAATTTATTGTAATACGGGCACATAGAATTCCCGGAAAATAATAATGCCACAATCTCAGTCATTTTCCAAATATGTGCAATTTACTCACTCAGCAACTTTTCTTTTAAAACCTGATTGCAAGTATTACAATGATTACATGCCAAGCAGCAGATTTGTCCTATAAAGGTAAAAATATAACCGTAGTGGTCTGGAAATGCAGTGTAGCATTGAACGTAGGATTCAGTTAAGAAGCAACCACTTGTTGATGGATAAACCTTTTAGGTGCTCAACCCGCATTTGAGTATCTGATCCCAGCCGGTTGTTATGAGTCTGTAGCCAAAGCTCCAGTTGCTGTTCTCGTATTTCCCTGAAAATATGTAGATAATCACTGGTTAACACTGGTGAGAATAAACATGGTGGGGTAGAATTTCCATAGGGGTTCCCCGATTCCCACAGTAGCTTTGGTGGAAGATCGGTGGAAAACCCAAAGAAATGGTTTCTCTGGGGTTTCTGCTAATCTTCCACCAAAGTTACCATGGAAGATCGGAAGAACTTGAGAGGAAATTCCAGGGTGGTGTCTCTTTAACATTAGTAGCTTATGATTAATACAATGTATTAATTGCTTGCGTCTGCGCACACTCGGAGGTCGAACTCCAAACCATCGTCAACACCTTCACCGAAGCATACGAGAGCATGGGCCTTACACTAAACAGCCGTAAGACAAAGGTACTCTACCAACCTGCCCTCGCCACACAGTACTGCCCCCCGATTATCAAAATCCACGATGAGGCCTTGGACAACGTGGACCACTTTCCATACTTTGGGAGCATACTGTTAACCAGGGCAGACGTCGATGATGAAGTCCAACACCGCCTTCAGTGTGCCAGTGCAGCCTTCGGTCACCTGAGGAAGAGAGTGTTTGAAGACCAGGACCTCAAACCCAGCACCAAGCTCATGGTCTACAGAGCAGTAGTGATACCCGCCCTCCTGTATGCCTCAGAGACATGGACCATGTACAGCAGGCACCTCAAAGCACTGGAGAGGTACCACCAACGCTGCCTCCGCAAGATCCTGCAAATCCATTGGCAGGATAGGCGCACCAACGTCAGTGTTCTTGTTCAGGCCAACATCCCCAGTATCGAAGCTTTGACCACACTCGATCAGCTCCGATGGAGGGGTCACATCGTCCGCATGCCTGATACGAGACTCCCAAAACAAGCGCTCTACTTGGAGCTCCGACACGGCAAGAGAGCCCCAGGTGGGCAGAGGAAACGCTTCAAGGACACCCTCAAAGCCTCCTTGAAAAAGTGCAACATCCCCACCAACACCTGGGAATCCCTGGCCGAAGACTGCTCAAAGTGGAGGAGAAGCATCCGGGAAGGCGCCGAACACCTCGAGTCTCTTCGTCGGGAGCAAGCGGAAGCCAAGCGCAAGGAGCACATGTCAAACCAAGCACTCCACCCACCCGCCCCTTCAACACTGTCTGCCCCACCTGTGACAGAGACTGCAGGTCCCGCATTGGACTCATCAGTCACCTGAGAACTCATTTTTAATGTGGAAGCAAGTCATCCTCGGTTCCAAGGGACTGCCTAAGAAGACGTTCCAATGGAATGAGTTAAGAAAACACTGAATTTATTAATTTTTAGCAGACAAAGCTGAGTTAGTACCAACAATATTGGAGACAGAAAAACAGTTATGATTTTTTTATCATAAGGACATTGTTTAATTTTCAAAAATGTAATCTTAGTTTCAAATATTTTATAACAAATTTGTGGAGCAATGGTATTGAATAATGGAGCTTGGTTGACATTTTTCATCCACAAAAGTACTAAAAAAGAGAACCACGCTATGAGTATAGTTAGCAGCAGTAATTTCCATGGGGTGTCTCCTGATCTTCCACCAGAACTTCGACGAAAACCCCAGAGAAACAGCGTACACAATTGTTTACAATGGCCCGGAATTTGCGGTCAGAGGCGAAGCGACGGCGCTCGCTGCTGACCTCGAAGAAAACTGCCCACAAAGATCTAGCAATCTCTGTGGTGAGTTTCAGCTCTCCCAACGTTAGTTTGAATCTGCTGCCAAATCAAACGAATCTCCAGCGTCCAGCAACAGTGATGTCATCAAGCAGGCTAAGCAGCCAATCACATTTAAGAATTCTCACAGACAGCAAACCAGGAAGTAAAATTCACAGACTATAACTTTCCTTTTATAAATTTTACAGAAAGAGAAATAAAGATTGGGACATACACATAGGATTAAGTTATAAACTGAAATATCCTAAACAAAATTTTAAAATTTGACATTACATAGGATTACATAGGATATACGACACAGAAACAGGCCATTTGGCCCAACCAGTCCATGCCGGCGTTTATGCTCCACACGAGCCTCCTCCTGTCTTTCCTCATCTAAATCTATCAACATAACCCTCTATTCCCTTTTCCCTCATATGCTTCTCTAGCCTCCCCTTAAATGCATCCATACTATTCGCTTCAACCACTCCCTGTGGTAGCGAGTTCCACATTCTCACCACTCTTTGGGTAAAGAAGTTTCTTCTGAATTCCCTATTGGATTTCTTGGTGACTATCTTATATTGATGGCCTCTAGTTATGCTCTACCCCACAAGTGGAAACATTCTCCCTGTATCCACTCTATCAAAATTTTTCATAATTTTAAAGACCTCTATTAGGTCACCTCTCAGCCTTTTTTCAAGAGAAAAGAGACCCAGCCTGTTCATCCTTTCCTAATATTCTGGTATAATCCTTGTAAATCTTCTCTGCACCCTCTCCAGTGCCTCTATATCCTTTTTATAATATGGCGGCCAGAACTGTATGCAGTACTCTAAGTGTGGTCTAACCAAGGTTCAATACAGGTTTAGCATAACTTCCCTACTTTTCAATTCTATCCCTCTAGAAATAAACTCTAGTGCTTGGTTTGCTTTTTTTTATGGCCTTGCTAACCTGCGTGGCAACTTTTAGTGATTTGTGTATTTGTACTTCTAGATCCCTTTGTTGCTCTACCCCACCTAGACTTGCACCCTCCAAGTGATAAGTGACCTCCCTATTCTTCCTACCAAAATGTAATACCTCACATTTATCTGTGTTGAACTTAATTTGCCAATTATATGCCCATTCTGCAAGTTTATTAATGCCCTCCTGTAACTTGTTGCAGTCCTCCTCAGTATTGACTATCCCCCCCAATTTGGTGTCATCTGCAAATTTAGAAATTGTGTTTTTGATTCCTAAGTCTAAATTGTTAATGTAAATTGTGAACAGCAGTGGTCCCAGCACTGATCCTTGTGGATCACCACTACCCACCTTCTGCCACTGTGAATAGCTACCCTTTACTCCTACTTTCTGCTTTCTGTCCTGAAGCCAGCCAGCAATCCATTTTGCTACTTGTCCCCTGACTCTGCATTCTCTGACCTTGTTCATCAGTCTATTATGGAATACCTTATCGAAGGTCTTTTGAAAATCCAGATAAATTACATCTACTGCATTACTATTGTCTATTCTCTCTGTTACCTCTTCAAAAATTCAATAAGGTTGGTCAAGCAAGACTTCCCCTTTTGAAATCCATGTTGACTATTCATTGTTATATTTTTGGTTTCTAGATGTTCTTCTACTTTCTCCTTTAGTAGGGATTCCATTATTTTTCCTACCACCGTTGTTAAGCTGACTGGTTCTTAATTCCCTGGATATGTTCTATCCCCCTCCTTAAATATTGGTATTACGTTAGCTATCCGCCAGTCCTCTGGCACTATACCTATTTCTAACGAATTATTAAATATTACACAAATATAAAATTATATAAAATTAGTTTTTCGGGCCAGAACAATTATTCAGCCGTTAAAAACCTGGTTACACCTCTTTCAACAAGGCTTAACCTTTTTTTTGGGAGGGGGGCGGGGGGCGGAGGGGGTGGTGGTTAACAGCGATATTCCAGTGTAATAGGGGAAGTTTTCATCAGGAACTACATTTCAGTGTGATTTGAATTGATTGTCGGCTCCGGGGAGTTCCACAGCGCAACCTGTAGAGGAGCAGGCAATGATTGACAGCAACTTCTGGATTTCTGCGATTTTCTGCGCATGCGTGACTTCACTCCTGACGTTTCTGTCACTTACAGAGGCGTAATGACAGCGAATGCTGCCAGTTTTGCCATCATTACCACTGCAAAATCCAGGCCATAGTTGCTCCAGGGTTTCTGCTGATCTTCATCTAAAATTATGACAGGAGATTGTGGAACCCCTGAGGAAATTTTGCCTCATAGCCACATTCCCTTTCTGGCATGTAAAAAAACATAACTACAACTGACAGTTATGCATCCTCAATGTCTGCAAATATTGAACTTTGAACATAATCAGACCCCTTTATGGTAAAATTTTGGTTGTCTCTAATTTAACCTCATCATTAATTGCCCATTGTTTATACACAGAAATTTTCTCTTAATTTTAACTAGTGCATAAAACATAATTAAGAAATCCATGATCGCATAACTTAATGTTAATACAGAATGACTGAAATGGAACTTCCGACTTTCCTGTTCTGTGAAACTTACTTGAGGAATACATTAGGAAAATTTCCAGGCTCCCCAGCGTTAGAGCAACAGGTCCTTAGATTGCTCAATTTGTGAGTTTTTCAAGATTGGGCTCATTAATGGCTTGGATTGAGCCTGAAAGTGTGAGCTCACTGGCAGTGGGGCAGGAAATATCACTTAGCTGTAACTGCTATTTAAAGGGCTCCACATCATTTGTTGCTATGCACTAAAGTTGTTGTGGCTGGATGAAGGATCAGGTCTACTCCATTTTCTGACACTTGCTCGAATATCTTCTGGCACAAAGGGCAGCAAAGAAAAGTTGCCCTCTTTGGCATGCCCAGTTGTTGCCGCATTTAGCATCGGGGTCCTAAAACAGGTATTAGGCCCCTAAGTAGCATGTTTCAGGGGCCTAATTTAGGCGAGTGCCTTTGGCACTTGGAATTAGGCAGTTGCCAAATTGGCAGCTAGTGCACTTCCTGAGGAGATCAGGCATGAGTGCTCGCACCTGGAGATTGGTTCCCCAATTCCTATTTTTCATCCAGAAATCGGACAAAGTGCAGCAAAGAAAAGTTGCCCTCTTTGGCATGCTCCCTCATAATCTCTTGATTTCATTAATAAAATTCTAACTCTTTGATTGTTTTGTAAAGAAAATGAGGTTGGAAGATACATGTGCATTGGAATTGTGATGCAAAAACATGCATTGCATATAATGCACTTTAACTGGTCCATGCTATACTTTAAATATTCGCTAAGGGGTGCATCAGAAAGCTGCAAATTGACTCGCATTCCATGATCACTTGCTCCCTCTGGGAATCTGCTTAACCATCAGTCAATGGTAGGCCACCAGCTGGTTTTATGGTTTTCTCTGACTACCGTGGACAGAAATTGGAAATCAGTGAAGATTATCTGTTTGAGTTGTGTAAATAATTTTGGGTTGTCTATTGGTTTAAAGAACCAAAGGCAACATGAGGAAAAACTTTTTTACGCAGCGACTGGTTAGGATCTGGAATGCACCGCCTGAAAGGATGGCAGAGGCTGACTCAATCGTGGCTTTCAAAAGGGAATTGGATAATTACCTGAAGGAAAAAAATTTGCAGGGCTACAGGGAAAGGACCGGGGAGTGGGACCAGCTGAAGTGCTCTTGCAGAGAGCTAGCACGGGCTCGATGGGCCAGAATGGCCTCCTTCTGTGCTGTAACCATTCTATGATTCTAATTGTGCATTATACAATTGTTCAGATTCTCAGTAATTATGTTCACTAATAAAATAATGGACCAGAATTTGCGGCTTTGAAATGGATGGCACGTTCGGGATTTCCGCATGCGCTTGCGCATGCACTAAATCAGAACTTGCGATCTAACAAGTTACAACTTGACAGATCAGTCACACCGCCTTGGAAATCCCAATTGCTGGCGCAGAGTTGGGCTAATTGCCCATCAACTGCCCAGCAATTACGAATGAAAATTTTACGGCTGATGCAAACAGGCACTGGGGCCTGTTTGCATCAGCGTAAGGGGACACCTCAAGCATGTTTTAACATTTTCATCTCAGAAATCAGACTGTTTAATTTACTGCGATCTGAATGTACCATTTGAGGTGTTTGAATTGATCCATATATTGCCAACCCCATTCATTATTCAACTTCGTTAATTAAACATACACAAAGTATAATCTGCTCCTCTGTTCTTACATACTGCTGTATCTGTATCAAATGAGTTTTTGTTGTTTCTGCAAAGATTGCTATTTTAATGATGTTGATAATTATTACCAGCAAATTAGGAATTAAATTTCAATACTTTAAAGTAATTGTAATTAAATCTAATTACAGGATTCGATTTTGAAATGATCTAAAATCTAATTCTGTTTGATGATTGGAGCACCAAGCCCACATGATTCCAGGTACGCTTCTGCACACGCAGCGTCAGAGAGCAAGTTCACAAAGAAGGGTTCCCATCAGATAAGTTTGTATTTTTTTCGGATGCCGTGGCGTACTCCGTAGGTACGCCGCCGACCGCAAACTCTGCCTCAATGTCTTTTTTAATCCCTTGCTTGTTTACTTGAGTTTAGCAATGTTCCAAATAAATCATGACTTTCATTGATATTCTCAGAATTTATCCATTTTTTGGGGTCTAATTTTTCCCCCTGATTTTCTTTTTTTGATGCTGTAATTACAACCCAAAAAAGCCCTGAAAAACCTGTGTTTTTAAATTGGCAATAAAAAATGATTTAATGATCTTTATTACAGCCTTTGCCACTTCCCTTCCTTCCCCTAGCCCACCAGGCCAAACTTCCTCTGAGGTTCCCCCTGCCCTAGCCCTGAACTCACATCTTTCTCTAGTTTCTCTCCGATCTCCCCTCATGACCTTTCCGCGCTCATCTTGTCCATGAGACCAACCTCCTGTTCCCTCGACCCTATTCCCACTAAACTGCTGACCACCCAACTTCCTTTTCTGGCTCCCATGTTAGCTGATATTGTTAATGGTTCTCTCTCCACAGGTACTGTCCCCCTCTCCCTCAAATCTGCCGTCATCACCCCTCTCCTCAAAAAACCAACCCTTGACCCCTCCGTCCTTGCAAACTACCGCCCCATCTCTAACCTCTCTTTCCTCTCCAAAGTCCTTGAACGTGTTGTCGCCTCCCAAATCCGTGCCCATCGTTCCCACAATTCCATGTTTGACTCCCTCCAATCAGGTTTCCGCCCTTGCCACAGTACCGAAACGGCTCTCATCAAAGTCACAAATGACATCCTTTGTGACTGTGACAAAGGTAAACTATCCCTCCTCATCCTTCTTGACTTGACTGCAGCCTTTGACACGGTTGACCACTCCATCCTTCTCAAACGCCTCTCCACCGTTGTCCAGCTGGGTGGGACTATACTCGCCTGGTTCCATTCTTATCTATCTAATCATAGCCAGAGAATCACCTGCAATGGCTTCTCTTCCCGCTCCCGCATCATTACCTCTGGTGTCCCCCAAGGATCAATCCTTGGCCCCCCTCCTATTTCTCATCTACATGCTGCTCCTTGGCGACATCATCCGAAAACACAGCGTCAGTTTCCACATGTACGCTGACGACACTCGGCTCTACCTCACTATCTCTTCTCGACCCCTCCACGGTCTCTAAATTGTCAGACTGCTTGTCCGACATACAGTTCTGGATGAGCAGAAATTTTCTCCAATTCAATATTGGGAAGACCGAAGCCATTGTTTTCGGTCCCCGCCACAAACTCCGTTCCCTAGCCACTGACGACATCCCTCTCCCTGACATCTGTTTGAGGCTGAACCACCCTGTTCGCAACCTTGGTGTCATATTTGACCCAGAAATGAGCTTCCGACCACATATCCGCAGCATAACAAAGACCACCTATTTCCATCTCCGTAACATCGCCCGTCTCCGCCCTTGCCTCAGCTCATCCGCTGCTGAAACCCTCATCCATGCCTTTGTTACCTCTAGACTTGACTATTCCAACGCACTCCTGGCTGGCCTCCCACATTCTACCCTACGTAAACTTGAGGTCATCCAAAACTTGGCTGCCTGTGTCCTAACTCGCACCAAGTCCCATTCACGCATCACCTCTGTGCTCGCTGACCTACATTGGTTCCCAGTTAAGCAGCACCTTGATTTCAAAATTCTCATCCTTGTTTTCAAATTCCTCCATGGCCTCGCCCCTCCCTATCTCTGTAATCTCCTTCAGCCCCACAACCTCTCGAGATATCTGCGCTCCTCTAATTCTGCCCTCTTGAGCATCCCTGATTATAATCACTCAATCATTGGTGGCCGTGCCTTCTGTTGCCTAGGCCCTAAGCTCTGGAATTCCCTGTCTAAACCTCTCTGCTCGCTACCTCTCTTTCCTCCTTTAAGACGCTCCTTAAAACCTACCTCTTTGACCCAGCTTTTGGTCACCTGCCCTAATTTCTCCTTATGTGGCTAGGTGTCAAATTTTTTGTCTTATAATACTCCTCTGCAGCGCCTTGGGACGTCTAACTATGTTAAAGGCGCTATATAAATACAAGTTGTTGTTGTCACTGCTAGACTATCCTGGTTATGGGTGACTGAATGCTGTATCTCTCAGGTTTTACAGGTGAAACAATCTGTGATGTGAGTACTCAGTTTTCATTGTTGTACTGGTTAAAGATTTGCAGAAAAATATAAAAGCAACAGTTCTTAGATATTTCAGACAAAGGATAATTAGTTACAAACTGTTTATGCAATATTTACCTTGGAATGGGTTCAGCAGCAGACAATGTTTGTGAAGGTTTAGTCATTAAGAGCTGACTGAAAGAAAAAAACAAACCAGTGATTAATATTCTTTCTAATACTTCTTAAAGAATTGCAATTTCCTGCCTTTTGTGAATGTATTACTTTAATATGTAGAATTTTTTTAAAATTGCATTTACAGTAAGTACAGGGATGAGAGCAATGAGTTACTAAACAACAAATTTGTGATTACTAATGATACAATCCATGTTAAAGATGCACTATTCTTTTATTACTGCCATATGGCGGTAATTTTATGAATCTGCACTGTCGGTGGGAAGTCCTATCTGTTGGTAGCACAGATCAGAAATTTGAATGAACACTGCTAAAATTTTCAATATGCGCTCCCAACAGGCAAGACACCCCAGTCGGAAGTAAAATTACCTAATATCACTTGCTAATACTGATAGCTAGAGTTAACACTGCCCAAACTTTAATTAAACAGAACAACAGTGCAGAGAAAGTATTTTCAATATAAAGTAATCCTCCCCCAATTTATATAATTCTAAAATATAGTGGAAATATTTCCTACTTGACTTTGAAGAAAATAATGGTCTGTGAAGTTTTTCCATAGCCTAAGACACTTTAAGATAATCAAGCAAACATCCATACGTCCCCGTTTTCCTGGGACAGTCCCCGAATTAGGTACTGTGTCCCTGGGCAAAAAATGTCCCCGGAAGAGTCCCCGGCTCAGAAAATTCATCCCCGTATAGAATCTTTGTTTATTTTAAACACAAATGTACAGATACCCTGGGGGAGATTCTCGGCCTGTTCCCACCCAGTTTGAGCTCAGGAATGGATTCCAGGAGCTGGTTGACCGGAGGCAGCGATGGCGGCCCTGCCCTTCCCACAATGCAGTGCGGCGGAGAAAAGGCCCCATCGATAGCTCAGGCTGCACTGCACTCTGGGGGATTTAGTCACCTGACCCCGTGTTTCACTTAGTAGTGATTGGCCGGAGGGCGGGACCTTTAAAATGCAGAGAAGCCGAGGGCGTAGTGAGAGCTGGTGGGTGAGTGGATTTACTTTACCTCAGATTAGTATGGCGCATCGTGTTTTTTTTTACTGAATAAGGCAAGTTATAAATTATCCCACCGGGAAGAGGTTTCTGAAACCTTCTGAGACAGAGGGTGTTTCACACCTTTATATGAAAAATCTCAGTCTGTTTGAAACAGATTTAAAATTGAGAAACTAAAAGTTAGGGTATTCGGGGAGAAGTATAGATGGTACAGCACTACTGTTAGAACACACGCAAGATTCAAGATTCGGTGTGAAGTGAAAATGGCATTGTCTCTACGTGTATTCCACTAGCAGAAGTCATCATGCTGGTTTTCTTGAAACGTGTCCTGGCTACTTTGCTGTGCTCCCACCCTGTGTGTCCCTGGATTCAGTTTAGAAAATATGGTCATCCTATACTAAACATAACCTTGCTGTTCAAGAAAGGAGGGAGAGAGAAAACAGGGAACTATAGGCCAGTTAGCCTGACATCAGTAGTAGGTAAAATACTAGAATCTATTTTTAAGGACGTGGTAACAGGGCACTTGGAAAATCACAATATGATTAGGCAGAGTCAACACGGTTTTATGAAAGGTAAATCGTGTTTGACAAATCTATTAGAGTTTTTTGAGGGTGTAACTAGCAGGGTAGATAAGGGGGAGGTAATGGATGCAGTATATTTGGATTTTCAAAAGGCATTCGATAAGGTGCCACAAAAGAGGTTGTTACACAAGATTAAGGCTCATGGGATTGGGGGTAATAGATTAGCATGGATTAAGGATTGGTTAACAGACAGAAAATAGAGAGTAGGAATAAACAGGTAATTTTCGGGATGGCAGGGTGTAATTAGTGGTGTGCCGCAAGGATCAGTGCTTGGGCCTCAGCTATTTACAATCTATATCAATGACTTAGATGAGGGGACTGAGTGCAATATATCTAAATTTGCTGACGATACAAAGCTAGGTGGGTAAGTAAGCTGTGAGGAGGATGCAAAGAGGCTGTAGAGGGATATAGACCGGTTAAGTGATTGGGCAAGAAGATGGCAGATGGAGTATAATGTGGGGAAGTATGAAATTATCCACTTTGGTAGGAAGAATGGAAAAGCAGAATACTTTTAAAAGGTGAGAGACAAGTAAATGTTGGTATTCAGAGGGATTTGGGGGTTCTTGTACACGAATCACAGAAAGTTAACATGCAGGTGCAACAAGCAATTAGGAAGGCAAATGATATGCTAGCCTTTATTGCAAGGGGGTTGGAGTATAAGAGTAAGGAAATGTTGCTGCAATTATTTAGGGCTTTGGTGAGACCACACCTGGAGTACTGTGTACAGTTTTAGTCTCCTTACCTAAGGAGCACAGAGCTTGGAGACAGAGCTGGGAGATCGCAAATGGAGTGAATCGCAAGCAGAGTGGAGGAATTTTGTGAGTGCAGGAATTCGGTGGAGAGAAGGCAGTGGAGACGTATGACTGAAAAGGAGCAGTGGAACCACAAAACCCAAGGGGGTAGAAATTAGGTCGCGCCCCATTTGGGGCGCAAATATCGTCCGGACGCAAATATTAGCGCCTGGCGCTAATTATCGTCACTGACAGGAAACTTCACTTTTACCGCCCCGGGAGGTGAGTGGAGCGCTAAAGCAGGCGCTGCACACCTCTCTTAAGGCGCAAAGGCCAAGGAGTGAGGCGCTAACTCAGCGCACGAGCGCAGCGCAGCTGCTGCCAGTTAGCGAGGGAACACAGACACAATGGCGCCGGACACTTCTTAAAGCGGGGGGGGCCACTTGCTCCCCAGCCACACCCTGCTCATTGCAGCCTTGAATCTCAGCCTGGAGAGACCTGTAATCCATTTTGCTGCCAAGCATGGAGAGGGTGAGAGAACGCGCTCATCGCTTCACCGAGCGGGCCTTGGATGCTCTGGTTGACGCAGTGGAGCGCAGACGATGCATGCTGTTCCCGGAGAGTGGCAGGAGGCCTTTGCCACGCGAGTTCAGAAGAGTGTGGAGGGAGGTGGCTCAGAGCGTCTCCTCCAGGAGCATGGTGCCCAGGACCCATGTTCAATGCCGCAAAAAGTTCAACGACCTCACTCGGGTCGTCAGGGTGAGTGGCTTTTTCTCAATACCTCTCCATCCCTCCATCTCAACCTCACTCTATGGCCAGAGTGTCTTAAAACCCCAATGCACAACACTCATCCAACACCTATGGCCCTTTCATCAAACACACACACACATTCCACACTTTGCATACAGTAAGGGCTATTCACCTATGGGAGGCACATCAGGCAAGACCATGGCTGTATATTTACTCAGATGCTGTCCTTTTTCTTGCAGGCTAAGCTGGCTCATAATCGGAGACAGCAGCAACGGACGGGTGGAGGGCGGCTTCAGCTGCAACCCCTCAGCGATCTGGAGGAGCGCGTCCACAGGATTGTGGCAAGCCGGGTGATCGGTCCCGTCGCCACTGGAGACGCCGACCCCGTTGTGGACAGCAATGGTAAGGTCATCACCTTTTTGTCCTCTGTCCTTCCACTTGTCCCTCACAATACCAGCCTTTGACACTTTCAATCCAACTTGCTAACTCGCTGCACTTATTCCTCCCTTACTGCCACCCTGTCCTCACGCTAAAGCCACTCTTGTACCTCCCTGCTTTCAGATGGTGATTCACCAGCTGAGGAGACGGGCCCTGAAGCTGCCACTGGGAGTGATGCTGCAGCTGAGGAGGAAGAGGAAGCCGGAGCATCAGTGCCACCCTCTCCCGAGGAAGCCCATGCCCACACTGGGAACACGCCTTCCCCGGAGGGGAGCAGGGGGGAAGGGGCTGATGATGGTGAAGCTCCAGGACCCAGCGGGCTGCAGCAACGCCATGGGGGGGGGGGGAGGGAAGAACGGGGGCCTTCTCCCCAGAGGGAGAGTATGCCAGACACTCCTACTGCAATGGACGCAGAGGAGGAGCGGCTGATTGCAGAAATGAACAGCCAGGCGGTGGGCATGCACACTGAGCTCATGGGTGCAGTGGGAAGGGTGCCCGAATGCATTGAGTCACTGGCAAGGAGTGTGGAGCACTTCGCTGTAGCACAGGCGGATGCCACACTAAAGCTTAGTGCTGCAATTCAGTCACTGGCTGCCAGGAACCCATCTGAGACTGCTCTCATGCAGACTCAGATTGAGGCCACGCGAGCACTGACTGCTGCCATCCTCGATGGTTCGTGCACATGTCCCCGGGGCTGTCACCGCGCCGCAGCAGGCCAGCAATCTGTTCTCCGGCAAATTGCTCCGGATGCTGAAGTGCTGCCCCGTGGGAGTGCCAGTGTGTCGGGCGAGCAGGGAGTTGCTGTCCTCTCTCACGATGACAGCATTCCTGCTGCCAACACTGTCACTTCTCCACTGCACTTGCCACCGCCTGTAGGACAGACTGCTGCCGCCCATGCAGAGTTGTTGCAGTCTGCAGCCGGGCCCTCCAGGCCCAGAAGTGGTCGAGGCCGTCCTTCAGGGGCATCTGCAGTGTCAGGGTCTGACGAGCAGCAGCCTTCCACCAGCCTTGCTGCAGCCACTGAGGTCCCATTACGGAGGAGCAGTAGGGTTAGAAGGGGGGAAGTGCGCAAGGGAAGGAGATCACCCTCGAAGGGCAAAAAGTAGGAGGTGTGCCAAAATGCTGGTCATTTTTTTATTAAAGGCCGAGGTTCATGGTCCAACTTTTGTTTAGTGTTTTGGACATTATCTCCAGGTTGTGAGAACCAGTTATGTTATTGACTTTTTTTGTGTTTATTTCTATGAGTTTGTCATGAGGAATTGACACACACAGAGTTTGTAAAATAAATAAGTTTCTGTATTCAAAATATACATGGCTGGTGGTTGGAATTATTGGTGCCTTGGCCGGCTTAGGGGTTGCGTGCTGGGTTGATTAGTGTTTGTAGCAATGGCAGGGGCCCTAGAAGCGGCTTGCTATTAGTCGTTGATGGACGGCCCTTGCAGTTTGACCATTGTGGGCCGCCCTCCTGCCTTGGTGCTGCTGATGATCATCGTCCTCGTCCTCTTCCTCCTCTTCCTCCTCCTCCTCTGGTGGTGCTACAAGGCCTGGTGGCATTGGCTGGGTCCTGAGGATTGCCATGTTGTGCAACATGCAGCACACGACTATGAAGTTCGAAACTTGCTCAGGCGAGTACTGCAGGGCTCCTCCGGAATGGTCCAGACAGCGGAACCGTTGTTTCAGCACGCCGATTGTGCGCTCAATAATGTTCCTGGTTGCTTGATGGCTTTCATTGTACCGCAGCTCAGCAGGGGTGTTTGGCGTACGGAGCGGTGTCATCAGCCAGGTGCTCAATGCGTACCCCTTGTCCCCCAGAAGCCAACCAACTGGCTGATGCGGTGCCTCGAAAAGTTCTGCCACAGTAGTCTGGCGCAGGATGAAAGCATCGTGGCAGCTGCCCGGATAGTGGGCATTGACAGCGAGTATCACCTGTCTGTGGTCACAGACCAACTGCACATTCAAGGAATGGAACCCCTTTCTGTTCCTGAATTCCTCTGCATTCTCTCGCGGAGCACGCAAAGCCACATGCGTGCAGTCAATGGCGCCCTGCAGCATGGGGAAGCCCGCTACCCTCGCAAAGCCCAGAGCACGGTCACGCTGCTTGTCTGGGGTCATAGGGAAAGAGATGAAGTCTCGTCTCCTTCTGAAGAGGGCATTGGTGACCTGCCGGATGCAGCGATGCACCGCAAACTGGGAGATATTGGCGAGGTCCCCAACAGCAGCTTGGAATGAGCCAGTGGCGTAGAAGTTCAAAGCCACTGTGACCTTCACTGCCACCGACAGAGACGTCCTGGACCTCAGCTGAGGCTGCAGATCTGGCTGCAGCAGGTGGCAGAGCTCAGTGACCACCTCCTTGCTGAATCGCAGCCTTCGCAAACACAGCTCCTCGGACATATGGATGTAGGAGAGCTGGTCACGATATACCCTGGGAGGGTAAGCTCTCCTGTACATGCGCCTGATGGCCCTCCTCCGTCTGGCCATCATTGCCACTCTCTGTCTGCGTCTCACTATCCTCCGATTCAGCTGGAGCAGGACGACGCCCCCAATCATTGCAGCCCCCATATTCTCTTTGCCAGAAAAGTAATGAGGTACAGCAACTAAAGTAGCAACAAAGTTAGGATGAATAGGCAAAACTACCTCACAAAGCGTTGAGTCAATGTAGAAGTCTCTCTCTCTCTCTCTCTCTCCAAATCTCTCTCTCTCTCTCAGAACGAGTGGTGCATAAATGTCGACCACAGAAAAAGACAGGAAGAGGCCCCCTTTAAATAGCGCCCCCCCCAGCCCCACACCGATTGATAACGTTCCAGTCTTCCGGTCGTTGGAAGCGCCAGGCGGTAAGGCAGGGGGCGCCACTCAATTTCCGCTCCGGGGCGCCCCAAGGGCGTTGCACCATGGAATGACGTCACAATCTGCGCGCGCAGGTGGTCGCAGCGATAAGTTTTAGCGCCGCCGCACAATCTCAAGTTAAGTTCTCGAGCGGCGCAAACAGCGCTGCGCCCGGGCGTTAGCGGCTTAACGCCCCATTAGCGCCCTCTTAAGGCGCTAACGGGAGGCGCAACCAAGTGAATTTTTACCCCAAGGTCTCTAAGTTAATAGACACGAGAGCGGACCTGTCTGAGAGCGAGAGCGAGAGCAAGAGGAGCAGCTGCAGATAAAGGTAGGCCCAAGAGCCGTCAGGGAGCGAGGTAAGTGACGTCAGGGGGGAGGAGGAAGATCAGGAAAGCAATAGTGATCGGGGATTTGATAGTTAGGGGAACAGACAGGCATTTCTGCAGTCGCAGACATGATTCCAGGATGGTATGCTGCCTTCCTGGTGCCAGGGTTAAGGATGTCTCTGAGCGGCTGCAGAACATTCTGAGGGGGGAGGGTGAATAGCCAGAGGTCGTGGTCCATATTGATACCAACGACATAGGTAGAAAGAGGGATGAGGTCCTGCAGGCAGATTTTAGGGAGCAAGGAATGAGATTAAAAAGCAGGATCTCAAAGCTAGTAATCTCCGGATTACTCCCGGTGCCCGCGCGAGTGAGTACAGAAATAGGAGGATAGAGCAGATGAATGCGTGGCTGGAGAGATGGTGCAGGAGGGAGGGCTTCAGATTCCTGGGGCATTGGGACTGGTTCTGGGGGAGGTGGGACTTGTATAGGCCGGACAGGTTGTACCTCTACAGGGCCAGAACCAATATCCTCGTGGGGATGTTTGCTGGTGCTGTTGGGGAGGGTTTAAACTAATTTGGCAGGGGGATGGGCACCAGGATGTAACATTAGAAAGGGGAAATGAAGTGCTCAAAGGATTGGGAGAGGCAGAGAGCACTAAAGTAAGAAATAGTAAGGTATTAGGTGGGGTCAAACTAAGAGAGAATACAAGATGGTCGAAGATGGGTTTACAGTGTATGTATGTGAATGCACGAAGCATAGTAAACAAGGTAAGTGAGCTGCAGGCACAAATAGCCACATGGGAATATGATGTTGTGGCAATAACTGAGACCTGGCTCAAAAAAGTGCAGGATTGGGTATTAAATATTCCTGGTTATAAAGTGTTCAGGAAAGATAGAGAAGCCAATGTCCCAAACTCCTCCATCACCATCCCTGGTTATGTCCTGTCCCAGTGGCAGGACAGACCCATCAGGGGTGGCGGCACAGTGGTATACAGTCAGGAAGGAGTGGCCCTGGGAGTCCTCAACATTAACTCCGGACTCCATGAAGTCTCATGGCTTCAGATCAAGCATGGGCAAGGAAACCTCCTGCTGATTACCACCAACTGCCCTCCCTCAGTTGACAAACAGTACTCCTCCATGTTGAACACCACTTGGAAGAAGCACTGAGAGTAGCAAGGGCACAGAAAGTACTCTGGGTGGGGGATTTCAATGTCCATCACCAAGAGTGGCTCGGTAGCACCACGACTGACCGAGCTGGCCGAGTCCTGAAGGACATAGCTGCCAGTCTGGGCCTGCGTCAGGTGGTGAGAGAACCAACACGAGGGAAAAACCTACTTGACCTCGTCCTCACCAATCTACCTGTCGCAGATACATCTGTCCATGACAGCATTGGCAGCAGTGACCACCGCACAGTCATTGTGGAGACGAAGTCCCGTCTTCACACTGAGGACACCCTCCATCGTGTTGTGTGGCACTACCACTGTGCTAAATGGGATAGATTCAGAAAAGATCAAGCAGCTCAAAACTGGGCATCTATGAGGTGCTGTGGGCCATCAGCAGCAGCAGAATTGTATTCCACCACAATCTGTAACCTCTTGGCCCAGCATATCCTTCACTCTACCATTACCATCAATCCAGGGGACCAACCCTGGTTCCATAAGGAGTGTAGAAGAGCATGCCAGGAGCAGCACCAGGCGTACCTAAAATGAGGTGCCAACCTGGGGAAGCTGCAGCACAGGACAACATGCATGCTAAAAAGCGGAAGCAGCATGCTATAGACAGGGCTAAGCGATCCCACAATTAACGGATCAGATCAAAGCTCTGCAGTCCTGCCACATCGTCGTGAATGGTGGTGGACCACTAAACAACTAACGGGAGAAGGAGGATCCATGAATATCCCCATCCTCAATGATGGTGGAGCCCAGCAAGAGAGTGCAAAAGACAAAGCTAAAGCGTTTGCAACTATCTTCAGCCAGAAGTGCCGAGTGGATGATCCATATCGGCCTCCTCCTGAGGTCCCCACCACCACAGAAGCCAGTATTCAGCCAATTTGATTCACTCCACGTGATAGCAAGAAATGACTGAGCGCACTGGAGACAGCAAAGTCTGTGGTCCCTGACAACATCCCGGCTGTCGTGCTGAAGACTTGTGCTCCAGAACTAGCTGCAAATCTAGCCAAGCTGTTCCAGTACAGCTATAACACTGGCATCTATCTGACAATGTGGAAAACTGCCCACGTATGTCCTGTCCACAACATACAAACATACGAATTAGGAGCAGGAGTAGGCCACTCGGGCCCTCGAGCCTGCTCCGCCATTGAATAAGATCATGGCTGATCTGATTACTCCACATTCCCACCTACCCCCGAGGGTGTCCTCAGTGTGAAGACGGTTGTCACTGCTACCAATGCTGTCATGGACAGATGCATCTGTGACAGGTAGATTGGTGAGGATGAGTTCAAGTATGTTTTTCCTTCGTGTTGGTTGTCTCACCACCTGTTGCAGGCCCAGATTGGCAGCTATGTCCTTCAGGACTCGGCCAGCTAGGTCAGTAGTGGTGCTACCAAGCCACTCTAGGTGAGAGACATTGAAGTCCCCCACCCAGAGTACATTCCGTGCCCTTGCTACTCTCAGGGTCCTATTGATATCATAGGACCCTGATTTCTATGCAGGAATCCTGCCCCAACCGCGGTTTTGCCATACGCGGATTTCACGTATACACGGTTTCCTCTCTGCGACAATTTTTGCCAACCGCGGCAGTGAATTTTGTGTATACGCGATTTGCCGTTCTTTTCAGCATAATAAAAACCACGCTTGTTCTCGTTCCACTCGTGGATATACTGTACCTGTACTGTGTGTGTGTGAACGTTTAGCCCTTAATCATGGCCCCTAAGCGTAATCTCAGTGGTAAAGGTGAATCAATAGCGAAAAGGGCAAGGAATGTACTAACCTTAGATAGGAAATTAGACGTCGTTAATAGACTTTCCCGTGGTGAAAGTACAGCGTCGGTGGACGACTAATGGGGGTTAACGAGTCCACCATTAGAACCATAAAAAAAGTGAGGTGTCGATAAGGGCTAGTATTGCGGGTGGCTCTTCAAAAAGTGCTAAAGTGTCGTTTATGCCACGGGACCATAAGCTTGAAAAAATGGAGAAGGCACTTAATATACTTAATAGCAAAAGACAGGAAGGAGAAAAGCAAAAGTGGAAGGCAGAGAAATCAAGTGTGTAAATCAAACAGGGCCACAGTAAATAATAATTCTAAAAGGACTAAGAGTGTTAAAAAAACAAGCCCGACGGCTTTGTGTCTTAATGCGAGGAGCATTCGTAATAAGGTGGATGAATTAGCTGCGCAAATAGATGTAAACGGATATGATATAATTGGGATTACAGAGACATGGCTCCAGGGTGACCAAGGCTGGGAATTCAACATCCAGGGGTATTCAATATTCAGGAAGGACAGGCAAAAAGGAAAAGGAGGTGGGGTAGCATTGCTGGTTAAAGAGAAGATTAACACAATAGTAAGGAAGGATATTAGCTCTGATGATGTGGAATCTGTATGGGTAGAGCTGGGAAATACCAAGGGGCAGAAAATGTTAGTGGGAGTTGTGTATACAGACCCCCAAACTGTAATGCTGAGGTTGGGGATGGCATTAAACAGGAAATTAGAGACGCGTGCAATAAGGGCACAGCAGTTATCATGGGTGACTTTAATCAACATATAGATTGGGCTAACCAAATTAGTAACAATACTGTGGAGGAGGAATTCCTAGAGTGTATACGGGATGGTTTCCTGGACCAATATGTCGAGGAACCAACTAGAGATCAGGCCATCTTAGACTGGGTATTATGTAATGAGAAAGGATTGATTAGCAATCTTGCTGTGCGAGGCCCCTTGGGGAGGAGTGATCATAATATGATAGAATTCTTCATTAAGATGGAGAGTGAAGTAGTTGACTCAGAGACTAGGGTCCTGAATTTAAATAAAGGAAACTACGATAGTATGAGGCGCGAGTTGGCTAGGATGGATTGGGGAACGTTACTTAAAGGGTTGATGGTGGATAGGCAATGGCAAACATTTAAAGATCACATGGATGAACTACAGAATTTGTATATCCCTGTCTGGCATAAAAATAAAACAAAAAAGGTGGTGCAACCGTGGCTAACAAGGGAAATTAGGGATAGCATAAGATCCAAGGAGAGGACATATAAATTGGCCAGAAAAAGCAGCAAACCTGAGGATTGGGAGCAGTTTAGGATTCAGCAAAGGAGGACAAAACGATTAATTAAGAGGGGGGAAATAGAGTATGAGAGTAAGCTTGCAGGGAACATAAAAACTGACTGTAAAAGCTTCTATAGATATGTGAAGTCAAGCGCAGGTCCCTTACAGTCAGAATCAGGGGAATTTATAATGGGGAACAAAGAAATGGCTGACCAATAAATACATACTTTGGTTCTGTCTTCACAAAGGAGGACACAAATAAACTCCCAGAGATGTCGGGGAACATGGGGTCTAATGAGAGGGAGGAACTGAATGAAATCAGTATTTGTAGGGAAATGGTGTTAGAGAAATTGACGGGATTGAAGGCCGATAAATCCCCAGGGCCTGATAATCTACATCCTAGGGTACTTAAGGAAGTGACCCTAGAAATAGTAGATGCATTGCTGGTCAGCTTCTAAAATTCTATAGACTCTGGCACAGTTTCCATAGATTGGAGGGTAGCTAATGTAACCCCACAATTTAAAAAAGGTGGTAGAGAGAAGACGGGGAATTATAGACCGGTAAGCCTGACATTGGTAGTGGGGAAAATGCTAGAGTCCATTATAAAAGATGTAATAGCAGAGCACTTGGAAAACAGTGATAGGATTGGACAAAGTCAACATGGATTTACAAAAGGTAAATATGCTTGACTAATCTACTGGAATTTTTTGAGGATGTAACTGGTAGAATAGATAAGGGAGAACCAGTGGATATGGTGTATTTGGACTTTCAGAAGGCTTTCGATAAGGTCCCGCATAAGAGATTAGCGTGTAAAGTTAAAGCACATGGGATTGGGGGTAAGGTACTGACTTGAATAGAGAACTGGTTGGCAGACAGGAAGCAAAGAATTGGCATAAACGGGTCTTTTTCCGAGTGGCAGGCAGTGACTAGTGGGGTACCGCAGGGATCGGTGCTAGGACCCCAGCTATTCACAATATATATTAATGATCTAGACGAGGGAACTAGATGTAATATCTCCAAGTTTGCAGACGACACAAAGCTGGGTGGGCGTGTGTGCTGTGAGGAGGATGCCAAGAAACTCCAGTATGATTTGGACAGGTTGGGTGATTGGGCAGATGCATGGCAGATGCAGTATAATGTGGATAAATGCGAGGTTATCCACTTTGGTGGCAAAAACAGGAAGGCAGATTATTATCTGAACGGCAATAGATTGGGAGAAGGGGAAGTGCAACGAGACCTGGGTGTCCTTGTGCACCAGTCGCTGAAGGTAAGCATGCAGGTGCAGCAGGCGGTTAAGAAGTCAAATGGTATGTTGGCCTTCATAGCGAGAGGATTCGCGTACAGGAGCAAGGATGTCTTGCTGCAGTTGTACAGGGCCTTGGTGAGACCACACCTTGAGTATTGTGTGCAGTTTTGGTCGCCTTATCTGAGGAAGGATGTTCTTGCCATGGAGGGAGTGCAGCGAAGATTCACCAGACTGATATCTGGGATGGCAGGAATGATGTATGAGGAGAGATTGGGTCGATTAGGCTTATATTCGCTGGAGTTTAGAAGAATGAGAGGGGATCTCATTGAAACTTATAAAATTCTAACAGGACTAGACAGACTAGATGCAGGAAGGATGTTCCCAATGGCGGGGGGGTCCAGAACCAGGGGTCACAGTCTAAAGATAAGGGGTAAGCCATTTAGGACAGAGATGAGGAGGAATTTCTTCACCCAGAGAGTGGTGAACCTGTGGAATTCTCTACCACAAAAGGCAGTTGAGGCCAATTCATTAAATATATTCAAGAAGGAGTTAGATATATTTCTTAAAGCTAAAGGGATCAAGGGATATGGGGAGAAAGCAGGGACAGGGTACTGAATTTGGATGATCAGCCATGATCTCATTAAATGACAGAGCAGGCTCGAGGGGCCGAATGGCCTACTCCTGCTCCTATCTTCTATGTTTCTATGTAATATCTGGTTGGAAGACCAGAACCAGAAAAAAGCGAATGTTAATTCCGCATGGGTACGTAAGAAGGCCCTTAGTATCTACAAGCATCTTACTGTGGCTGCCGGGGAAAGTGTAGATGACAAAGTTTCAGGCGAGTAAGGGCTGGTAGGAAAATTTTAAGAAGAGGTTCGCCTTGAGGCAGTGAATGACTTCCGAGGCTTTCCTACAGTTGACGATGAAGTTGATCGCATTGTGAAGTTTGCGCGACGTTTTGGAGGCGAGGGGCTGGCAGACGTAGAGCCTGATGACATGCAGGAGTTCCTTGAGTTGCACGGCGAGGAGTTGACGGAGGAGGACCTTGATGAGCTGATACAGCAGAGGACGAGGACAAAGACAAGGATATGGTGGAGAGGTCGAAGATGACAAGTGCCAACCATATCAAGGCAATGCTCCTTGCTACTAATCTCTTGGACCTCTTTATGGAGATTGACCCATTATTGGAGCGTAGTTTAAAATTCAAGCGAGGTTTGGAGGATTTAATGAGACCATACAAGCAGGTCCAGAAAGATATTCAGAAAAAAATGAGTCAACCATCCATCGCAGAATTCTTTAAGAAACCGCCCAGATTATCTTTTTTATTGTGCTTTTTGAACATTTATTGTTTTTGTTACGTTATTGTGTATTTTATTTGTGTTTAATAAAAGAACAAGCAACTTACACAGGCTCTGAACAGTTTATATGCGGCCGCGTTCCCCCTAACCCCATTTTTCCCATAGGGTCTTGTATTTGCCAACCACGGGGGTTTTCAGGGACGTATCCCCCGCAGTTGGGGAGGGATTCCTGTATTAAAAAGGCCTATCACCTGAGGCCATCACTGCCCTGTTAACTCCAAGCTTTCCACAGAACCCAGTGGCAAACTGGCCTACTAGGCTACTTCAACATAAATATTTGATATTTGTTACCCAATTTAATTAGCATGTGAGCACTGCATTTTTTGGCATATTATAGGTGCAAATTTTACCCCCTCACACCCCCGTGCCATGACGAGAACAGGGTGGTTGGTGCTGCACTCATGCCGCTGCCAGTTTAACTGGCATGTTTCTGGCAGCATGTGAGGCTCTTGTCGCAAGCAGGTGAGGAGTCATAAATATTCAAATGTTAGGGTCCAATGACGTAAATAGGATCCCAATGCCTGTTGCATTCAGCATGAAACAATTTCTGGTTTGAGTCCTAAAAGAGGCAATAGGTCACTTATTAGCATATTCAAGAGGCCCAATGCCATTTTTAGGAGTCTGCCAGGGACAGTGCCTGGAAAACGGACAAAATGAGGTCCAATTTCACCCCCACTAACTATACTTCTGAATACTTTTATCAGTTCTCTCCTGACTTCTCTGTTATAGTGAAGAGAGTCTCAGTTTTTCTAATATCTCTCTGGCATCATCTTAGTAAATCTCTTGTGTAGTCTCTCCAGATTACTTACAGTACAACTTGTACTATCATAGCAGAAGAACAGATCTAGTTACCATGTTTCGTGACTTCGTTAACAGGTTCTTTTTGATTGCTACACACAATGACTAGAGCAATTCTTTCCCAGGGAGTTCTACTCAATTTACTGATTCTCTGTGAAATCACAGCTTAAAAACTTCCAAGAAGATAATGAGGGCAACTTCAGCAGGGCTGGTGCACCAACAGTATCGGATCGGCTGCCTGTTATACACGCCATCCGATTTTGCTTTCCATTGACATGGGTGAATAATGGGAGGTCAATCCAATCCAGCCAGTTTTCTGCCCCTGCCTAAATTGAGTGCTACCCTGAACAATTCTTCCAAATCTGAAAGATGTGAAAATCTTCCCAGTTCTCAGACCATATATATATGTGATATAAAATACTGACCCATCCTCTTTTGCTGTTTCATCCATTGGACTCTCTGGTAGTAGCAATGAACTTTGAATCATTGAGAATTCAGCTTCCAACATTTCTGGTGTTAGTACCATTTCTTCATGACTATGATGCAAAGATCAACAATTATTGCAAATACGCTAGAAATTTGTCTCGGCCGGTGGCGCAAAATGGGCGGGATCGGATCGGCCGCCCATTCTACGCAGCTCCTGATATTTAATTCCATTGACTGCAACGGAACTGAATATCAGGTGCTGCGTATAACGGGCAGCCGATCCAATAGTGCCTGTTTTGCGCCACCGCACGAGACAAATTTCTAGGCCCATATTTTTTTAACACAATAAAGGTCTAATTTTATTCAGTTTCTGTTTTTATTTCTAATCTTTGTATTTTATCTGTACTATTACTATCAGGTCACTGGTTACGACTCTCATCTGAAGGTCATTTCAGTGACTGCATGATATATTCTGGTATTCTGCTTTTTCAGTAATATGCAAGATTTTTCAATGGATTTTTGTCAATGCAGAAATGACTGACATAAATAAAATTTATAATTAAATCTCTTTCATTTATGAAATAAAACTAAAATCTTCTGTTTTTTGGGAGGCAGATAAAGTAAAGCAATATTACTTGCAACCATATATGTCATTCTCTGAATGAAGGACTAGACCTAAATTACTTGAGGCTTACACTTTCAAAGCTCAGACAAACATGTGGGTCTGGGCCAATAGCTTCAGCACAGAACATGGTCCCCAAAACATAGCATTACAGAGAAATCTGAACAAGGAAATAGGTTGTTTGGTCCAACCAGTCCATGTTGATGTTTATCCTCTGCATGAGTAAGACAAATGAGATAATGAACTCTAAGTAGTATATTTTAAAAAAAAATGAATATTGCTTTGCATAATCTGAGTGGGTGGGGGAAGTGGACAAGGACCTCCAACTCCACAGCATGAAGAGGGTGCATGGGAACAGGAGAGTCAGTAGCCAGGGAAAAGAGATGACAACTTAGTACTTTCAATTAATAAAAATTGAAAGACTAAATAAAATCACTTTATACCTGCCAGTTTCCCCCCACCCTAACAAAGTCCTTAACTGTTCAAGATTTCTGCCTATTTTCTTCATGCTGACCCTCAAAGGATCTATTGGAACAGTGTTAGCTGCCACTCCAGAAAAGCCAGTAATGTCCTTAGAAGTTTTTCCTCACGTACTCCCCTATTGGTATTTGCAGGGATCCTACAAACAGTTTAAAACCCAAATTTAAATATTTTAATAAGGTTCCATGGGGGAAAAATTCAGTCGCGCCCCGTTTGGGGCGCAAATATCGGCCAGGCGCAAAGATTAGCGCCTGGCGCTAATTATCGCCACCGACTGCAAACTTCACTTTTATCGCCCCTGGAGGTGATTGCAGCGCTAAATCAGGCGCTTCACACCTGTCTTAAGGCGCAAAGGCCGAGGAGCGAGGCGCTACCTCAGAGCGCTGGCGAAGCTCATGTAATGTCAGTCAGCAATGGAACACACACACAATGGCACGGGCCAGTTCTTAAAGGGGATGGTTAATCTTGCTTTCCATCCACATCCTGCTCATTGCAGCCTTGAATCTCGGCCTGGAGAGACCTGCACATCAAATGTGCTGGAAAGAACAATGGAGAGTACCAGGCCAAGAGCTCAGAGTGCAGCCCCCACAGTCTCTGCTAAATCGATACAAGGAATGGCAAATCAAAATGAACCTGCAAAGTGCTGCTCAGTACCCAAAACTCCTTCACACAACGTTGAATCTCTCCAGAAGTCTCTACCTCTCTCTCTCAGAATGCGTAGTTCAAAAATGGCACCAACAATAAAAGGCAGGAAGCGGTCACCTTTAAATAGCGCTCCCCCTTTCCCTTCATGACTGCAGAACGCTCCCCTCAACCTGTCGTTGCTAGCGTCAGGCGGTAAGGCAGGGGGCGCCACTCAATATCCGCTCCGGGGCGATACCGGGGCGTTGCGCACTCGAGTGACGTCATGATCTGCCGGCGCAGGAGATCGTGGCGGTAGTGTTTAGCGCTGCCGCAAAATGTCGTTAATTTTGCGAGCGGCGCAAACTTCGCCGCGCCCGGGCGCTAGCTGCTTTGCGCCCCATTAGCGCCCTCTTAAGGCGCTAACGGGAGGCGCAACCAACTGAATTTTTCCCCCTTACAGTTTTGGACATTTTTATGAAGCCTTTTTCTTTGCTACATGATGTTATATTAAAGTCTTCAGTTTCATTCCTGTCTTATTGTGCTCTCTTTATTCCTAGAGATTCTTTCTGTTTTCCTCCAGAGTGTTTTGCCCACCAGCCTTGCCAGCTTCTCCCTCACCCCATCAAGATTGTCAGAGAAGTGCCCTGTGTTCTGATCATTTTCTTCAAAAATAAAATAGTTTTTGCGATTTTCTTTTAATTGGCTCGTGCCATTTGTCCTTATGTCTGCTAAATATGAATATAACCAAATATAAATTTTCCCATTTTCCTCTTGACACATATGCAGATCTAACAGACAATTTTTGCCCACCCATAGTCAATGGACAGAGAATCTTGCTCAGTAGGTAATGATATTTTAAACATACCTTTCTATGATTATGCTTTCCTTATCCTTATCTGATAGACTACCCAATTGCGAAGGAACATCATTAGGTAGCATATCTGATGCAAATCCATCATACCTAGACAAACACAAATATCTAATAACCATTAATGCTAAAATACAAGCAATGCATAATTTGCCTGATTAAGTTCTAATGCAGTATTTGCTACCTCATAGAAACAATACTGAATACTAGTATATAAGTTGGGCGCTACAATTGGTCTCAACACCCCTGTGCCAGGGAAAGGGAGAATAAAAGTCAGACAGGGTTATTACTTTTGATTGCTCTCTAGTAACTACTGGTGGAAGTGTGCCAGTGCGGTAGCCTTCCATTGTTTAATAGATCAGTAATTACTTCTGATAATTTTAAGTCTTTTTTGCTTTGAGTTAAGCAATATAAACAACACAGTAAAGTGGAAATTTTGCATTCAAAATATTTGAATGATCAGACAATTGGATTACTTTGAATTAAGAGGAACAGAATTTGCTCCCCATTTAGGCTCACATAGGATAAATGGCAATTGGGTGAGATAGTGGACTGCCCATGGAACAGTATCTCAGCATGCATCAATACTTTCAGTAGAGGCAGGAATAAAAAAGGGAAACCAAAAATAGTAAATGGATGACTTTAATTTTCCCCCTGTTTTTTCTTGCTCTCCAGTAACGTGCCTGAGTGGCCATTACTCAGGCGTGAGTCTTAACAATGAATGTCGGCAGGCCATATGGCCAAGGGAGGCATCATGGCCAAGGAAGGCATCATAGCCAAGCTTGATCCTGTCTTCACTCAATGTCTACACACACGTACATCCAATAGCGGCCACTGGATAATAATCAGGTGCGGGAAGCTTGCCTGATTTCCCCCTCCCCAACAAGGGTACTGAGGCCAATTGGAGGAACCTTGCTGCTGCCCCAGCTAAGATCAGCTAACTCAGCACAGACCGGGGAGGGATCAAACTTAATGCTTAAATTTCTTATTCAAATTATAATACAGAATGTGATAGAAAACCAAATCAAATTCTGAAAATACTTAGCCAATTAGAGTAAAGTTTATAAGTAATTTGCAGGTACATCTGTTTATAACTTTTGAAAACATTGTTAAATGGAGTTGTTAAATGCTTTAAACAGTATTATCTTCATTGTTAGGACATCTTTAAATTTTAAAACTTATAATAGTTTCCTAACATAGTTAAGCCAAAAATGATAAGGCGCTTAAACTTGGTAAAATAATACGCCTCTTCAAGTGACCTCAACTTCAATGAGCCCAGATTCTCCATTATGAATCATTCATGAGTAAGCTCTAGAACAAATAACAAGCTTATCTGCCTGCTTTAAAATATCTTTAAGCATAGTACGTCCTAGTTAGCCAAAAGGACTACTTTGCAAATAAGCCCGCTGCAAGATAACAAGACAAACAATAAACCATTACAACAATGCAACATTATATGTAAATTCACCAATATTTGTTTAAATCAAAGCATTGGAATGATCTCAAAATTGAACTGTAGGGAGACAAAATTTAAAAAAAGGCCTGAATGCCAAAGCAGGACTGCTTGGAATAGAAAGTAACATTTGATAAAGTTGGTACAAGACCGCTTACTCTGAAGATGGATCCATAGGCATTTTATTAATTTTTACATTTTATCCATAATCCATCTTAAAGTGTATCATTCAATAGTACTCAAATAGGTTAAAAGTGACTTCAGATTATAAGCCCTTCTCTATCTGGCCAGGATATTTGCCATCTGAATTTCAACGTTAATAATAATAACAACAACAACAACAATTTGCATTTATATAGTACCTTGAATGTAGAATAATGTCCCAGTACTATTTTGACAGTTGTATATTAAGGCCTCAATTTTGCTAGTCCATCAAGAATGGTGTTAAACTGACTGAAAGCAGGCTTTCCTGTGTTGGGGGGCTTAGAGGCTGAGCCAGGCCAATTTTTGTGGTTGTCAACCTCTCTTTACTCTTTCTAGTTAGACTATTGGCACATGAAAAGCTTGTCCAGATAGGTTGGTCTATAGCACACATGGCTGGGGAATGTAAATCTGGCAAGGCAGTGGTTGCAGCTAGCCATTAAAGGGGAATTGTCGTGGCAGAAAAGTTAATTAATTGTGGGCATCTGTAGGCAACACTGCTCCTTTTGATGCTGTGCTTCTGACGGCGTTCCTGCTGTAGAAGATGCACCAACGTTCTGAAGGTCACCCTCCAGTAAGATCACAGGTGTAAGCTGCATGGAGAAAGGTCAGCAATCTAGTCAATGCAGTCCCTCAGGTTCCTTGTACTTGGCTGCAAATGAGGAAGATGCTTGCTGGTATAAGGGGGATGGCAAAGGCAAGTGTGCCCACTTTTGCTCACAAGCATGGCACAAACCTAAGTTGGGAAATGTCACACCTTTGGGAAGTTCCATTTTAACCATTGTACACAACTATTGCCTTTACACATAAACTCCTTCAATGTGTCAAAGCTGGATGGAACACTTTTTTTTGAATGTGGTGATCACAGCAGTCAAACAGCGCACAAATTCTCAGGGTTCCAGTCCGAGGCACTCCTCTGCTGTTAAAGGATTTCAACACTGAGGTCATGGATACAGAATCTAGCCTTGGTCACCAAAGAAATCTCCCCATTGTTTCTTCTCCTTCACAGAAACACCTCAATATTGAGTGCAAACCCTTGTTGTTTACGTAGATCATGGGGTTGATTTGAGGAACTCTGATGCTCACATGGGCACCATTTGCGACACCTCGAGGGAACCCTGCATTTGTTGAACTGCTCGACTGCCAATGGTGCAGCAGAGCAGGACACCTGGCCATTGATCGCTAAAGACGTTGACCTTGTCCCAAATGGCAGGGATGGGTCATTTAACTAATTGGGCTGGGCAGCCTGTGTGTGCACAGACACAATAGAGGCGCCCTCCCTTATCGGGTTGACCAGGTATGTTCTAATTTTAATGTTCATTCTGAAGGGATACCATGGCCTGTTTTCTGGTAGAGATTTGGGGCTTTTGGTAGCATTGCATGACCAAGCCAATGGGGCCACACTTATTGTACCCATCTACAATTTCCACTGCAGTTGCTCCTACTGAGTAAGCATTGTTAATATTGTCTTAGAATTAGGAAAAACACAGTGAATAGGGTCACCAAGGGGAAGTATGGATGTAGGGCTTAAAGCACATCATAACTAACTATTACCCAATAAATTTTGATATTTGTACTTCTCTATTTTATAGGCATTATTTAATGGGTTGGCCATCAAGTAATAAGTGCTGGGAGGTGGCAGAAAGAGGACAATTCAGCCATTATAGAGGAAATGTGTTGTCCTTGCATGCAGCAATGTGTGTGGTTTCATCGGTGTCACAAAGTGGATTGGTGGCAGGTGGTATCCATTATTGGAAATAGTTGTCTACTACAGGATTCCTCTCCAATTTCCCTACCTGGACATTACCTTCCTTTATGTCGCTATTCTCCTCTTCCTGTTGTCTATACCTCCCAGGGTTCAATCGGCTAGCAACATGCTCAGTCCTCTTAAGAAGGCAAATTTGTGAAGCATGTAACAGATAGTGTTGATCGTGGAGACTTTGGCTGAAGCTGTAGAGTAGCATCCTGACTGGGCAGTTCAAACTACGAACTTCAGTAATTTAGATAGTCACGTTGGCCTTGTTTTATTTTTGCTCTGCTGCTGTTTAGGTATTTCTAATTAAGGTGATCATGTATGGATGTAGAGGATAGCCCTGGTCTCCTAAGAGCCATTCTTTCATCTTCTGGAGCCCATTAAGTAATGGCGCTACCATGGACTGCTGCAGAATAAAATCATTGTAGCAGCCCCATGGATAATAGGCATTAACATAAGGATGCATTTCTGGATCTAAAAAGACCTCCACATATATGGAGTGGAAATCCTTCCTTGAACATAGAATCTTACACCACAGAAGGAGGCCATTCGCCCCATCATGCCTGTGCCAGCTCTTAGAAAGAGCTATCCAATTAGTCCCACTCCCTTGCTCTTTTCTCATAGGACTGCAATTTTTTTCTTTTTATGTATATATCTTTTTTGAAAGTTACCATTGAATCTGCTTCCACCACCCTTTCAGGTAGTGCATTCCAGATCTTAATAACTCACTGTATAAAAATATTTCTCCTCATCTCTCCCTTCGTTCTTTTACCAATTATTTTAAATTTATGTCCTTTGGCTATTGCCCCTCCTGTCAGTGTAAATAGTTTCTCCCTATCTACTCTATCAAATCCCATTACAATTTTGAATACCTCACTTAAACCTCGGTTTAACCTTCTCTGCTCTAAGGAGATTGATTCCGGAGATGAAGGGATTGTCTTATGAAGAAAGGTTGAACAGGTTGGGCCTATACTCATTGGAGATTAGAAGAATGAGAGGGGATATTATTGAAACATATAAGATTCTGAAGGGGCTTGACAGAGTAGATGCAGAGAGGATGTTTCCCCTCGTGGGGGAATCTAGAACTAGGGGGTATAATTTCAGAATAAGGGGGCACCCATTTAAAATGGAAATGAGGAGGAATTTCTTCTCTCAGAGTGTCGTAAATCTTTGGAATTCTCTTCCCCAGAGAGCTGTGGAGGCTGGGTCATTGAATATATTTAAGGTGGAGATAGACAGATTTTTGAATGGTAAGGGAGTCAAGGGTTATGGGGAGTGGGCAGGGAAGTGGGGTTGAGGCCAAGATCAGATCAGCCATGATCTTATTGAATGGCGGAGCAGGCTCGAGGGGCCAAATGACCTACTCATGCTCCTATGTCTTATGTTCTTTAATCTCTCTACATCACTGAAGTCCTTCAGCACAGACTGCTGCAAATTCAAGCTCAGGTGGCTGCCATCTTGGCTCTGAGGTCTAATGTTGACAGGGGCCTCCAAAGTGTCATAGCAGTCCTGCACTCATGCAGAGCCGTGGGAGTGCTGAGGAACTGTTCCAGGAGAGTGGCCTTGCTTCCATGGGAGAGGCACCTGCTATCCTCTCTCAGGATGACAGCATGCCTGCTCCCCCGCCACCCACACCACCAGTTCCCTTGTTAGTGCTAATGAGCCAGCCGGGTCAGACTGCTCCAGCCAATGGTGAGATACTGCAGACGGAAAAGGAGCATGCAAGACAGGTGCTAAGAGCTGGCACAAGGGTGATTCTTCATTATTTTTGCTAACTATTAAATAGAGATGCAATTGATTTGATTGATAAATTTGTTTTTTCTTCTGGATTTGGTGTTGGTAATTTTGCCTGATAACACTCCTGTGAAGCGCCTTGGAACATGTTAAATGCGCAATATAAATGAAAGGTGTTGTTAGTATTTAAGTGACGGCAAGAACCATTAGTCTAGACTGAAGGAAGGCAATTGTATGGTACTAGTAAGGACAGTAGCAAAGACCGTGGGACTGTAGGTGTATTGGAGTTGGGATGGCTGATTTCGGTGAAGCGTTCCTAGATGATCTGGTCTCTGTGATCTGCCTGCTAGGGGAACTGATGGTCGCTGCCTCTTCCTCCTCTTCCCACTCCTCCTCCTGCTCCTCTTTTTGCACTTGTTGCTGCCCAGGTGGTGGTAAGGGTTGGTCCCTCATGATGGCGAAGTGATGGAGCATGCAGCAGACAATGAGGAATCTGAATACCTGATCAGGGGTGTGCTGCAAAGCTCCTCCAGAATGGTCTAGACAACGGAAGTGTTGCTTAAGCAGGCTGATTGTTTGCTCAATGATGTTTCTTGTGGCAGCATGGATTTCATTGTAGTTCAGCTCTGCCCATGATCCTGACATGCCCAGCGGGATAGCCCTTGTCGTCAATTAGCCAGCCTTCAACCTGTCGGCATGGTTGGAATAAAGGCGGCACAGAGGATGAAAGTGATAACCAGGAATTAGCTGTTAACTAGAAATGTAGCAGGGAAGATTAGTGCGCCATGTACTAATTCAAGATGTCTTCCAATGATTGCCACACATTGCCATTTCTTAAAACTTCCAAACCACACCTTCGAAGTAGCCATGCCCAAAACACCTTTTCCTGTAATTCCATGCTCAGTTCTTCAAATACCATCTATTGCCATCTTACGTTCGGTTCCACTTTACTCTAACCAACGACAAATATAAATGTTCAAATCAAGTGTAGTGCACTTATTTCATCCATTGTGTGGTGTGTGAATATTGCCAGTTTCATTTGACATGATTTGCCCCTTTGTAAAGAAAGAACTTGCATTTAATTGGCTAATCTTATTTAGGATGCCTCAAAGTGGTTTAGAGCCAATTAATTACTTTTTGAAGTATATTCACCATTTTTATGTAGGCAACCACAGCAGTCAATTTGCAAAGTCCCACAGTATCAAATGAAGGAATTACCAGATACTCTGGCCGTGATTTTGCAAATGGATGCGGCTTGGGAGCGGGTCAGCTGGTTTCTGGGTTCCAGTCCCGCCCCCAACTGCATCACGGATGTGATTTTCCCTTGAATTACATTGTTAAGCCCGCCCTGCGGGTTTGCCGGCCAATTACGAGGAAGCCGGTCAGATGACATCATTTGATGATGCGTCATCTGCCGGCTTTCTTAAAGGGACCATGCACAATTTTTTTTGACAGCTCATTTCTCAGTGTTTGACAGCATTGAGGTGCTGCAAACACTGACAATCACTGTACAAAGGTGAGCTCTTGCATCCAGGCTCTCCAATGACTCCCTCCATAGGCTAGAACAGATGGCAGGTCCAGGTGAGGTTACAGAAACGATCTGTCACTGGTGAGAGAGGTTCTCCCAATGAGGTGGGACTAGACAGCCAATTCAAAACTTGTTACCTACAGAAATGTGTAAATGCATTAAAAATGATTTCCCCAACATTTTCTTACCTCTGAAACTCACCAGTGCACCATTGGATCCTTCACACCACTTCTGCAGCTGTCATCAATGCAGAAACATTACAGCAGACTCACAACACGCCACACTTACCTGGCGTGGTGTCCGGACGTCGGGAACCCCGAGGCAGAAACGGCAAAATTGAAAAAGAGCCTGTTAACAAGTATCAAGTACCTGTTAACAGGCAGGTAAGTGGCTATAATCCTCTTCCCGCTGCTAGGTGTCGGGTCCATGCGCAAATCAGGGACCCGACACTTGGGAAGATTGATTGGAGGCGGGTTGAAAGCGGGTTTCCTACCCGCTGTCAATCTTTGCAATTTTGACAGCGGTCCCGCCTCCAAACCCGCACTCTAAGGATCGGCAGAATTCCAGCCTCTGTTTTTGGTGGTGTTAGTTGCAGAAAGAATGTTGGGCAGGACAACAAGGGAACACCCTGCTGTTCTTCGAATACTGTCATGGGATCCTTCTTGTAAATTGGTAAAGTAAAATTAAAACTTTCAGCAGATGCTTACTCGCCTAAAGTCTTATTAATACATACCATTGTGGCACCCATGTGCTGGTTAGAAAGTCGGTGTTGGATAAGGTCTTAAGAGCAGCAGAAGGAAACTTTTTCCAAATCATCAGACCTTTAATTATTTCCTGTTTAATCAAGAGCAATACAGTTATTAGGACCGGTAATATGTCTTCTATAATCACTATCCAAGACTTGATGTGAATACATATAATCTGACAAAAAACATCAATAATCAAAACACTAAATTGTTTTCTTGCTATATTTTTATTAATTATTAATTCACTACCAATTAATATAATAAGGGGCTCTACTGACGGCTCAGAAAATTTGCTCAGTGAGTAGCTGAGCCATATAAACCAGGAATGTAATACCTTCAATTGCTGGTTTGTGTTAAGTTAGCTAAACTCAGCTGTGAACAGATAGAGGCATGACAATTGGCCTCGGTGCCCTTAGTTAGGAAAGGAAAGTTGGCCAAGGTTCCCCCTCTGACCCCGTGTTGGAACTGTGCATGTATGGACGTTAGGCACAGATAGGATGCAGTCATTTGGAATGCTGCCCATTGTTTCAATGAACTGCCACCACTTAGTATCGAGGCTCATTCATAAACAATGGCCAGTGAAGAATCACAGGGTAACTGTCACTTGTAAACGCTCACCCCAGCAAGAAGTTTGGGTGAAGGAAATTGGTTCAGATAAAAAAAATGTTAAAATGATTAAAACTAAGAATATAATCAGATAAACTGAACTCTAAAGCAAACAATACAAAATATATTTAGTCATTAAATCTGCTTCTATTTGCTACAGTTTTATTTGTTACACTTATAAATGATAAGATGTGTAATAAATTTCTTTGGGGCTGCATTTGCGGTCGGGGGATTCCCGCAGACGGATGCCTCCGACCAGCAAAAAGACTACGAACTTACCTTCTGCCTCGGGATCCACGGAGACTTGTGCTCCTGGGTCTCTACGCGTAGGCCTGCGTAGAGGCCCACGTATCCCAGGGGCGCATGCGGTTGGCAAGCACCCCTGGGATCACGTGGGCCGGCCCAACCAATCAAAGAAGGGAATCTCCATAAGCATGAATGGGGATGACATTAAAAATACATTTAACATAACAAATACATTTAAAAAAATACTTATTTGAAATTAATTAAAATACAATATAACTAAACATTTAAAACAAAAATGTAATTTTTTGAAAAATAAATTTAAATGTTTTAGAGGGGCTAAAAATAACCTTAACTTATTGTACATGAGTTTTAGGGGTAGAAATTAGGTCGCGCCCCATTTGGGGCGCAAATATCGTCTGGACGCAAATATTAGCGCCTGGCGCTAATTATCGGCACTGACTGGAAACTTCACTTTTACCGCCCTGGGAGGTGAGTGGAGCGCTAAAGCAGGCGCTGCACACCTGTCTTAAGGCGCAAAGGCCAAGGAGTGAGGCGCTAACTCAGAGCGCTGGCGAAGCTCATGTAATGTCAGTCAGCAATGGAACACACACACAATGGCACAGGCCAGTTCTTAAAGGGGATGGTTAATCTTGCTTTCCATCCACATCCTGTTCATTGCAGCCTTGAATCTCGGCCTGGAGAGACTTGCACATCAAATGTGCTGGAAAGAACAATGGAGAGTACCAGGCAAAGAGCTCAGAGTGCAGCTCCCAAAGTCTCTGCTAAATCGATACAAGGAATGGCAAATCAAAATGAACCTGCAAAGTGCTGCTCAGTACCCAAAACTCCTTCCCACAACGTTGAATCTCTCCAGAAGTCTCTCCCTCTCTCTCTCAGAATGCGTAGTTCAAAAATGCCACCAACAATAAAAGACAGGAAGAGGCCCCCTTTAAATAGCGCCCCCCCCAGCCCCACAGCGATTGATAGCGTTCCAGTCTTCTGGTCGTTGGATGCGCCAGGCGGTAAGGCAGGGGGCGCCACTCAATTTCCGCTCCGGGGCGCCACAAGGGCGTTGCACCATGGAATGACGCCACAATCTGCGCGCGCAGGTGGTCGCAGCGGTAAATTTTAGCGCCGCTGCACAATCTCAAGTTAAGTTCTCGAGCGGCGCAAACATCGCTGCGCCTGGGCGTTAGCGGCTTTGCGCCCCATTAGCGCCCTCTTAAGGCGCTAACGGGAGGCGCAACCAACTGAATTTTTACCCCTTAATGTTTAAATGAATGAACAAAATTTTATTTTTATGTTTTTTAAAACTCTTACACTGGTAAAAGCAGACCTTACGCTTGCTTTTGCCAGGCGTAGGAATTTCACGGGCATTCGCTGGGCAGAAGTTGTTCCCTGCCCGCGGAGGCCCTTCTCCTGGGGATGCGTGCGATCTGTCAAGAGAATTCTTGACATCGCAAGTTCCGGGTTTTAGCATATGTGCTTCGCATGCCTAAACCCGGAACTTGCGTGGCTCCTACGGGTGCGTGCGCACCTCGTACGCACCTGTAGGGGCCACAAATTACGGCCCATGATATTTATTAATCAGATCATCTTTTAATAACTTTAACAAAATATGGATTCATTAAGCATATTTGGACTAAATAAAATTAGCTAATTAACTGGGTATATTAGGTCTATGAGGTTCTATAAATGATCGTTTCTCAATATTTACTGTAAATGGAACAAAACACAATAGGAATTCAGTAGTGACGGTTACCCATTTACCATGGACAATGCTGTCATCTTTAGACTGACTGTGTGTTACAAATTTCATGTCCGCACTAGATATTCTTTTGGGTTCAGCATAATGAACCCCATCAGGAGTTTACAATTGCAGCCATTGCAGCCTACTATCTAGTTATATAGTAGTGTAACTTGGAGGGAGGAGATGAGAGTTATCACCCAGAAAACCACTTGTTATGTGAATTGGATCCTAAAACTTTGCATGTACCCCCCATGCATTTGTCCCAGAGAGCAGACTCTAGTGAGATGAGGCCAATTGTAAACCATGAAGCTGCTTTATTTTACACAAAGTACAGGACTATGGTATGGTCTTCAGTGAAATCCAATCTCACCCATTGCTCCTTGTAACATCAAAAATAATAAATTGCACAAACTAATCCAAATAGCCTAGCTTAGTTTATCTATGTCAACATTCACTGAGCTGATGGATTCTAACCTTAAAAAGAAGGATTTCACTTCCTGTAACAGTTTTCACTCCAAGTTCTTGCAGACTGTTTATCAGACTGTGGCCTGGAAATTGGGTGCAGGAAACTATTCTTGCGCGGGAACGGGTTGGCCAGAAGGACAAGGGCAGCAGGCGCATGGGAACACCACCGCCTCCAAGTTCCCCTCAAAGTCACACACCATCCTGACTTAGAAGTATATCGCCGATCCTTCATCGTCGCTGGGTCAAAATCCTGGAACTCCCTACCTAACAGCACTGTGGGAGTACCATCACCACACGGGCTGCAGCGGTTCAAGAAGGTGGCTCACCACCACCTTCTCAAGGGCAACTAGGGATGGGCAATAAATGCTAGCCTTGCCAGCGATGCCCAGATCCCATAAACAAATTTAAAAAAAGGATAGGTAAACAACAGAAAACAGGAATTAAAGGTTTACACAAATGGATTCTTAATTCACCAAGTTAACTGTTGTACCAATTTGAACCCAGTTGTTGGAGTAATGTTTTTTGTTCTGGAATTGGTGTTCGTGTTTATCTTTGTAGGCAAGTGAGGGCCAGACCCATGAGGTTGAACTGCAGGAATATAATTAGATGGTGGTTGTGAGGATGGTGGTAGGAAGATTGCAGGATTGTTGCTGTATTATGGAGGGGGGAGATGGTTCAGGTGAAGCACTCTTGTATCAGCTGTAAGAACTCTGGCAGTTAGTGGGACTGGTGGGGGTCAATGCTGCTCTTGCTCTTCCTCCTCTTTGTTCTGTTCTTCCTCCTTATTCTCCTCCAGTTCTTCCTGCCCAGGTGGTAATAAAGGCTGATCTCTCTGTAAAGCAAAATTATGCAGCATGCAGCACACAATGCCAAATTTGGAGACACGAGTACTGTAGAGCTCCTCCATAATAGTGCAGGCAGCTGAACCGTTGAGTAAGCATGTCTGCTCAATGAGATTTCTGGTGGTGACATTGCTCTCATTTAAGGCCTGCTCTCTGTGCCTGGTTCCTAACAGGAATCATGAGCCATATCTGGAGGGGACATCCCTTATTGCCAAGTAGCCAGCCTGTAACCTGACATTCTGGTTGGAATAGAAGAGACCTGACGCAGGATGAAGGAATCATAGCTGCTGCCAGAAAACAGGGCACAGACCTGCATTATGCACTTCCTGTGGATGCAAACAAGCTGGACATTGAAGGAGTGGTATCTCTTTCTGTTGAGAAAGATGCCAGGCTGGTGATGGGGAGCATGCAAGGTTTTATATAAGCTCATCATTACCTCTGGCTTTTATATTCTACACTTATTTGATAAAACCTAGTATGCCATTTGCTATTTTTACAGACTTATCAATCTGAGGTGCTGCCTTTAATGTCTCGTGAACCTGTACCCCCAAATCCCTCTGCTCTTCCATAGCACAAAGCCTACTTCCATTTAGACTATAATCATTCTTACCTTTTTTACCAAAAAGCATTGGGTCAGCAGATGGCTGCAAGGGCACCTTTAGCCAACACCTACCAAAGGACTGGTGCTGCCATTGGCAGTAATACACAGCTGTGCCCTCAAATCCTCTCCACCTGCCTGCTTCTAGGCATGCTTCAGTGATGTCCTAAGAGGAAGATGCTCGGCAGTGCAAAACAGGGCGAACTTGATTCCTATGATGATCTTCTTCATTACCTCCACTTCATCAGTCATCAAGCAGGGGGCTGGAGTGGTGTGCACCGCTCCATCACTTGTCCCTGAATCGGCTTTCTGCCTCCACCTTTACTGTGCCAGCTACTGGGTTTTTCCAGGTGTGTTTGTTACCCAAATAATCTTTGCAAAGGCTGAGATCTACCTTAAAAATATTAACGGCCTTTGTAATTACCATAACATTTTTATCCCTATATGTAGCCACTTATCTTTAAGTGACCGCATCCCATTAAGTTTACCCATCATTCCTTTAAGGGCTACTCACATGCAATTACCAATCTTCTCTGTCAAACTCTCAGTGTCACGTTCTCTACTGGCCAGGAGCTCATCCACATTATGGAAATGAAGTTGACTCCTCAAAATCAGGTGGGCTCAGTAAACTAACAATTGGGCAAGTGCTAATAATGCACTGCATGACTAATGCACAATCAAAGGCCCGATCGAAAAATCTATCCCAGTGAGTCTTGGCAGGCTGTTCAAACGTAGCTTGCATTATAGGCAAGACTGAACCTATTTTCACCGTAATTCCACACTTTCTCACAGGACTCATGAATAGTAATTAGCAGTGGTTGGGCTGCTTGATGTTCTTTTCTTCTCCTTAGCCCAATTCGACAGAATAATGTTAACTAAAAATAATAAAGCATTACAATAGAGATTCATATAAAATTGATAAACTGATAAAAAAAACAAATCACCAAAGATCCTTACATCTCGATCAAGAAATTTCTTCTGTGTGCTGGCAAAATTAGTTGCATCTTTGCTGTCTATGTTGTATCTTGGTAGGGGACAAAGATGAAATTCCAGGTCTGTTTCAGCATATGAAAGAGGCTTCTTAAATGCATAAAGATCTGGAGCAGGGTTCTAGCAAAAGACAGGAGTAAAAGTTTTGAATATTGCTGAGTGAAATATAGATTTTATTTTCTATACATCTTTATCTAATCTATGGGCTGGATTTTGTCAATGGGGACGTGATGGAGGCGGGACTCCCACTTTTTGGGTTGTAGTCCCGCCTCCATCGACTTGTGGCCAACCCACTGTATTTTCCCTTGATTGACCTTGTTAAGCCCGCCCAGCGGGCTTAGCAGGTCAATCAAGGGTCCCTTGGATACAGGTGACGTCAGCCATTGAAATTTCATCTGTCAAGAGCTTTCGACAGATGAAATTTCAGTGAGTCCCTGTACTTAGACTCAGTTAGAAATCAATCCAGCACAGAAAGCAGAGACTGCAGCTTTTGACAGCTCCGCGGCCATTCTGCTTTCTGTGCCGTGGATGTGAGGGACTCCCGACACCTTAGCCTGCAGGACAAAGTTAAGGTAAGTACAAGTTCTTAAAACACTTTACACACACCAAACACACTTACCGCTGCACTCATGCACCCATCACTCACCTGCACACCGGACATCTCGACCCCTCCAGACCGGCGGTCCGCCTCGCTAAATCAGCGTGGTTCGGACCTGTCGGGAAGCCCACACTTCAGGGCCAAAAATAGGGATTAGGCAAAAAACTGCCTGTTAACTACCTGTTAACAGGCAGTTTATTGGCACTAATCCCCTTCCCGCCTCGGGGAGGCGGGTCCCAGCACAGGTTGCGTACCCACCTCCTGTGAAACTGGCATGGAGGCGGGTTGGGGGCGGGATGGGTTCGGGACCCCCGAATCTGCTATTTTCCCACCCCACACGCCTCCAAACCCACCTTCACGGGTCAATGAAAATTCTGCCCTATGTGTCTGTAATATTTAACCATCTGAAGTTTCATGGTGAGTTTTCTGATTACTTCAGTGTTTCCACTGTGAAAGACAACCAATCCAATGCTACAAGAAATGTTCTTCTCCCATTTAGTTGCCAGAGTTCTCCATCCACAGCACAGCACAGCACAGCAAATGAAAAGAAATTGGAAAATTGTAATTTACCTGCATAACGTTTACCAGCATGTTGCAGACTTCATTGTCACCAGCACTGTCTGTGCTCCCTCCTTGGGTGTCCCACTATCAGCCTGCACTTTCCCTACTACTGATTACCCTCTGCCTTATGCTCTGTGATGGGCCTTGGCATTTGTCCACCAGTTGTTCCCTGTATTTTTAACCAATCCTGGGCATCATCTTGCTAACAGCCACAGACCAGCTGCTGTAGCTGGAAAAATTATTGCAGTATAAATAAATGTAAATGAGATGATAATAGGCAACACCTGCATGAATATTCAAAGTGCAATTTTCTGAAGAAGAATTAAAGGATAGAAATTCCAATGTGTGGGAATGGTCTCATCAGTATTAATCTTGTGACCAGGGGTCAGAAATTATTCCATCATGACCTTGACAGGTTCCAGCACCAAATATGCACTATAGCTGGAAAATCTCAGGCTGTCATGCAGCGAAATGGAAAATCACAGCCTGTATTCTTTTCCAATTTCTGTTTCCTGCTGGTGATGAAAACAAAATAGGGACTAGACCTGCCTTCAGCATAAGTGAGTTTATGCTAACAGCAGAGAGGGCGGCCTTGCCAAATCTTGTGAGGTTAACCACATCTAATTTTAATTAGTGCCGTGTGCATGAAAAAAAACAAACCAGTAGCACAATTGGCCAGGTGGGAGGTGGGTGGGGGTTGCTGGGGCTAGGTACCTGGAAATTCCAACTACCTCCTTAAAAGGATGGGGCATTTTTGACACGGCAACATTGTTTTGTCTTTGTAACTAGTGGTTGTTGCATACAGAGTTATAATGTGCCCTGGGAAGACTATTTACCGAAGATGCCTTGGAGGTCCAGCTTCAAGAGGTGTAACAAAGGTGGATGACCCTCTTTGGAGCAGAAAGGCACTGCTACAAATTCAGGTATGGGGTAGATATCATCTTGGGTTCTGTGGCATCATTCGCTTCTATAAGCAGTCTGAAAATCTTACTTTTATGGGAGTTGACCCATACCACCCTATATCTACTTGTGCAATAAGAAAGAAAAGAGAATATGAGAGTAAACTAGCAAAAGACATAAAAACAGATTGTAAAAGCTTCTATAGGTATGTAAAAGGAAGAGATTAGCAAACGTAAATGTGGGTCCCTTACAGGCAGAGACAGGAGAAATTATAATGGGGAATAAGGAAACGGCAGAGATATTAAACAAATACTTGTATCTGTCTTCAGGGAAGGAGACACAAAAAACATTCCGGCAGTAGTGGGGAACCAAGGGTCTAGTGAGAATGAGGAACTCAAAGAAATTAGTATTAGTCAAGAAATAGTACTGGAGAAATTAATGGGACTAAAAGCCGACAAATCCCCTGGACCTGATGGCCTATATCTAGGGTTTTAAAAGTGGTGGCTACAGAAATAGTGGATGCAATGGTTTTGATCTTCCAGAATTCCCTAGATTCTAGAATGGTTCCTGCGGATTGGAATTGTAACCCCACAATTCAAAAAGGAGGAAGAGAGAAAACAGGAAACTATAGACCAGTTAGTAGTAGGGAAAATGCTAGAATCTATTATTAGGGACGTGGTAACAGGGCACTTAGAAAATAATAATGCGATTGGGCAGAATCAACACGGATTTATGAAAGGGAAATAGTGTTTGACAAATCTATTACAGTTTTTTGAAGTTGTAACTAGCAGGGTAGATAAGGGCGACCAGTGCATGTAGTGTATTTGGATTTTCAAAAAGTATTCTTTAAGGTGCCACACAAGAGGTTGTTACACAAAATTAGAGCTCATGGGATTGGGGTTAATATACTAGCATGGATTGAGGATTGGTTAACGGACAGAAAAAAAAGAAGTAGGAATAAACGGGTCATTTTTGGGTTGGCAGGCTGTAACTAGTAAGGCAGCGCAAGGATTCAGTACTTGGGCCTCAACTATTTACAGTCTATATCAATGACTTAGATGAGGGGACCGAGTGTAATGTATCCAAGTTTATCCAAATGATACAAAGCTCGGTGGGAAAGTAAGTTGTGAGGAGGACACAATGAGGCTGCAAAGGGATATAGACAGGTTAAGTGAGTGGGAAAGAACATGGCAGATGGAATATAATGTGGAGAAATGTGAAGTTATCCACTTTGGTTGGAAAAATAGAAAAGCAGAATATTTTTTAAATGGTGTGAGATTGGGAAATGTTAGTATTCAGAGGGACCTGGATGTTCTTGTACACAAATCACAGAGAATTAACATGCAGGTACAGCAAGCAATTAGGAAAGCAAATGGTAGGTTAGCCTTTATTACAAAAGGATTAGAGTATAAGAGTAAGGAAGCCTTACTGCAATTATATAGGGTCTTGGTGAGACCACACCTGGAGTACTGTGCACAGTTCTGGTCTCCTTACCTAAGGAAGGATATAATCGCCTTAGAGGGAGTGCAACAAAGGTTCACCAGACTGATTCCTGGAATGGGGGGATTTTCCTATGAGGAGAGATTGAGTAGACTAGGCCTATATTCCCTATAGTTTAGAAGAATGAGAGGTGATCTCATTGAAACATATAATATTCTTAGGGGCTTGAGAGGGTAGATGCTGGGAGGATGTTTCCTCTGGCTGGGAGTCTAGAACTAGGGGTTACAGTCTCAGAATAAGGGGTCGGCCATTTAGGACTGAGATGAGGAGAAATTTCTTCACTCAAAGGGTTGTGAATCTTTGGAATTCTCTACCTCAGAGGGCTGTGGATGCTCAGTCATTGAATATATTCAAGACAGAGATCGATAGAGTTTTGGATGCTAAGGGAACCAAGGGATATGGGGATAGTGCAGGAAGGTGGAGTTGAGAAAGAAGATCAGCCATGTTCTTATTGAATGGTGGAGGAGTCTCGATGGGCTGAATGGCCTACTCCTGCTCCTATTTCTTATGCTCTTACAATAGCATAACCTGGGGATCTAACAATTGTGCTCCTTGGGATCCAGACCATACTCAAAAATTTCGTATGTACATTTCCTAACTCTCTCCAAACATGGACCTAGCGAACACTTGGTGAGACGAGGCTTAATACCAATCATCAAGCTGCTATATTTCACAGCAGGTAAACATACAGAGTAACAGTTACAAATGAATTCACTTATTTCAATGAATACAACTTGACTTGTAATAATATAAAATAATGAACACGCTATATTTCCCTGCATTAGGAAGGCATCAGGCTGCTGGTATTTTTGTTACCCAGGATGGATTGTCTTACTTAACTTAAACAGAATAACACCCTTGCATACGTCTGTCTTTCTGAGCATGCATAAACCTTTTGTAGCACTTTCTATTGTCACAAACTTAATGCTCTCGCAGCCTTCTTCTTTAACCAAAATCTGACTACCAATATGTAGCTCTTGGTTCACCACTTTCCTGTTGCCACAGAAAGCTGGGGCTTGTTTCCTGACCATTACCCCTGTCTGGGGGTTATGGAGAAGAGCTGCTAACCAAGACTACTATCATGCCCACTCCCTTTGAAACTAGCTTCTGGCAATGCTCAATGAGAAGGGACAGTCCATCCCCCTACAGTGAATGTTTTTTGGGAGCCCGGTCTTGAGATAACGTCTCACCTATTGTTTCATCTTGGATAACAGTAGCAATGTCTGGCTTTAATATATATTCAGCAAATGTCTATCACCTGACACGTTCCTTTTTAAACCAGTGCAAAGGCTGCTGAGCTTCCATTGAGGACACTTCAGTTGGGCATGATAGGCGACCTTGAGCAGCTTTAGGCCTTGAGGACCTAGTTTTAAACCCAACCCTTAAAAGTAACTTTTATTTAAAATCATTTATGTGGAAAAATGGTTTAAAAAAGTCCTGAAATATAACAGGCACCTTCCTCTGAAAGCAATGGCCCAGGCTGCCTGGATGGAGGTTGTACAAAGACTGAATGCAGTTTCTCAGGTTTGTAGAAGTAAGTTTTCTGCTAACAGGAGGAGTGCCAAAGTAAGTGTGCCCACCTTGCACACTTTGAGGCTGCAATTCCAATGGCACTAATGTACTCAGTGGAATGCAGGCAGTGTGGGACCTAAGTGCACCCCTGCCTGAAGGCTCTAACCCTGCGCAAACTATAGGGATAGAGTCATTAGCGTATTCAGGGGGCTGCTGGTGCCTGCCAGTGTGTTCGGTGGCACCTGCTCCTTTCCGTCCAAAGTGCAGTGGCCTACAGCCATTCTGCCTGAAGATCCTAAGGCATTTTTTAAAAAGTATTTATTTTATGTCATATTCAGTAAATCAGTGAACTTCCTCAACACTGGGTTACCAAAAGTTTGGCAGGGCTCACTTCTGTGGCAAATACTATTCTGAAGGATGAGCTTCCATCACTGCAGATGGTTCTTTTAATTATATGTATATAGAAACATAGAAACATAGAAACTAGGAGCAGGAGTAGGCCATTCGGCCCGTCGAGCCTGCTCCACCATTCAATACGATCATGGCTGATCATTCAAAGTCCAGTACCCTGTCCCTGCTTTCTCACACAGAATCCCCACATCGAGCCTGCACCTATCCCACCCTATCCCCGTAACCCCACGTATTTAATTCCCCCTAACATATCCCATCCTATCCCCATAACCCCACATATTTAATCCCCCCCTAACACTAAGGGTCAATTTATCATAGCCAAATCAACCTAACCCGCACATTTTTGGACTGTGGGAGGAAACCGGAGCACCCGGAGGAAACCCACGCAGACACGGGGAGAATGTGCAAACTCCACACAGACAGTCACCCGAGGTCAGATTCGAACCTGGGTCCCTGGCGCTGTGAGGCACCAGTGCTAACCACTATGCCACCGTGTTCCCAAGTCGATAGATAAAGCCATTAAAATAGCTGGGGTTTCTCAGTGACGACATTGGGCAGGTGGCACTTCCTGCCCAGAATTAAAATTGGTTCGTATTCTACATATCTGGCTTTGTATCTCAATATTCTACTAAGTTTATTAATTGCTTTGCTATATTATCTAGACATGAAAGGCACATGTTCATTATGACTCCCTTTCAAAGTTTCCCTCTGCTAATTTATTCATTGCATACTTATATTGCACATTATGTTCTCCCAGTGTGCAGTACTTTGTCATTTGGCTATTTAATACTTTTGATCGTGTCCAATAGAAGCTAACTTTATGTTGGAAGACCATGGTGAGAGTGTTGACTTTTCCCTAACATTAAATGGACTCAGTATGAAGTTTTAAAAGTTTGCAAGAGTAGAAAGCACTTTTAAAATATAGCTTTGGACCAGACTGGAGTTATATTGTAGCTGGTTTATGAACTCAAAGTGTATAAGGTAGGCTTCTAGTGAAGGGTCTAGATTTCTTGTCTTTTGTTTGCTCGAGTTTTTGATTGGGAGCTGATACACAAATTATATTTTCACTTTTCCCATTGATGTGCACTCAAATCTGCTTCACATAAATTGCAACCTTATATTCTTCAAAATATAATGAACATATTCATCGCATTTTGTTTTAGGGCAGGAACAAAAATAGAAAATAGCCCTATGACAAGGTATAAAGGTATTTTTGCATTTACTACTTACAAACACATGTAGTGGATGATAGTCAGGCTGTTTGAGTAACGCTGGCGGAGGTAATAAGGTTAAGGCACCAGCTGCTATTTTTTTATGTTCCTCTGAGGCTTCAAGGTAATGATCTATCTCAGGCTGCTCATCCAAATGTGTTTCAATTTCAAGGTGTTTTTTTTCAGTTGGTGTCATTAAGATGCACTCATCCTGTAAAATGGACATTAAGAATAAAATAATAAAAAATTCATACTAGTACGATGTCACGTATATTGGCCCAAAATTTGCAGTAGTAATAACGGTAAGGCTGTTCCGCATATGTGCAGTTAAATGCAGAAATCCGGAAGTTGCTGTTAGAGATACCCTGCTGCTCCACAGGGTGTGCTGTTGCAGTCTTGTAGATTGAATTAACTTAGAAATCACTGATTTGTCGTGAACTTAAACTAATTACCTACTATTCTCGCTGTAAAGATCGATGAAAAACTTAAGCCTTGTTCAATCAGGAGTAACTGAGTTTTTAATGGTGTACTAAGTCATATTTAATGCTGCGGAGATGCCGGCGTTGGACTGGGGTGGACAAAAATGAGAAGTCGCACAACACCAGGTTATAGTCCAACAGATTTATTTAAAATTACAAGCTTTCGGAGCTATCGATCGCCCCTTCTTCAGGTAAAGTTACTACTCATAGTAACTTTACCTGAAGAAGGGGCGATCGATAGCTCCGAAAGCTTGTAATTTTAAATAAATCTGTTGGACTATAACCTGGTGTTGTGCGACTTCTCATATTTAATGCTGAACAACCTCTCTAGCCCGGAAAAACTAATTTTACAAGTGTGGAGTCTCATTCCCTCAGAAGAAAATGTAAAAATTGCAGAGTTAAAAAAATATTAAAAAATGTTTTAAACTTTGTGTTTTGATATTTAAGTTTCTCCCTTAATCCCGTGTGTATTTTCCAATCTCTATTTTGCTTTCAGTACAATAATTTAAATGTGATTTATATTCCCTGATTTTTACTTCCTGCTTTTCTGTCTGCAAGAATTATTCAATCTGTAATCAAAAAGGCAAATGGAATGTTGGCCTTTATTTCAAAGGGGTTGGAGTATAAAAGCAGGGAAGTCCTGCTACAACTGTACAGGGTATTGGTGAGACCACACCTTGAGTACTGCGTACAGTTTTGGTCTCCTTATTTAAGGAAGGATATACTTGCATTGGAGGCAGTTCAGAGACGATTCACTAGGTTAATTCCAGAGATGAGGGGTTTGACTTATGAGGAAAGGTTGAGCAGGCTGGGCCTATACTCATTGGAATTTAGAAGAATGAGAGGTGATCTTATTGAAACATATAAGATACTGAGTGGGCATGACAAGTTAGATGCAGAGAGGATGTTTCCCCTCATGGGGAAATCTAGAACTCGGGGGCACAGTTTCAGAATAAAGGGTCGCCCTTTTAGAACTGAGAAGAGGAGGAATTTCTTCTCTCAGAGGGTTGTAAATCTGTGGAATTCTCTGCCCCAGAGAGCCGTGGAGGCTGGGTCATTAAATACATTTAAGGTGGAGATAGACAAATTTTTGCAAAATAAGGGAGTGAAGGGTTATGGGGAGCGGGTGGGGAAGTGGCTTTGAGCCCAAGATCAGCTATGATCTTATTGAATGGCGGAGCAGGCTCGAGGGGCCAAGTGGCCTATTCCTGCTCCTATTTCTTATGTTCTTATGATTGGCTGATCAGCCTGCCTGCCCTGTTGCTGAACACCAAAGATCCCCTGTAGAAGGCGCCAAATTCAAACTGACGTCGGAATAGAGCCCGCTTAAATTTTGTGGGCAGCTTTTTTCAAGGTCAGCAGCGAGCATCGTTTCTTTGCCGCTGACCGCAAAATCTGGGCCATTACGTTCAATTTTATCTAAAAATATCCTGATGAAGCACTTTGAGATATTTTTCTACAATAAAGGGTGCATAATGCAACCTGTTGTTGTAGCAGATGGAACAGTATTTAATGTGTATGGAAGGATTAGATTTGCCAATTCTGGTTGGCGACATTCCTGGAGGTTTGAGCACGTGACGTTTTGACCACATGTTATCTTACCATGTGACATCTGGTCATATGACATCTGCATATTGCATTTAACTCATAAATGTAGTTGAGTATCTTTGCTCGTGGTTTTGAGCTAGCGGCTGTTCATAGAATCATAGAAATTTACGGCACAGAATGAGGCCATTTGGCCCATTGTGTCTGTGCTGTTGTGCGAGAAGTTTTGAGAACCAGGAGGCCACCCGTTGAGCAGGCGAAGAAGGGAAACTGAGGGTGGGGAAGACGGCAAACCAAAGGTGGGGAGTGATTTGCAGAGGGGAAACCAGAGGTGAGAGGAGCTTTGATTCCACCAGTAACTAACAGTAACTCACTGAAATTGCACTGATAACTAAGAGTAATACCGGTAATACCCAGATTCCCTTCATAACCAACAGTAATACAACAACTCACTTATAATCTATATGTAACAACAACACCAACTTGCATTTATATAGTGCATTTAACATAGTAAAATGTCCAAAGTAATATGTGTAATACCCCAATATCCCACCTGTAACTAGTAGTAATCCTATAACCTGCTGATATTCACCCTGAAACTACAACCAGAATTCACCTGCACTGCACAAGGTACTGTCAGGCTCCCTAGTCAATAGCACTTTTAACGGGCCCCATCTCTCTCACTATCTCCTTGAACTTGTGTGTGAAGGTGACAACTCTGAACTGGCAGCCTCAATTAGAGCTGATCTGTACTTTGACTTTACACGGCAAAATCCGTCGACCTGAACCAAACTGAGAGATCGAGCACCCCCAGCTCCCAAGACCCGCAATACGCTTGACTGTTCCTGGCACATCAGCCAGTCCTAGCTATCTGAGGCGGCTGGGTGGGGGACAGGGGAGAGTGGGGAAGTGACATCATCGAGCCGGAGGCTTCCCTGTGGCAGTAGCCAGTGACGTCATGGAGCGGGGGGGGGGGGGGGGGGGCGGGGGGGGGGGCGGTGGCAGTGGGGCCACTGTGGGATATTTAAATCGTAAAATCTCCTGGCTGCTAGCAGCAGCGCCCGGGAGATCCATGCCCCATTCTGGAAGACACTCTGGCAATCTGCAAAGGTATGTGACACTAGGAAAGATCAAGGATGCTTTGTGTGAGGGGTGTAGATAGTGATGGTTTTGAAGTACAGAGGGACAGTGCCTGTGAAAAGGGAACCATTGATGATGTCAGCTAGCATGGGGACAAAGAAGGGGAGTTGGATGAGGGTGGAGGGGTCAGAAGTGTAGAGTTGATGGATTTTGTTAGTCTTAGAAAAAATGATCCTTGTGTTATCCTCGCCCTCCAGGATAATCCTGCAATAGTGCTGGTTTTACAGAGGACAATGTATTTAACGTGGTCAAACCAAATCTGGTGATGGAATGGCTGGACGAGTTGTGCATCAAGTACCTCTCAGACATGAGGGAGTGAAAATGGGCCATTAAAAGATGGAGGTGAGGGTGCAGTTAACAAAGTCCACATGTGAAGGGGTGACATGATGAATAAAAGTCCAAATGCATGGGACTTGGGAATTTGAGAGTATGTGACTTGGAGGATTTTTTCCATGAGTGAATGGTCAAAACATCGGATTGGAAAACTGAAGGGGATGTGTCTGGTTAGGAATTGAGGAACTGGTCAGCGTAGCATTGTCAGTTATCAAAGCCATGGGTGCAGAGAGACCACAAGAGATGCTGAGGTTGAAGAGACAGCCAAGGGAATAAATTGGGGAGTTTATATGAAGGTAAGATTGAGAGGGGAAAGTGAATTTGGGAGTTGAGGTGAAGTGTGAAAACAGAAAAGGTTAGATTAAATCACACTCATTACAGAAACTAAGGGAAGAGAAAATAAGAAAAACTTGCATTTATATAGCACCTTTAACATAGAAAAAATTCCTAAGGCACTTCACATATTCACATAGACACTGAGCCAAGGAGATATTAGAAGGGGTGACCAAAAGCATGATCAAAGAGGTGGTTTTAAGGAAGGTCTTACAGGAGGAAAGGGCAGTAGAGGGGTTTATGGAGGGAATTCAAGAGCATGGGGCCTCGGTGGCTGAAGGCACAGCTGCCAATAGTGGGGCAAAGGGAGTGGGGCTTTCACAAGAATCCAATATCTGAGGAGTGAAGAGTTTAGGAGAGGGGCAGAAGTTGTAGCGCTGAAGGAGATTACAGAGATAGAAAAGACATTCAGGGAAGGAAGGAGTAAGAAAAGAGAGAGGCCCAGGTGTGAATTGCAATTAAGGGTATGCCACTCCCACAATGGTTTAGGCATAATATGATGGTGAAAATTATAGCCAGACAGGGAAACGTCTGTAAGAAGGAAGGAGTCACCACCTATTAGCCATGTTTCGGTCAGTGCCAGAATGCCAATAGAATCATTCCAAATAGGGTTGTGGATGTCAAGGGCCTTGGTTGTAAGTAAGTGGACATTCTGGAGAGAAATATGGAGAGGGGCCTAGCATAAACCTACAGATAAATTTGTCTTTCAGATATTTAGGCTAGATTTTCCTCCAAAAACCCGCTTGAAATTGGGTAAGATGGCTTTAGAAAAGGGGGTAAAATTGGGCAGAGAGGCCTACTGCCATCTCATTGCCCCAACCTGAATTTCCCTCCCTGCTGACAATTGCCAGCAGGGCCCATGCTCCTGGCCCATTCCTCTCCCATCTGCCCCTGTTCTCGGCACTCCGCTGGGCTGCCAGATGAAGCCTGGCAATAGTCCCTGGGGTACTGCCAGGAAGGCAACAAAGTCCCCTGATGGAGGGAGAGGGCCTTGTAGCAGCTTCTTGTCCTTCTAATTCACCCCCAGCACTTACCTGCTGAAAGTCTCAGTCTTGGCCAAGGCTTTCTGTGGGTGATTTGTTGTAGGTGGCTCCCACCTCTCTGGTGCTGCAGTGGTGGTTCCACTGCAATATCACCTGGATTTTACTTGGAGCCACTGGTGAAATTCCACTAGGAGCCCGCAATAGATGCTTAATGACCCTCAACCCAGGAAACTGATTGAATGTAATGGTGGAGTTGGTACAGCAGGATCAAGTCTCACCCTGACCCTGTAGGGGCAGTTAGAGGTAAATCTAGCCTTTATCCTTAAAAGACAGCGGTCTTCCCTTTTAAATGCTGACTTCTCGTCACCTCAGAAGATGCCTGCTCCCACTGCCTGTTTCCGACTGTTGAATTGAGCAATCCGGCCAAGAGTGACAGGAAATTGTACATGTGCTAATATGCATGTCATTAGGATAGATTTTAACATTAAAATAAAGTTCTCATCTGTTTTTAATCAGAACGCCTTATACTTACCTTAAGGGCTGAACAGATATTTATATATGGTGCACAAAAGGCAAAACTTTGGTGAGATTGATCCCTGACTAATTTTCCACCCCCGCCCTAGACCCCACCTCCAGCGTCCATTCTAATTAAACTTGCTGCGGCTACCCTGAAGTGAACCAACAAAAGATCAGTTCACCTGAACCTTTACGTCATCTTTCGTTTGGTTGCAGTTCCAGTTATTTATGAGGAAATATGTGCATCAGTAATCAGTGAATAATATTACCTTTGCTTTCATGAGCACTGATCATGCCAGAGATTTTCAGTAAATTAATTTTAATAAGCTCAAATAGTATGAGCGTGTGTCCTTTTTGAGGAGAATCTGCTTCTTTTCCAGACCAAAATATCAAGACTGCTCAGAACCCATGAGTGGAATACAATTGTCTTCTTGTATCTTGGGCAGTTCTGGCAGCTTTACTATACGGATACAAATTGCCAGATCTACAATTGTTCATTTGTAACAGGGAAAGGTGATGAGTAGTTTAGGAAAATGGATGGCCATTAAAGATGCAACATCTTACAAAGCTTTTCCACTTTTGAATTGGAACTTCTTGTTCAGTGGAGATGACACCAAAAATTCCTATTTAGCATAGGATCCTTAATGGCCATCTGAATTTCCTAAATTTAGATCTTAATTCTATTCCTGATAACAAATAATAGATCTTATATTTATATTTCCAAATAGTATGCTAAATTAGATAAGATTAATTACCTCTGCTCCTGACTTGAGGGGCCGTGACAATGTTAATGGAAAATAACTGGATGGAACATTGTGTGTAGAGTACAGATCGTATTCCATTCGTTTGTAATGTGGAAGAACCTGTAAAGTTTATAAATTACATAAAGTAAAATGTTACATCAAAGAGGCCTAAAAATAACTGAAGATCATGTTAACAGAAGAAATGAAACCCACCAAAATGGATATTTTCAGGTATTTTTGTTTCACATTATTCTTTTAACACTAATTCAGACACTATGGCTGGAATTTTCCCATTGCCTAGCGTGCGGGTTGACGGGTGGGTCGGCAGTAAAAATCCTGGAAATTGTGAGCGCATCGGGAACTCGCCGTCATCCTGCCGCCTTGCGCATTTAAGTTAGGCAGTTTTGAAGGCGCAACACGGACCCAATCGGCAGAGGCAGCGACCTTATTCAAGTCATTAACTGCTTGTTGAGAGACCCATAAGAGGATTTTTAACACCAGCTTTTGACTTTTACTGCAGGAGCACAGGCTTCACGCTGCTCGGGTACCTCGCCTGTGAAGGAGAGGCAGAGGCCCAGTGGCCATTGGCATGTCCGGTCATTGAGAGCTGGGAAAAGCACATAAATACTCCAACATTACACCTCATTATTTACCTCATAGAAAGGCTTTTGCTGACTACATTTTGCCCACAGATTCAGGTGTCAGCAGTTTGCAGGTCATTTCTGAAACCTCGCAAGCCACTCTCACCACATTGCTACTCAGTATCAGAACATTGAGGGATTGGCCCTCTGATCTCCACTTTACCTGCCATCTACTACATCAGCATGGGTGCCGTTTATACTGCCTCACCTTGGTTCTCAGAATCGGACCAAGATGAGCCCCACCAACAGCACCAGCAGCCACACCAGCAACAGCTGCAGCAACCACTACAGCAGCCTTCTCCTCAATGACCTGATGCTCCACAGGAGAGAGGGGGTCAGCACAGGGTTGCACCGCGCCAGAGGCAATACCCCCAACACAGGCTATACAGGCAGAGGGTGAGCTTCCTGGACATGACTGAACAGCAGTGCTTCAGGAGGCTCAGGCTATCATGCCAGGTCGTCGCAGATATTTGTAGCTTGCTGGAACAAGACCTGCTGCCCAGAGGTCCTAGTGGACACTCCTTACCAGTGGCTGTCAAAGTCACCACCGCCCTCAACTTCTTTGTCTCAGGCTCCTTCCAGGGATCTGCAGCAGACATTTGCGGGATCTCACAATCGGCCGCCCACAGATACATCACCCAGGTGACCGATACCATGTTTCACAAGTCAGCCAATTATGTCAACTTTGCCACTGATGAGGCCATTGTTACTGAGTGGGCGCTGGCCTTTGCAGCTCTGGCTGGCTTCCCACACACGTGGCCATGAAGGCACCCCCTCATCACCCAGGAGTGTTTCAACTGCAAAGGCTTCCACTCCCTCAATGTGCAGCTCGTCTGCATCCATAAAAAGATAATCATGCATGTGTGCGCCAGATTCCCTGGCAGCCGTTATGACTCTTTCGTGCCGCACCAGTCCACCCTCCCTCAGCTCTTTGCACAACTAAATAGATTACCAGCTGGCTGCTTGGAGACAAGGGCTATCCACTGAAGACGTGGCTCATGACACACTTGAGGACGCCAAGTACCGAGGCCGAGGAGCGTTATAATGAGAGCCACATCTCTACCAGATGTGTCATAGAGCAAGCAATAGACATGCTGAAGATGCCTTAACAAATCTAGAGGAGCCCTTCAGTATGCACCAGCCAGGGTCTCCAGAATTATCATTGTTTGCTGTACGCTGTACAATATAGCGCAGGAGCGAGGATTGGAGCTATATGAGGAGCAAGGCACAGAGCGCACAGCCTCTTCAGAGGAAAAGGAGGAAGAGGAGGAGCAGGTGGCAGACGAGGAGGAGGAGGAACCTGAGGTGGAGATGGCACCAGCAGCAGTGCACATTGCTGCCCGAGAGGCCAAAGGATATCCTCATCATGGCTAGACTTACTTAACATGCTTCAATGCACCCCTATGGCTGTCACATGCTGTACTAAGTTCCCCGCACAACAACACCATAAAGCATCCCTACAATAAACAAGCTATTCCTCTCACCCAAACCCCCAGTGCTCAAGGTTAAGTAATGTCTCACCATTCACTCCAAATGACAAATCCACTTTCAAGGTAGCAGGCAAAAATGGACAAGACCGGAAAGTGGTGCAAATAAATACATTTATCTGTGCCATCAAAATTACTGAAACTTATCACTAACATTTGCTCATACACCCATTTGCATACCCTTGTGTATCTACTTTTGTGACTTTTTTCTTTTCCGAGTGCTTCTACGAGGTGCAACCCCTGTGGCTTCAGCAGAGGTAGAGGCAGGCTGCTCACTTCCCTGCTGTGACTGGTTAGACACTTTTGACGGATGTCCTCTGGGTTTTGGAGCCTGTGATGGCCCAGCCAAAGACTGCTCAGCCTGCAACTGTACAAAGGCAGACTCGGCCATCGGGCTCCAAGGAAGCATGTGGGGCTCTGACTGAGGGGGAGGCATTGAGGGAAAAGTGGGAGCACTTTGAGAAGAGCCCCCACTTCCATGTCCCCTCTCATGGGCCACCCACACTTCTCTGCTAGCAAGGAGCTGGAGTTTTTTTTCATTCATTCCTGGGATGTGGGCGTCGCTGCAAAGCCAGCGTTTTTTTGACATCACTAATTGCCCTTGAGAAGGTGGTGGTGAGCTGCCTTCTTGAACCATTGCAGTCCTTGTGGTGAAGGTACTCCTACAGTGCTGTTAGGGAGGAAGTTCCAGGATTTTGACCTAGCGATGATGAAGGAACAGCGATATATTTCCACGTCAGGATGGTGTGTGACTTGGAGGGGAACTTGGAGGTGGTGGTGTTCCCATGCACCTGCTGCCCTTGTCCTTCTAGGTGGTAGAGGTCACAGGTTTGGGAGGTGCTGTCGAAGTAGCCTTGGCGAGTTGCTGCAGTGCATCTTATAGATGGTACACACTGCAGCTACGGTGCGCCGGTGGTGGAAGGAGTGAATGTTTAGGGTGGTGGATGGGGTGCCAATCAAATGGGCTGCTTTGTCCTGAATGGTGTTGAGTTTCTTGAGTGTTGCTGGAGCTGCACTCATCTAGGCAAGTGGAGAGTATTCCATCACACTCCTGACTTGTGCCTTGCAGATGGTGGAAAGGCTTTGGGGAGTCAGGAGGTGAGACACTCGCTGCAGAATACCCAGCCCCTGACCTGCTCTTGTTGCCACAGTATTTATGTGGCTAGCCCAGTTAAGTTTCTGATCAATGGTGACTCCTAGGATATTGATGGTGAGGGATTCAGTGATGGTAATGCCATTGAATGTCAAGGGGCGGTGGTTAGACTCTCCCTTGTTGGAGATAGTCATTGCCTGGCACTTGTGTGGCACGAATGTTACTTGCCACTTATCAGCCCAAGCCAGAACGTCGTCCAGGTCTTGCTGCATGCGGGCACGGAATGCTTCATTATCTGAGGAGTTGCAAATGGAGCTGAACACTGTACAATCATCAGCGAACATCCCCACTTCTGAACCTATGATGGAAAGAAGGTCATTGATGATGAAGCTGAAGATGGTTGGGCCCAGGACACTGCCCTGAGGAACTCCTGCAGCGATGGCCTGGGGCTGAGATGATTAGCCTCCAACAACCACAACCATCTTCCTTTGTGCTAGGTAAGACTCAAGCCAGTGGAGAGTTTTCCCCCCGATTCCCATTGACTTCAATTTTACTGAGGGCTCCTTGATACCACACTTGGTCAAATGCTGCCTTAATGTCAAGGGCAGTCACTCGTACCTCACCTCTGGAATTCAGCTCTTTTGTCCATGTTTGGACCAAGGCTGTAATGAGGTCTGGAGCCGAGTGGTCCTGGCTGAACCTAAACTGGGCATCGGTGAGCAGGTTATTGGTATGTGCCACTTGATAGCACTGTCGACGACACCTTCCATCATTGTGCTGATGATTGAGAGTAGCCTGATGGGGCGGTAATTGGCCGGATTGGATTGTCCTGCTTTTTGTGGACAGGACGTACCTGGGCAGTTTTCCACATTGTCAGATAGATGCCAGTGTTGTAGCTTTACTGGAACAGCTTGGCTAGAGCTGCGGCTAGTTCTGGAGCACAAGTCTTCAGCACGACAGCCGGGATGTTGTCAGGGACCCATAGCCTTTGCTGTATCCAGTGCGCTCAGCCGTTTCTTGATATCACGTGGAGTGAATCGAATTGGCGGAAGACTGGCTGCTGTGATGGTGGGGACCTCAGGAGGAGGCCGAGAAGAATCATCCGCTCGGCAATTCTGGCTGAAGATGGTTGCAAACGCTTCAGCCTTGTCTTTTGCAATCGCGTGCTGGGCTCCGCCATCATTGAGGATGGGGATGTTCATGCAGCCTCCTCCTCCCGTTAGTTGTTTAATTGTCCACCAAGAAGCCATCCGGAAAGTTGGTTTGGCGGATGGAAGAGCTGAGGCACAGTAGACTGGCGCAGGATGAAGGAGTCATGGCAACTGCCAGGGTACTTTGTGCAAACATGCATGATGATCTTCCTGTGGTTACAAACCAGCTGGACGTTCAGGGAGTGGAATCCCTTGCAGTTGACAAATACAGATGGGTTGTAATAGGGGGCCCTAATGGCTACATGTGTGCAGTCTATGATGCACTGCACCATTGGCAAGCCTGCCATATTGGCAAAGCCAAACGCACGCGCCGTCACACTTGGGCCATCTGTGGAGAAGTGGATGTAATTGTGCGACTTTGCAAAGAGGGCATCGGTGCAGGTGTGTGGGGCTGACTGGGAGATGCCACTGATGTCTGAAGCTGATTCCTGGAAGGAGCCCGAAGCATAGAATTTGAGTGCGGTGGTGACTTTGACAGCAACTGGTAAGGAGTGTCCACATGTTCCTCTGGGCTTCAGGTGTTGGTGCAGCATTGCACAGATGTCAGCGATTACGTCTCTCGAAAGTCTCAGCCTCCTTTGGCACTGATGTTCACTCATGCTGAGGAAGCTGATCCTCTGCCTGTAAACCCAGTGTTGGGGGTATCTCCTGCGGCAAGGTGCAGCCCTGCCTGCGCTGAGGCCCTCTGCCCTCCGCCCTGTGCATCATCAGGTGGGTGAGGAGGAGGTTGGCATGTGAAGGAATAAGCCATATTCAGAAAAATACACCATTCTATGAAATAATTCTGGCCTTATTGTAACATGACAAACTGGGCTTGAAAATCTAAAAACCTAAATGGAAAAGCTGTAAACAGCATACAGGCTATTGAGATAAGATAAGTTGTTGACACTGAATCAATAACCTTATTGAAACAGGAGGTTGGAGGTTCCTGATAGTCTGAAGCCTTGGAAAGAACACAATGGTACACCCTGTTAAGGTGTCTTAAATTACACTTTGGAAAGAAAATTAAGAAACATATGCTTTTCGTAAAAATGACATCAAATGAAACACAGAAAGACACGATTCTGTGTTGCAACCAGCTGAGGTAACTAAGAAGACAATGGTGCACCCGGTTGAGGTGTTTTTAATTTACACGTCGTAAAAAGACACAAACAGAAGACCTTGGTAAGAATGGCATCAAATAGATGCATCTGCTGTCACACCGTTTTTATGATAAGCTTCGAACACCTAAAGGTAGAGACACGAGTCTGCACTGCTACCAGCTGAACTGACTGTAAGAATAGCAAGGGTCAGCAGAAAAATGACTAGAGATAATTAACTTACATCAGCAGAAAACTTCAAAGGAAATACCACTGAGAAAGGATATAAATATTGAACTTTCAAATGGGATGATAGATTCGCTGTAAAGGGGCAAAGCGATTCTCAGGCTTCAAAGGCAAGCTCTGTAAGTCTACAGCTTTTTGTACCTCGGGGATCAAAGGTATCAAAGGTATTTGATTTTGGTGGATATCCTGGAATAAAGACTAGGAACTGTAAAAATGTAACGAAGTTAAGATTTGAGAATAAGGATCTCTGATAATAGAATTGTAAGATTTCTGTTTTTGGAACTGTTAATGTTGCGATTGAATCACCAACTATAATTACATGTCAGTTCTTTAATAAATCTATATATTTTTAGAATTGTCTCACATAGTACTTCTGTATCAAACTCGCAAACTCAATCTCTGTACGCTCTTTGGTGAGGAGTTGCAGAATTCTGGGGGAGTTTTCCGGACCCTCATAATATCCGGAATGTTACAGTCTAGCTAAACTTATTAAAAGTGCTATCTGGAGGACGATAACATCTTCAGGTTGTTCCTTTCCTTTAGGGAGAGATAGTCTGGACCTTTAGACCCAATTAAGCGTCTTTAGGATTCGACTACCTCAAACTTTAGTTGAAAGTGAACGTCTGGGGAATACGCCTGATCCGGGTTAGCCCTAAAGGGTTAGGACTAGTAATTATTCCTTCAGGCGCTCCTGGTGCTGCTGCTGCTGTTGTGGCTGGTTGTAGTGCTGCTGTGGCTGCTCTTCCTCCGATTTTGACGACCAGGATGAGAGGATATAAATGTTTCCCATCCTGTAGCTATAGATTTTACTTGAGGCAAGAAGCTTGCAAGCGCACAGTCGAAGTAGCTTGAAATTATTCCAAACAGGTCACACTGCAGATGGCTGTCAGCTTGAACAGTCAAGGTCAATAGATTTGCAAAATCTTATCCCAAACCTCCAACAACAAGGTTGTTGCATTTGAATGTCAGCCATGTTACAGGAGCGCTTTTAAAGTGCTGCACCAATTACTACAAATCATCACCTCCAGCAACTCGTCTCCTTGCAGCTGGCCTGTTTCTGACAAGACGGGAAACAGGAGCCAGAAGCACGAAAATGGGAAACCACTATCAAAATAGGATTACCAAGGTAATTAACAGGCAGTTAACTGCCTTAACTACCTGTCCCACCGGTTCCAGTCGGGTCAGTTTGGGAGTGGCTGAACCGACACTCATGAAAATTGCGTGGGGGCGGGATAGAGGCAGGCTGGCAGTCTGAAGCCATTTTTTCCAATTTTCGCTGCCAACCCGGCTCCTCAGGGCTATTAAAATCGAGCCCCAGGTGTCAACACTACTCTATCTCGCACAGGACCCACCAAGTTATGCATATCTGCACTGGTGCTGGGTGTGCTTGGGTCTGCTGACGGTGCACCCTCAGAGGCTGGAGGTTCCTCTGAGAGTCGTCTTCCTCCTCCGGCTGGATAGTGTGAGGGGGAGGGCACTTGATGGACATGTGGGAGAGTAAAGAGATGAATTAGAAGTGTTATAATAAGAATGGGTAACGTTATCATTATGCACATGATGACATTTCACTGGCTGCTGACATCAGTCACCATATGAGTGACTGCTGTAGACCATGTGGCTGTATGAGATGTAAATCTGTCATCAGCTTGCTGGGATGTCCCCGTCTTTCCATCTCCCACCGCCAGCAGCTCTGCAACTTCTGATATCTCCAGGGCCCCCGCCTCTGCTGGAGTCAGTTGCGTGAATACTGGAGGGCAACTTCTGGTTCTCTGCCTCTCCCGTGTGAGCTGGGCTCTTTTCTCCTGCAAGGAGGGAAAGAAGGGAACTTTGAGTGAGAGTGATGGAATGAGTGTAAGGAATGGAATGGTTACATCTGTAGAGGGTGACTATGAGGGAGTGGGCTGACAATGCCAAATGGCCTCCTTCTGTGGTGTTAATTGCTATGATTGCACTGGGATGAGGGTGAGTGTCAGGGGTGGTTAGTCAGATGGGGATGTGAGTATGTGCTAGAGAGGGATGGGTGGGCCTGCAAGGTATGTTGGTGTGAGGAATGATCTGAAGGAGTAGGCTTGGGAAGGCAGATGATGGGGATGTGGTGATAAGCACATCAGGATGAAGGTGAGTGTGGCATTGCACTCACCTTTCCTGACCTCATGAGATCATTGAGTCATTTTCTGCACTGGATCCAGGTCCTCCTGACCACATCCCTACTGCTGACCACCTCTGCTATCTCCAACCAGGCCCTTTTGGTGTCTTTGGGAGGTCTCTTGCGCCTATCTGCAGGGAACAGAACCTCCCTGCGTGCTCTCACTGCCTCCACCAGAATATGCAGGGATGCATCAGAAAATCGGCCCTCTGCCTTTGATTATACATCATTTAAAGTTTGGAACAGTACTCAGACCTTTCTATTTCACCTTCCACACTTCTCTAGCAACCTTCAAATGAGTTGTGTGCAAGGCTGCTTTAAATATCGGTGCTGGAAACGAGTCATTGATGATGTCATCAGACCCGCTCCATTTAATTGGGCAGGGAAACGCGCATGACTACTTTAAGTGGCGCCATTAAGTTAAAGTCGCCCTGAAGAATGCGCTGAGCAGAACATCGTCTTCCCGACCCACTACGTGGCCCGCACGCACCCGACCCTAACTCCAAGGTAAAAATACTGGCCTATGCATCATTGAGAATGGCAGAAGAACTGTAACTTAAAATACATAACCTTTAGATTGAAGAATGGTACTAGTCGATTGATTACTACTTCTGAAGGTTTGACTGACACAGGTCCAAGTGCAGCAGCGGCCTAAAAAATGAGATGTTTATTCATTAGACGTGGTGTGCTATTTTGAATACCTGTTGCATTTCTAATTGAGATTTTACATTGCTATACTGGGTTAATTCTAAACTGAACCCCGTCAGCAATGATGTTTTGAATTATTACAGCCATGATGCTGAGACATTATGCTGCTAGAAATTGTGCGTGCTTTTGTTATTGTGATTAACAACTCCTTAAAATTAAAAAATAGTATTCAATACTGAGAACATCAAATATCTCTATTTATCCAACATATTTGTTAAATGTCAATCTTTAATTTATATTTAAATGTGGAACATCCCATGGGTTAATATATATACTTACACTAGACAGAAAATATCAGACAAAGCACCAGAAACATACAGAACAAATAGTGACAGTAATAAAATGACGAATGCAGCAGCACCCTGAAAATGGTCCTTTTTGCCCTTGTTTCCGCCCCTCCCCCAGAAAATGGGCATAAAGAGGACCAATTTCTACCCCTAAAGATGTTATTTAATCTCAAGTTGTTTTCGCTGATGCAAATTAGCCACTTAAAACCTGTGCTATATCTTTGGACTCCATCCAAATCTGTCCTGTATAATGGAGGCAAAAACTCTGGCATCATTTAAGAAACAGTTGAATCCTATACAGGGTTTTTCTGGATGAATGATTTTCGGTGGGCCAAATAACCTTCTCCATCTATGTCTGTCTTGTCATCTTGAATCTAATTCTACTGTTCCTCACCATTTGTCTTGCCTTTTATCTACTGGACATTTGCTTACTGTACCCTATCCAAACCAATATTGAACAACTATAAAATATATCAAATGCTGAATTTATACTACATGTTGCAATTATCCTCTACAGTCTACTGTCAATAAACAAGATATTTGCTGTGAGAAATACTTTGTTCACCTATATAGTCAATATAAATGTGCTAGCAGAACTGCTTTGTTGTTGTTTTAACTAAATAAGACTATAAAAATTAATTATTGCATATATTTGAAACTTGATTTGATTGTCATTAAATATAAATAATTCAAATTCCCAACACATTTTATATTTTACTTACTAATTCATCACTCCAGTCAGGAGAGACATAATAAGGAAATGTAAAAGGCAGAATGTTTCCAATTGCAAGATTCACATTGCATTCTTTCTCAATTTCCTGAACTGTCCAGTCAATGCTGCTCTCTGCCAAGGGAGGAAGAAGGAAAAATAACTGATAACATTTTCGTACAGAAAAGTGCACAGAAATTCATTTTTTGGTCAAAGTAGATCCATAGGGCTTAAAGTTCTGTTTCGGCTCAATAATGGAGAGAGGATAGATATGCAGACAGGGACTGGAATTTGGGGCTTGGACTTGTTTTCACCAGGATTCCTTCCCATTCGAAATCCTGTTTTAAATTCCAATGTGGCGAGTCTTCTGCTCTCCCACACTATGTCAAAGGGGCAAGTCAGGGGGAATTCCTGGAATACTCGGGAAATTTCATCTAGTTCGCCATTACAAGGGTTCATGTAATTCTCACCAGCTGAAAGCTGGAGGCAATTCTGTGGAGGCTGCAGGAAAGGCATCAGACTTTGCCCAGACTTAGGCAAATAATCACTGAGGGAACTGATTACCTTAAAATTGACACAAAAAGGCTCCCTTTCAAGTTGAAGTTATCTTTAACTTTTTAAATCTTCAATCCAGGAAGGGCCCCATTAATCCCCAAATAGAGGCGCTTTGGGCTGCTCCACTCTCTGCCAGCAGATTAGGACATTCGCGACTGATGCATCCTTATGGGCATAGGCCGCCTACCTGGACATAGGACTCTGTCCTCATAATTTGGGATGGGGTCTGGATCATCTGACATCAGTGGAATTATGGATGTTCTGCTGCAATTCTGCTGGTAGAGCAGGCACATGGTGGGAAAAATTGGGTTGCTTTGTGCCTCCCGTTAGCGCCCTGGGCGTGACGCCGCTAACGCCTCCCGCAAAATTCAGCGGGAGGTTAGCAGCGGTGGTAGCCGGTAGCACCCTGCGGTGCTGCGCCTCCGGCAATGATGTCATCACCGTGCGCAACGCCCCTCTTGTGCCCCGGCCGCAAACTTCAGTCGCGCCCCCTGACCTACTGCCAGACCATATGTCCGACAGGGTCAGGGTGTATTTTTTGCGGCTGCGGCGGCGCAAATTAACGGGTAGGTGCCAGGCGGCCTTTTTTTTGGCCGCCTGTTAGAACCTGCCCCTTCCGCTTTTTTATGCGGGGTGCCAGCTGCGATCGGTCAGCCCGGCACTCCTCTTGAGTGCCGGGCTATTTTCCAGGCACCCTGCTCCCGGTGGTCCAGCAGGGCCCCGGTGCACGCAGTGCTTGGCCCCTCCCCTTTAATCAGGGGAGGGAGGCCTGCAATACTGCGGCGCTACGTGCTGACGCGCGTGGCGCCGTTGCACGTAGCGCCTGCGATATTCAATAGTAGAGCCCCAGGAAGGAGGGGGAGCGCTTCCAGTAGCGCCCCGCCTCCTGCTTGGGGCGCAACCACTGAATTCATGGCGCAGGGGCGCTAACTTTTTCGGGGTGTTAAAAGTAGCGTCCTGGCGAAGTTAGCACCCCAAAGGGGGTGCAACCAAATTTTTCCCCCATGGAATTTCAGGGTTAGGGTTAAGGCCTCTCATTTGTCTCCTTAAATAACCAGAGTTGCTTATAAAACTCTAAGCTACACGCAGGAAATGTAATATTTGTCCTCGGCGGCTCTGACTAAAACACATACATCTACAAGTTAAGAGTCAGTCAGAAAACAATTACTTAAAAGCAGCACAATGACTGAATCTTAGCCATATTGCTAGCTCTTAAAGGACAATGGCAACTCCACATCATAATGTTATATACATACCGACCTGAAGTCCTAATTGGGACAACTTTTGCTATTTTACCAAGATTCTGTCTCGATAAGATTAAATCATGCCTTTTCTTTTAAATGCAGATTTATTCATAATCAGTTAGTAATTATGTGTTAGAGGTATAACTTACTAACAAGATTTATAAATAATGCGAGGCACTCAGTTTCTAATTTTTTTAAATTCGTTGACGGAATGTGGGCGTCGCTGGCAAGGCCAGCATTTATTGCCCATCCCTAATTGCCCTTCAGAAGGAGGTGGCGAGCCGCCTTCTTGAACTGCCGCAGTCCCTGTAGTGAAGGCATTTGCACAGTGCTCTTCGGGAGGGATTTCCAGGATTCTGACCCAGCGACGATGAAGGAACGGTGATATATTTCCATGTCAGGATAGTGTGTGACTTGGAGGGGAAGTTGGTGGTGGTGGTGTCCCCATGTGCCTGCTGCCCTTGTTCTTCTGTTGGTAGAGGTCACGAGTTTGGGAGGTGTTTGGCGAGTTGTTGCAATGCATCTTGTAGATGGTACACACTGCAGCTACAGTGCACTGGTGGTAGAGGGAGTGAATGTTTAAGGGGGTGGATGGGGTGCCAATCAAGTGGGCTTTTTAAAAATTCGTTTATGAGATCAGGGCGTCGCTGGCAATGCCAGCATTTATTACCCATCCCTAGTTGCCCTTGAGAAGGTGGTGGTGAGCCGCCTTCTTGAACCGCTGCAGTCCTTGTGGTGATGGTACTCCCACAGTGCTGTTCGGTAGGGAGTTCCAGGAGTTTGACCCAGCGACGATGAAGGATCGGCGATATACTTCTAAGTCAGGATGGTGTGTGACTTGGAGGGGAACTTGGAGGTGGTGGTGTTGCCATACGCCTGCTGCCCTTGTCCTTCTAGGTGGAAGAGGTCGCGGGTTTGGGAGGTGCTGCTGAAGAAGCCTTGGTGAGTTGCTGCAGTGCATCTTGTAGATGGTACACACTGCGCCACGGTACAATGGTGGTGGAGGGAGTGAAAGTTTAAGGTGGTGGATGGGGTGCCAATCAAGCGGGCTGCTTTGTCCTGGATGGTGTCGAGCTTCTTGAGTGTTGTTGGAGCTGCACTCATCCACCACACTCCTGACTTGTGCCTTGTAGATGGTGGAAAGGCTTTGGGGAGTCAGGAGGTGAGACACTCGCCGCAGAATACCTAGCCTCTGACCTGCTCTTGTTGCCACAGTATTTATGTGGTTGGTCCAGTTAAGTTTCTGGTTAATGGTGACCCCCAGGATGTTGATAGTGGGGGATTCGGCGATGGTAATGCCATTGAATGTCAAGGGGAGGTGGTTAGACTCTCGCTTGTTGGAGATAGTCATTGCCTGGCACTTCTGTGGCGCGAATGTTACTTGCCACTTATCAGCCCAAGCCTGAACGTCGTCCAGGTCTTGTTGCATGCGGGCATGGACTGCTTCATTATCTGTGGAGTTGTTAATGGTGCTGAACACTGTGCAGTCATCAGCGAACATCCCCATTTCTGACCTTATGTTGGAGGGAAGGTCATTGGTGAAGCAGCTGAAGATGGTTGGGCCTAGGACACTGCCCTGAGGAACTCCTGCAGCGATGTCCTGGGGCTGTGATTGACCTTCAACCACCATAACCATCTTCCTTTGTGCTAGGTATGACTCCAGCCAGTGGAGTGTTTTCCCCCGATTCCCATTGCCTTCAGTTTTACTAGAGCTCCTTGATGACACACTCAGTCAAATGCTGCCTTGATGTCAAGGGCAGTCACTCTCACCTCACCTCTGGAATTCAGCTCCTTTGTCCATGTTTAGACCAAGCCTGTAATGAGGTCGGGAGCCGAGTGGTCTTGGCAGAACCCAAACTGGGCATCAGTGAGCAGGTTATTGGTGAGTAAGTGCCGCTTGATAGCACTGTCAATGACACCTTCCATCACTTTGCTGATGATTGAGAGTAGACTGATGGGGCGGTAATTGGCTGGGTTGGATTTGTCCTGCTTTTTGTGGACAGGACATACCTGGGTATTTTTCGACATTGCCGGATAGATGCCAGTGTTGTAGCTGTACTGGAGGTGCGGCTCGTTCTGGAGTACAAGTCTTCAGCACGATAGCTGGGATGTTGTCGGGGCCCATAGCCTTTGCTGTATCCAGTGCGCTCAGCCGTTTCTTGATATCATGTGGAGTGAATTGAATTGGCTGAAGACTGGCTTCTGTGCTGGTGGGGACCTCGGGAGTAGGCCGATATGGATCATCCACTCGGCACTTCTGGCTGAAGTTGGTTGCAAACGCTTCAGCCTTGTCTTTTGCACTCACGTGCTGGGCTCCACCATCATTGAGGATGGAGATATTCTTGGAGCCTCCTCCTCCCGTTAGTTGTTTAATGGTCCACCACCATTCATGACTGGATGTGGCAGGACTGCAGAGCTTTGATCTGATCCGTTGATTGTGGGATCGCTTAGCCCTGTCTATAGCATGCTGCTTCCGCTTTTTAGCATGCATGTAGTCCTGTGTTACAGCTTCCCCAGGTTGGCACCTCATTTTTAGGTACGCCTGGTGCTGCTCCTGGCATGCTCTTCTACACTCGTTGTTGAACCAGGGTTGGTCCCCTGGCTTGGTGCTAATGGTAGAGTGAGGGATAGGCCAGGCCATGAGGTTACAGATTGTGGTGGAATACAATTCTGCTGCTGCTGATAGCCCACAGCGCCTCATGGATGCCCAGTTTTGAGCTGCTCGATCTGTTATGAATCTATCCCATTTAGCACGGTGGTAGTGCCACACAACACAATGGAGCGTGTCCTGAGTGTGAAGACGGGACTTCGTCTCCACAATGACTGTGCGGTGGTTACTGTTGCCAATGCTGTCATGGACAGATGCATCTGCGACAAGTAGATTGGTGAGGACGAGGTCAAGTAGGTTTTTCCCTCGTGTTGGTTCACTCACCACCTGTCGCAGGCCCAGACTGGCAGTTATGTCCTTCAGGACTCGGCCAGCTCGGTCAGTAGTGGTGCTACCGAGCCACTCTTGGTGATGGACATTGAAGTCCCCCACCCAGAGTACATTCTGTGCCCTTGCTACTCTCAGTGCTTCTTCCATGTGGTGTTCAACATGGAGGAGTACTGATTTGTCAGCTGAGGGAGGGCGGTAGGTGGTAATCAGCAGGAGGTTTCCTTGCCCATGTCTGACCTGAAGCCATGAGACTTCATGGGGTCCAGAGTCAATGTTGAGGATCCCAGGCCACTCCTTCCTGACTGTATACCACTGTGCCGCCACCCCTGGTGGGTCTGTCCTGCCGGTGGGACAGGACATAGCCTGGGATGGTGATGGAGGAGTTTGGGAGATTGGCTGAAAGGTATGATTCTGTGAGTATGATTAAGTCAGGCTGTTGCTTGACTAGTCTGTGGGACAGCTCTCCCAATTTTGGCTTCTTTGTCCTGGATGGTGTCGAGCTTCTTGAGTGTTGTTGGAGCTGCATTCATCCAGGCAAGTGGAGAGTATTCCATCACACTCCTGACTTGTGCCTTGTAGATGGTGGAAAGGCTTTGGGGAGTCAGGAGGTGAGTCACTCGCCACAGAATACCCAGCTTCTGACCTGCTCTTGTAGGCACAGTATTTATGTGGCTGGTCCAGTTAAGTTTCTGGTCAATGGTGACCCCCAGGATGTTAATGGTGGAGGATTCGGCGATGGTAATGCTGTTGAATGTCAAGGGGTAGGTGCTTAGACTCTGTCTTGTTGGAGATAGTCATTGCCTGGCATTTGTGTGGCGCAAATGTTACTTGCCACTTATCAGCCCAAGCCTGAATGTTGTCCAGGTCTTGCTGCATGAAGGCACAGACCGCTTCATTATCTGAGGAGTTGCGAATGGAACTGAACAGTGTGCAATCATCAGCGAACATCCCCACTTCTGACCTTATGATGGAGGAATGGTCATTGATGAAGCAGCTGAAGATGGTTGGGCCTCGGACACCCCCCTGAGAAACTCCTGCAGCGATGTCCTGGGGCTGAGATGATTGGCCTCCAACAGCCACAGCCATCTTCCTTTGTGTTAGGTATGACTCCAGCCTGTGGAGAGTTTTCCCCAATTCCCATTGACTTCAATTTTATGAGGGCTCCTTGATGCCGTACTCAGTCAAATGCTGCCTTGATGTCAAGGGCAGTCACTCTCACCTCACCTCTGGAATTCAGCTCTTTTGTCCATGTTTGACTAAGGCTGTAATGAGGTCTGGAGTCGAGTGGTCCTGGTGTAACCCAAACTGAGCATCGGAGAGCAGATTATTGGTGAGTAAGTGCTGCTTGAAGATGGTTGCAAATGTTTCAGCCTTGTCGTTTGCACTCAGGTGTTGGGCTCTGCCATCATTGAGGATAGGGATGTTCATGCAGCCTCCTCCTCCCACCAATTAATTGACCACCACCATTCACGGCTGGATGTGGCAGGACTGCAGAGCTTTGATCTGATCCGTTGGGTGTGGGATCATTTAGCTCTGTCTATGGCATGCTGCTTCCGCTGTTTAGTATGCATGTAGTGCTGTGTTGTAGCTTCACCGGGTTGGTACCTCATTTTTAGGTACGGCTGCTCCTGGCATGCTCTTCTACACTCCTCATTGAACCAGGGTTGTTCCCCTGGCTTGATGGTAATGGTAGACTGAGGGATATGCCGGGCCATGAGGTTACAGATTGTGGTGGAATACAATTCTGCTACTGCTGATGGGCCACAGCGCCTCATGGATGCCCAGTTTTGAGCTGCTAGATCTGTTCTGAATCTATCCCATTTAGCATGGTAATAGTGCCACACAACACAATGGAAGGTGTCCTCAGTGTGAAGACGGGACTTATTCTCCACAAGGACTGTGCGGTGGTCACTGCTACCAATGCTGTCATGGACAGATGCATCAATGACAGGTAGATTGGTGAGGACGAGTTCAAGTAGGTTTTTCTCTCGTGTTGGTTCTCTCACCACCTGCCGCAAGCAGGTGAAAGTATAAAATATTAATTTATTAAATATATAGTTACGTGGTACATATTGCACTAACATTTTTTATAGAATTCTAAAAAAAAATGAAATGCTTACCTTTTAAACTGATTATATTTTCTGTTTGTGTTTTGAGGTTTTCAACAAGTTTTTGCAACAAAATCAACCTATGGTTTACCCGGCATTGTATGATAACCTAAGATTAAAAGAAACATTAGCCAATAAAAAGTTGGCAGAAGGGCATGATGCCAGACTGCTAAATACGTAGGAGATATTGAAGGCTAATGTCATATTATTAACTAAAATGTTCAAGAGGAGAGTTCCAGAGGTGCATAACAGAGGCAACATGATCACCAGTGGCAACTACGTTTTATGCCAAGTTTTAAAACTGACAGGTAATTAGAGAATGAACTGCAGCTTTCATAACATTCAGAGCAATGGGTGGTAGTTTGAAGACTAAGTGGAATCAGTTTCCTAGGGAATAGAAATAAGTTAACAGGGAGAAAGAAAGGTGGATTTGGGGTAAGAAAGTTTGTAGAGAAGGCATCGGACAGAGGTAAATTTTGAGCTAGACATGTTACGGATTATGGGAGAGACACCACCAAACCTCAAGGTGAATTATTTGGTGTGGGTAACAAATAGTTCAACAGAATGGAGCAGGGGAGGGAGATTTCTTTACCATGATTATTGAAATTAAAGTTGCAGAAGAAAAGCAAGACATAAAGATCAGCTTTCTCCTTAGAATAGATGGCAACTGAACTATCAGGACAGAAGACAGATGGAAAGGAGGATTCACAAAAGGTGAGAGCAATAGCTTTGGCAAGGGAGCAGAAGGAGCAGATGTGGAGGAGCAGGATGACTATATGAGATGCTTCTTTTCAATAAGGTTAAATTTGGCAGATCTAATAATGGAGTTACAGAAATTACAAGCAAAGATAAAGTTGACTTGAGATACTTCAGATTGATGAAGACTGATCTTTGGAACACTACTGGCCATCCATGGAGGGTTGGTATTCAAGCAATGGAAATCCTACTTTTTAGGATCTTGTTCCCACTTTCAAAATAGACAAATGGGAGTGAGAGGGAAGGAGAAAGGAGGTCAGTAAAAAGGTTTCTAGCTATTTTTAGAAAAGGGTTAGAGAATAGATTGATTAGAGAAAATAAATTAATATACTCAAAATAGTGAGAGAATGGCAACGAGAGAATGTGGTTGATAGGGATAAGCAGAATAATGGCCCAGAAATTCGGGTCCCCACGGGTGAGTACGCGCTGTGTACTCACCCGTAGGGCCACCGGAAGTGCCGGTTTCGCGCATGCACTGCGCATGCACGGGAAACCAGAACTTCCGGTCTCGTGAAGGAAGGGGTTCGAGGGTCAACCGCGTACGCGGGAGAGGCAGCGCGCACGCAGCGAACTTCGGCTTTTTTTTTTACAGGTTTCTCCGTGCGGGTAAGTCCCTAGCAGCTGCGCAGGGAAAAAGCAGGCCAGTTTTATTTTTAATTAAAATTGTGTTTTAATTACTTTTGTTATTGGGTAATGGTTAATATTTGACATTTGAGTAGCTTCACTACTGCAACAGTTTCTTTTGGCATCTGAACACATGAACTGAAATGATACTACACCAGTCCTCCCAAGAGACTGGGGAATTTACTGCGCCTGCCAGCAGTCAAAGGGTCATGCAATGCAAGAACGCCTACAAATTTACAAGCTGTTTAAAAAGACGTTTGAACTACTCACTCTGAATTCATGACATATATTTCTCATCACTTTAACTATCATGCTTGAGAATTTTTTTTGTTCCAAAGTTCATCTGTATGTTAAGTATATAAAAGTGTCAACCAGCTCACATGTCAAGTACCAATCCCAATAAACTTTTCATTTAAATAAAAAAATGTAAATCATTTCATGTTTCTGCAACTTTTTAATAATGTGTTTAATTGTGTTGCTGACAACTGCTTAAAGTTCTCAGCTTTTTCTTTACTTTGAGCATTTTCTTTTTCACATCAAACAACTATTTTAACTGTTTAATCTGGTTATGTAGATACCAAAAAGTAAGACTAAATCATTGCAAATTAATTATCTGTGCGACATGATATTTGCATGAGCAATCTGATTACTTAACTCTGTAGACAATGAAGTCATAAGCTAATTATTGTCAGTACATATGTGGAGTATTTATCATATATTGAATCAGTCGGTACCCAATGTGCTCCTCCTAGTAGGGCATTAAGCATCTCCAGGTGAGTCGCAGGCCAGTGATTAAAGTGAGGCAGAACGCTGCAGTATAATACCCCAGGTCTTTAAGAAATAGAGCTATTGCCAGCAGTGTCCTCTAGCTGGCAGTAGAGGAGGAGAAAAAAATGAAGGAAAGAAAGGAGCAAACATAGAAACATAGAAGATAGGAGCAGGAGTAGGCCATTCGGCCCCTCGAGCCTGCTCCACAATTCAATGCGATCATGGCTGATCATCCAAATTCAGTACCCTGTCCCTGCTTTCTCCCCATATCTCTTGATCCCCTTAGCCTTAAGAAATATATCTAACTCCTTCTTGAATATATTTAATGAATTGGCCTCAACTGCCTTCTGTGGTAGAGAATTCCACAGGTTCACCACTCTCTGGGTGAAGAAATTCCTCCTCATCTCAGTCCTAAATGGCTTACCCCTTATCCTTAGACTGTGACCCCTGGTTCTGGACTCCCCCGCCATCGGGAACATCCTTCCTGCATCTAGTCTGTCTAGTCCTGTTAGAATTTTATAAGTTTCAATGAGATCCCCTCTCATTCTTCTAAACTCTAGCGAATATAAGCCTAATCAACCCAATCTCTCTTCATACGTCATTCCTGCCATCCCAGGTATCAGTCTGGTGAATCTTCGCTGCACTCCCTCCATGGCAAGAACATCCTTCCTCAGATAAGGCGACCAAAACTGCACACAATACTCAAGGTGTGGTCTCACCAAGGCCCTGTACAACTGCAGCAAGACATCCTTGCTCCTGTACTCGAATCCTCTCGCTATGAAGGCCAACATACTATTTGCCTTCTTAACCACCTGCTGCACCTGCATGCTTACCTTCAGCGACTGGTGCACAAGGACACCCAGGTCTCGTTGCACTTCCCCTTTTCCCAATCTATTGCCGTTCAGATAATAATCTGCCTTCCTGTTTTTGCCACCAAAGTGGATAACCTCGCATTTATCCACATTATACTGCATCTGCTATGCATCTGCCCAATCACCCAACCTGTCCAAATCATCCTGGAGTTTCTCTGCATCCTCCTCACAGCCCACACGCCCACCCAGCTTTGTGTCGTCTGCAAACCTGGAGATATTACATCTAGTTCCCTCGTCTAGATCATTAATATATATTGTGAATAGCTGGGGTCCCAGCACCGATCCCTGCGGTACCCAACTAGTCACTGCCTACCACTCGGAAAAAGACCCGTTTATTCCAACTCTTTGCTTCCTGTCTGCCAACCAGTTTTCTATCCAAGTCAGTAGCTTACCCCCAATCCCATGTGCTTTAACTTTGCATGCTAATCTCTTATGCGGGACCTTATCGAAAGCCTTCTGAAAGTCCAAATACACCACATCCACTGGTTCTCCCTTATCTATTCTACCAGTTACATACTCAAAAAATTCCAGTAGATTAGTCAAGCATATTTACCTTTTGTAAATCCATGTTGACTTTGTCCGATCCTGTCACTGTTTTCCAAGTGCTCTGCTATTACATCTTTTATAATGGACTCTAGCATTTTCCCCACTACCGATGTCAGGCTTACCGGTCTATAATTCCCCATTTTCTCTCTACCACCTTTTTTAAATAGTGGGGTTACATTAGCTACCCTCCAATCTATGGAAACTGTTCCAGAGTCTATAGAATTTTGGAAGATGACCAGCAATGCATCTACTATTTCTAGGGCCACTTCCTTAAGTACCCTAGGATGTAGATTATCAGGCCCTGGGGATTTATCGGCCTTCAATCCCGTCAATTTCCCTAACACCATTTCCCTACAAATAATGATTTCATTCAGTTCCTCCCTCTCATTAGACCCTATGTTCCCTCATATCTCTGGGAGGAGATGCAACAGAAGTGGGGGAGAGAAAAAGTGGAGAGATAGAGAGAGAGAGAGAGAGAGAGAGAGAGAGAGAGAATGAAAAACAAAGTTAGAGGAGAGGTCTGCAGATTTATCAGTACCAGTATCTAAAGCTGGCTGGTTGCAACAAGTTATGAAAACATTTTGGTGGGACATAACCAGAAACCATTTGAGATATTGGGGCTCCATCCAAACTAGTTTGAGAATCATTGTGCAAAATCATTCATCACTCTGCAAACAAAAAGTGAAAATATTTTAATATATTTCATTTTAATGGAGACCCTTTGGACCAAAGAGAGTGTTTTAATGTACTCTATCATATCATGCAAGAATCCTCTAACCAGAGGTGACTGGTGCCATCTGCAAAGTCCAATAATTAAAGGTTAAGTATTACATTCACAGGACTATTTCATTGTGCCTTGTTGTAACCACATAGACATTATACAGAAATTAAGCTTGTGCTTACTTGTTTATTTTGTACAGCAACCCATAGGTGCTAGATTACTATTATAAACCACTGAATAAGGCTGATTTATGGCAGCGGTAGTACACTTTAGGTGTGGAAATGAAGTGCTAGATAGGACATAGATAAATTAAGCAAGTGGATCGATCAATGGCAGATGCAGTTTAACATAAAGTAGGTAGTACACTTTGGATTTAAGAATGGCAAATGTGAATAGTCTAAATCGAAAGACACTAGGATGCAGATGAATTAAGGGATTTAGGGCTACAGGGTCAAAAGTTATTAAAAGCAAGCTTGCAAATACCAAAAGCAATCAAGAAGGCTAATGGTACACTGGACTTCATCACAAGAGGCATGGAATATAAAAGCAAGGAAGTAATATTACAGTTACAAAGTACTGGACAGACCTCATTTAATTCTGCATCAATGGTCTTCTGGAACAATAAATTCTACATTGTCAAATCTTTGCATGAAATAATTTTTCTTGGATTCTCTTTAAACAACTTAGTTTTAACCTTAGAACCTGTGCCCTGTTCTGAAGAGTTGTTCCCTATCTACCTTGTAAATTCCTTTTATTATTTTAAACATCTCAATCAGATCACCCCTCAAATTCCTCATCTTCAAGAAATGTCCCTTCATCCCCACAACCACTCCCAATATTATTCCTTGATCAACCTCTAGGTATAGGAGCAGATTATTTTGCATGGACAATTTCAATAACATAGAATATACCACATGGGAAATTGTGTGATAAAACACTGCTTGCAAGGCGAGATGAGTACATTTAAAGGAATGAAGTCACTTAAAGTAAAAACACATTGCCTGGCACAATAAGTGTGGAGGTAGGAAATCTCATCTGTGGTCAAGTGACAGAGTGGCACAGTACTTCAACTTCTTTTTGATGGCTAGCAAAGCAGAGGTGGTGCAGAATGAGACAGTAGCAAGGACAGTGGCCCCAGGGCACCCACCTCATCAGACAAGTGCAGTATGCCTGGAATAAGGCAGAGTAAGAGGATTTGAAGGTGCAGCTAAACATTTCTGCCACTGGCAGTGTCAGCTCTATGGTACATGTTAACTCTAAGGGGGAGAAATTCAGTATCGCCCCATTTGGGGCGCAATTATCGGCCGGGCGCAAAGATTAGTGCCTGGCGCTAATTATCGCCACTGACTGCAAACTTGACTTTTATCGCCCCTGGAGGTGATTGCAGCGCTATATCAGGCGCTTCACACCTGTCTTAAGGCGCAAATGCCGAGGAGCGAGGCGCTACCTCAGAGCGCTGGCGAAGCTCATGTAATGTCAGTCAGCAATGGAACACACACACAATGGCACGGGCCAGTTCTTAAAGGGGATGGTTAATCTTGCTTTCCATCCACATCCTGCTCATTGCAGCCTTGAATCTCGGCCTGGAGAGACCTGCACATCAAATGTGCTGGAAAGAACAATGGAGAGTACCAGGCAAAGAGCTCAGAGTGCAGCCCCCACAGTCTCTGCTAAATCGATACAAGGAATGGCAAATCAAAATGAACCTGCAAAGTGCTGCTCAGTACCCAAAACTCCTTCACACAACGTTGAATCTCTCCAGAAGTCTCTCCCTCTCTCTCTCAGAATGCGTAGTTCAAAAATGGCACCAACAATAAAAGGCAGGAAGCGGACACCTTTAAATAGCGCTCCCCCTTTCCCTTCATGACTGCAGAACGCTCCCTTCAACCTGTCGTTGCTAGCGTCAGGCGGTAAGGCAGGGGGCGCCACTCAATATCTGCTCCGGGGCGATACCGGGGCGTTGCGCACTCGAGTGATGTCATGATCTGTCGGCGCAGGAGATCGTGGCGGTAGTGTTTAGCGCCGCCGCAAAATGTCTAGTTAATTTCGCGAGCGGCGCAAACTTCGCCGCGCCTGGGCGCTAGATGCTTTGCGCCCCATTAGCGCCCTCTTAAGGCGCTAACGGGAGGTGCAACCAACTGAATTTTTCCCCCTATGTATCTTTACAGCAGATGGCACAGCTCTGCTTCTGGCTGTGCTGACCCACAGCTGTGTAGACAGTTCTGCATGGTCATGCCAAGTAGGTGCACCTGTGCTTGTAAATAGGAATAGAGGTACTGGCAAGTGGGTGTAATCTGCCCTGGTATAGTCTGACCTGCCTAGCATCTTAATATTGCTCCCCCTTTTTTCCCCTAAAAAAACTGTGTTATATGGGGTTCCCAACGGAAAACTGCTTGGGAGGGAGCCATGCAATGGAAAGCAGGGTAACTCTTCCTGCTCCCACCTCATTTTGCACTACCTCCACTTCACCAGCCATTAAAACAGGAGGTTGGAGTGTTGCACCACACATCATTTTCCTGCTTCTAAATTTATTGTGCAGGCAACTGGATTTTTCCAGGCATTATTCTTACCCAAATAACCTTTGCAAAGGCTGAAATAGGCATTAAAATATTAGTAGCCTTTGTAATTGTTACCAACATTTTTACCTGCATATGTGACCATTACATGTGACCACTTACTCCATCCTATTAAATTTACCCTTCACTCCTCACAAGCAGCCCTTTAAAGGTGGAAAAAAATCACTTGATTTCCACCTCTCCAGTGAGCTCCGAACTTGAAGCCCAACATGGGCCGCAAAGTCACCCATATTATGTAAATAAATGACTCCACAAGAACAGATGGGGCCAGTACATGAATAGGTGGGGTGATTGCTCAACCAGCGCCTCAGTTGGGAAATCTACCTTCCTGTGTCTACAGATACTGCTGTCTGGTTCAAATAGGATCAATTGTGGTTTTTTAAGCAACAATTAAAGCTATCCTTGGAATTACTAGAAGCTTTGATGTCCTCGGAGCTCCTGCATAATTACAATTGCCCAGCTGTGGCCATAAAGCCAGCCAGTAATAGTAAAACTAATAAGAAAAAACTACAATATAATTCATTAATACCTTTCAGTTAGAACATCGCTTTTCTATTTTGTGAGAAAAGCTATTACAGAATTTATTAATTGCTGTATTTGGATATGATTTTGTACCTTTCGTGCAGCCTGCTGAAAGTGATCGAGAGCCCTATGACGAATTTCCCAGGGATCATTTGAATAAGGGTCAAAATCTGGTGCACAGCTTGGAAACTATAAGGCATAAAACAAAATGTCAGATAATATATTTATAAGTTAGCCACTTTCAGTGCTGATGTCTGTAATCAAGTTGATTCTTTTGTGAAATTTAATTTATACACCATAATCTTATTTGAGCTTCTTGTCATAATTTTAGTGTAATTAACATTGAAGATGATGATTATGATAATTTTCTGCAATTACATGATTCACTATTTTTGCAAAACATTTTCAGAAAATATAAATAATTACTACGTAGAAGTTAAATTAAATATAACTAATATTAATTAAAACTATATGATAAATAAAACAAATATTCCACGTTATTTTTTTCCTTTTTTAACCTCCACACTAACCTTCATTCTCAACTGAGGGAGCAAGTAGACAATTTATTCTTTGAGCTCTGCCCATAGTGCTCTTAGACAACTATCTGTACACTCTCCTAAAACAACCATGATTGACTCACCCACTGATTTTCCATCCCTCAGTCTGGGAAGTCATTTTATCTTTGGTTGACAATCCCACAGAAAGCAAGATTAAGTAAAAGAAAGAAAGAACTTGCATTTATATAGCACCTTTCACAACTACAGGTCATCCCAAAGCGCTTTACAGCCAATTAAGTACTTTTGAAGTGTAGTCACCATTGTAATGTAGGAAGTAGGGAATTGTGACTATAAAGCATGAATACAAAAAATATGTTATTCCACCAAGCTGCCTACAGAAGTAAGACTATTCATTGTGCAGTGTCTTCCTCAATGTTTAGTGGATGTGCAGTGCAAGCCATTTAGAACAAACTGGTCTGTAATAAACTGCTATTGTGAATAGGTCCATATAGATCGATTACTAACAGAAAAATGTTTTATTGGGACACTAAAATATTTGAAGTATATATACAAAAGGTACATATGCAGTGATATCAGGAACATAGGTGCAGCAGTAGGCCATTCACCCCCTCGAGCCTGTTCAGCCATTCAATTAGTTCATGTCTGATTAAAGGGCGGGAGAAGCGGCGGAGAGCAAAGGCCATAAAGGGCGGGAGGAGCGGTGGAGAGCAGAGGCTTGTTTGTGACACAGGGAAGAATCTGAAAAAAAATTCTACAGCTGAAAAAGTGACGTCAGATAAGAGCCTGAGGAACTACAGCTAAGAGGTCCACGTAATCCAGGATAACCATGAGAACCTTTGTCACTTATTGCACCCTTGAACAAAAATGTTGGTGTATTCAGCCCAGCATGCTCTTTTAGCTAGTCTGCCCTAGCTAGCGAGGCCAGGAGCGAGGATGAGGCCCAGGAACGAGGATGAGGCCCAGGAGCAAGGTCGAGGCCCAGGAGCAAGGTCGAGGCCCAGGAGCAGGGACGGGAGGAGCAGCGAGGCCAGGTCCCAGGAGCGAGGACGAGGCCCAGGAACAGGGACGTGAGGAGCAGCAAGGTCGGGACCCAGGAGCGAGGACGAGGCCCAGGAGCGAGGACGAGGCCCAGGAGCGAGGTCGGGACCCGGGAGCAAGGACGAGGCCCAGGAGCAGGGACGGGAGGAGCAGCGAGGCTGGGACCCAGGAGCGAGGACAAGGGCCAGGAGCGAGGACGAGGTCCAGGAGCGAGGTCGAGGCCCAGGAGCAGAGACAGGAGGAGCAGCGAGGCCGGGACCCAGCAGCGAGGATGAGGCCCAGGAGCGAGGTCGAGGCCCAGGTGCAGGGACGGGAGGAGCAGCGAGGTCGGGACCCAGGAGCGAGGACGAGGCCCAGGAGCGAGGTCGAGGCCCAGGAGCAGAGACAGGAGGAGCAGCGAGGCCGGGACCCAGGAGCGAGGACGAGGCCCAGGAGCGAGGTTGAGGCCCAGGAGCAGGGATGGGAGGAGCAGTGAGGTCGGGACCCAGGAGCGAGGGCGAGGCCCAGGAGCGAGGTCGAGGCCTAGGAGCAGGGACGGGAGGAGCAGCGAGGTCGGGACCCAGGAGCGAGGACGAGGCCCGGGAGCGAGGTCGGGGCCTGGGAGCGAGGTCGGGACCCGGGAGCGAGGACGAGGCCCAGGGGTGAGGACAGGGCCCAGGAGCGAGGACGAGCCCAGCAGTGTCACAGTGTGGACCACCAGCGGGGTCGGGGCCCAGGGAAGGTGCAGCGAGGTCGGGAGGATCACACTGCATCCTATGAAACCCAGGCAGAGAGGACCTGCGGGAAGGAGGGAGGAGGACAGTCCGAGTATGTTTGTGTGTGTGTGTGTGCTAGGCCGATGTAGCAGAGCCTGGTCTCCAATCGTCTTGGATCCCCTTGCCATTGGACCAAGACCTTGCTCTGTCAAGCCCGTGTGGTAGCTGGTGTGCAAAGGCCACCCCACGATAAAAGAATTCACGCACAGGCATCTTCCACCCTTTAAAATGAAGTTCGGGACCTGGAACGTCACGACCCTCATGGACAACCCCAACAGTGACAGACCGGAACGCCGTACTGCTATCGTTGCCCGGGAGCTCAGACGTTTTGACATAGACATCGCCGCCCTATGTGAGACCCGGCGGGCAGGGGAAGGCCAGCTCAAGGAGCAAGGCGGTGGTTACACCTTCTTCTGGAAAGGCAAACCTGAAGAAGAACGGCACCTCCATGGGGTAGGCTTCGCCATAAAAAATGAGCTAGTTGGACGTCTCAGAGACTCCTCTTGCGGAATAAACGAATGACTCTACGGCTCACCCTAGCCCGGAACCAGTGCGCTACGGTCATCAGTGCGTACGTCCCAACACTGGAAGCCACAGACGAGACCAAAGAGGAATTCTACTCCAGCCTCGAAAAATCCCTGTCCCGAGTCTCAATGGGCAACAAGCTGATCCTCCTTGGCGAATTTAACACCAGAGTTGGAAAGGACACAGACCTCTGGGGAGGTGTGATCGGCAGAGAGGGGGTAGGGAAAGTCAACTCCAACGGTACCCTCTTCCTGACTAAATGCTTAGAACATGTACTTGTTCTGTCAGAGAGACAAGTACAAGGCTTCATGGCAACACCCTCGCTCCAAGCACTGGCACCTGCTGGACTACGTCATCGTCCGAGCGAGGGACCGCAAGGACGTCCGCATCACCCGCGCCATGTCACGAGCTGAGGACTGCTGGACAGACCACCGCCTAATCCGCTCTGTCATCTCCATCAATGTAGCCCCAAAACAGCGGTGGCAACAGAAACAATGCCGCAGGAAAATCAACGCTGGAGCACTCAAAGACCCTGCTAAGAAAGCCCTATTCAGCCTGCGCCTCACAACCAACCTGACGACTCCCAGTGATTCAGAGACACAGAGTGCCCACAGCGCCTGGTCTGCACTCAAGGCCTCCATAATCAGCACCTGTGAAGAGACGCTTGGCCAGTCGACCAGGAAACACCAAGACTGGTTCGACGAGAACGACCAGGAGATCCAGGAGCTAATAAGTTGCAAGCGCAAGGCATTCCTGATCTGGAAACAGCAACACAACTCATGAGCAAGAAAGCAGCTCTACAGACGCCTGAAGGCTGAGGTCCAACAAAAAACTCGCAACCTAAAGAACAGATGGTGGGTGGAGAAAGCGCAGGAGATCCAGCAGCTAGCCGACAACCACGACGTGCGTGGATTCTTTAGCGCAGTCAAGACCATCTACGGTCCAAGCACCCAAGGTCCTACGCAACTGCGGGCCAAGAACGGAGAGGTACTCATCAAGGACAGAGAGGCAGTCAGTGCCCGCTGGAAGCAGTACTTCGAAGATCTCCTTAACCGAGACTCTGTCTTCAACGTGAGTGTCCTCAACTCCATCCCGCAGCATGCTACCTGCCACCGCCTCAGCAAAACCCCAGACCGGCATGAGGTTGAAAAGGCCCTCCGACAACTGAAGAACAACAAGGCCTCAAGAGCAGATGGAATCCCCGCCGAGGCACGAAAGCATGGCGGAGAAGCACTATTTGCGCGAATGCATGAACTCATTTCTCTTATTTGGAAGGAGGAGAGCATGCTAGGGGATCTCAGAGACGCTGTAATCATGACCATCTTCAAGAAAGGTGACAAGTCTGATTGCGGTAATTACAGAGGAGTTTCCCTGCTGTCTGCCACAGGGAAAGTCATCGCAAGAATCCTCCTCAATCGCCTTCTCCCAGTGGCTGAAGAGCTCCTCCCAGAGTCGCAATGCGGATTCCGCCCACTAAGGGGCACAATGGACATGATCTTCATCGCGCGTCAAATACAAGAGAAATTCAGGGAACAGCACCAACCATTGTACATGGCCTTCTTTGACCTCACAAAGGCCTTCGACACTGGCAACTGTGAGGGATTATGGAGTGTCCTCCTAAATTCGGCTGCCCTCAAAAGTTTGTCACCATCCTCCGCCTGCTTCACGACGACATGCAAGCTGTGATCCTGACCAATGGATCCACCACAGTCCCAATTCACGTACGGACCGGGGTCAAGCAAGGCTGTGTCATCGCACCAACGCTTTTCTCGATCTTCCTTGCTGCAATGCTGTATCTCACCCTCAGTAAGCTTCCCGCTGGAGTGGAGCTAATCTACAGAACAAATGGGAAACTGTTCAACCTTCGTCGACTCCAGTCCAGATCCAAGGTCGTCCCATCTTCTGTCATCGAATTACAGTATGCAGACGACGCTTGCGTCTGCGCACACTCGGAGGTTGAACTCCAAACCATCGTCAACACCTTCAACGAAGCATACGAGAGCATGGGCCTTACACTAAACATCCGTAAGACAAAGGTCCTCTACCAACTTGCCATCGCCACACAGTACTGCCCCCCGATTATCAAAATGCACGACGAGGCCTTGGACAACATGGACTACTTTCCATAACTCGGGAGCCTACTGTCAACAAGGGCAGACGTCGATGACGAAGTCCAACACCGCCTTCAGTGTGCCAGTGCAGCCTTTGGTCACCTGAGGTAGAGAGTGTTTGAAGACCAGGACCTCAAACCCGGCACCAAGCTCATGGTCTACAGAGCAGTAGATATTCCCGCCCTCCTGTATGCTTCAGAGACATGGACCCTGTACAGCAGGCACCTCAAAGCACTGGAGAGGTACCACCAATGCTGCCTCCGCAAGATCCTGCAAATCCATTGGCAGGATAGGCGCACCAACGTCAGTGTTCTCGCTCAGGCCAACATCCCCAGCATCGAAGCTTTGACCACGCTCGATCAGCTCCGATGGACAGGCCACATCGTCCGCATGCCCGATACGAGACTCCCAAAACAAGCGCTCTACTCAGAGCTCCGACACGGCAGGAGAGCCCCAGGTGGGCAGAGGAAACGCTTCAAGGACACCCTCAAAGCCTCCTTGAAAAAGTGCAACATCCCCTCCGACACCTGGGAATCCCTGGCCCAAGACCGCTCAAAGTGGAGGAGAAGCATCCGGGAAGGTGCCGAACACCTCGAGTCTCTTCACCGGGAGCAAGCGGAAGCCAAGCGCAAACAGCGGAAGGAGCGCACGTCAACCCAAGCACCCCACTCACCCGCCCCTTCAACCACCGTCTGCCCCTTCAACCACCTTTGGGGGACAGAGTACCAGATTTCCACTACCCTTTGTGTGAAAAAGTTCTTCCTGATTTTACCCCTAAATAGCCTAGCTCTAATTTTAAGATTAAGCACTCTAGCTCTGAATTCCCCCAGTAGAGGAATTGGCCGTGAAATTCGATATCGGTAAAAAACCTGCCGATGTCACCGTGGGCTGGTGTTAACAGACGGCGAAAATTATGGTGCTGGCAGGACCGGTAAATTGGCGCTGGTGACTAACTAGTATTAGCCCAGTGCTAAACTCACTGTGCAACGCCGTTCTGGTGGCGTTAGTCCCGGCAGGAGGCCCCAATGTACCGTGGCCATAGCGTCATTGCAGCAAGAACAGCCTTCTCTTAAAGCATAGCTGTCATTTCAGAAAGCAGTTCGGTCCCTTAAAGGGGAACTGCCTTATGAAATGAAAAAAATAACAATCATGTAACAATAGGCAGTTTTTAGCCCTTACAGCTCTACTGCCTTCTGAAAAAAATTAACATTAAAAAGAATTTGCAAATGGGAGTTTTCAGCTCTTAAAGCTGAATTGCCTTCAGCACCTAAAAAAATGGGAAATGTACTTCACCACTAACACAAATGGCTCAGCAAGCCAGGGAAGAGGCACTCAGGGTCTCGTACGCAGCACTACAGCTTTGTGCAGGGGGTCAACACTGCAAGAGAGGTCCTCTACCCACAGGGGCCAGAAAGAAGGATGTGGGACCAGATCACCAAGGCTGTCACTGCCAGCAGTTTTGCCCATATGACCTGGCTCCAGTGCCCAAAGAAGCTTCATGACCTCAGACCACTGGTCAAGGTCAGTGAATGCATCTTCAAAAGCTGTCTCCTACCAACTGCACCACTAGCTTCACTCTGCACTCCCTGCACACTTAAAAACCTTTTAACATGTGTTGCACCAAGCCACTACTTCAATATATAAAAAAATCCAGTCCAAAAGCTTAAATGCAAACGAAAGGTCATCAACCTGAAACGTTAACTCTGTTTCTCTCTCCACAGATGTTGCCTGACCTGCTGAGTATTTCCAGCATTTTCTGATTTTATTTTAAATGCAAACTTACCTGAAAGATGTGTCCCTTTAAGAAGTGCTGACTGCATCTCTGTCAGTCTGCTGTATGCTCGTTTTTCAGAGGGAGCTTTGGACCCAGTGCCAAACTCGAAGTTTGCAGAGCCTGAACTTAAATTGGCATTGCACGGCACACTAACGCCCTCACCAAAATTGGCGCCTGGCGAGTCCCGTGCCAGAGAAGGGTGTTAGAGTGGCAGCCCCCATTTTTCACCGGGATTCCAGCACAAACGGGTGGCGGTAAATAGCCCAATTTCTGGACCATAGTTTCTCTGTATCTACCCTATCAAATCCTTTATAATTTTAAACACCTTAATTAAATCATCCCTCAAACTTCTAAACTCAAGAGAATACAAGCCAAGTTTAAGCAATCTGCCTCATAACTTAACCCTTTAAGCCCTGGTATCAATTTGGTGAATCTGCATTGTACCCCTTTGCAGGCCAATTTATTTTCCCTGAGATATTGGTGTCCAAAATCTGAACACCGTACTCCAGATAGGATCTGACCAAGGCCCTGTATAACTGAGGCATCACATCAACACTTTTGTATTGTAATGCCCTTGAGATAAAGGCCAACATTCCATTAGTCTTTTCGATAACTTTTTATAACTGAGCACTAGCTTTTAGTGATTTCTGTACATGGACACATAAATCCCTTTGCTCCTCTAGAGCCCCTAGTTTCTCACCATTAATAAAATATTCCACTTCGTTTCTCTCAGATCGAAAGTTGATGACCTCACGCTTTCCCACATTGAATTTCATCTGCCATAGCTTTGCCCACTTATTAAGTCTGTCTGTGTCCCTTTGTAACTTCTTGCTCCCATCTACAAACTTACTGTGCCTGCTAATTTAGTGTCATCTGCAAACTTGGAGATACTACTCTCTATTCTTTCATCCAAGTCATTGATATATATGGTGAAAAGCTGAGGCCCCAGTACAGTTCCTGGGGAACACCACTTGTGATATCCCGCCAATCGAAGAACGTTCCCTTTATCCTTATTCTCTGTCTCTTACCTCGCAACCAATTATCAACCAAGTCACAAGGTTATCTTCAATTCCATGCACTTTCATTTTTCCTAATAATCTTTTGTGTGGAATCTTATCAAATGCCTTCTGGAAGTCCATAAAACAACTTCCATAGACACTCCCCTATTCATCATGCTAGATTATTCAACTAGATTAGTCAAACACGATCCACCCTTCACAAATCCATGCGGACTCTCATGGACGTTGGATGATATACCTCATGTTCTCTGTGGTCTCCTGGAACACGTTTTGATTGACTTCGGAGGCCAGAGAGGAATTTCCCAGAATTTATTTCCCCCTGAGTTGGCCTAGGATTTTATTTTAATCTGATTTTTTTGTCTCTCCCAGGAGATTATGTGGCTGCTAGTGGGTGGGATCATTGCGGGTCATGAAACTTAATTGCAACATAAATATATGGGACAGGCTCGTAGGAGCAGCTGGTGTTTTCCTGTCTATCATTTTTGATGCTCATAAAAGGTTTTGTAAATACCTTTTTTAAAAACTTGCTTTTCATTATTTGCTTTTTTTTTGCTACTGAGTACTGAGTCAATGACTATCTTTGTGCCTGCTGCTGTGTGGCTTCCAACTTTGCCCCTCCCTCCATTCTGAAGCAGTTGCAATGGATTTCCCATCAGGAATCTTTGTTGGAGGAAGAAGATGAGAGGAATGGAGGAAGAAGAGACTGGTCATGTAACACAGGACGTGTATGGCCAGTATCCCCATACCAGAACATACAAACCAAGGCACTCCTGCCACCAGCTGCTCCAGAAGCAGCGCTTACGGAAGCCAAGCTTCACAAAGAATCCATCAATGAGTTATGTATATGCTGCAACATGACTTTCGGTCTGCCTCCACCATAGATACGGCACTGCCAGTAGCTGTGAAGATCACCATTACCCAGAATTTCTATGCAACAGGTCACTCCAGGCTGCCTCAGGGGACATCAATAACATTATTCAATCAGCTGTGCACAGATGAATCAAGCAAATTACAGATATATTACTTGCTAGAGCAAGGCAGTTCATCACCTTCCCCATGGACAACCAGCAGTGTTATGACAGGACACTGTAATTTCACCATAGGCAGGAATTCCAACAGTGATGGATTGCATTCATGTGGCTAAAATTCCATTACATACATCAATAAGAAGGCATTCCACTCATCCAATATCCAGCAGCACTGCATCATGCAAATAAATGCTAACTTTCCTGGCTGCCATAATGCTATCCTTCTAAGGCATCCACCAGAAAGGCAAATGTCTGCACGAATGCTTGTCATCACCTCTTCTGCCAGCAAATTCAGCTACCTTTCTGTAAATTTTCTCATAATCTAGCACATTTTCTGACTAAATTGTTAAGAGAATCCCTATGTATGCCTTTACAGGAGCAGGAATCTAAGTTCCATCTTATTGTGGTACTTAACTATGAGAATTGTGCTATTATATGATTGGTTTTCTAATTTTTTGCTGCCAAAACTTAGTTGTATGATCATATTGATTTATTCAATGAGAAATATTGGATGGAGTTTTATTTCCTCAAAACCGTTTAACAGTCCACCCAAAATACCACTCTGCTTACCAGTTGGAAAAAACTGTCACAACCCAAAAGTATTGGAATGTGTTGTATGATGGTAGCTGAGAAAACGTAACTAACCTGTCCAATGGCTCGTAGAACACGGATCAATAAAGTCTCTGTTTTCCGCTTTTGAAATTCGTTTTCTGGTAAGGGAACATCTAGCTTTATCTATGAATTAAAAACATCAATGTTATTATGTGTGTTGGACATCCTGGGCCATGGGGAAATAAATACACATCTCAGATTAAAGAAAGACTTGCATTTATATAGCGCCTTTCATAACCTCAGGATGTCCCAAAGCGCTTCACAGCCAATGAAGTACTGTTGAAGTGTAGTCACTGTTGTAATGTTGGAAACACGGCAGCCAATTTGCACATAGCAAGCTCCCGCAAACAGCAATGTGATAATGACCAGAAAATCTGTTTTAGTGATTTTGGTTGAGGGATAAGTATTGGCCAGGACAGCGGGGATCACTCCCCTGCTCTTCTTCGAAATAGTGCCATGGGATCTTTTACGTCCACCCAAGAGGGCAGACAGGGCCTCGGTTTAATGTCTCGTCCGAAAGACGGAACCTCTGGTGGTGCAGTACTCCCTAAATTCTGAATGGAGCCACAACACAGATGCATAATGAAAATACAAATAGTTAATTTTTTTCTGTATTGACAGGATCTGCAACTTTTCAAATTTAGCAATGTAGTCTAGTTGGTCAGATGCATTTTTCTATTCAGGACCTTCATTTTGATTTTGATACTCATATTGTAATATGAATACATTCAGATATTAATCTGGCAATTGAAATAATCACATCATTCAAGATCTGGTCGATGGCATAAAATATGAAGCACGGTGGGAAGAATTCCTATGTGTGCCACCTGCAACAAAATTGTAAGCCTATTAATTTAAAATGGATTTAAGATTTCCTTATAAATGGCACACGGGAAATCATTCCCCCAGGTTAGTAAGACAATGGGCCGTATATTCCGATGCCTACGGGTGTGTACGAGCTGTGTACACACCCGTAGGGACATCGGAAATGCCGGTTTCAGGCATGCGAGGTGCATGCACTGAAAACCGGTATTTCCGATCTGTCAAGAATGCTCTTGACAGATCGGACGCCTGCCCTGGAGAAGGGCCTCTGCGGGCGGATAGTTCCGTTTTCTGGAGAACCTCCGCCCGCAGAAAATCCTTAGAAATCTTACGCCTGGTAAAAGCAGGCGTAAGGCCTGCTTTTACCAGCATAAGAGTTGAAAAAAAGTTTAAATTTTTTTTTCATTCAGTTATAATTTAAAAATACTTATAAAAAAGGTAAGTTTATTTTTAGCCCTGTAAAAAACTTTAATTATTTTTTTCAAAAAATTAAATTTTTGTTTAAAATATTTAATTTATTGTAATTGCATCTCATTTTAAAAATGTGATTTAAAAAAAAAAAAATTCATTTAATGATTTACTGTGATTTGGGGGTGATCTCCATTCATATATTTGACAGGTCTATCTGTCAAGTGTATGAAGGGAGATTCCCTTCTCCTATTGGCTCCCCATGGCCCACGTGATCCCAGGGACGCTTGCGAACTGCATGCACCTCTAGGATACGTGGGCCCTGCGCACTTCGAGTTTGGAGAGGCCCAGGAGCGGAAGTATACGCACCTCGGGAGCCCTTAGGTAAGTTCACAGATTTTTTCCAGATCGGAGGCCTCCGCACGCAGGAAGCCTCCGAATCGGAAAATAAGGACCAATATGAATGCTTTGATGCTGACTTATAATATTGCCTGTTCCTTCTACCAATGTTTACAATACCTGGGGTTCTATAATAAAGATCTCTAATAACTTTGTCCTTGAGTAGTTTATAAAATAACCTTTATTAGAAAAGAATGAATTCCGAGTCTTCCTGCATTCTTCTGAAGGCACTGATGTGTGTTGGAGTATGATTCCTCAGATACTAACAGCACTTGTATCTTACTCTAGTGAGCATTCTTCATGTATGAACCTAGAAAGTCAGGCTATTTCGCTGCAGGTTGAAGAATGGGTCTGATCTTGTCTTCACACATCCACATGTAGATCCTGTCAGAAGAGATCACCTTTAACATTAGGAATGAGAATGCTGGCTGCCCTTTCACTTAGTGTCAGCTGTGGTTCAGTGGCTAGCAACTCGCTTCTGAGTCAGAAGGTTGTGGGTTCAAGTCCCACTCCAGCGACTTGAGCACATAAATCTTGGTTGACATTCCAGTACAGTACTGAGGGAGTGCTGCACTGTCGGAGGTGCTGTCCTTCGGATCAGACGTTTCAAAGAAAAACAGGGGAGTTATCCCTGGTGTCTTGGCCAATATTTATCCCTCAATCAACATAACAAAAACAGATTATCTGGTCATTATCACATTGCGGTTTGTGGGAGCTTGCTGTGCGCAAATTGGCTGCCACATTACAACAGTGACTACACTTCAAAGACTGTAAAGCACTTTGAGACATCCGGTGGTCGTGAAAGGCACTATATAAATGCAAGTCTTTCTTTCTTTTTATACCGGAGGAACCCAGCACCACTACTATTAATGCAGTTGAAATTATCTAATTCAGTACAAACTAGGGATTGAATATCACAATTGTGGATTTCTATGGTTTAGTACACTAATATATATGCACTCTCTCAGTTATCAGGGAGCCCGTGGGCATTTAAAAAAATATTCAGCCTGAAATTCTGATCGGACCCAATGATGGACCTGCTGAGCAAGAACAGAATTTGGGAATGAAACTGCTTCCGCCAGGATTGCAACTCATGTAAGATAGGCTCGCACTGTTGTCCAGGGCCCAAACACTCCTTCCACATGAGACAGCAATTACACTTCCTCTAATCTAGTATATGTATTATCTGCTTAGGGTGCAGTCTCCTCTACAATGGTAGGGGTGGGGGGGGACAAATGCCAAATTCCAAAGACGCTCAACTCAAGCTTCATGAACGGTATCTCATGTTACTCCAAGGCACCCTGCAAACCCCTGCTGTGAACACTGACTTCAATAGCTTTAGCTTTAGCTATATCTTAATTTTTAAACCTGTTTTAATTTCACACGGGTTTTCCATTGCTCCCATTTTCTTGCATTTATCTCAGATCTCTCACCCTTAGTTATTCACACATCCTTTGTTTCTTTAATGTCTTCATACTTCTATTACAGTATTTGACTCCGATGATCTGTTATATCATTCCACAGACACAAAAACTCCTACGTGAGACAGCAATTTATATGCACTTCCTTTAATATGGTATACTGTATTATCTGCTTTTGTTTCTGTGCATTTGCTTGCCTGTTTGTTTTGTATATATATATTCTCTCCTCTTTTTTCTGATTGTATTAATATACCTGTCTGTCTCTTATTTTTCAGTTTTTAACAAGCACCCGAAATATCGACTGCTGCCTCCACAGTTGCTAGTGTTGGACTGGGGTGGACAAAAGTGAGAAGTCGCACAACACCAGGTTATAGTCCAACAGCTTTATTTGAAATCACAAGCTTTCGGAGCGCTGCTCCTTCGTCAGGTGAAGTGAAGAATGAGTGAAGAAGTATTTCTTCACTTCACCTGACGAAGGAGCAGCGCTCCGAAAGCTTGTGATTTCAAATAAAGCTGTTGGACTATAACCTGGTGTTGTGTGACTTCTCACTTTTGTCCACAGTTGCTGATTGACCTGCTTTGTGTTTCCACTTTTTTATGTTTCTGTTTCATATCTTCTGTACTTAACTTTTTACTACTATATTTGTTGGTATTGATTGAGGGAGGAATATTTGTGAGGACACTGGGAGAACTCCCTACTCTTCTTCAAACAGTACCATGGGATTTTAACATCCGCTTGAACCACTGAAACAGCAGACGAGGCCTTGGTTGAGCATCTCATCTGAAGAGCAGCGCCTCTGATGATGCAACACTCCCTAAGCACTACACTGAGTGGCAGTCTAGATTATGTACTAAAGTCCTCAAGTGGGGATTGGGACACACCTTTTGACTCAGAAGTGACAGTGCTACCAACTGAGCCAGAAAAGAACAATTAAAAATAAAATATGAATAATTTATAAATGTATAAACATTGGTGCTTGTGGCAGATAATAAATGAACTTGTGCAGAAAAGGCATATGAGATATCCTGCCCAGAGTATGGAAGTAGGAGTTCCACCAGGAAGAAAGCCATATTGGATACATTTTTAAAACATGTATTTTACAAAGAAATTGAGATGTATTTTATACAAAATATTCTAAGACGATTTTGTGACTTTCGTGTGGAATATATCTTTAAATATTTTCAGGGAAGTACTGGATTGAAGTGACACTCTTCTAGGTATATGAAAAAAGTTTGCAAATAACTTGTAATTTCTGGCACTGATTCATCATCCATATTTAACTTCAGAACAAGAATATTTTAAATAAGTGCAAAGGCACTCTGAACCACATATTCTCATCTGGTTCAAGCACATCTGGAGTAAGCACTTATCTATTGTACATGCTGCATTTCCTTTCATAGCAAATGGTTAATTTATCTTATCTGATACAATAATGACCTTTCTAAATTAACATACATCTCAGATGGGTTTCATTGCCTTGTACACTGACAATTTGCAACCCTGTAAACAGGGTCAACCTGACTTTTTGTGGCAACTGGCACAAAGAAACTAGCTGTACATTATCCAAATTACACAAACCAGAGCTTTTAAATTACCCTTTTTGTCTGTCCCTCCTTCTTTCCTGGAATCCTCACTGGAGGAATTAGGCAACTTCCATCCAAAGGAATTGAAGTTTTACTGGTTGATGTTCTGTGCTTATCAAAATGAGGCACATTGGTATTGGTGATAAAACACTTTTCCACTCCTAGTACACAGTGTCAACACCAAGCAGTCCAACATCAGATACAAAATGTACCAAATCAACAGTAAAGCTCCCTTTACTGTGCTCCTGCATGCACTAGCCCTGACTTCAGAATAGCATCCTTACTGCACAAATCTGAATTTTTCACACCAGGCTATCACTATGTTCTGTTTGAGTGAATCTGCCAATTAATGCCAATATATACCTGATCAGAAAATCTAGGCTCTAAAATATGAGGCAAGGACTTCTAAATCGTACAGCAGAGGCTCAATGAAGAGTAAAGTTTCCTCTACTCTGCCGCTACAATTCAAAACCTTACAGCATTTTCCATTCCCCACACTAGCCAACCTTGTAGCCTTTCAGAGTGAGATTGCCAACCTAGAATGAAATTAGGCCCAAATTTGTGCCGTGGGCCCACTATAGGTTGAGATTGCCAAACCGATTTCATATTAGGCTTTTATAGCCAACAGACAAAAAAGATTTTCATTCTTTTATTCTGTGCTACAAACCTGGTATGAGAGTGAAAGGCTACTATGCTAATTCATTGTACCGTTTAGTCCTGCAATTTTTTAAATGTCATATATTTTGTTGAATAGCTATGGGATGGAAGCCACCCCAAATCTTACTTATTTGCAGTGAGACTTCATTATAAGAATATAGCACTATTAAAAACACACAAATTCATTTTTTTGCTGAATTGGTATTTTCTCATTCTTTCCATACAGCATATCCTTCCCATTTAGCACATTGTTACCAGCCAGCCGATCGCTAGAATCATGGTTATACCAGCATCCTACAATGTACTTCCATCTTACTCTGTAGAAGACACTGGGTCACAAAGGTATCTCTATATATTGCTAATTGTTGATAGGTCTGTCTTTTCTTTTTTTCTATTTCTGAATCATTTTTTATTAGAAAGGAACTGTAATCCAGTACTATTTTTAAAAATGCTCAAAACTACCATCACAACACAACTGTAGTTTCAGCTTGATGCAATATTTGAGGCAGACTTGTTGTCAAGCATTGACATTATGTCCAACCTGTAACGTGGACTTGTTAGGGTAGATTTTCCCCACCGCAGGTGCCCATGATATTTGAATGCTTGCTGGCGGGGGGAGGAGGCAGGACTCAGAAAACCAGGCTGGTAAGACACAGGTGCTACTCACAGTTATAGTTCAGCTTTTGCACACAAAATTCAAAATCGGGTTCAGATGCTAAATTAATATCAGGCTGTGGGTTTCAATTTTGCAACCAAGCCCGATTTGCATTTCATGATCACTCCTGATTTGGACTCTCCCTGTGAAACGGCTCCAACTCCTGACTCTTTCCAATCTGGGCTGTGGTCTTGACTGCCTCCAGCCAGCATGAAGCCCACCATTTGTACCTCTAATATTAATACTGTTCCCTCTAAATTGGCATCTATATTTACATATTAGTCGCACTGCAGCTACATAGTTCAGGGCAGAAAATATGATACATAAAATTATAATATAACTCCAGGAGATTTTATACATGTTCTTAGTTCACATATCATTTGAAAAAAAATATATTTTATATTTAAATTTGACTCCAGAAATGCTATTATCTTTAAAGATTATGGTCGATGGTATTAAAACTTAAAAGACCTATTTGTATCCCTGTTTGAAAAGTTTATAGTTACACATTCTACAGTTGCAACTGTATAATATACCAGAAAAAGTATATTGTTCTTATCTGGACAGTATTATGTGGAATCCTTAAGTTTCTCCAGAAAAATATGGCACTATAATCTTGAAAGAGTTTATTTCTACTGGCATAAGAAAGAAATTCCACAAGTAGGGTTTGGATAAGTATAAATAATAGGATAACTGGATATATAATTTATTTTAATTAAAAGCTATTTGTGTCAGTATTCAACAACTTTAGCAATTGCCAGGAATTTAAGAGGAGATTACCATTTAACTCTTCAAATAATTGAATTGTCCACAAAAAGCAGGACAAATCCAACCTGGTCAATCATCACTCTATCAACCTACTCTCAATCATCAGCAAAGTGCTGGAAGGAGTCATCAAGCTATCAAGCAGTACTTACTCACCAATAACCTAGAATCATAGAGGTGCCGATTTTCTGATGTCTGAGGCAGCGGGTTTGGAGGCGGGAAAGGCGGAAAAATCAGAATCAATGAGGGTGGGTTCGGAACTCACCTCTGCGGGATTTTGCCGGTGCCGGTTTTGGAGGGCGGGAAATGGTCCCACCTCCAGCTGGCCATAGCGCTTGTTACGATGATTAAATGCTCGTTAAGGGCCTCTCTAAGCCTATTTTGAGAGGCCCTCGTGATTTTTCGAGCATTTCGGCGTGTTCCACGACCCTCCTAAACCACGCCAGGTAAACCTGACGGGTTGACTCGTGGGTGGTCTCCTCACTGCTGCAGGTCCAACAATACATCATTTATTTCATCAGGGATTACTTGCAGGAGCCAGAATTTTGCTTTAAAAGGTCTTTGAGCACTTTTAGACAGGCCTTCCGAAGTCGGAGGTGCTGCAGCTTGAATCTATCAACTGTGGGACCTCCTTGGAAGACCCTCTCCCCGCTTGCAATGAGCGCTTCCCCAACGGAGGCATCTGCAAGCAGCATGGGAACCATTCATTTTCTTTCTCCATGGACCTCAGATTCGGATGAGGAGCATCCACGGCAGCAGCAGAATCAGGCAGCTCAGGAGCAACAGCAGCAGGAGCCCCAACCTCCTGCTCAGGCAGCTCAGCAGCAAGAGCAGCAGGAGCCCCAACCTCCTGCTCAGCCACCTGATGCTGCACAGGGCAGAAGGCGCCAGCGCATCGAGGCACCTCGCCGCAGGAGATACCCCCGACAGAGGGTTTACAGACAGAGGATGAGCTACCTCAACATGGGTGAGCAGCAGTGCCAAAGGAGGCTGAGACTTTCGCAAGAGGTTGTCCGAGAGATCTGCGGACTGCTGCAGCAAGACCTGGTGCCCAGAGGAACGGGTGGACACCCCTTACCAGTGGCTGTCAAAGTCACCACCACACTCAACCTCTTTGCCTCAGGCTCCTTCCAGGGATCATTAGCAGACATCAGCGGCATCTCCCAGTCAGCTGCCCATAGTCGCAACATGCAGGTTACCGATGTCCTTTTTGCTAAGGCCCACAATTACATCCAGTTCTCAAGGGATCAAGCAAGTATAACTGCCTGGTGCAGGGCTTCATAGACTGCACACATGTGGCCCTTAGGGCATCCCATCACAACCCAGCAATCTTTGTCAACTGAAAGGGCTTCCACTCCCTCAACGTACAGCTGGTGTGTAACCACAAGAAGGAGTTCTTGCATGTTTGCGCCAAGTTCTGTGGTAGTTGCCATGACTCTTTCATCCTGCGGCACTCTAGTGTTACTCCGCTTTTCAATCTGCCAAACCAACTTAACGGATGGCTCCTTGGTGACAAAGGCTACCCCCTGAAGAAGTAGCTAATGACGCCGATCAGGAGGTCAGCTAACGAGGCTGAAGAGCGCTACAACGCCAGCCACACTTCGACCAGGTCCATCATCGAGCAAACCATTGGGTTGTTGAAGATGCGCTTCCGTTGCCTTGACCGATCAGGTGGAGCCCTGCAGTATACACCATACAGGGTCTCCAGAATGGTCGTGGTCTGCTGTGCACTGCACAACATCGCACAGCGTCGTGGCTTGCAGCTTCCTGATGAGCAAGTGGCTCAGTTCCAGCCCTCCTCAGATGAGGATGAGGAGGAGGAGGAGGCTGAGGAGGATCTGGAGGAGGAGCAGGAGGAAGTCAGAGCGCCGGTGTATCGACCAGCGGCAGCACGCGAGCACATGGCTGCCCGGGATGCAAGGGATGAACTTATCATGGCCAGATTTGCATAGGTTGCCCTAGTTGGCACATGTCCTTGGCTCCATCCTAAGACATCATTGACAATGGACATGACTCTCTGGCCTCCTTTCACTCAGGCCACCAACCTGACAACGCAAGTGTGGCGGAGCCCACAATGTGGAGCTGCCTAAGGTGAAAGAACAGATGCCATAACGCCAACATTTTGGCATCAAATCATTTTAATGCTTTCCAACAGGGATGGCATTTCATCAATACACAGAAACATTCTCCCAATCTGCACACAGATCTGGAGGTTATATCCCTTGCCAGCTGTACCCACACAGCCTTGGTTTCTTTGGGAGGCCTCTTCCTCCCAGATGAGTGGAAAAGCAACTCCCTGCTAGCTGTCACCCCCTCAAACAACATTTGCAGCGCTTCACCCGAGAGCCTCGGAGAGGCACTTGCCTTGGAATTGGACATAGTGGTTTCTCAGAATATGTTGCAGGTGGTGCAGCATAGGCAGAGTACCTGTGGAATGAGCCAAGGCAGCAAGAAGCCATAAAATCAGACTGGAAAAGTGATGTCAGCAGAGGCGAGTTTCAGTCCCAAAACACTAATTGACCAAGGGCATCCCACACCTCTGAAATCAAGTGGCCAATCATGGGAAAATCGCAATTTTTTGAAAACTATCAGTGGAGGCGGGTTTCAAACCCATCCAAACCGAAACCCACCTCCATCTCGCCTCCAGTGAGAAAATCGCCCCCATAGATTCACAGAATGATACAGCACAGAAAGAGGCCATTTTTCCCCTTCTAATATTTATTCAATTCTCTTTTGAATGCTACTATTGAATCTGCTTCAACCACCCTTGCAGGCAGTGCGTTCCAGATCACAACAACTCACTGTGTAAAAAAATGTCACCTCTGGTTCTTTTGCCAATCACCTCAAATCTGTGTCCTCTGGTTACCGACCCTTCTGCTACTGGAAACAGTTTCTCCTTATTTACTCTTATCAAAACCATTCATGATTTTGTAAATCTCTATCAAATCTCTTAACCTTCTCTGGTCTACGGAGAACAACCCCAGCTTCTCCAGTCTCTCCACGTAACTGAAGTCCCTCATCTCTGGTACCATTCGAGTAAATTTTTTCTGCCCCCTCTCCATGACCTTGACATCCTTCCTAAAGTGTGGTGGTCCGAATTGAACACAATACTCTAGCTGAGGCCTAACTAGTGTTTTATAAAGATTTAGCATAACTTCCTGGCTTTTGTATCCATGCTGCCACTGTCCCTTTAATCCCATTGGCTTTAATTTTGCTAACAAGTCTATTATGTGGTACTTTGACAAATGCCTTTTGAAAGTCCAAACACACAACATCAACCGGACTACCTTCATCAACCCTTTCCGTTACTTCATCAAAGAACGCGATCAAGTTAGTCAAATACAATTGCCTTTAACAAATCCATGCTGACTTTCATTTATCAGCCTATACTTTTTCAAATGCCAATTAATTTTGTCCCGGATTATTGTCTCTAAAATTTATCCCACTACCGACGTTAGGCTGACTGGTCTGTAGTTGCCGGGTTTATCCCTTTTCCCTTTTTTGAACAGGGGTGTGACATTTACAATCCTCCAGTCCTCTGGCATCATCGCCATCTCCAAGGAGGATTGAAAGATTGTGGCCAAAACCTGCGCAATTTCCACCCTTATTTCCCTCGGTAACTTAGGATGCATCCCATATGGACCGGGTGACTTTTCCACTTTGAGGACTGCCAACCTTTTAAGTACCTATTTATTTTTATCCTATCCAATATTGCTACTGCCTTCTCCTCTACTACTACATTGGCAGCATCCTCTTCTCTAGTGAAGATAGGTGCAAAGTACTCATTTAGTACCTCAGCCATGCCCTCTGGCTCCACAAGAAGATCTCCTTTTTGGTCCCTAATCGGCCCCACCCTTTCTTTGACTACCCTTTTACTGTTTATGTATATATAAAAGCCTTTTGGGTTCCCTTTTATGTTAGCCACTAATCTATTGTCATACTCTCTCTTTGACCCCGTTATTCCCTTTTTTAGATCTCCTCTGTACTTTCTTTATTCAGCTTGGTTCTCTACTGTAATATGAACCTTACAATTGTCATAAGCCTCCTTTTTCTGTCTCATTTCAACCTCTATATCTTTAATCATCCAGGGAGCTCTAGCTTTGGATGCCCTTCCTTTTTCCCTCACGGGAATGTGTCTACTTTGTAACAGAACCATCTCCTTTTTGAAGGCCTCCTATTGTTTAATTACAGTTTTGCCTACCAATTTTTGATTCCATTCCACCTGAGCCAGACCCCTTTACAACTATAGCCTTCCTCCAGTTAAGTATTTTTACACTTGATTTTACCTTGTCCCTATCCATAACTATTCTAAACCTGATGATATTATAATCACTGTTCCTCAAATGCTCTCGCACAGAAACATGCTCCACTTGCCCCACTTCATTGCCCAGAACTAGACCCAGTACTGCTTCCTTTCTCGTTGGGCTGGAAACACACTGATCAAGAAAGTTCTCTTGTACACATTTCAGGAATTCCTCCCCCTCTTTGCCCTTTACATTGTTACTATCCCAGTCTATATTAGGATAATTGAAGTCCCCCATTATCACTACTGTAGTTCTTGCATCTTTCTATAATTTGCCTGTAAATTTGCTCCTCTATCCCCTTCCCACTATTTGGTGGTTTATAGGATACATCCAGTAGCGTAATAGCTCCTCTATTATTTCTTAATTCTAACCAAACAGACTCTATCTTTGACCCCTCAACTACATCATTACTCTCCAGTGTTATAATAGATTCTTTGATGAATACTTCACCTTCCCTCCGTTTTATTCCATCACTATCTTTCCTGAATACCTTGTATCCAGGAATATTAAGTTCCCAATTCACCCCTTCTTAAAGCCAGGTCTTTGTTATTGCCACTATATCTTAGTGCCATGTGGTGACTTGTGCCTGCAGCTCACCAACCTTATTTACCATGCTACAAGCATTTACCTACAGGCACTCCAAACCCATCTTAGACTGCCTTGCATTTGCCCCCTATCTGCTCCCTCCCAATTATGAACTATTCTTTATTCTTGTGCTATTTGCCTCTCCCAGTTCTCTGTGCACCTTGTTTCTCCTCTCTAATGTTTCATCCTGGTGCCCATCCCCCTGCCAAATTAGTTTAAACCCTCCCCGTAGTTAACCTTACCGCGATGACATTGGTCCCAGCTCTGTTGAGGTGCAATCCATCCATCTTGAACAGGTCCCTCCTGCCCCAGAACTGGTCCCAATGCCCCAGGAATCTGAATCCCTCTCTCCTGCACTATTTCTGCAGCCACACATTAACTTGTTTCATCCTACTATTCCTATACTCACTAGCGTGAGGCACTGGGAGTAATCCAGAGATTACTACCTTTGAGGTCCTGCTTTTTAACTTCCTCCCTAGCTTCTGGAACTCTAACTGCAGGCCCTCAAACCTTTTCCTTCCTATGCCATTGGTTCCCACATGGATCATGGCTTCTGGTTGTTCCCCTTCTCCCTTCAAAATGTTCCGCACCCTCTCAATGATGTCCTTTACCCTGGAACCAGGGAGGCAACACACCATGCGGGACTCACGTTGGCGGTTGCAGAAACGTTTGTCTATGTCTCTGACTATTGAATCCCCTATGACCACTGCATTTCTACACTTTGCTGCGCCCTCACTGTGCAGTCATTCGCCCCATGGTGCCATGGATATGCTCTGGACTGCCACCCCGAGATGTCGTCACCCTCACACCGCGGTATTCAGTACTGAAGACCAGTTTGAGAGTGCCACACTCCTGGAGGATTCCTATACTGCTTGCCTCTTCTTACCCACTTACTATTTTCATGAACTCTCTGTAGACTCGGGGTGACCACTTCCTGGAATGTGATCTTCAGGAAATTCTCAGTCTCCCATATGTCCTGCAGTGACTTCAGCCACTCCTCAAGCTCAGAATCCCTGAGCTCATGTTCGAGCAACTGGAGGCACTTCCTGCACACGTAGTTATCCAGGACACATGAAGCGTCCTGCAGATCCCACAGGATCTCAGCAGGCAATGGGTCTCAGCTGTCATATAATTTTGCTTAAAAGTCTATCTACTTATGATATAGCTATCTTTTATGTTTTATATAGCTTAGTATCCCCTTACACCTATCTATTATTTGATTATTTATGTATACCAGATTTTTATTTGATGCAATTTGGATCTCTTCAATGTTGGTATCCTCTACTTAGTTAATTTTAATTTTATCTCTTTAGATCTAATTAATTACTCTAATTATTTATATATTTACTGTTGCCCCTTGATTTAAAGCACTTAGCACCTCCTTCCCCCTCTGCACTGAATTCCCACTCTCACCAAATTCCTGTTCCCACTCTGTATAGCAAGTCACTCTGTTTATCAGATACTCCCAGCTCTGTGCACACACTGCTCATCAATGCCCAGCTTATGTTCCACCAGAACCATTACCTAACAGCACTGTGGGAGTACCTTCACCACATGGACTGCAGAGGTTCAAGAAGGCGGCTCACCAGCACCTTCTCAAGGGCAACTAGGGATGGGCAATAAATGCTGGGCTTGCCAGCGACACCTATGTACCAAGATTTTTTTTAAATTAGTGATGAGTCAAACCAGAATTAGTTAACAATCCGACATCTTGAAAATAATGCCCATAATATGATTCAATTTGATATTAGGTTTGAGAGGCAGAACGGAGAATCACAAACTAAGGTTTTAAATTTAAGTAAGGGATGAGAAATAAACTGACTGCAATAATTGAGCTGCAATTCTAATGGGTAAACCAACAGACAAACAGTGGGAATATTCAAATAAGTATTTGGTACGATACAACACCAGTAAAGGCTCCACTTCTGTAGTTAAGCAACCATGGTCAACAAATGATATAAGAGACAGTGGCCAAGAGTTTCCACTGTGGGCGCAATCAGCAATCCAGGTGCAAATTGCGCTCAAAATTGCGCTAGTTTTCAGAATTGAATTTTTTGCTCAAGTTTCCGTTCAATCTCATTTGCATATCACCGAACGTAAAATTTTCCATGAACCAGCGCAATCGGGCAGCGTTTTAGAATGTAATTTGAAAAAACAATTTACGTTAAAAGATATTCCTTAATATATTTAAGAGTGGTAACCTGGTGCAGTTTTATTAATACAGCTGAACATGGGTTTATCACGAAAATAAGCATTTTTAATTAAAATGTCTATGGATGTGATGTAGGTTGATCTGCAAACTGCTTCCATGACTGAATCAATGTTCCCTGTAGCTGTTAAAATGCTAACAGCCTTAATTTTTTTACGCCACAGGATCCTTCCAAGGGAAGAAAGGGAGGGCAGAAGATAGACGAGAAGAGTGATAGTAAGGAGGATGGGGAAAGGAAATGGGGAGGACAGTTCCAATCAGCTAAGTGATGCTCAGATTGGGTGGTGGGGGGTGGGGACTAGTGGAGTGCTGCAAGGATCAGAGCTGAGGCCTCAGCTATTTACAATCTATATTAATGTCTTAGATGAAGGGACCGAGCGTAATGTATCCCAGTTTGCTGATGATACAAAGCTAGGTGGGAAAGTAAGCTGAGGCGGACACGAATGGGGAAAAATTCGTCCCCTTAGCGCCGTCCGTTAGTGCCAGTAGATGGCGCTAACTGCAGCATTGAGAGCTGTAACGACAGCTCCTGTCGAAACCAGCGCCGCATGCCAAATCCGGACCCCCATCGCGCTGCTGGTAACAGCGATCGCCGGAGACTTCAACGCCAGGGAGATCGTGACGTCAGTGAGCGTGCAATGCTCATTGAACACCCGATCTGCCAAATTGCTACTTAAAGCAGACTGCAGCTAATAAGAAACTACATTTGATTTTCTTTGCATTATAGTTTTTATTAAGGATTCTTTGCAAATAAAAATTTGAAATATTAATGTGAACTTTCAAAAGTGATCAGGCATATACATATTTATAATGGAAAAATGCCTTGTTAAGCAATTTACAATCTTATTTTGCAATTTGAGAATATATTTATAAACTAAAAACAGCATTACCTAAAAATAAATCTGTAGTCCACCAAAATCATAAGATGCTGAAAAGAAAATTGTCCAAAAGTGTGTATCAATTTTTACCTGATAGACATGGAGGCGTTATAAATTGTCTTCTATTGACAGACACATCACAGAACAGCAAGAAAAGTAATAATTGCATTACATTAAATTAAATCTTAACTGGATCACCTGAGGCTTGAAGATGACAGTGAACATGCAGAATGATTAAGGAGCATATCCCTGGAGTCTGTCTTTTATCAAATTCTAACCCAAAATGAAGGGAAAAAAGTAACACAAAATCCAGGAAAATGTTTGCAGCAAAGAAGACTGCAGCAGTAGAGAAAGGCCAGTTGGCCCTAAACATAAGTGATGAAACCTCATACTTAATATTTTTTAGAAGATTTACAATGTGAATTAAATAAATTAATAAAAATAAATTTAAAAAAATCTTTGACTTTCAGAATTTTATGGCTAGAATTTCTAAGATAGGAATTATTTTCTTCTTTGAGGAAAACATAAATTTATGGATCGCCTTGATAAACTTCAGCCAGACGAGAAGGACCATGAATTTGGAGCAGAATCTGGGCACAACCAAGTTATTTTGATTCTAACTTTATCTGGCTCAACCTACAGTATCTCTGGCTGGATGAGAAAAGTGTAGCTCAAAATAATACATAGAGGGGGTGAAATTTGATAGCGCTAAAAAATGGGCGCGGGTACCACAATGCGAGATATGCCCACGCCCATTCAGAAAGCGCAGGCAGCACATTAATTTGGTGCCGCCTAAGAATTAACATGATAGGACCTCACAGCCTAGCGCTGGCTGTGCACTCAGCAGGCAGCTGAAGTTCGCATCACTGGAGCGAGGCTAGCTTTACTTAAAGCTAGCCACCTCCTCTTCAAGGCAGTCTGCAACGCTTAAAGCTAAACTGCCTTCTGCACATGAAAAAAATTAAAAATCCCTCAGCACTAGCTAGTCTGCAGCTCTTAAATCTGAGCTGCCTTCTGCACATAAAAATTTTAAAATCCTTCAGCACTACGCAGTCTGCTGCTCTTAAAGCTGAGCTGCCTTCTGCACATAAAAAATGCTAAAAGTACTTCTGCACTAACACAAATGGCTCAACAGGCCAAGGAAAGGGCACCCAGGGTCACCTTTGTGCAGAAGGTCAACACTGGAAGAGAGGTCCTCTATCCACAGGGGGCCAGGGGGCCCTCCAGAAAGAAAGATGTGGGACCAGTTCACCGAGGTGGTCCAGCCAGCAGTGTCGCCCCCGCGATCTGGCTCCAGTGCCCAAAGAAGTTTCATGACCTCAGACAAGTGGTCAAGGTCAGTGAATGCATCTTAAAAAGCTGTCTCCTAACAACTACACCACTAGCCTCACACACTGCTCAATGCATGTCCAGCCACCCCATCACTCACCTACCAACAATCTCTAACAAACACAAGGTTCACTTCACATTCCTAGCTTCACCCCACCCCCCCCCTTGGAGGAGACGGTGCTGGCCATTCTTGCCAGGGGCATGGCTGAGCCCTTGGCCAGCGGTTGGGTGGAAAGAATACAAGATGCTGGTATCCTTATACGTTATCCTCCTTCTCACATCCCACTTACCCCTCATCCCACAAACTCTTCTGATTTACAAGCTGCACATGGTGGAAGCATGCACCTCTTGCTTTCCCCCTCCCCTCACCACAAACCTACTCTTGTGCTGTCCTCATTTCAGGCACCCAAGAAATCCAGCCTACCCAGCCAGTGGTTGACCAAGAAGAGGGAGAGGAGATTGAAGACGACAAAGAAACACCATCAATCGATTTCACACTCCCAGCCACGAGTTCCTTGAGGTTGTCCTGCAAGGCCACCTGCAGTGTCCCCCACTGAAAGCCACCAGCCTTCCACCAGCCATGCTGCAGCCACTGGGGTAGCACTGCGTAACATCACTAGGATAGGCAAAGGCACACACAAGGCAGTCACTAAGGGAATGCACAAGGGTGAATAGTTGATTTTTTGATTATTATTGGATGCATCTATGGATAAAATTGGATTGGAAAGTTTGCTTTGTGGTGGTTTTATTTCAGCATTGGTGGTCAGTAACAGAGGGAAGGTAAGGTGTGGGACGAATATTGAAAGGGGAATTGTGGTTGTGTTCAAGTGCCTATCCAATCTCCCCTTGAAAACATTGAGTGTCTCCGCTTCCACCACTTCCGTCAGCAGCAAATTCCAGGTTCTCACCACTCGCTGCGAAAAAAAGTTTTTCCTCACATCCCCCCTGTAGCTCTTGCCCAAAACCTTAAATCTGTGTCCCCTAGTCCTTATACCATCAACTAGTGGGAACAGCCTTTCCCTGTCTAGCCTAACAAAACCCTGTCATAATCTTGTACACCTCTATCAAATCTCCCCTCAACCTCCTTTGCTCCAATGAAAACAAATCCAGCTTCTCCAACCTGTCCTTGTAACTAAGATCCCCTATCCCCGGAACCACTCTGGTAAATCTCCTCTGCACCCTCTCAAGGGCCTTCACATCCTTCCTAAAGTGTGGTGACCAGAACTGGATGCAATACTCCAGTTGTGGCCTAACCAGCGCTTTATTAAGGTTCAGCATAACTTCTCTACTTTTGTATTCAATACCTCTATTTATGAAGCTCAAGATCCCATATGCTTTGCTAACCACTCTCTCAATATGTCCTGCCACCTTCAGGGACCTATGCACATTAATTCCCAGGTCCCTCTGTCACTGCACACTCTTTAAAACTGTGCCATTAAGTGTATATTGCCTCTCCCTGTTCCTTCTGCCAAAATGTATCACCTCACACTTCTCTGCATTAAATTCCATCTGCCACTTGTCTGCCCATTCTGCTAGCCTTTCTATGTCCTGTTGCAGTCGATTGGTATCATCCTCACTGTTTGCCACAACCCCAAATTTGGTGTTAACGGCAAATTTAGAAATTCTACTCTGTATTCCAATATCCAGGTCATTTATATATATCAAAAGATGCAGTGGCCCCAGCACAGACCCTTGGGGAACACCACTGTCTACCATCCTCCAGTCTCAAAAACAGCCATTTACCACAACTCACTGTTTTCTGTCCTAAAGCCAATTCCTTATCCAAGCTACCACTGACCCACCTATTGCATGAGCCTCAATTTTGTTAACCAGCCTTCTATGTGGTACTTTGTCAAACGCCTTCCTAAAATCCATGTAGACAACATCCATTGCATTCCCTTCATCAATCCTCCCTGTTACCTTATCAAAAAATTCAATTAGATTAGTCAAACACGATCTGCCTTTTACAAATCCGTGTTAGCTCTCCTGAATTAACTTAAACCTCTCCAAGTGCCCGTTAACTTTTTCCTTGATTATTGTTTCTAAAACTTTACCCACCACTGATGTTAAACTGACCGGCCTGTAGTTACTAGGATTGTCCTTACACCCTTTCTTGAACAATGGTGTCACATTTATCATTTTCCCATCCTCAGGCACCTCCCCCGCATCTAGGGAAGATTGGAAAATTATGGCAAGCCCTTCCACTATCTCCTCCGCCAATTCCCTTAGCAACCTGGGATGCAAGCCATCTGGACCAGGCGACTTATCCACTCTAAGCATACCCAGCCTTTCTAGTACATCCTGTCTATCAATTGTCACCCCTTCCATTGCTTCTACCTTTTCCACTTCTACCGATATTTTGTCAGCATCCACCTCCTTAGTAAACACCGATACAAAGTACTCATTGAGTATTCTAGTCTTGCCCAGCGCCTCTAAGCATATATCACCTTCTTTGTCCCTAATAGGCCCCACCCCGCCTCCTACTATCCGCTTACTGTTTACATGCTGGTGGAAGATTTTTGAGTTCCCTTTTATGTTAACCGTCATTCTACTCTCATATTCTCTCTTTGCCAATCTTATTTTCATCTTCACTTCCCCTCTCAACTAATTGTATTTGGTCTGGTTCTCCCTTGAAGAATTCACCTGACATGCATCATACACCCTCTTTTTTTGTTTCATCATCTTCTCTATCTCTCTCGTCATCCAAGGAGCCCTTGCTTCACCCTTCCCTCTTGTTGGAATGTACCTAGCCTGTACTTGGAACATCTCCTCCTTAAAGATCACCCATTGTTCCGTTACAGTTTTTCCTGTCAGTCTTTGGTTCCATTTTACCCTGGCTAGATCCTTTCGCATCCCATTGAAGTTAGCCCTATTCCAATTTAGAAGTTCCACTGTAGATTGTTCCTTGCTCCTCTCCATTGCTAATCTAAATCTTATGATACGATTATCACTCACACCCAAGTGTTCTCCCACAGACACTTGGTTGACCTGGCCCACCTCATTCCCCTGCACCAGATCCAGCAATGCCTCCTTCCTAGTTGGGTCAAGAACATACTGGTCAAGGAAATTCTCCTGAACACATTTCAGAAATACCTCCCCATGCTTTCCCTTTACTCTAGCATTATCCCAATTGATATTTGGGTAATTAAAGTCTCCCAATATCACCACTCTATAGCTTTTGCAGATCTCTGCGATATCCCTGCAGATTTGCTCCTCTACCTCCCTCTCACTATTTGGAGGCCTATAGAATACCTCCAATAGCATGATCATACCCTTTTTGCTCCTCAACTCTAACCAAATGGATTCTGTCCTTGTCCCCTCAATAACATTCTCCATTTCCAACACTACAATGTCTTCTTAATCAGCACTGCCACCCACCTCCCTTTTTTCCTTCCCTATCTTTTCTGAACACCTTGTACCCTTGAATATTAAGTGCCCAGTCCTCACCGTTTTTAAGCCACGTTTCCGTTATTGCCACAGCATCATATTGCCACATGGCTAATTGTGCTTGTAGCTCACCAACCTTATTCACCACACTTTGTGTGTTTACGTACATGCATTCTAAACCCATTTTTGAATTTTTCGTAGTCTTTCTTAGTTTGCTCCTATCTAATGTGGTACTACTTCCGCCTCTAGTACTACTTTCTTCTCTAGTATTATCCAACACACTCACTCTTTTATGCATCTTATTCCTCTTTTCTACTCCTATATGCTGGTGCCCACCCCCCTGCCAAGCTAGTTTAAACCCTCCCCAACAGCACTAGCAAACCTCCCCGCGAGTATATTGGTCCCGGCTCTGTTGAGGTGTAACCCGTCCGGTTTGTACAGGACCCACCTTCCCCAGAAATGGTCCCAATGCCTCAGGAATCTAAAGCACTCCCTCCTGCAACATCTCTCCAGCCACGCATTCATCCGTTCTACCTCCTATTCCTGTACTCACTAGCACGTGGCACCGGGAGTAATCCGGAGATTACTACCTTAGAGGTCCTGCTTTTTAATCTCTCTCCTAGCTCCCGAAACGCTGCCTGCAGGACATCATCCCTCTTTCTGCCTATGTCGTTGGTACCGATGTGGACCACGACCTCTGGCTGTTCACCCTCTCCCCCCAGAATGCCCTGCAGCCGCTCAGTGACATCCTTGACCCTGGCACCAGGGAGGCAACATACCATCCTGGAGTCACGTCTGCGGCCGCAGAAATGCCTGTCTGCTCCCCTAACTATCAAATCCCCTTCCACTATTGCTCTTCCATTCTTCTTCCTCCCTCCCTGTGCAGCTGAGCTTGGCTTGTGCCGTGGACTTGGCTCTGGTTGCAGTCCCCAGAGGAACCATCGCCCCCCACCAGTACTCAGAACAGAATACTGGTTGGAGAGCGCAATGCACTCCGGGGACTCCTGCACTACCTGCCTGGTCCTCCTCTTCTGTCTGGCGGTCACCCATTCCCTCTTTGCCTGCACAGTCTTAAGCTGCGGGGTGGCCACATCTAGAAACGTGCTATCCACGATGTTCTCAGCCTCGTGGATGCACCGCAGTGACTCCAGCTGCCGCTCAAGCTCCGAAACCCGGAGCTCGAGTTCCTACACATGTGGTCGTCCAGGCTACGCGAAGCGTCCAGAACTTCCCACATGGCACAAGATGTGCAAATCACGGGGCTGAGCTGCCATGCCATGCCTTTAGTTATTAGATTAATTAACTAAAGTTTTTAGTATACCCCTCTGCCCTCAGTTAAAGACTAAAAGACAACTGACCAAAAAAAAAACAGTGATACTCACCGGCCCCAAATCTGAATAGCAAAGAAAAACTATGTGACCTTTACCAACCAATCAGTTACCAGCTATCCTGTGACATCACTCCTTGTGTTTTTTTTCCCCCCTCGCTGCTGGCGCTGTCGGTGAGTCTGGGCCTCGCTCTCTCTCTCCCGCTCCTTATAATCCTCGCTGTCCTCACTCAGGCTCCACCCAGGGCCGCTCTCGCTGCTGCCACTGCTGGTGAGTCTGGGCCTCGCTCTCTCTCCCGCTCCTTATACTCCCCGCTGTCGCTCAGGCTCCACCCAGCGCCGCTCTCGCTGCTGCCACTGCCGGTGAGTCTGGGCCTCGCTCTCTCTCTCCCCCGCTCCTTATACACCTCGCTGTCCTCGCTCAGGCTCCACCCAGGGCCGCTCTCGCTGCTGCCACTGCCGGTGAGTCACATGTTCTTGTGGAGGGAGTCAGAGCACGCAAGGAGGTCCTCTTCCCTGCTGATGGGCGGAAGAGACCACCCCAGGAGACAAAAAGAGCCTGGCTCCAAATTGCAGAGGAGGTGAACAGTGGGGATGTGGTGAGGCGGATCTGGGTGCAGTGCCGAAGCGCTTCAATGATCTCATGAGATCAGGAAAGGTGAGTGCAAAGCCACATTCACCTTCATCCTGCTGTGCCTGTCACCACATCCCCATCACTCTGCCTTCCCAAGCCTGCTCCTGCACATCATTACTCAACATACCTTGCACGTCCACCCATCCCTCTCTCTCTATCTATATACTCACAGCCCCCTCTGACTAACCACCCCTCATACTCACCCTCATCCTAATGCAATCATATCAAGTAACACCACACAAGGAGGCCATTTTGCATTGGCACCCCACTTCCTCATAGTCACTCTCTACAGATGTAACCCACACATTCCTTACACTCATTCCATCACTCTCACTCAAACTTCTCTTCTTTCCCTCCTTGCAGGAGAAACAAGCGCACAATAACAGGGAAAGGGAGAGAACTGGAGGTTGCCCTCCATCCTTCGCCACTTTGACTGCAGCAGAGGAGGTCGCCCTGGAGGTCTCAAGAGTTGCGGAGCTGCTGGAGGTGGGAGACAGAGAGAGGGGGACCTCTCAGCAACCTGATGACAGAATTACATCTCATACAGCCACGTGGCATACAGCAGTGTGGGGACTGATGTCAGCAGCCAGTGCACGGTCATCATGTGCATAATGGTATCGTTACCCATTCTTAGTATAACACTTCTCAATCATCTCTTTACTTTCCCAAAGGTCCATCAAGAGCCCCCACCACTGTCCAGCCGGAGGAGGAAGACGACTGCTCAGAGGAGCCTCCAGCCTCTGAGGGTGCACCGTTACCAGACCTAAGCGCACCCAGCACCAGTGTAGATATGCACACCTTGGTGGGTCCTACGCGAGATAGAGTAGTGCTGTCACCTGGTATCTCCCAAGTCACAAGTGAGCAAGAGCAGATGGTGGCAACTCCTCGCTGGAGGGCGCAGGATGCTCCCAGCTCTGCTGAGCTGCATGCAGACATTGAACCTTGGGGGCCATCGAGAAAAAGGGTGATCCTGGAGTTGCATGAAGAAGTGCAGAAGGCTCTGACAGGTTTTGCGACCATGATGTCTTCAAATGTGCAACGAATGGAGGAGTCCATCTCCAACATGAGCATCACCATGTTGCAGGCGATGGCGACGATGTGCTATTCCATGGAAGGGATGGCCAACTGCATGGAGCAGCAAATGTGCCACTCACATGAGCACATGCTAGCTGTGGATAACAGATGGCAGGCACTCATAGACCTCCTCTCAAGGAGGGACGTAAACATAGACTTGGGCCTTCATCACCCCACTGCTGTGCAGCAAGGTGCTCTCCAGCTCCTTGCTAGCAGGGAAGTGCAGGTGGCCCATGAGAGGGATGATGGTTAGAGGGGACATGGAAATGATGGGACATGGAAATGGGGGCTCCTCTCAAAGTGCGCACACTTCTCCCCCATCGCCCACCCCCCCCTCCCCCTCAGTCAGAGCCCCAGATGCCTCCTCGGATCGCGATGGCTGAGTCTGCCCCTGCACAGTCGCAGGAGCAGCAGACTTTAGCGAGGCCATCAGTGGCTCCAAAACCCAGAGAACGTCCGCCAAAAGTGTCTACGCAGTCGCAGCGGTGAAGTGAACAGGCTGTCTCTAGCTCTGCTGAAGCCACAGGGGTTGCACCTTGTGGAAACACGCGTAGATGAAAGATGACACAGAAGTAGATGCACAAGCGTAAGCACATGGGTGTTTAAAGAAGTGTTATTGTTAAGGTTCCGTTAATGTTATGACACATATAAAACTATTTATTTTCACCACTTTCTGGTCATGCCCATTTTTGTATGGTACTTTGGAAGTGGCTTAGTGAGTTGGAGTGAAAGGTGAGACATAACGTTACTTCCAGCAATGGTGGTCAGTGTGAAAGGAATGGCTTGGTCATTGTAGGGATGCTTTGTGGTGTTGTTGGGCAGGGGGGGTGGTACCTGGCACAGCATATGGCAGCCATATGGGTGTAATGCAGGAAGTTAAGTAAATCTGGCCATGATGAGGCCATCCCTGGCCTCCCAGGCAGCAATATGCTGCGGTGCTGCTGGCATCTGGACCTCAGGTTCCTCCTGCTCCTCCTCCTCATCTTACAGCTGATGCTCCTCCTCCTCCTCCTCTGAAGAGGCTGTGCACTCAGTGCCTTGCTCCTCATGCAGCGCTAATGCTTGTTGCTGCGCTATGTTGTGCAGTGCGCAGAAGACGACAATGATTCTGGAGACCCTAGCTGGTGCGTACTGAAGGGCTCCTCCAGATCTGTCAAGGCATCTGAAGTGCATCTTCGGCATGCCTATTGTTTGCTCTATGACACAGCTGGTGGACATGCGGCTTTCATTATTGCGCTCCTGGGCCTCAGTTCTTGGCCTCCTCAATGGTGTCATAAGCCACGTCTTCAGTGGATACCCCTTGTCTCCAAGTAGCCAGCTGGTAAGTCTGTTTGGCGGTGCGAAGAGCTGAAGGAGGATGGACAGGCGCAGGACGAAAGAGTCATGACAGCTGCCTGGGAATTTCACGCACACATGCATGATGATCTTCCTATGGTTGGAGATGAGCTGCATATTGAGGGAGTGGAAGCCCTTGCGGTTGACAAACACTCCTGAGTGATGTGTGGGTGCCCTGATGGCCACATGTGTGCAGCTGATGATGCCCTTCACACATGGGAAGCTAGCCAGAGCGGCAAAGCCGAGCACCCGTTCAGTAACACTGGCTTCATCAGTGGCAAAGTTGACATAATTGGCTGACTTGTCAAACAGGGCATCAGTGACCTGTGTGATGCATCTGTACGCGGCTGACTGAGAGATGCCGCAAATGTCTGCTGCAGATCCCTGGAAGGAGCCTGAGGTGAAGAAGTTGAGGGCGCTGGTGACTTTGACAGCCAGTGGTAAGGTGTGTCCACCAGGTCCTCTGGCCTGCAGGTCTTGCTCCAGCAAGCTGCAAATGTTTGCGATGACCTGGCACAATAGCCTGAGCCTCCTTTGGTACTGCTGCTCAGTCATGTTGAGGAAGCTCATCCTCTGCCTGTATACCCTGTGTTGGGGGTATCGCCTCTGACAGGGTGTCGCCCTGCGCTGATGCCCTCTGTCCTGTGCAGCATCAGGTCGTTGAGGAGAAGGCTGCTGTTATTGTTGCTGCTGCTGCTGGTGGTGGGGCTCCTTCTGGTCCGATTCTGAGCACCAAGGTGAGACAGTATAAGCGGCAGCCATGCTGATGTAATAGATGGCAGGCCAAGTAGAGATCAGAGGACCAATCTGTCAATGTTGTGATAGTTAGTAGGAATGAGGTGAGAGTGGCTTCCGATGCTGCCGAAAAGACTTGCAAACTCTAGACACCTAAATCTGTGCTGAAAATGGAGTCAGCAAGTAATGAAATTCAAAAGATCTGGTTAAAAACATTGTTACGGTTTTAATGAGCTTAATTAGGTCGCCCGCCTCTGCCAGTCGGGTCTGTGCTGAGCTGGTAAACGCGTCCGAGTTAAAGGCGCAAGGAGGCGGGATGACGGCAGGTTCCTGATGTGCTCCTTTTTTTGTGACTTTTTCTACAGACCCGCCTCCAAACTCGTACGCATGGCAGTGGGAAATTTCCGGCCCTCCTCTTTTGCTTCCTCCTCCCTCTGCAAGCAGCTTGTCCCCTTTGTTGCCTCTGCTGCATCTCCATGTGATGATGCAGCCCAAGGAGGATTGCAACTAGAGCTCCCAGGATTGGGAGCAAGTGGTCTTCTCAGAGGCCTTTCTTTAACAGTCAAAGCCTTGCAAACGTCCAGCAGCACTCCTTGCACACTTTAACAACTTTTTTAATGTATTGCACCAAGCCACTACTCCAATAAAATGTAAAAAAATCAGTCCAAAAGTAAAAATCTAAACTTACCTGAAAGTTGTGCGTCTCTGTTGTACTGCTGCATGCACGTTCTTCCGTGCTTGGTTTGGCGAAGGCGGTATTAAGAGCAGCGACGCCGAAAATCACAGATTGTGCGTCAATTCAGGCACTGCATGCCGACTAACGTCACGATCTGCATTATTTAAATGTGGGCAGCGAGCGCAGGCAACGGCAGTGCCGGAAGTGGGCGGAAGCAAAGCGGCCGCCATTTTTTCTGCCAAACTAGTCTTAACGGCCTAGCGCTAAAGGTCCCAATTTCGCAGCCAAAGTTTCTCTAACTTCAGACATTTGATGGGAATGTGGAGGGCCAGTGAAGTTTCTATTAAACATTATGGAACACTGTCTAATAATTATACCTTTTGGATGAAAGTATAAGACAGTGCTTTGTAGGTAAATAGGAAGCAGATCCCTTGAGACTTATGGGGCTGTTGATAAGCAGGAAAGCACCAAAAAGGGTGCTATTTTCTGTAATGGCTGGAAAATTATGGTCAGCACACCCACAATTCCGTGAAATATGCAGATGGTGGTTGATATACCTTGCTGGCAGAGTAATGTCCAACATTATACGGGATGGATTTTTTGGTCAGTTCCGCACTATAATTGACTCACCAGATTAAGAGCACTTACGCTGGATCTCTACCCACAATCCGTTTGATACACATGTCCAGTTAAATATACAATTTGTGTAGAAAGCTCATTCCCAAAAATAGGTGGGAGCTTTATTTCAGTTTGTTGGTGTAAAAAAAGTAAAGTAATTTGGATGCTGATGGTATTTTCTGACCTTTCTGCTGGAACCATATAAATCTACCCATATAAATTGGGTGGCCAGAGTCGTTAGCTGGTGCCTTTAGAACCACTGATGTTTACAGCACAGAAGGAGGTAATGGGCCAGAAATTCGGCTTTCCGGCTTCCTGCGGGTGCAAGCATCGCGCGCGTACTTGCCTACCATAGTTTCCCACTGTACAAGAAAAGGACTTGCACCCAATAAGGGCAACAATTCAGCAAAGTATTGGGGCAGATTTTGCGGTGGGTATGACGGCGTACTCTAAGCACAGGGGCATATTAGGCACAGAGAGGACAGAAAAACCAGGGCAGTAACCCTGTGCCCATTTTGCACTAGCCCCAGGTTTTCCGCGGGGCTTGTGTTGGGGACAATAAGATGTTTGTGCTGCTCAAACGAATACTGTTAAATTTATATATATGGTATTAAATTACTTCAAACCTTGTATTCTTCTTCTGCTAGCTGCCTATTTTCCAGAAGCAATTCTTTAGCCTTAGCAGAAATTGGATCTCTACCAGGGTGTACCTGCCTAAAAGATGAAAAAAAACATGTTTAGTGTGATCTCCAAACAAACTATAAAAGAGAATACTTACCTGGAGATCTCAGTGAATTGATACATTACTAGTTAAAATGAATACTTCTAAGTTAATTTATCTAGCAGATAGTATCTTTGTGTCAATACATTGAAATTAAAAAATATCAAAATTACACATGGAGAGCATTTCACATTCCAACAAATAACGATGCAAATACGCACTATTGCTATTTTATCTTTGCTTACCATCGTAATTGGTTAGCCCGCTCCGACATAACACCTTTTCTGACTTTTTTTTTAAACACTGCTTCCTTTGCCTGTCTGCTTTTTGATGCTCCTTGTACATTAGTCAATGCTTAAAAAAAAATAAAGGGTTAGGTGGTAATCTCTGGAAAAACTTCAGAAGCGCTCATAAATGTCAGGCTTAACCGCTGTTAATGCTTGAGACTGGGCATTAGTGCATGTGTAAGAGTACTTATTAGCATTATTCACCAGGGAGTCAATCAAGAAGGTGCACCAACACCTTGTAGAAGCTTCATTACAGCACTAAAAACACAGCTAGGTATTGATAAAGTTTGTCTAAAGTTTTAAGTGATGAAAACTATTTGGTAAATACTTGTTAAAATTATAATTATTTTTTACAAAAACACACAAATATTCTTTCACAACCAGTGCTAACAGCAAAATAATACAAGCTCAGGTATTCTGGCTGTGAGTTTGCCTGACCCAAAGTTGGGTGATATGGGAAGAGCAACCGCCTGACCTTTTAATCTTTAAAAAAAAGTGTGTGTGTGAGAGAGAAAAAAAAGAGACGACTGATTGCACAACTGTTGCAGCTGTTGTTTTGTTGACACCAGTGAGAGATAAAGGGAGAGCGAGCACACGCAGTGAAAGAGCGAGAGCGAGAATGAGAGATGTAGAGAGGCAGACAGAGGGGTAAATTTTAACTATCAGGCGGCCAGCCAATGGCTGCCCGATCTTGCTGGCGGGAGACCCGGTCCATTTTGAGGGCTGGGCCTCATTACTATGCTCCTGGCAAACTGCGAGCATAAAATGAGCACCCTGCTGCAGCTTGCTGGCTCTGGGCCAGTCCAATATTGGGTGGCTTGAAGGCCGACCCGGCTGGCAGGAAGGTAGGTCCAGGGATGGAGATGGGAACAGCAGCAGCTTACATTGTTCTTGTGATGCGAGTATGAGCATTCATGCTCCTCCTGCCTCTTCTGCTATACTGTGGTGTATTGCAATTAGGACCTTGTGTACATCATCAGACCCCTATTTGCATATTAAAGGGGCTGACCACCTGAAAAAGACTCTCTGACTGCCCAGCAGAAAGCCCCTTTGAAGATGGCGGCCACCAAAGTGCCAGTGTAAACGAGGAGGTAAGCCATTGTCAGTCCGCTACTGCCCTTTTTACGCTGGGCAGCCCAAGTTAAAATCTATCCAAAACTGTCTTTCTTCATCCTAATTTGATTTTTTTGAAGAAAACTAGTAAGTTGAATTTTCAAAGCAAATTTTCAGAGAAACAGATAGGAAGTAAGGTTACAAGGGAAAGGGGAGGGAAGGAAGGAAACAGGGCAAGAGGGCCTCTGGCCACATGCCTTTGAGGTGAGTGAATTAAAGTGGGGGGGAGGTGATGGAAGGTTAAAGTTGAGGTGAGTTGAGAGTGGAGCGAAGGGAAGGGGAGGATACAGGAGTTGAGCAGGTAGTATGTAATGTGTACAAGTTGGAGATAGATATCTAACATTTAGCAATATTGGGGAGGGGAATGGAGTTTAGTTGCACTTTAGTGCAATCTTGCAGTTTGGTAGCACTAGGTATAGGTCTAAGCATCTAGCGGAGCTAAAATCGAGGTCCTGAAGTTTGAGAGTAATACAGTCTGGAGTCTGGCAAAATGGGGGATGCTGATCTGGCACCATGGTGGAGGGGGAAACTGGTTTGACAGAACTATGGTAGGTAATCGTGAGGTTTGGCACAACTCTATCTCAGCCTCAGCCTCCTAAAGCACTGTTCTTTATTCATTCCTCGTTAGCTATGCCCGCGTTAACTATGACCTAATGTGTGTGTGTATTAGCAGGACCTCACAGAATGCATTGTATGCCACCTTACATCATGGAAAATCTTTCCTGCTTTAGCTGGTCCTCCTCATCAAATTAAAGTGCTAGTGCAGCACTGAATTCAATATCCATTCTGGACACAATAATTGAGTTGAAGCTCAGTCATTTCCAGGCTTTTTCTTGACTTTTATACTAACTTGACATTTATTGTTATCTGGAATGTCTTTGTTTACCATATCTGCTAATAGCACAAGAGTGGAGCAGTACAGTTTTACTGATTTTTCCAAATAAAATGACATACCCTGAAAAGAATAATTTTGCATTATTTAAACAGCTTCCTCAAGCCTACAGCAGATTCAAATCGACCTATGTCAGTTTCCAGATGAGTAGCCCACATCTGAAAGGAACAAGTAAAACCCAGCAAAACAACAACAAAAGCACCAGGAATCAGCAAATGGGACTAAATCCATATTTAACATTACAGCGTACTAGGAAAATACCAAAAGCTCCGAAGTTGGGTTGTAGAAATTAGGAAATGTATTATGCTGCTGAAGAAGAGCAACATTTAACCTGACATGTTCCTTTCAGACCATAAAGCCTCATTCCTAGAAATAAACACATGTCTGATTTCAACTTGAATTTAATTGTTGTTGATAAAGGATGTTTTCAGTTTGCAAGTACATTTTTGGCTCCAAATCAGAAGAAAGCAGCATGGAACAACTGGCATTTTGGAAAAAGCTAGTACATTTCTGGTTCCAGCACAAAATTACAGCCTTTTATACTGTTTTAAAAAAATATTTTGGCAATTTAAAGTGTGACGTTTGAGGTGTGATGGTGCTCTCAAAACTCAAAAATAGGGTATGCCTCACCAACTTCCCCAATACATCATTTGGTAATTAACTATCAGCCTCTTCAGTGTGTCTAATCGAGAGTTGTTACCCATTGTCTGAACCTGAGCAGTTACATTTAACTCCAGAAAGCATCTTTTAGTCGCAGGTGTCCAAGTCTGCCTTTTTTTGTTAGAAGTAAGGCAGATGCAGCATAGTTATGAGCAGTGCCATGGAGTGTCAGAATGAGTTTGTGGCCAAAGGCTAATAATGTACTGAATTTCACAATCTTAGCCATGTCTTCTGTTCTTACATTTACAATTATTTTTACCAACTTTACCAACAACAGTCCCATGATTTTTGTGTAACTTTCCTGTAACAGGTTACTAGCTTAAATCATTACACATAATGATTATGGACTAATTATTAAGAACAGCAATAACAACTTGCATTTATATAACACCTTTAACATATAAAAAGTCCCAAAGTGTTTCTCAGAGGTGTCATTAAAAATTGGACACCAAGCAAAAGGAGAGATTAGGAGAGGTGATCAACAGCTTGGTCAAAGAGATGGGTTTAAAGGAGGAGACAGAGGTGCAGCAGCAGAGGGTTTTAGGGAGGGAATTGCAAAGCATGCGGCCTAAGCAACTGAAAGCACAGCTGCCAATGGTGCAGTGAATGGGGGGGGGGGGGGGGCGTTGGCGGTGTACTAGAGACAGATTCAGAGGAATGGAGAGTTAGGGGGTGGTTGTAGGGCTGGAGGAGGCCGTGAAGGTATTTAAACATGAGGATGAGAAGTTTAAATTTGAGCCAGTGTAGGTCAGCGAGAAAAGTGATGATAGGTGAGCAGGAATCAGTGCAGGATAGCATATGGGCAGCAGAGTTTTGGATGAGCTGCAGTTTACGGGGATATTATTAAGAACACATAATCTACTAAATGAGCCTGATTGGAAGACTCCTGGAACATTAAGGCAGTCCTGTCACTTTAAATCCACAGCAGCTCCTTATTCCTATTCAGTAGGTAGAGGATTGAGGTACACTACTCACAACAAAATAATTACTTTTATTTGTACTTAAAGAGGTAAATGCCACATATCATAACAATGTTTCTGACTGAATTACCCTCTCGCAGATCTTTAATTCGTAGTTTGCCGGGTTGCTGATTTAACACAACGGCTACAGTATGTGGATTGGATAAATTAACTGGAATCTTCATGTCCTGGTAAGAAAGAAGGAAAGAACTTGCATTTATATCATTTTCACAATCTCAGGATATTCCAAAGCACTTCATAGCCAATTATGTAATTTTAAAATGTAGTCATTGTTGTCGTGTAGGGAGACGCAGCAACCAATTTGCACACACGTGATCCCAGCAACACTAATGAGACAAATGACAGATTAACCTGATTTTGCTGGTCGTGGGATAAATGTTGGCCAGGACAGCAAGAGAATTCCCATGCTCTTCAAATAGCGTCATGGGATCTCTTACATTCACCTGAGAGGGCAGATGGGGCCTTGATTTAACATCTCATCCAAAAAATGACATATTTAACAGTGTCGCATTCCTTCAGTACTGCACTGAAGTGTCAACCTAGATTATGTGCTTAAGTCTCTGAAGTCGGATTTGAACCCATCACTTTCTGAGTCAGTTGCAAGAGTGCCACCCTGGCTGACACTCTGGTACTCAATCTCCTGTACAATAAAAGGAAAGAATATGATTTCAGAGGCATTTTACTGAACATTCATAAATGTAAATCACTTTTAGTCACATTGGTCTCTTGCTATATCTGATAGGTTTAAACTGAGTTGCAGCCAGTATCAGTGAAATGCAGATGAACACGAAACAAATAAAAAAGCAGTCATGAGTAAGCACGCCACAAAGGTTTTTGTGCAGAGGTCAAGCAATTTTAATGCAACTTTTAGTTTTATAAAACACTTTAATTAACATTTTCTTCATTAGAACTCCTGTGTATTGACAGTTTTTGATAGAATATGTTACCTATATTTTAATATGTTGCAAAATTACAGAAAATAAAAGACTTGCTCCCTCTTCATCATCCCAGTTTATAGAACAGCATGCACAAATTCTCTGAATTCCAAAATGAACAGCAAGGATCACGATAGGAATTAAATACAAGTTTCAGAAATGATACAAGATTGCGATCTTATTTTGTGAAGAATGTGATCTGTTCTCTACTCCTCAATATATCACATTAATCAATGTTGCTGGACCACTGAGTTATGAAGCAAGACTAAGTTAAATCTATTCTTATAAAAAGGAAAAATGGCATAGGTAGGGGAAGTATAATACTTTTAAAATAAATAATAAAGGGACTAGATACAGTGGATAGAGTGAAGTTGGTTTGTGTAAAATCAGACTAGGAGAACCAGGGAATATGCCTTCACCCTTGCAGTTACTGAATTACAGAATAATCTCTTACCTAGTGCAGTAAATACTGACTCTATCAAAATATTTAAAACAGAATTGGATTCCTTGGGCTGAATTTTGCCGGCGCTCAGAGAGCGGGTTTGGAGGCGGGTCCGCTGTCAAAATTGAAATGATTGACAGTGGGTTGGGAACCCGCTGCGAACCCGCCTCCATGTAAGTTTCCAAAGTGTCGGATCTGCGATTTCAGAACGGACTGACACCAAACGGCGGGGGAGGCATTTGAGATACTTAACTGCTTCTTAAGTGCTTGTTTACTGCTATTTTGCCAGCCTTTTTCTATTTTACCACATTTTCTACGGGGTTCACGTCGTTTGGAGATCATGTCAGATAAGTAGGTCGGGTTCTCTATGTCTCCCCATCACTGTGAATAGGTGACAGCTGCAAAAGTGGTATGAAAGCTACCATTTCACAGCTAGTCACTTTCCAATGTCAGAAGCTTGAGCCTTCAGGACTTAAAAGACACTTTTGAGCTGTATTCAGTTTGGAAGTGTTTGGAGTAAACTCTCTATCCACTGTCACCTCCTTGGAGCAAGCTCTCTCACCATTGACAGATCGCTTCTGTCATCTCAACTTCAGCTGCCATCTATTCCAGCAACATCGGCGCCCTTGAAAAATTTTCACCTTAGTCCTCTGAATCCCCCCACGATCAGCCCCAACACCAACATCACCAGGCACACCAACAACAATACCAACTTTCTCCGCAATCACCTGATGCTGCACAGGACATAGGGCATCAGCATCCGACAACATTGCTGCCCAGGAGGCCAGCGATGGCCTCACCATGGCCAGATTTACTTCACTTGACGCTGTACACCATGGCCACATGATGCGCCAGGTTAACACCACCCCCAACCATCACCATAAAGCATTCCTACAATGACCAAGCCATTCCTTTCCTTTGTTTACTGCTATCACCATTGCAGGGGATACTGTTATGTCTCACCATTCACTGAATCTCACTAAGACATTTCCAAAGATGAGCAGAGATCTGTACAATAAGGCAAAGTGTTGAAAATAAAGATTTCAATGTTTGACAACACATTAACAGAAAATTACATGAACATTGCATAAAACACCCACGTGCCTACCCTTGTGTGTTGTTAGTTGGTATGATTGCATTAGGATGAGGGTGAGTGTGAGGGGTGGCTAGTGAGATGGGGAAGTGATAATGTAGATAGAGAGGGATGGGTGGAAGTGCAAGGTAAGTTAGTGTGAGTAAGGATGTGCAGGACTAGGGTAGGGAAGGCAGAGTTATGGGGATGTTATGAGTGACACAGCAGGATGAGGTTGAGCGTGGCTTGGCAGTAACGTTTTGTGATCTACTGAGATCACTGAAAGGTTTACGCCACTGCAGCCAGGTACTCCTGACGACATTCCTGCTTTTGCCCTCCTCTGCAATGTGCAACCAGGCTGCGTTGGTGTCCTGGGGAGGTCTCTTCCGCCCTTGGAAGGGAGGAGAACCTCCCTGCGTGCTGTGACTCCCTCCATAAGCATATGGAGGGAGTCATGCGAGAGCCTGGGTGCAGCCGTGCACCTTTGTGCAGTGTTTGTCAGTGTTTTCAGCACAACTGTCAAAATGAATGCGACCATGGTCCCTTTAAGGAAACCGGCTGATGATGCGTCAACAAATGACGTCATCAGGCCCGCTTCCTTTTAATTGGCCGGGAACCCCGCAGGGCGGGCTTAACCAGCCCTAGTAATGGAAAATCCTTTTTACAGAGTGGCTGCAGCCGGGAACGGGACCGGAACCCACCAACCACCACGCCCGCCACTATCCCGCCTCCGCTGGCGAAATCGCAGCCCTTGATTCAGCAAAAAACAAAAGAATATGGTTTGGGGACATGAAAACAATGTTAAAAATGTGAGATTTGATCCTGAAAAAGGATCTAATTGATGGAAAGCTGGATGGGCTGAACAGATTTTTATTCTTGCAATTTTCTTTCAGTAGGACAGTTAGTGTTTTACTGGGGCTGGGATTAAATGCAAGACAGTAGGATAGATGATGTAATGAAGAGAGAAAGTATGGGAACTATAATTTCTTCACATATTGGAACAAATTCTATATTGAATAGGAAGGCGGTCATCTTAAAGGAAAATTATTGGAGAATGCTCAGAAAATTTACGATCAAGGGCACTAGGTTAGAGATCTGTTGACAGTTATCAGTGGTACATCAGATAAGAACAGTATGGTCACTGTTTTTAGTGATTGGCTGGAGGCATGGAGTAAAAATGAAAGCTTAATGTTGGTCGATAATTGTGGGAGATATTCTGGGAAAGCAAAACTTTACAGGAAGTGTGAGTTCACTTGAATGGGTTGGGGGCTAAAAGACAAGCGAGAATCTAACCACCACCCCTTGACATTCAATGGCATTACCATCACTGAATCCCCCACCAACAACATCCTGGGGGGTCACCATTGACCAGAAACTTAACTGGACCAGCCACATAAATACTGTGGCTACAAGAGCAGGTCAGAGGCTGGATATTCTGCAGCGAGTGTCTCACCTCCTGACTCCCCAAAGCCTTTCCACCATCTACAAGGCACAAGTCAGGAGTGTGATGAAATACACTCCACTTGCCTGGATGAGTGCAGCTCCAACAACACTCAAGAAGCTCAACACCATCCAGGACAAAGCAGCCCACTTGATTGGCACCCCATCCACCACCTTAAACATCCGCTCCCTCCACCACCGGCGTACCGTGGCTGCAGTTGCTACATAGCTGTAGCAACTCACCAAGGCTTCTTTGGCAGCACCTCCCAAACCCGTGACCGCTATCACCTAAAAGGACAAGGGCAGCAGGCGCATGGGAACACCATCACCTGCAAGTTCCCCTCCAAGTCACACATCATCCTGACTTGGAAGTATATCGCCGTTCCTTCATTGTCGCTGGGTCAAAATCCTGGAACTCCCTCCCTAACAGCACTGTGGGAGTACCTTCACCACACGGACTGCAGCGGTTCAAGAAGGTGGTTCACCACCACCTTCTCAAGGGCAATTGGGGATGGGCAATAAATGCTGGCCTTGCCAGCAATGCCCAACATCCCAGGAACAAATTTTTAAAAACTATCTCCGAATGTGCAGTGTGCCCTCGGTTGGTACCAGGGATATGGTAGCTCAAAATGAACATAGTTCCACTAGTTACTAAACAAGGTTGGATAGCGGATAGTAATAGTTTTTTTACTCATGCTAGAAATGTTACAAATAAAATGCTGTAGAGCAGGATCACGCAGTGTCCACCAGTTTCATGTGATTCGCAACTGGTGGGCACTGCTGGACATATTTTGTATAATCTTCTAAAGTTGCACGCATTTTTAGTTTGTTGTGAACCAATTGTTTTAGTGGTGCCTCCTTGTAAAAGGGGGCACTTGTCAGAAATTGACGATTATTTTGTGGCAAATGCCACTTACTGGTTCAAACAAAATAGAACATAAAGAAAAATAAAATGCTGGAATTACAGACGCATGCTTTCAGAGAATCTAAATAGAATTGGTATCTCCAAAAGGTGGACAGATTGGAAGTTCAGGTGAAGGTATAAGATATTTATAAATAAAGTTTTAGCCAGAAAGTAGGAATTAGGAAGCCAGAAAGTAGGAAGTATAGCTTTACATATAAAAGATGATAAAACTGTAACTGAGAGGGAGAACATTGGTCAGCAGCAAGGAGTGGTTGAAATGATTTGGGTGCAGGGATACCTAGGATTGGTCTCAGTTTGTTGCTTGGCATGTGTATAGGCCTCTGGGGCAACAGGTAAAAGAGAACAGGGAATATTGTAAACAAATTAAAGAATAGCAGAACATTGTAGTGTTGTTATCATAGGGGATTTTAACAATCCTTACATTGAACAGTCCGATACAGGGCAGCCGAATGTGGAGGAAGGTAAAATGGAATTATTAGTTGATGCTTTTAATGACTGTTTCCTTACTCAGTATGTTTGGGAGAGTACTTCGGTTATTAGATTTAATACTTAGTAGTGATCTGGAGATAATAACTCATCTCTATTTGAAGAAGTACCTGGGCAACAGTGATCATCACATTGTTAGATTTCAGTTGCAGAGGTGATGTAATACCACTGATAATTTGTTGTTCGGGCCTAATTTCAGGAGGGCTAAATTTTCAATTCTTAAGAACAATTAGGGAAAGGTACATCAAGCCTTGGTTATCCATATGAATATCATCACCTGAGAAGTGCCCTTAATCTTGACTCCCCACTTCTCAGGTGATGATATTCATACTGGATAACCAAGGCTTTTAAATTAACTTAACTTTGAAAGTATATTGATGTTATCAAGTGCAGTGCCAAAGAATAGATCAAAAATAAGTCTATATTTGCAATGAACTCTGTAAAAATTTAAAATTGTTACCACTGTGCCATACAAATTGACAATATATTTTGTATCAATTTACCTTCAATTTTCCAAAGCTGTGATCCAATAAAATTTTCTGCTGTCGCTTTTTTCTTGAAATGTGCACTGGTGAGAGACTTTGAGGATCCAGCAACTTCTTTTTGAAGGTATCTTTAGTTCCTTCATCTTCATCTTGGGGCCTGATATAAATATAAAGAAATCTGTGCTTCAAATATTTATAGTATTATAATTTGAAACTGGGGACCAAGGTGAACATATAAGATAGAACAATACCCTTATTTGCAGCATATTGGTACTTACTGTACTAAGAAGTGGGTTTGCGTCCAGACTTGATCACACTTTGAGTTTCTGATCTTTGTGATATGGGGACACATTGGGGTGATTTTAAACATATGCCCAAAAAAGGGTGAAAAGTCGGCAATGTGTCCACTGCACTGCCTGAACTTTTCAAGCTACCTAGCGGCTGCCAATGGGCTATAACATTTTTATCATTTCTGCTCTTCCTGGATCCACAAAAATTTCCCCAAAACATGTTCCAGGCCTTTTTTGGAGTGGACCAACGCCTGTTCCAGGCCCCTTTAAGAAATTAGTTTGCGACTGATTACACTGCATGCTGCGATTAGTTTACTCAGGCACTCAGCAGCCGAACCAGTGCTCTTAAAGAAAGAAAGACTTGCATTTATATAGCGCCTTTCATGACCACCGGACGTCTCAAAGCGCTTTACAGCCAATTAAGTACTTTTTTGGAGTGTAGTCACTGTTGTAATGTGGGAAACGCAGCAGCCAATTTGCGCATAGCAAGCTCCCACAAACAGCAATGTGATAATGACCAGATAATCTGATTTTTTGTTCTGTTGATCGAGGGATAAATATTGGCCAGGACACCGGGGATGACTCCCCTGCTCTTCTTCAAAATAGTGCCATGGGATATTGTACATCCACCTGAGAGCAGATGGGGCCTCGGTTTAATGTCTCATCCGCAAGACAGAACCTCCGACAGTGCAGCACTCCCTCAGCACTTCACTGGAGTGCCAGCCTAGCTTTATGTGCTCAAGTCCCTGGAGTGGGCCCACTGAAGGCTGTCACCTAAAAGGTAAGTTTCATGTTTTTTACATACCTTATTGTGGAGCCAGGAAGAGCAGGAGTGCTCCTCCTGGGTCCACATTAAAACTGCGGGTTGCTGCCAGCTACTGTGCGGCCTCCTAATGAGGCCGGTGGTTCAATTTGCCGTGGTCCTGCCGCCAGACTCATTAGGCATGTGCAGCATCGCTGCATCGGGATTGCACCCGAATTCAGGTGCGATCTAATTTCTAGGCCACCGTCTGGTACAAATGGGTAGAGCGTGCATGACGCACACGGCGGCTGTTTATACTTGGAAATTGCAAACAGGATCCTACAACCAGCCTGGGACCCCAAGCTGCATATGCAACCAGTTTCCCACCTGTTTGAGCTGGGAGTACTGGTCACATCAGGCAGGCTTTGGAGGTCCAAGGGCCAGCTGCTGTTTCCCTGCTATTTTCAACTGCCTTATAAATGTTGAGGTCAGCAGTTGAAAATTTAATTTTGGGAAAAGATAGGATTTTGCTAGAATGTCACAAGGATAGAAAAGGGAAAATTACCTCTTCCAGTAATTTGTTTCCTAATGTAAGACTGTTGGGAACAAGTGTAAATTATCTGTTCTTAACTGTGACTCCTAGTGGTAGAACTTTTCAACCCTGTGGTCTGTATCTCTCCCAGTCACATATGTTTTGCTACTAATATAACTGATATTGGAAGACAAGTTCAGTTTTGATTCAACTATGACAGTTTTAACAAGGTTGGTTAAATTAAATCTGAATAGTTTTTAACAAAACGGTTTACATTTGAATAGGTCTGCCCATGTTAGAAGTCGTCAGGAGCAAAATATTTGATCAATTTCTCAAAGTCTAATTAGAACCCAGATTGAGTGTCTTCATTTAGAACTTTGGTTGAGAGTAGATAACTATCCAACAATTTTAAATTTTGAAATTAATTTCCAGGAGAGATCATTTGCAAGGAGTATAGATTTATCTACAAAGACTGCAAACAAAATTACTTTGCATTGAGCTAACCAGAGATCACAAGAACAGCTTTACATCATTTTTTATATACGGGGGATATCATTTTATTCCTTGGTCCTTGTAAAAACGCTGAACAAAAAAGAAATCAGTAGTGTGAATGGCTGTACAGTATTACCTATTGACAAACACATGCTGAGAGATTATGCTTTCTATAATTCAATCAGGTAATTTTTTTAATGGAAAATGTGCATAGTACAAGGCAAATGTCACACTTATTAACACTTATGTTCTATATAGCTAATTTCTCAGCTGAGTTTATATCGTGATTTTAACCTATTGCCTTAGCTGCCGATATTTGAAAAAAGAAACAGGAACAGAAATCTCTTATCAATTTTGACAAATATCCAGCAAGAATTTTCAAGTTGTATGGAACATCTGGTTTTACTTGTTCACTGCTTACAGAAAGAAACTTTCCAGCTTGTTCATTTTCAAAAGGAACACACCACCTGAAGGGAAGCAGTCACTTAAGGTCATCGGCCTGAAACGTTAACTCTGTTTCTCTTGCCACAGATGCTGCCTGACCTGTTGAGTATTTCCGGCATTTTCTGTTTGTTTGATGAAGTGCTTTTACAGTATTACGGTATGTTACTGATGGACAGACTGTAACTAGAAATCAGTTCAATTTTACTCGAAATAGGGAGGAATACAAATCCTTAACATGTGGTATTGGCCCAGAATTTTCCAGTCAACGAACGACACTCAGCGTTAGTTTGACTTGCTCTTGCCCGTTTAATCTCCATGATATTTTGTGCTGCAAGTTGCTGTAAGTGGGAGAGGAAAACGCCGCGGCGTCCTCTACAGGGCATCTGGGATATGAGTGAACAGGGATAGCAGCTGTGTATCTTCTTAACCAATCAGATTGAAGGAGTGTGTAATTAACAGTGCAGGGACTGAGAAGAAAGTGTAAGTTAGAATGGTGAATTCAATGTCAAATCAGGTACAGAAAGAGAAATAAAGAGGGAAAGAAAGATGGGATTAAGAGAGAGAGAGGAAGAAGAGGCAGAAAGAAAAAGTTAATCAAAGAGTAATTTTAATTTTTTTAATTAAATCTCCAACAATAATTAAAACCTGAAGGAATGAGACTCCACACCTGTTATTGTAAATTTTCAGTGCCAGAGAGGTTGACTGGCAGTAATTAACACTTGTCACGTCATTAAAAGGGTACTTAGACTTGAAATGACTTGACTTAACTTTCTGTGGCGAGTTTACTTCGTATCTACAGTGCGAGTACAGGAACTTCACACTGCCCAAGGCATTTGAGTGGGGAGCCAATTGGTGAAATGCCGTTTTCGTGAAGATAATGGCAGAACGGCGCATCTCCAACAGCAACTTTTCAATTTCCGCGTTTAATCGCGCATCTACCCTCACCTGGCATTTGCGCATAAATAACGGTGAGTGCTATTAGCCTCACCATTATTTTGACAGCAAATTTTGGGTCATTATTTAAAGTATCCTCAAGTGCTATAAAATCTTGCTCAACTAAGTATGAGGGAAGAATCTTTTGTGTTGGGAGGGGAGGGAGAATAGTCAAGACCCTCTGTAAATAATGGAACTTGGAGGTGTAGTAAGAACTTTTCAGAATCTCTCGTTGTCAAATTAAATACGATTCTGTTACTGATGTAATATCTTTCATACTAGAGTTTCGTATAATTTACTTTGTAACCTAGGCAGGGTATAAGGCAATTGTTGCACTTATTTAGCACTCATGTTCTATACGGTTAATTTTTCAGCTAAGTTTATATCATGATTATTTAGCTGAAGATATTTTCCACAGTTATAAGTCAATCATAACATGCACATTTACTCTTATTGTCTAAGACAAATGAGTTTAAGAAAGAAAAATACAAAGCTACAGATTTATGACATTCATAGAATTTCACATCCTGAAATTTATTCTCAGCTGTCTGGAAAACTTCCATAGGTATGCTGAGTACTCCAGATCTCTTAAGTTCCGGACCATTTTGCTACTTGGTCATGTATTATAACAATGAACAAAAGTCTTCTTGTTTAAAAGCAGTGCTGATGATAAAACAATGAATCATTTCATAGTTAACATCTCAGGTTATTTATTTACCATCCTACCCTTTAGATGCAATAGAAGTGGGTTTTTAAAAATAAATATTTGATCTAACACAGTTTCTCCTCTGTGGGAAAAATGTCACCAATTTTTAAATTTGGGAGTTAAAACCTATAACAAAAATAGAATCACAGAATTATACAGCGCAGAAGGACAGCATGCCTTTGTTGGCTCTTTGGTGGAGCTATCCAATTAATCCCACTCCCTTGCTCTTTCCCCATAGCCCTGTAATTGTTTTCCCTTCAAGTATTTATTCAATTCTCTTTTGAATGTTACTATTGAATCTGCTTCCACCACCCTTTCAGGCAGTGCATTCCAGATCACAACAACTTGCTGTGTAAAAAAATGTTTTCTCATGGCGCCTCTGCTTCTTTTGCCAATCACCTTGAATCTGTGTCCTCTGGTTACTGACCCATCTGCCACTGGAAACAGTTTCTCATTATTTACTCTTATCAAAACCCTTCATGATTTTGAAAACCTCTATCAAACCTCCTCTTAACCCTCCCTCCCGGAACCACGATAGGGTTCCCCTTGTCCTCACCTTTCACCCCACCAGCCTTCACATTCAACGGATCATCCTCCGCCATTTCTGCCACCTCCAGCGTGATCCCACCACCAAACACATCTTCCCCTCACCTCCACTTTCAGCATTCCGAAGGGACCGCTCCCTCCGCGACACCCTGGTCCACTCCTCTATCACCCCCAACACCCCTTCCCCTTCGCCCGGCACCCTCCCGTGCAAGCGCAGGAGATGCAACACATGCCCTTTTACCTCCACCCTCCCACTGTCCAGGGCCCCAAACATTCCTTCCAGGTGAAACAGCGATTCACTTGTACTTCTTGCAATTTAGTATACTGTATTCGCTGCTCACGATGCGGTTTCCTCTACATTGGGGAGACCAAATGCAGATTGGGTGACCGCTTTGCGGAACATCTCTGTTCAGTCCGTAAGGGTGACCCCGAGCTTCCGGTCGCCTGTCATTTTAATTCTCCGCTCCACTCCCACTCAGACCTCACCGTCCTCGGCCTCTTACACGGTTCCAATGAAGCTCAACGTAAGCTCGAGGAACAGCACCTAATCTTTCCATTAGGCACTTTACAGCCTTCTGGACTCAACAAAGAGTTCTACAATTTCAGACCATAACCTCTGCCCCTATCCTTTTTTTCCATTTATTTTATTTATTTTCTCTCTCCCACATGGCAGCTGTCTTTCATTCTGCCAGTGCCATTTACACTTCATCTAGAGCCATCTTTTGTTTCTTAACTTGTCCCATTACCATCTCCTTTTGCCTTGCACCATCTCTTAATGTCTCTTAATCTCTCCTGCCTTCCATCTAGAGCCATCTTTTGTTTCTTAACTTGTCCCATTACCATCTCCTTTTGCCTCGCACCATCTCTTAATGTCTCTTAATCTCTCCTGCCTTCCATCCTATCACAGACCTTCCCTTTTGTTCTTTCCTCCCCTCCCCCTTTCCCTGCCCCTGCATTTGCTTACAAACTTGTTCGATCTCCAACTTTTTCCAGTTTTGACGAAGGGTCTTCGACCTGAAACGTTAACTCTGTTTCTCTCTCCACAGATGCTGCCTGACCTGCTGAGTATTTCCAGCATTTTCTGTTTTTACTCCTCTTAACCTTTTCTGCTCAAAGGAGAACAACTCCAGTTTCTCCAGCCTCTCCACATAACTGAAGTCCCTCATCCCTGGTACCATTCTAATAAATCTCTTCGGCACCCTTTCCAAGGTCTTGACATCCTTCCTAAAGTGTGGTGGCCAGAATTGAACATAATACTCCAGCTGAGGTCTAACCAGTATTTTATAAAGGTTTAGCATGACTTCCTTGCTTTTTAGCAGTCAAATGGAAAAGAAAGATTAGCAACCTTGTCCTTATAAGAAACACTAGTGGGAAAAATCACTGTGCAGCACTGGCTGGAAAAAAATCACAAAGGAGCAATTTTCCTTTAAGATGTTTAGTGCTGTACTGTCATGGAGCTGAAAAAGTCTCGTGTGATGCTTCCCACTCAGGCAATATAGAAGAGCAGACCCCACTCTGGAACATCTGTCTGTTTTGCCTGAAGGGATTTTCTGGGGGGGAAATCCATTATTTGTAATCCTGAGGCCTGTGGGGCAGCCAGCTGAAAACAGGACATAGAAGATGCTCCTTAGAAGTAAAAAGAAGACCCTGTAAGGTAGGTAATTTTCTTCACACTACTAGAGATTGACCAAGTAGTAATTACAATGAGGAGCAGGCTGGTGCTAGTGGGAATCAGACTTCAACAGCCAGGGCAGACCTGCTACATGATGTGTCTTCAATGGCACCTTACTTTAATGAGTAATATTACTAAATCTATGTGAATCACTTTTTGTAACAACCCTATATATATTGCCTATCAACCTTTGTCAGCAGTGCAAAGGAAACAGCCATGGAGTATGTGGAAATGTCCTCTATTAACCCTTAAGTTTTCCACCTAGAAGATAGCAGTGTAGTATACATTGTGAATCAGGAGAAATGTGTACTGAAACTGCTCACCCATCATAAAACACACCCTCAACCCTTCTGCTCTCCAACTATCGTCACAACTCCAACTTCCCTCTCCTCTCTAAGGTTCTCCAACACTTCCATGCCACTCATCTCTGCACCCACCTCTCCTACCAATCGCTGCTTAATTCCCTTGAATGTTGTGCTCCACAGCATTGAAAGTCACTAATGATATTGTGCTCCCCAATACAGTTTTCCATGCCATTCTGCTCCATCATCCCTTTCTCTCCACCTCTATGGCACTGCACTCACTCGATTCCACTCCTACCTGAATTAATGTAGACAGCACACCACTTACAATGGCTTCTCCTTTCATGCCCAAACAATCACCTCTGGAATGCTGCAAGGTTTCACCCTTGGCCCCCTCTTACTCCTCATCTATATGCTGCCACTCATTATCGCTAACCTTAGCGTCAGCTTCTCTATTTAAGCTAACACTATCCAGCTTTCTGTAGCTCAATGTTGTCAGATTGAAACCATCTTGTTCAGCCCTCACCAGAAACATTCCATGTTAGCCCTTCATCAGAAACCCCGTCCCAATTTCTCACTCAGGCTGGGTGTGCAACCTCAATGTCCTGTTCATCGTGAGCTGAGCTTCACATGACCCATTCAGTCCATCACCAGAACTATCTGCTTCCACCTCTAAAATATTGCCCAGATTTGTCCCTACCTCACTGCTACCAAAACACTCATCCATGCCTTGATTACCTTCACGTTTGAATTGTTAGAGTCCTGTGCTGAATCCTACAAAGAAACCAACTTATTCAGAAATCTGATACTCAAATCCCATCCATTTCTAAATGATGCACAGCTAAGATTCATTTTCTTGCACACCCATAATGAATCCCTGCCTTAAATCAGAAGAGAAATTTGACTTGTGCCCAATATGGACAGCTAATCAGCGGAGCAATTGCTTCATGCGTTGGTGCGTTTCAGCCTAAGCCCCAACCAAATTCACAATCGGGCCTCATTTGAATGGCAGCAGTGAACTGCGGGTGTCAAACAAGCATCCTGATTCAATTTGCTGTTTGGGGCCTGATGAATTTTGTACTGGCTCCAATGCCAAGCCAGTCCACTGTTAGGTCTTGGCCTGGAGTCAGAGGCAAAGCCAAGGGGGGGCGGAAAACTATATTTGTGGAGCGAGGGGGAGAACCCCTGCTCCTTCTGGCTTCATAAAAATGTAACTTTGAAAGAGTATTGAGGCCGTTTTTTAAGTGGCCTCCAGTGGACACTTTGTACCTGAATTTTGCATTGGGGTCCTACAACTGACCCTGTAGGACCCGAATTTGGACAGTAGAGCAACCTTACACCTGTTTCAGACAGGCAAGCTGCTCGCCTTTGACATCAATAGGGAAGCTGAGGTGCTTTTCACTGTGTCAACTTCTGGTCGCCTGTTTTTCAGGTGCAAAACGGATGGCTATGAGTTGAATTTCCCCCCTATTGATTATAATATCTTTGTCAGCCAGTGGCTCATTTGGTAGCACCCTCACCTCTGAGTCAGATGGTTGTGGGTTCAAGTCCCACTCCAGACACTTAAGCACAAAAATCTAGGCTGACATGCCAGTGTAGTACTGAGGGAGTGCTGCAATGTCGGAGATGCCATCTTTCGGATGAGACGTTAAACTGACTGCCCTCTCAGGTGGATGTAAGAGATCCTATGGCACTATTTTGAAGAAGAGCAGGGGAGTTATCCCTGGTATCCTAGCCAATATTTATCCCTCAATAAACATCACTAAAACAGATTTATCTGGTCATGATCACATTGGCGTTTGTGGGAGCTTGCTGTACGCAAATTGGCTGCCATGTTTCCTACATTACAACAGTGACTACACTTCAAAAAGTACTTCATTGACTGTAAAGCGCTTTGAGATGTACGGTGGTTGTGAAAGGCGCTATATAAATGCAAGTCTTTTCTTTCTATTTTTCTCTCTTTCAAATCCCTCCACAGCCTTGCTTCACCCTACTTCTGCAATCCCCTTCAGCTTTACAGCCTTGGTCACTGCCTCTGCTCTTCCTCCTCTCTCCCTATTTCCACTCCACTATCAGTTATTTCAGGTTCGCAATCTGGTATTCTCTTCCCAAACTCCTCTGCTTTGCCACATTCCCCCATCCTTAAAACCTACCTCATTGCTCCAACAACATGTCCCTACGCAGGCTCAAGCCCAACCACACCTCCCTGCCCCAACCACACCCCCACCCCACAACTCTGTAAAGCATCTTGAGGCATTTTCACCAAGTTCTAAGTGCCATATAAGTGCAAGATTTGTTGTTATATGTCAGTCTCCAGACTATACCACTGTATGATCTGCAAAAGGATGATCAAAAAGACCCTCTTGAACTTTTCCCTCAGAATGACCCCCAAGGTCTAAAATTAGTCTGAAAGTGGCGCTTAATGACAAAAATAAGAACAAGAAATTGCTATGTTAGTAATTCCAAATGCAAACCCATATCCTATTACTTTATGGTACAGCACATTGACACACATAAAATAGAGAACAATGTTTATATGTAACTGAAAATACTTAACTTATAACACATAAAAGGCAATCTGCAATTTTCATCTTTTTACATGGGTACAACCTGTTACATTATTTATCTCCAAAATCATGTTGTAAAAAACAAAAACAATACTTATATGACTCATTTCATCCATCAACATTACAAATGTGCTAAAAACATTATCTTCCCTCCCTCAAGTATTCATTGCACTGCTGTGAAATTAGAAATAGTCCTTGTCATTCTGGCTGATTTGAATCGGGATAAACTGAACTGTTTTAAATAAGTCATACTTGCAACAATAGGCCAAATGTTGTTGTCGCAGGGCGCCTGCCGTTAGTTAGACTTGCCCTTGCATGTTTAGGTTTTTCAATTTTTTACATGGCAAGATGCTGAAAGTGCGAGCTGATAACGCAGTGAGGGAAACCGGGCATCTGGTATCTGTATGAATAGGGGAAGCAACTGTGTATCAGATTCAAGGATTGTGAAATTAACAGCACAAGGACTGAGAAGGAAGGGTAAATTAGAGTGGGTGCATCTAATGTCAAATCAGGTACAGAAAGAGAAATAAAGATAGGGAAAGAAAAATTGGATTAAGAGAGAGAGAAAAAAGAGACAGATGGGAAAAGTAAAAAAAAGTTTAAATTTTAAATTTGACATTTTTAAAATGCCCAATAACAATTAAAACCCGAAGGAATGAGACTCCACACTTATAATAGTTAATTTTCAATGCCAGGTTGATTGGCAGTAATTAACACTTATCACATCGTTAAAAGGGTGCTTATACTGGAATGGACAAGACTCGACGTTCTGTTGTGAGTTTAGTTTGTATCTACCGCACAAATACAGCAATTTCACGCCATTCAATGCAGTTCAATGGTGAGTCAGACAGTGAGATGCCGTTTTCGCAAAGCTAACGGTGGAGCAGCGCAATTCGGACAGCAACTTTTGGATATTTGAGTTTAACTCATCTGCCCCTCACCTGAAGTTGCTGTACCATTTGTGCATAAATAGCGGTGAGCGCCATTAGCCTCACTGTTATTTTGACAGGAAAATCTGGGTCATTATGTTTTCCCTGAACATTTTTTGTAATGTTGAGAAAATATGAATATCATGGATGATCCTTGTCATATTGACTAGTTTGAATTGAAAAAAGCACTAACTTTAAGTATATCATAAAACATTGGACATAATGGCCCAAAAATTAGTGTCTCTACGCGAGAGTACGCACTCTGTACTCTCGCGTATTCTGTCTCCAATTGCCGGTTTTCTGCATGCACTGCGCATGCGCTGAAAACCGGCACTTGGTGATTTCAAAAGGGGGCGGTTCCTAGGTGAACTGCGTGCGCGCTACAGGCTGCGCGCACGCAGTGCACTTAGGGGTAAAAATTCAGTTGGTTGCGCCTCCCGTTAGCGCCTTAAATGGGCGCTAATGGGGCGTTAAGGCGCTAACGCCCGGGCGCAGCGCTGTTTGCGCCGCTCGAGAACTTAACTTGAGATTGTGCGGCGGCGCTAAAACTTACCGCTGCGACCACCTGCGCGCGCAGATTGTGACGTCATTCCGTGGTGCAACGCCCTTGGGGCGCCCCGGAGCGGAAATTGAGTGGCGCCCCCTGCCTTACCGCCTGGCGCTTCCAACGACCGGAAGACTGGAACGTTATCAATCGGTGTGGGGCTGGGGGGGGCGCTATTTAAAGGGGGCCTCTTCCTGTCTTTTTCTGTGGTCGACATTTATGCACCACTCGTTCTGAGAGAGAGAGAGAGATTCGGAGAGAGAGAGAGAGAGAGAGACTTCTACATTGACTCAACGCTTTGTGAGGTAGTTTTGCCTAGTGCATCCTAACTTTGCTGCTACTTTCGTTGCTGTACCTCATTACTTTTCTGGCAAAGAGAAGATGGGGGCTGCAATGATTGGGGGCGTCGTCCTGCTCCAGCTCAATCGGAGCAGAGTGAGACGCAGACAGAGAGTGGCAATGATGGCCAGACGGAGGAGGCCCATCAGGCGCATGTACAGGAGAGCTTACCCTCCCAGGGTATATCGTGAACAGCTCTCCTACATCCACATGTCCGAGGAGCTGTGTTTGCGAAGGCTGCGATTCAGCAAGGAGGTGGTCACTGAGCTCTGCCACCTGCTGCAGCCAGATCTGCAGCCTCAGCTGAGGTCCAGGACGTCTCTGTCGGTGGCAGTGAAGGTCACAGTGGCCTTGAACTTCTACGCCACTGGCTCATTCCAAGCTGCTGTTGGGGACCTCGCCAATATCTCCCAGTTTGCGGTGCATCGCTGCATCCGGCAGGTCACCAATGCCCTCTTCACAAGGAGACGAGACTTCATCTCCTTCCCTATGACCCCAGACAAGCAGCATGACCGTGCTATGGGCTTTGCGAGGGTAGCGGGCTTCCCCATGGTGCAGGGCGCCATTGACTGCACGCATGTGGCTTTGCGTGCTCCGCGAGAGAATGCAGAGGAGTTCCGGAACAGAAAGGGGTTCCATTCCTTGAATGTGCAGTTGGTCTGTGACCACAGACAGGTGATTCTCGCTGTCAATGCCCACTATCCGGGCAGCTGCCACGATGCTTTCATCCTGCGCCAGAGTACTGTGGCAGAAATTTTCGAGGCACCGCATCAGCCAGTTGGTTGGCTTCTGGGGGACAAGGGGTACGCATTGAGCACCTGGCTGATGACACCGCTCCGTGCGCCAAACACCCCTGCTGAGCTGCGGTACCAGGAAAGCCAACAAGCAACGAGGAACATTATTGAGCGCACAATCGGCGTGCTCAAACAACGATTCCGCTGTCTGGACCATTCCGGAGGAGCCCTGCAGTACTCGCCTGAGCAAGTTTCCAAATTCGTAGTGGTGTGCTGCATGTTGCACAACATGGCAATCCTCAGGACGCAGCCAATGCCACCAGGCCTTGCAGCACCACAAGAGGAGGAGGAGGAAGAGGAGGAACAGGCCGAGGACGATGATCAGCAGCAGCACCAAGGCAGGAGGGCGGCCCACAATGGTCAAACTGCAAGGGCTGTCCGTCAACGACTAATAGCAAGCCGCTTCTAGGACCCCTGCCAGTGCTACAAACACGAATCAACCCAGCACGCAACCCCTAAGCCGGCCAAGGCACCAATAATTCCAACCACCAGCCATGTATATTTTGAATACAGAAACTTATTTATTGTACAAACTCTGTGTGTGTCAATTCCTCATGACAAACTCATAGAAATAAACACAAAAAAACAGTCAATAACATAACTGGTTCTCACAACCTGGAGATAATGTCCAAAACACTAAACAAAAGTTGGGCCATGAACCTCGGCCTTTAATAAAAAAATGACCAGCATTTTGGCACACCTCCTACTTTTTGCCCTTCGAGGGTGATCTCCTTCCCTTGCGCACTTCCCCCCTTCTAACCCTACTGCTCCTCCGTAATGGGACCTCAGTGGCTGCAGCAAGGCTGGTGGAAGGCTGCTGCTTGTCAGACCCTGACACTGCAGATGCCCCTGAAGGACGGCCTCGACCACTTCTGGGCCTGGAGGGCCCGGCTGCAGACTGCACCAACTCTGCATGGGCGGCAGCAGTCTGTCCTACAGGCGGTGGCAAGTGCAGTGGAGAAGTGACAGTGTTGGCAGCAGGAATGCTGTCATCGTGAGAGAGGACAGCAACTCCCTGCTCGCCCGACACACTGGCACTCCCACGGGGCAGCACTTCAGCATCCGGAGCAATTTGCCTGAGAACAGATTGCTGGCCTGCTGCGGCGCGGTGACAGCCCCGGGGACATGTGCACGAACCATCGAGGATGGCAGCAGTCAGTGCTCGCGTGGCCTCAATCTGAGTCTGCATGAGAGCAGGCTCAGATGGGTTCCTGGCAGCCAGTGACTGAATTGCAGCAGTAAGCTTTAGTGTGGCATCCGCCTGTGCTACAGCGAAGTGCTCCACACTCCTTGCCAGTGCCTCAATGCATTCGGGCACCCTTCCCACTGCACCCATGAGCTCAGTGTGCATGACCACCGCCTGGCTGTTCATTTCTGCAATCATCCGCTCCTCCTCTGCGTCCATTGCATTAGGAGTGTCTGGCATACTCTCCCTCTGGGGAGAAGGCTCCCGTTCTTCCCTCCCCCCCCCATGGCGTTGCTGCAGCCCGCTGGGTCCTGGAACTTCACCATCATCAGCCCCTTCCCCCCTGCTCCCCCGTTCTTCCCTCCCCCCCCCATGGCGTTGCTGCAGCCCGCTGGGTCCTGGAACTTCACCATCATCAGCCCCTTCCCCCCTGCTCCCCTCCGGGGAAGGTGTGTTCCCAGTGTGGCCATGGGCTTCCTCGGGAGAGGGTGGCACTGATGCTCCGGCTTCCTCTTCCTCCTCAGCTGCAGCATCACTCCCAGTGGCAGCTTCAGGGACCATCTCCTCAGCTGGTGAATCACCATCTGAAAGCAGGGAGGTACAAGAGTGGCTTTAGCGTGAGGACAGGGTGGCAGTAAGGGAGGAATAAGTGCAGCGAGTTAGCAAGTTGGATTGAAAGTGTCAAAGGCTGGTATTGTGAGGGACAAGTGGAAGGACAGAGGACAAAAAGGTGATCACCTTACCATTGCTGTCCACAACGGGGTCGGCGTCTCCAGTGGCGACGGGACCGATCACCCGGCTTGCCACAATCCTGTGGACGCGCTCCTCCAGATCGCTGAGGGGTTGCAGCTGAAGCCGCCCTCCACCCGTCCGTTGCTGCTGTCTCCGATTATGAGCCAGCTTAGCCTGCAAGAAAAAGGACAGCATCTGAGTCAATATACAGCCATGGTCTTGCCTGATGTGCCTCCCATAGGTGAATAGCCCTTACAATATGCAGCCATGGTCTTGCCTGATGTGCCTCCCATAGGTGAATAGCCCTTACAGTATGCAGCCATGGTCTTGCCTGATGTGCCTCCCATAGGTGAATAGCCCTTACTGTATGCAGCCATGGTCTTGCCTGATGTGCCTCCCATAGGTGAATAGCCCTTACAATATGCAGCCATGGTCTTGCCTGATGTGCCTCCCGTAGGTGAATAGCCCTTACTGTATGCAAAGTGTGGAATGTGTGTGTGTGTTTGATGAAAGGGCCATAGGTGTTGGATGAGTGTTGTGCATTGGGGTTTTAAGACCCTCTGGCCATAGAGTGAGGTTGAGATGGAGGGATGGAGAGGTATTGAGAAAAAGCCACTCACCCTGACGACCCGAGTGAGGTCGTTGAACTTTTTGCGGCACTGGACATGGGTCCTGGGCACCATGCTCCTGGAGGAGACGCTCTGAGCCACCTCCCTCCACACTCTTCTGAACTCGCGTGGCAAAGGCCACCTGCCACTCTCTGGGAACAGCATGCATCGTCTGCGCTCCACTGCGTCAACCAGAGCATCCAAGGCCCGCTCGGTGAAGCGATGAGCGCGTTCTCTCACCCTCTCCATGCTTGGCAGCAAAATGGATTACAGGTCTCTCCAGGCTGAGATTCAAGGCTGCAATGAGCAGGGTGTGGCTGGGGAGCAAGTGGCCCCCCCCCGCTTTAAGAAGTGTCCGGCGCCAGTGTGTCTGTGTTCCATCGCTAACTGGCAGCAGCTGCGCTGCGCTCGTGCGCTGAGTTAGCGCCTCACTCCTAGGCCTTTGCGCCTTAAGAGAGGTGTGCAGCGCCTAATTTAGCGCTCCACTCACCTCCCGGGGCGGTAAAAGTGAAGTTTCCTGTCAGTGCCGATAATTAGCGCCAGGCGCTAATATTTGCGCGCGGACGATATTTGCGCCCCAAATGGGGCGCGACCTAATTTCTACCCCTTAGTACTTTGAACGCGCAGGTAAGCATGGAAGATTTTGCACATAAAGAAAGGAGGCGTAAGACCCTCTTTTAACAAGGTAAGTAGTTAATTAAGTATTATTTTGAATTTTTTTCAACAGGTTTATCTTTTTTAGAAATTTTAAAGAAAGGTAAGTTTATTTTTATAACTTTTTAAAAGATTTTAAATTTTTTCAAAAATTTAATTTTTTGTTTAAAGTGGTTAATTTATTTAACTATACTTATTTTATTAATGTGATGGTTTTTAAAAAAAATTTAATTGAGGTTTAGCTGTTCTTTTGAGGGGGTATAGATTCATAGAATCTATAGAATTTATAGAATAAGGGGCTGCTCTTTCAAAACTGAGATGAGGAGGAACTACTTCACTCAGAGGGTGGTAGGTCCATGGAATATGCTGCCACAAAAAGCTGTAGAAGCTACATCATTAAATAAATTTAAAACAGAAATAGACAGTTTCCTAGAAGTAAAGGGCATTAAGGGTTACGGGGAGCGGGCAGGAATTTGGACATGAGTCTAGGTTCGGATCGGTCATGGCCCTGTGGGTAGTGGAGCGGGCCCAGGGACCGTGTAGCCTGATTCTGCTCCTATTTCGTGTGTGCAATTCTGTTAGATGCAGGAGATGGTTCTGTGATAGTAGATAGTAGATTGGCGGTTAGGATCAGATCAGCCATGATCTTATTGAATGGCGGAGCAGGCTCGAGGGGCCGATTGGCCTACTCCTGCTCCTATTTCTTATGTTCTTATGTTCTTATAGCTTTCACAGCACTTGCTGTGAAAACTATGAATGAAAGATGGTGTGCTGCCATTGGCTCTAACTGAATCACGTGATCCCACAGCTCGCACGAATTAACTGCGCCTGTGGGATACGGAAGCACTGCACAGCTGCTGTCTAGAAAATCAAGTTCGTGCGAGCTCGGAATGAAAAGGCAGGCGCGCAGTGAGATATCGCGGGGAAGCCTTACCCCCGCACGAAGGATCCGTCATTAATTTCTGGGCCATTAAACTTAAAAGAACCAATATTTTTCATCTAGATTTACTTTAGATCTACACCTAATTATTTGTAACTGGGCTGGATATTGGAAATCTGTATTTGCAAAGTATTGTACTTGCTTTTAGCTTCTAATTAAAAGTACAAAATATAACTTAACACAGTGTGCCATTTATCACAGGTTTTATATATGTACTGTAGTGTCCTGAAACACTAGACAATTGTTCAAGTCTTGTTCTATTTCATCAAGCAACATTGACCAGCTAGTACCACATGCTTCAGAGAGGGCGGGGTGTGGAAGAGAGAGATAAGCAGAGTTTCATTGAGGTTAACTTGGTTCGAAGGTGACAAGCCTGGGAAAGGAAGATTGCAAATAAATGTATTCTATGTGGCAGACACAGGTACATAATACCCAAGGCATGCAGGTGCACAGTATTACAGGATGCAGTTGTTGATTGCCCAACCAACCTGGCTTAATAATGAGACCTGGAGAGGTAAACTTGTCACTGAAAGCTGGGATCCTTTCCACTTGGCTCCAGATAACCATGCAAGGCAACAGATAGGGTGGCCCTAGCTGGACAAACTGAAGGAAGCTTACCAATGTTCTGTGCTGCTAAGATGTGTGGGTTTAACTGGTTAAACTGCAGCATTATTAAGCATACACTGGGGTTTCCTTAAGCCTTGGCTCTTGCCAATCTGCACTTAAGCGCTCTGGATTTAGCAATTGATGCGTGTTCCTATGGGAAGAAAGTGCATATTCTATTTCAGGCAAATGAAAACTCGACTTTCTGGATTTCTCAGTTGTTTGAACTGGAAACAATTAAACACTTGGGTTTTTATGTCTATCTGATCAAAAAGACCAAGCAACATGAAATAAACATTGAAAAAGATTCAGACTATCAAGGTACATGTCTAATTTAATTTTAATTGGTTTAGCCTTTTGGTTGGGTGCCTATTATGTGGTTGCTAATTTCCCTATATTAGCAATGAACATTGAATGCTTTTCATAAGTTGTCTGTTACAGGTACAGTTGTCAAATATATATTTACTAGCAGAACGTCTGTGGCATTTGCTCATGGTAAGTCAAATCATAGGATGTTTTATAACAACAGGCATATTATACCATGCTTCTATAGTGCATCTGTGTTTACCTCAGCCAATTCCTTCAAGGCTACAACATATAATTACTGCAAATAGGCAAAATTCGAGGAAAACTGCTTTTGCTGAGTGAAGTATGCACTCATAATTTTGCCATACTTAGCTCACAGAGGAAATCACCTCTCAAGATTAGAACACTGAATTGATTGCATTAACACTAGATTGATAACTGAATTCAATTGCTGCACATCTGGAAATAAATGCCATACTGTGATTATTCCTCTTTTGGTTTAGAATAATAGTGCAAAACTATGTTAATCGCACATGAACTCATGATGAGATTATTCCAATCATTACAGGTGTTACAAAATATTATTTTTTACTGTCTATTTAAGAAATGTGTTTACTACTAGACACAATTTTCATGTTACACTAAACAATTCTCATGATGTGAATGATGTAACAATTTTAGTACGATGAAATTAGTTTAATGTTTTTCCTTGAATACTACATTTTTCCTTATTATACATTAACAGACATATGCCTTTGTTACCTCTAGACTTGACTATTCCAATGCACTCCTGGCTGGCCTCCCACATTCTACCCTACGTAAACTTGAGGTCATCCAAAACTTGGCTGCCCGTGTCCTAACTCGCACCAAGTCCCGTTCGCCCATCTCCCCTGTGCTCGCTGACCTACATTGGCTCCAGGTTAAGCAGCGCCTCAATTTCAAAATTTTCATCCTTGTTTTCAAATCCCTCCACGGCCTTGCCCCTCCCTATCTCTGTAATCTCCGTCAGCCCCACAACCAACCCCCCCCGAGATATCTGCACTCCTCTAATTCTGCCCTCTTGAGCATCCCTGATTATAATCGCTCAACTATTGGTGGCTGTGCTTTCTGTTGCCTAGGCCCTAAGCTCTGGAATTCCCGGCCTAAACCTCTCCGCCTCGCTACCTCTCTTTCCTCCTTTAAGACGCTCCTTAAAACCTACCTCTTTGACCAAGCGTTTGGTCACCTGCCCTAATTTATCCTTATGTGGCTCGGTGTCAAATTTTTTTGCTTATAATACTCCTCTGCAGTGCCTTGGGATGTTTTACTACGTTAAAGGCACTATATAAATACAAGTTGTTGTTGTTGTTATTAGCCCACATTGTGTGGTGTGGTTAAATAGACAATTTGATTTCAACTCCTTATATTAACTAAATATCACCCCACGTGTGAATGCACACACACAATAATACTCCTACTCAGCGAGCCAACAGAGACACAATGAGCTAAATTAACTCTTTCTGTGCTGTAAAATTCTATGATTTCAGAAAAAAAAGTGGAAAGAATGAATGAGTGAGTAGCAAAATAACATTATCTCAGTTTGGAAGGAAAATTAAATGCAAGAACAAATTAAGACAAGACTAGGAGGAAAAGAAAGAATAATAAAAATAAATGTGGTCACAAATAATTTTCTAATTTGCTTTATAAATTGGGTGATGTGTGTCTTTCATTAAACCTACTGAGATCTTGCAAACAGTATTGAAGCAACCCTTAACCAAATCACTGCTTGGATTTGTGGTGCCTGAGTAAAAGATTCATTGAAGTCAAGAATCATTTGTGAGTTCCTCCCCTAAGCCCTTTCTCACGCATCAATGTTTTTTGTTAAGGTTTGCATAGTCTTCAAAATCCTCTGTTAATTTGTATCACAATGATCTGCCCACTTGCTATTAATCTTTTCAGAATCTTGTACAGGTTTTCCTAAATTAGGTCATTATTATTCTTATGCACAACACTAATTCTAAATAAAAACTACAAAAGGATAGATGATCCTAGTCAGACTGACATGCAAAAAACTGTCTGCATTTGATTCACTAGATTCTTAACTAGCTATCTATATTTCAAAGTATATTGTTCCTCCCTAGCATACTTCTGGCAATGGATCGTTCAAAAAAGGAATTGAACTGTTATCTCAAATCTATAAACTTATCAGCAGCTTTTCAGATTTCTGATAAGTATATTGAATGCAGGAGACATAATAAGCATAAAAGGTATTTTTTTAGTTCAACATAATGGGTGTACTGTATTTCTACAGTGAAAAAGTAATAAATTCTGTTACTTTTTCATTAAACTTTAATCCTTTGCAATTGTGCATGTATTTCAAGGGTCACACAATAATATGTATACAAAATTTAAATACTACAGAAGTTTTGATTTTGTTTTGACTACTGTTATGAAAACCAGAAGAGCTAAATATGAAGTTAGTTTGGTGTTGACATGACAGCTTAATGAATATGCCGTGGCTTGGCTCACTTTTCAACAACATACACTTATATAGCAACTTTAGCAGACTAAAATGTCCCAAGGTGCTGCAAAAAGGCAGAAAATAACTGGAGACCAGGAAATTGAGGAAAACAAAAGCAAAATACTGTAGATGCTGGAAATCGGAAATAAAAACAGAAAATGCTGGAAATACTCAGCCGGTCAGGCAACATCTGTGGAAAGACGAAAGGGAAGTTCTGCTACAACTGTACAGGGTATTGGTGAGACCACACCTTGAGTACTGCGTACAGTTTTGGTCTCCTTATTTAAGGAAGGATATACTTGCATTGGAGACAGTTCAGAGACGATTCACTAGGTTAATTCCAGCGATGAGGGGGTTGACTTATGAGGAAAGGTTGAGCAGGCTGGCCCTATACTCACTGGAATTTAGAAGAATGAGAGGTGATCTTATTGAAACATATAAGATACTGAGGGGGCATGACAAGGTAGATGCAGAGAGGATGTTTCCCCTCATGGGGAAAACTAGAACGCGGGGGCACAGTTTTAGAATAAAGGGTCGCCCTTATAGAACTGAGATGAGGAGGAATTTCTCAAGTGTTCCAGGTGTGGGTGCAAGATATTTGGAGTGGAACTCAATGGGGAGGCTTTTCCCCTTTCATGGCGATGACACTGGAATAGCTGGGTATGTCATGATGACATTAGGCGTCCCACAATACAGCACTTACACATCAGTTGACGTCAACACCCTTAATGAATCAAGCATACATTGGATGCTAGGATTAAATCCTGGCTGAAGTGGGCCCTGCAGTTTTTATAATGTTGGTTTTCTTGTGGCAATCAGTTGCAGATTGGTCAATTGCCACTTTTTATAGTAGAATATTTAAATTCTGGGCCTTTGGGGATTTCTTTAAACTTCATTTGACATGCTACCTCATAGACTATGGCAAGGCACTGCGGTGATTTTCTTCCACCTTCCCGGCCCAGTCAGGCTGGATGCCATAGTTGTGCCAAAATGGCATGATCATTTGCCCAACATATGTAAATTCACTGGTGCCAGGATTTCAGATGGGGGTCAACATCAGAACCAGACAGAGAGAAGTCCCAGGGAACTACCTGGAGTTTCAGGGTTCATATCTATGAATAGTAATATAGAAGTTTAATCCCATGCATTTATCAACTATTTTGTATTAGTTTAAAATTGCTCAGCTCTAAGTCACTTTGCCCTAATTCTAATTTGGTGATTAAATGGACCAATTGAAGACCTTCACAAAACAACAAATGATGCAATTTTTCATTTCTTGGTTCACTACTTACCTAAATTCAAGCCCTGGACGAGAAGTCCCTGTGATAGTACAAATGCAAGGCTTTGAGTTAAACTGCGAGATGACAAGTTGTAGCTTAATTTGAGCTGTAGCACGATCAGAGGGTGTGTATGTGACAACAATCTCAACTTGTCCATTAGCTGGTATTATTCCTGTGGGTCAAACAAAATCCAATCATCAAACATTTACATTTATAAAAATGTTACATGACTTACAATAGGTATGATATGTCTTATTGTTTGAAAGAGTTCTACCTTTACATACAAACGGCAGGAATTTTCTGGGGCATTCTCCCTATTGGCCCCCATAACCTTTGATAGATGCATAAACAGTGTTTCCGCCGGTCTTCTGCCGAAATTACGGTGGCCGATTGGGTGAATCCCTAGGAAATTCCCGGTGAAATAGTATACTACCATCCTCTCACAAAAGACATTCACCAGGTTCACTAAGTTTTTAAAACATTTGTGCTCTAAGCGGTCATGGCATGACACCTCAGTAACAGGAGGAACACTGAAACATAACAGGAAATGATAAAGGAACTCCAGGCCAAACAAGGTCACGAAGAAGTGCAAGGGGTGAGCCATGGGGGAGCTTTGTCTGTGCAGGCAGAAAATTCTTTTAAAAAATGAGAAAATCTATAGCTTTAGTACATTGACACGGGTGACAGCCGTGGCTCAGTTGGTAGCACCCCCCTTGCCACTGAGTTGAACCCCATGGAATAAGAGGGACAGTGGCAGTATGGATAAGAAATTGGCTAAGTGACAGGAAACAGAGAGTAGTGGTGAACGGTTGTTTTTCGGACTGGAGGACGGTATACAGTGGTGTTCCCCAGGGGTCGGTTCTAGGACCACTGCTTTTCTTGATATATATTAATGACTTGGACGTGAGTGTACAGGGCACAATTTCAAAATTTGCAGATGACACAAAACTTGGAAGTATAGTGAACAGTGAGGAGGAGAGTGATAGACTTTAGGAAGACATAGACAGGCTGGAGAAATGGGCGGACACATGGCAGATGAAATTTAATGCAGAAAAGTGCAAAGTGATACATTTTGGTAGAAAGAATGAGGAGAGGACATATAAACTAAATGGTATAATCCTAAAGGGGGTGCACGAACAGAGAGATCTGGGGGTATGTGTGCACAAATCGTTGAAGGTGGCAGGACAGGTTGAGAAAGCGGGTAAAAATGCTTACAGGATCCTGGGCTTCATAAATAGAGGCATAGAGTACAAAAGTGTGGAAATTATGATGAACCTGTACAAAACACTGGTTCGGCCCCAACTGGAGTACTGTGTCCAATTCTGGGCACCACACTTTAGGAAGGATGTGTAGGCCTTAGAGAAGGTGCAGAAAAGATTTACAAGAATGATTCTAGGAATGAGGGACTTCAGTTACGTTGATAGACTGGAGAAGCTGGGGTTGTTCTCCTTGGAGCAGAGAAGATTGAGAGGAGATTTGATAGAGGTGTTCAAAATCATGAGGGGTCTGGACAGAGTAAATAGAGAGAAGCTGTTCCCATTGGCAGAAGGGTCGAGAACCAGAGGACACAGATTTAAGTTGATTGGCAAAAGAACCAAAGGCGACGTAAGAAAAAACTTTTTTAGGCAGCGAGTGGTTAAGATCTGGAATGTGCTGCCTGAAAGGGTGGTGGAGGCAGACTCAATCTTATCTTTTAAAAGGGAGTTGATAAGTATCTTAAGGAAAAAGATTTGCAGGGCTACAGGGAAAGGGCAGGGGAGTGGGACTAGCTGAGAGTCGGCACAGGCTTGATGGGCCAAATGGCCTTCTTCCGTGCTGTAACCATTCTATGATTCTATTCTATGAGTCAGAAGGTTGTGGGTTCAAGTCCCATTCCAGAGACTTGAGCACAAAAATCTAGCTTGACATTTCAGTGCAGTACTGAGGGAGTGCTGCACTGTCAGAGGTGCCGTCTTTCAGAGGAAACGTTAATCCGAGGCCCCATCTGCTCTCTCATGTCAACGTAAAAGATCCCATGGCACTATTTCGAAGAAGAGCAGGGGAGTTATCCCCGGTGTCCTAACCAATATTTATCCCTCAATCAACAGCACTAAAAACAAATTATCTGGTCATTATCACATTGCTGTTTGTGGGAGTTGGCTGCCGTGTTTCCTACATTACAACAGTAACTATACTTCAAAAGTACTTAATTGGCTGTAAAGCGCTTTGGGACGTCCGTTGATTGTGAAAGGCGCTATATAAATGCAATTTTTTCTTTCTTTATTGATGATTTCTCATTCATTTAGCCATTAAATATGAAATACCAAATTACCACAAAAATTGGCAGTGAGATTCTGAGGATCTGTATCTACAGGTCAGCTTGCTGTAGGTACACTTAGCTATGAATTGATGTGAATCAGATATGATTTGAAGTCTGTTGAAAGGGAAGGAGACCTGGCTGTTATAGTGCATGAGTGTCTAAAGGTTCACGGGCAGTACCGAGAGGCTATAGCAAAAGCAAATAAGAGTATTAGGATTTATAGCTAGGGCGATTCAATATAAAACAAATTTGCACCATAATGACCTTAGTTAGGCCCCATCTAGAATATTGTGTCCAGTTCATGTTGCCTCATATATAGAGATAGAGGCCCTGGAAAAGGTTTGGAGCAGGGCTACTACTGTACATTGATATCTATTTTAAAAGCACTCTAGTTTTAAAACACTTTCACAGTAGGCTCAGGAATCTGGGTCTTTAGTCTATAAAAGCATAGACTTTGAGGAGCCTTGATTGAAGTATTTAAAACAATGACAAGACTGTGTAAAATTGGTTAGATTATTTGAATTAGATAGGGAGAATGAGGGGACATGTGTACAAGCTATGTAAGCAGAGAACTATGCTAGTTGTCAGGAGGTTTTACTTTTCCAAGAGGATCATTGACCTTTGGAATAGGTGGCCGACTCTTGAAGTGGAGGCAGATTCACAGCAAACATTCAAAAGGGAGCTGGATGAGTTCCTGGAGGAGGCTGATATCAATGCATACAATGTTGGACGGGATGTTGGATAACAAACTGTTATCTCCTGGAACTTGTTTTCGATCACCTTCGGGGGCCGGAGAAGAATTTTCCAGAATTCCTTTTTCCCTGAAATGCCCTAGGGTTTTCTTTTCTTTTTTTTTGCCTCTCACAGGACATTATATGAGAAGTCGCACAACACCAGGTTATAGTCCAACAGATTTATTTAATTTTACAAGCTTTCGGAGCAGTTCGCTCCTTCGTCAGGTAAGTTTAGCAGTGAGAGAATCTCCCAGAATTCACAATTTAAACACAGGCAAAATATATTCAAATCTTTCCCACATCAAAGAGCATAGCCAAGACAATGAGATGTGTCCCAGGGGGTCCAACGTGTCAAACCACCTGCTGGCTGCATATCCTGTCAATCTGTGTAGGTTCTTGTGTTAGCCTTTTTAAAAAAAAAACACCTGGGAAGACCGGCCATGATGTCAAGTCACGTTCTGTATCGTGACATGAACCCGATATCGCGATTGAGGCCCTCCTCATGAGTGCGGAACTTGGCTATCAGTTTCTGCTCTATGATTTTGCGCTGTCGTGTATTTCGAAGGCCGCCTTGGAGAACGCTTACCCGCATATCCGAGGCTGAATGCCCCTGGCTGCTGAAGTGTTCCCCGACTGGGAGGCAACCCTCCTGCCTGGCGATTGTTGCGCGGTGTCCGTTCATACGTTGTCTCAGTGTCTGCATGGTCTCGCCGATGTACCATGCTCTGGAGCATCCTTTACTGCAACGTATCAGGTAGACAACGTTGGCCGAGTCACATGAGTATGTACCGTGTACCTGGTGGGTAGTGTCCTCACGTGTGATGATGGTATCTGTGTCCATGATTTGGCATGTCTTGCAGAGGTTGCCGTGGCAGGGTTGTGTGGTGTCTTGGTTGCTGTTCGCCTGAAAGATGGGTAATCTGCTGCGAACGATGGTACTTTTGAGGTTAGGCGGCTGCTTGACATCCCCACGCCTCCACTACTCGCCTTCAAGCAGCCGCCTAACCTCAAAAGTACCATCGTTCGCAGCAGATTACCCATCTTTCAGGCGAACAGCAACCAAGACACCACACAACCCTGCCACGGCAACCTCTGCAAGACATGCCAAATCATGGACACAGATACCATCATCACACGTGAGGACACTACCCACCAGGTACACGGTACATACTCATGTGACTCGGCCAACGTTGTCTACCTGATACGTTGCAGTAAAGGATGCTCCAGAGCATGGTACATCGGCGAGACCATGCAGACACTGAGACAACGTATGAACGGACACCGCGCAACAATCGCCAGGCAGGAGGGTTGCCTCCCAGTCGGGGAACACTTCAGCAGCCAGGGGCATTCAGCCTCGGATATGCGGGTAAGCGTTCTCCAAGGCGGCCTTCGAAATACACGACAGCGCAAAATCATAGAGCAGAAACTGATAGCCAAGTTCCGCACTCATGAGGAGGGCCTCAATCGCGATATCGGGTTCATGTCACGATACAGAACGTGACTTGACATCATGGCCGGTCTTCCCAGGTGTTTTTTTTTTAAAAAGGCTAACACAAGAACCTACACAGATTGACAGGATATGCAGCCAGCAGGTGGTTTGACACGTTGGACCCCCTGGGACACATCTCATTGTCTTGGCTATGCTCTTTGATGTGGGAAAGATTTGAATATATTTTGTCTGTGTTTAAATTGTGAATTCTGGGAGATTCTCTCACTGCTAAACTTACCTGACGAAGGAGCGAACTGCTCCGAAAGCTTGTAAAATTAAATAAATCTGTTGGACTATAACCTGGTGTTGTGCGACTTCTCATTTTTGTCCACCCCAGTCCAACGCCGGCATCTCCACATCAGGACATTATATGGCTGTTGCTGGGTGGGGGTCATGTTGCCTGATTGCAATATAGCAGAATGGGACAGACTTGATGGACCAGATGGTTTTTCTCGTATGTTTGTATGACATGAAAGATCACTTGTTATTGTAAACCTATTTCATTGTATTGTATACGCAGTATTTCTGGTGGCTGAAATTAAATGAAGGAAGCAAATCTGAAAAGGTAAAATTAATTAGTATTGTATCCTCCTATATTTCAAATGTCTACATTTATATCAGAAATATTTAGGATTCCCTAAAAATGATTCTGAATAATTTTTCAAATATATTAATTTAAAATGAAGCAACAAGTAATTATAATTTGTTGAAAGGTGTGTATGTGACCTAGTGTAGAACAGTTTATTCGATCAACTTTGTGCATGATTTAATAAAAGTTCCTAAGGAATTTTATATGACTGGTTTAGTGCTCTGGTAACAATAATTTATTGACTTGAATGGTTATTTGGATGCTTACTCCCAGGGACCTGGGAGTTCATGCGCATAGGTCCCTGAAGGTGGTGAGACATATTGAGAGAGTGGTTAGCAAAGCATATGGGATCTTGGGCTTCATAAATAGAGGTATTGAGTGCAAAAGTAGAGAGGTTATGCTGAACCTTTATAAAGCGCTGGTTAGGCCACAACTGGAGTATTGCGTCTAGTTCTGGTCACCACACTCTAGGAAGGATGTGAAGGCACTTGAGAGGGTGCAGAGGAGATTTACCAGAATGGTTCCGGGGATGGGGGATCTTAGCTACAAGGACAGGTTGGAGAAGCTGGATTTATTTTCATTAGAGTAAAGGAGGTTGAGGGGTGATTTGATAGAGGTGTACAAGATTATGACGGGTTTGGATAGGCTAGACAGGGAAAGGCTGTTCCCACTAGTTGATGGTACAAGGACTAGGGGACACAGATTTAAGGTTTTGGGCAAGAGATACAGGGGGATGTGAGGAAAAACTTTCTTACACAGTGAGTGGTGAGGACCTGGAACTCGCTGCCGACGGAAGTGGTGGAAGCGGAGACACTCAATGTTTTCAAGGGGAGACTGGTTAGGCACTTGAGGGAAATAAACTTGCAAGGCTACGGGGATAGAGCGGGGAATGGGACTGACTGGATTGCTCTACAGAGAGCCGGCACGGACTCGATGGGCCGAATGGTCTCCTTCTGTGCCGTTATGACTCTATGACTCTCTTTCTTCCTTGTTTTAACATTTGTTTTAACTTAAAACAATGCTGAACATATTCAGGGAAAATAAGGACTAAAAAATTATACATTATTTTATTAAGATTTTTTTAACTGAAGGAAGAAGAACTCCAAATCTAGGGTTTCAACAATAGTTTTAACTCATTTTCCAGTACAAGATAACCATGTTTACCTAGTTTGGTGTAAATGTAATGTTTGAGTACAGGGGGGACACAGTTCAACAATAATCACTAGTATAAAATGTTAATATAGTATTGAAAGTTCTCTCACACCTGCTGTTGGCTGCATTGTGAATGCATGATGAAGTTGTAGAAAATTCAACTGGAACTCAAAATCAACTGGACAGCTGCATCGCAAAGGGATGATGATGTTCTTGCTGTAAAGTTTGGAAAAATAATACCATTAACATTTGTGGTAAAATACAGAGCATGTTATACAAGTAAGGCAAGCTAATAGATCAATCACTATAGTCACCTGATAGAAAGATTATTCAGAATTATAAAATAAGTTCAAAATACAAGTAGATTCAGCTAAACTAGCAGTAACATAGGATCCTTCAAATTTGCTACACCTATTATTTACAATGTGCTACTTATAAAGATACAAAAACTATTCAATTTGTATTAAAAATAAGACAAACTTCACTGGGACGCACCTCCACTCACTGTATTTTGATAGTTATAGAAATACCCTCTCCCATCTTATGTAAAAGTTAAGATTCAGCATTGAGTTTTATGCAGGACAAAATATCTGGAAGATAAAGTTGAAAGGGAAGAACAGTTGAAGAAGATCAAGAGAAAGAAGTAAGAGTTCAAAGAAGGAGTTCCACATCAGGATATTTTCAGAAAACAAATGTTAGTTATTAAGAATTATAATTAAGATTCTTTTATTTTTTTCTGTCCACCTTGGTATTACTAAGGGTACTGGTTTAGAGTTAGTAGCCTGAAATTTCTGCTTGGATCTGCCCAATTCGCAGGTATAAATTGGCAGACCCGACCTGAAAACTGGATGACGTTCTGTGACGTTGGATCTTTGCCCATTTTTTTTTTTGCCAGTCTCATTTTCAGTGTCATTTCCGGCAGCTACATGTAGCACTTACCCATTTTGGGCAGTTCCATGCAAATGAAGTGAAAATGATGCCATGCTGTCATGCACCTCACTTCAGTCTTATTTGAGCAGTTTCACTTCCTGACCTATTTAAACGGGTGTTGAGGATTGCTAGGTGCTGAGCACAAGATACAAGAGAATCCAAAGAGCCCAGCATCAACGTTGATTGAATCAGTTTAAAAATTATTTGTGCCTCATTTTTGCTTCAGCCAATTACTTTGCCAGTCGCCTTTGTACCATTTGCTGTAGGGCTGGTGTTTATTCCCTGAACTTTTAGGCCGAGGACAAATTCCTCTGTATTGTAGCTTTCTTAAAGAAGAGGATGAGGGTCAACTGAGGGATGCCAGGCCGATCAGTCAGCGCTGCAGGTGTATGGCACCCACCTGCCAGTACCACCACAACAGAATATATAGACAGAGGCACACATACCTGAATTTGTCAGAGGAACAATTTCTGTGGAGGCTTTGCTTTACCAAGAAAGCCATCATTGAGTTATAAGATATGCTCAACTCCGTTCAGAAGGCATTCCCTTGACTAGCATTTCTGGCCAATGCATTAACAGTTCTGTATACACCTTTTCCCTTCCCTCCAAGAATATAGAAACATAGAAGATAGGAGCAGGAGTAGGCCATTCGGCCCCTCGAGCCTGTTCCGCCATTTAATGAGATCATGGCTGATCATCCAAATTCAGTACCCTGTCCCTGCTTTCTCCCCATGTCCCTTGATCCCTTTAGCCTTAAGAAATATATCTAACACCTTCTTGAATATATTTAATGAATTGGCCTCAACTGCCTTCTGTGGTAGAGAATTCCACAGGTTCGCCACTCTCTGGGTGAAGAAATTCCTCCTCATCTCAGTCCTAAATGGCTTACCCCTTATCCTTAGACTGTGACTCCTGGTTCTGGACTCCCCTGCCATTGGGAACATCCTACCTGCATCTAGTCTGTCTGGTCCTGTTAGAATTTTATAAATTTCAATGAGATCCCCTCTCATTCTTCTAAACTCTAGCGAATATAAGCCTAATCGACCCAATCTCTCTTCATACGTCATTCCTGCCATCCCAGGTATCAGTCTGGTGAATCTTTGCTGCACTCCCTCCATGGCAAGAACATCCTTCCTCAGATAAGGCGACCAAAACTGCACACAATACTCAAGGTGTGGTCTCACCAAGGCCCTGTACAACTGCAGCAAGACATCCTTGCTCCTGTACTCAAATCCTCTCGCTATGTAGGCCAACATACCATTTGCCTTCTTAACCGCCTGCTGCACCTGCATGCTTACCTTCAGCGATTGGTGCACAAGGACACCCAGGTCTCGTTGCACCTCCCCTTTTCCCAATCTATTGCCGTTCAGGTAATAATCTGTCTTCCTGTTTTTGCCACCAAAGTGGATAACCTCGCATTTATCCACGTTATACTGCATCTGCCATGCATCTGCCCAATCACCCAACCTGTCCAAATCATACTGGAGTTTCTCTGCATCCTCCTCACAGCACACACGCCCACCCAGCTTTGTGTCGTCTGCAAACTTGGAGATATTACATCTAGTTCCCTCGTCTAGATCATTAATATATATTGTGAATAGCTGGGGTCCCAGCACCGATCCCTGCGGTACCCCACTAGTCACTGCCTGCCACTCGGAAAAAGACCCGTTTATTCCAACTCTTTGCTTACTGTCTGCCAACCAGTTCTCTATCCAAGTTAGTACCTTACCCCCAATCCCATGTGCTTTAACTTTACACGCTAATCTCTTATGCGGGACCTTATCGAAAGCCTTCTGAAAGTCCAAATACACCACATCCACTGGTTCTCCCTTATCTATTCTACCAGTTACATCCTCAAAAAATTCCAGTAGATTTGTCAAGCATGATTTACCTTTTGTAAATCCATGTTGACTTTGTCCGATCCTGTCACTGTTTTCCAAGTGCTCTGCTATTACATCTTTTATAATGGACTCTAGCATTTTCCCCACTACCGATGTCAGGCTTACGGTCTATAATTCCCCATTTTTTCTCTACCACCTTTTTTAAATAGTGGGGTTACATTAGCTACCCTCCAATCAATGGGAACTGTTCCAGAGTCTATAGAATTTTGGAAGATGACCAGCAATGCATCTACTATTTCTAGGGCCACTTCCTTAAGTACCCTCGGATGTAGATTATCAGGTCCTGGGGATTTATCGGCCTTCAATCCCATCAATTTCCCTAACACCATTTCCCTACAAATACTGATTTCATTCAATTCCTCCCTCTCATTAGACCTTATGTTCCCCGACATCTCTGGGAGGTTATTTGTGTCCTCCTTTGTGAAGACAGAACCAAAGTATGTATTTAATTGGTCTGCCATTTCTTTGTTCCCCATTATAAATTCCCCTGATTCTGACTGCAAGGGACCTACGCTTGGCTTCACTAATCTTTTTCTCTTCACATATCTATAGAAGCTTTTACAGTCAGTTTTTATGTTCCCTGCAAGCTTACTCTCATATTCTATTTTCCCCTCTTAATTAATCCCTTTGTCCTCCTTTGCTGAATTCTATACTGCTCCCAATCCTCAGGTTTGCTGCTTTTTCTGGCCAATTTATATGTCCTCTCCTTGGATCTTATGCTATCCCTAATTTCCCTTGTTAGCCACGGTTGAGTCACCTTTTTTGTTTTATTTTTATGCCAAACAGGGATGAACAAATTCTGTAGTTCATCCATGTGATCTTTAAATGTTTGCCATTGCCTATCCACCGTCAACCCTTTAAGTAACGCTCCCCAATCCATCCTAGCCAACTCGCGCCTCATACCATCATAGTTTCCTTTATTTAAATTCAGGACCCTAGTCTCTGAGTCAACTACTTCACTCTCCATCTTAATGAAGAATTCTATCATATTATGATCGCTCCTCCCCAAGGGGCCTCGCACAACAAGATTGCTAATTAATCCTTTCTCATTACATAATACCCAGTCTAAGATGGCCTGATCTCTAGTTGGTTCCTCGACATTTTGGTCCAGGAAACCATCCCGTATACACTCTAGGAATTCCTCCTCCACAGTATTGTTACTAATTTGGTTAGCTCAATCTATATGTAGATTAAAGTCACCCATGATAACTGCTGTGCCCTTATTGCACGCGTCTCTAATTTCCTGTTTAATGCCATCCCCAACCTCAGCATTACTGTTTGGGGGTCTGTATACAACTCCCACTAACACTTTCTGCCCCTTGGTATTTCTCAGCTCTACCCATACAGATTCCACATCATCAGAGCTAATATCCTTCCTTACTATTGTGTTAATCTCCTCTTTAACCAGCAATGCTACCCCACCTCCTTTTCCTTTTTGCCTGTCCTTCCTGAATATTGAATACCCCTGGATGTTGAATTCCCAGCCTTGGTCACCCTGGAGCCATGTCTCCGTAATCCCAATTATATCATATCCGTTTACATCTATTTGCGCAGCTAATTCATCCACCTTATTACGAATGCTCCTCGCATTAAGACACAAAGGGGTAAAAATTGAGTCGCGCCCCGTTTGGGGCGCTAACCTCGCCGGGGCGCGACTTTTAGCGCCCCGAAAAAATTAGCGGCCCCGCGTCGGAACTTCAGTGGTTGCGCCCCAAGAGGGAAGCGGGGCGCCACTGGAAGCACCCCGCATCCCTCTTGGGGCACTGCGAGTGAATATCCTGGCGCTACGTGCCGCAGCGCCATGCGCTGCGGCACGTCGCGCCGCGGTATTGCAGGCCTTCCTCCCCTTCTTAAAGGGGAGGGACCCTGCGCAGCGCGAACCGGGGCCCAGCTGGGCCCCCAGGGATCGGGAGTGCCGGCAAAAGAGCCCGGCACTCAAGAGAAGTGCCGGGCTCTTGGAGCGCAGCCGGCACTTCACGGTGGGGGGGCTTCACGGGGGCCGGGGACAGCAACGGGGGCAGGTGCTGGCAGGCGGCCAGCAACAAAAATGGCCGCCTGCCACCTCCCCTTTAAATATCGCCGCCCCGGCCGCACGTACGCCTCCCTGAACCCGTCGGACATAGCGTCTGGCGGTAAATCAGGGGGCGCGACTGAAGATCACGGCCGGGGCGCGAGCGGGGTGCTGCGCACGGCGATGACGTCATCGCCGGCGGCGCAGCGCCACAGGGCGCTACCGGCTGCCGCCGCCGCTAACCTCCCACTAAATTTTTCGGGAGGCGTGGGCGGCGCTGCGCCTGGGCGTTAGCTGCTTTACGCCCCATTAGCGCCCTCTTAAGGCGCTAACGGGAGGCGCAAGCAGCTGAATTTTTCCCCCAAAGCCTTCAGGCTTGTTTTTTTAACACTCTTAGGGGTAGAAATTAGGTCGCGCCCCATTTGGGGCGCAAATATCGTCCGGACGCAAATATTAGCGCCTGGCGCTAATTATCGGCACTGACAGGAAACTTCACTTTTACCGCCCCGGGAGGTGAGTGGAGCGCTAAAGCAGGCGCTGCACACCTCTCTTAAGGCGCAAAGGCCGAGCAGTGAGGCGCTAACTCGGAGCGCTGGCGAAGCTCATGTAATGTCAGTCAGCAATGGAACACACACACAATGGCACGGGCCAGTTCTTAAAGGGGATGGTTAATCTTGCTTTCCATCCACATCCTGTTCATTGCTGCCTTGAATCTCGGCCTGGAGAGACTTGCACATCAAATGTGCTGGAAAGAACAATGGAAAGTACCAGGCAAAGAGCTCAGAGTGCAGCTCCCACAGTCTCTGCTAAATCGATACAAGGAATGGCAAATCAAAATGAACCTGCAAAGTGCTGCTCAGTACCCAAAACTCCTTCACACAACGTTGAATCTCTCCAGAAGTCTCTCCCTCTCTCTCTCAGAATGCGTAGTTCAAAAATGCCACCAACAATAAAAGACAGGAAGAGGCCCCCTTTAAATAGCGCCCCCCCCAGCCCCACAGCGATTGATAGCGTTCCAGTCTTCTGGTCGTTGGAAGCGCCAGGCGGTAAGGCAGGGGGCGCCACTCAATTTCCGCTACGGGGCGCCACAAGGGCGTTGCACCATGGAATGACGTCACAATCTGCGCGTGCAGGTGGTCGCAGCGGTAAGTTTTAGCGCCGCCGCACAATCTCAAGTTAAGTTCTCAAGCGGCGCAAACATCGCTGCGCCCGGGCGTTAGCGGATTTGCGCCCCATTAGCGCCCTCTTAAGGCGCTAACGGGAGGCGCAACCAAGTGAATTTTTACCCCTTAGTCCTTTTAGAATTATTATTTACTGTAGCCCTGTTTGATTTACACCCTTGATTTCTGTGCCTTCCACTTTTGCTTTTCTCCTTCCTGTCTTTTGTTTCTATCCTTGCTTCCCTTTCCTCTGTCTCCCTGCACAGGTTCCCAACCCCCTGCTATTTTAGTTTAAACCCTCCCCAACAGCACTAGTAAACACTCCCCCTAGGACATCGGTCCCGGTCCCGCCCAGGTGCAAACTGTCCAGTTTGTACTGGTCCCACCTCCCCAAGAACCGGTTCCAATGTCCCAGGAATTTGAATCCCTCCCCATTGCACCATTCTTCTAGCCACGTATTTAACTGAAATATCCTTCTATTTCTACTCTGACTAGCACGTGACACCGGTAGCAATCCTGAGATTACTACCTTTGAGGTCGTATTTTTTTAATTTACCTCCTAACTCCCTATATTCAGCTTTTAGGACCTCATCCCATTTGTTACCTATATCGTTGGTACCTATATGCACCATGACAACTGGCTGTTCACCCTCCCCCTCCAGAATGCCCTGCAGCCGCTCCAAGACATCCTTGACCCTTGCACCAGGGAGGCAACATACCATCCTGGAGTCTCGTTTGCGGCCGTAGAAACGCCTATCTATTCCCCTTACAATAGATCCCCTATCACTATAGCTCTCCCGCTCTTTTTCCTCCTGTCCTGTGCAGCAGAACCACCCATGGTGCCAGGAAGTTGGCTGCTGCTACCTTCCCCCATCTCCCTCAACAATATCCAAAGCGGTATATCTGTTTGAGAGGGGGATGGCCACAGGGGACCCCTGCACTACCTGCCTGCGCCTACTGCTCTGCCTGGCAGTCACCCATTCCCTTCCTGCCTGTGCAGCCTTTACCTGCGGTGTGACCAACTCATTAAACGTGCTATCCACGATGATATGCCATCATCCACAACTCTTTTCACAACTCACACAGCTTCCATTCATTCCATACCTGCCCAAGAACAAATATCTGCACACAGACAAATTTAGTGCAAATATAATTTTAATGTGAAACCATATTATATGTGTGCCGAGTGTTTGCTTTTATGGTGCTCCTCCTTTGTCAGTGTGTGATGTGTGTATTCTTAAACCTAGTCTTGTGCTTTTCCTAGGTGCCTAATCATTGGCAGCAGTGTGCAAGTGGGTGGCTGCTGAGTTGCAATAGTATCTTCCTGGGACTGAATTTGCCCTCGTCTCTGTCAACTAAATCTAAAAATGGATCTGCTGCAGGTCGTCATGTCTCCTGTGTTGCTGCATGGACAGCCTGGCCCTATGAAAGAAAGACTTGCATTTATATAATGCCTTTTACAACCACCGGACACCTCAAATCGCTTTACAGTCAATGAAGTACTTTTTTTGAAGTGGAGTCACTGTTGTAATGTGGGAAACGTGGCAGTCAATCTGCGTACAGCAAGCTCCCACAAACAGCAATGTGATAATGACCAGATAATCCATTTTTGTTATGTTGGTTGAGGGATAAGTATTGGCCAGGACACCAGGGATAACTCCCCTGCTCTTCTTCGAAATAGTGCCATGGGATCTTTTACGTCCATCCGAGATGGGCAGACGGGGCCTCAGTTTAACGTCTCATCAGAGAAAAGCTTTTCACCATATATATCAATGATTTGGATGAAGGAATAGAGTTGTATATCTAAGTTTTCAGGTGGCACTAAGAGGCACAGTAAGTTTTTAAGTGTATGTCTTTATTATCTGTAGTAATGCTACAATAATATTAAAATCTGTTGAGAATTAACTTTTTCATTGGTGTCATGACTGTGAGAAAAAATTTTGATGTCAGGTCCAAAAATAATAGCATCACTGCCTAAATGATTAATGTAGGATTTGCTGGAATACACAAGAAATAATCTTTCCAAAAAATGTCTAAAGTTCATTCCAAACCAAACATAAATTACTGCATGACAGTAATAGAAAAACCATAACTTGTGCATTAAATTTCTCTATAAGGCTAGTAATCCTATTGAAACAGAATTAGCTGGCATGTAATGCACTTTATGAAGCATTTTTAATTAAATTGACTTCAAAGTTATCTTCCTTATTATCTGTGTATTGTTCCATATCTTCTTCCACCACTCTTTTGATAGAAACAAATAAGATAATTTTCCAAGGGTTGCTGTATACCGAAGAATTATTAGAAAACTGGATATTTATTTGCTTAGCACCTAAAAGTGCATTGCTCACATAAATAAAAGAAAAACTTGCATTTATATTGCACTTTTTAAAATGTTGTGTCTACACAAGAACTGTCAGGTTCAATATCACTGATCTCTCTGGTAAGCAGATGCTACATCTCTTATGATCAGGAGTTTACCTTCACTGCCAACAATCTAGTCAGACAATAGCATGACCCAGGTATATGACCCAGATAACAATTAAAATACCTTGCTATGTGTATTTGATACGATAATCTCAAATATGCCTCCATGTGCATTTCTCGAATCTTCCAAAAGGCGACTTATTCATGCATTAGTGAAAAGAAGCTGAATGTCAATCAACAAATTGTTTTGTTACCATTGTTAAGTGAGTGTACAGAATAACATCTAAAGTAATTCTCGCTTCACTTTGACTCCTCATAGGATTAAAAATAACAAAAAATGCCACACTGTCCCTGTTAGCGGGCTAAATTAACTTTTCTGACCAAGGTTTCTGCTGTAACTAGTTGGCTGTCTTAAGGAAACCATTAGCCTATCTGTCTCTCTCAGCAGTCCTTCTAGAACTGTCTTGTAGGCAATGTTTCTGCCCTTTGTTGCTATTGGGACAGGAAATCAGCAGCTTGACGTCTGACCCTCTCCATGGCCAGGGGTTAGCAAGTAGGACTGTCAATTAAACTGGCTGCTGCCCCTCTAGATGTGGGTCCCGCCAGACAACCTAATGCTGTGTAAGCATAAATTCAGTCCCTCCCGCCATATTCATGTGTGAATATCTACTGGACTTATTGGCATGTAACAATGATCCTCCTCTATTAACTTTCAGGGGCGCTCATCATTAACATACCTATCTCCTCTTTGTTTCAATGGCTTCAACCTGCTTTCTTTCGTCAAGATAAAAGAAAGGATACTGTATCCTTGGGATTAACCCTTAGTATCCTGAAACTGCTTTCATATTAAAAACATGTTGTCCCGGAATTTGCGGTCTTGATTACGGCGAACTGGCAGCGTTCGCCGTCATTTCGCCTTTGAAATTGACCGCAACTTCAGGATTTAGCGCATGCGCAGCCTAATGCAGAAATCCTGAAGTTGCGGTCTGTCATTGAACGCTCCTCCACAGGCTGTGCTATTTCCCCCCCCACCCCCACCCCCTCCCCCAACAGAGCCGGCAATCAGTGTAATCTCTCAAATCATGGAAACTGACAAAAACTTCAGCTCTTCCGCGGTAATTATGCTGTTAAATGCCCCGTTAAAAATTAGGCCCTTTTGGATTAGGTGTATTGACAGCGTATTGACTGTTAAACAAAGGTTATGGCCCTGAAAAACTAATTTTGATCATCTTTATTTCAGGTTTGCTTTGGCCCCATGTGAGAGCCCCAATCTTTGTTTTGCTCTCTGTAATATTTTTATAAAGTTAGAATTTTAAGAGCTTACCCACTTCCTGGTACGTTGTCTGTGAAAATTCTGCATTTTAATTGGCTGCTTAGACAGCTTGTTGACGTCACAGCAGCTCTTTGCTGGGAATCCCCATTAACTTCCGTTGATTTCAATTACACATCGGAAAAGCCGTAATAATCGCCACAGAGATCGCGAGATCTTTGTGTGAAGCTTACTTCGGGCCAGCGGTGAACGCCTTTTCTTCGCTGCTGACTGCAAATTCCAGTCATTATAGCTCAAACCAAAATTCCTTCTCGGCCAAGTAAACAACATGCCCTAACTATGACAAGTACTTTCCATATTCTCAAAATATCCCAAATACATCACAGCCAAAGAATTACATTTGTTTTTGAATTGTAGTTACTGTTGTTTTTATAGGCAAACCTGGCAGCCACTTTTCACATAACAAAGTCCCACAAACACCAATGAGATGAATGACCATTCATTTGTTTGGTGGTGTTGGTTGGAGAATGAATGTTGTCCAGGACACCAGGATACATGTTCTACTTCAAAAAATTGCCATGGGACCTTTTACTTCCACTTGAATAGGCAGTTTAATGTCTCAGCCAAGACAGCACCTCCAGCAATGCAGTACTGCACTGAAGTGTCATCCTAGATTATGTGCTCAAAGTCTCTGGAGTGGGACTTAAACCCACAATCTTCTAATTCAAACTTAAGAGTGCTACCAGAGCTACGCTGAAACTAAATTTCCATGTTAGCAATGTGTTGCCAGCATGAAAATATTTTGACATTCCTCAAGAGATGTTCCGTGGTAACAGAATTTCTAAATACTCCAAGGTGCTATCTTTTCAAACAACTAATCCTGGCTGGGCTCAGGAGAAGCATTTAATGGAAACAACTTGCTGTCATGTAGGGAGACTCCCCAAGTCAAGAACCCAAAGGCAGACCTCTGGGGGTAGAAATTAGGTCGCGCCCCATTTGGGGCGCAAATATCGTCCGGACGCAAATATTAGCGCCTGGCGCTAATTATCGGCACTGACGGGAAACTTCACTTTTACCGCCCCGGGAGGTGAGTGGAGCGCTAAAGCAGGCGCTGCACACCTCTCTTAAGGCGCAAAGGCCGAGCAGTGAGGCGCTAACTCAGAGCGCTGGCGAAGCTCATGTAATGTCAGTCAGCATTGGAACACACACACAATGGCACGGGCCAGTTCTTAAAGGGGATGGTTAATCTTGCTTTCCATCCACATCCTGTTCATTGCTGCCTTGAATCTCGGCCTGGAGAGACTTGCACATCAAATGTGCTGGAAAGAACAATGGAGAGCACCAGGCAAAGAGCTCAGAGTGCAGCTCCCACGGTCTCTGCTAAATCGATACAAGGAATGGCAAATCAAAATGAACCTGCAAAGTGCTGCTCAGTACCCAAAACTCCTTCACACAACGTTGAATCTCTCCAGAAGGCTCTCCCTCTCTCTCTCAGAATGCGTAGTTCAAAAATGCCACCAACAATAAAAGACAGGAAGAGGCCCCCTTTAAATAGCGCCCCCCCCAGCCCCACAGCGATTGATAGCGTTCCAGTCTTCTGGTCGTTGGAAGCGCCAGGCGGTAAGGCAGGGGGCGCCACTCAATTTCCGCTACGGGGCGCCCCAAGGGCGTTGCACCATGGAATGACGTCACAATCTGCGCGCGCAGGTGGTCGCAGCGGTAAGTTTTAGCGCCGCCGCACAATCTCAAGTTAAGTTCTCGAGCGGCGCAAACATCGCTGCGCCCGGGCGTTAGCGGCTTTGCGCCCCATTAGCGCCCTCTTAAGGCGCTAACGGGTGGCGCAACCAAGTGAATTTTTACCCCCTGGTACCAAAGAAAGCCTCAGTGTCAGGTCTCCCCTACATAGGTGAGGCAGGGCAGTGACAGTGGGGACAATACCAGCTCCAATTCTCTTTAATTGTGTTTTTTATCTTTTTGCATTTCACCCCTTTCTTTTCTGCAGGCAATGACTCAAGCAGGTGTACAATAACATGGACGATGAATGCCCTCTGATCCCTTTCCTAAATGGCCATTTCTCATGTGTGAGCCTAGATAGTGAGTGTCTATACACAGTCCTCATCAACACTTACGTACATATACCTTTCGGTAACAATGTGGACAATTATAACACCCCCACTACCATTCCAGCTGAGATCAGTTAACTCAGCACAAAGTGGGGATCGAAGCTGTATGATCCAGTTCCATGTGGAGCAGTGAATTTACACACTCAGATATTTTGAGGCTCTGGAATAAACTGCTGATTCAGTAGTTTGCGTTCAGTAGTTTGCATAAGTGAATTAATCAACTAAGTCATGGTACAATAAATTCCTAGCATCCCATTTTCTCTACTTGATAGCACACATTTGGATTTAGAAATGACAAGGGTTAGATTTTCATTGATTGCAATGGAAATTAAAATAAGGCAGTTTCTGTAATGGGTGGCCAATCCCCAAAGAAAGTTTTACACCTGGGCGCAAAGTTGAAAATCTATGACAGTTTCTCCAGGAGAGGTGTTTATTAAACAGAACTCAAGAAAAAATCCACGAAAATATCTATTCTCTAAATAAAGAAAATACTCATTTGTCAGATTGTCACTATGCTAAGCTGTAATTTTAAACAAAGTAATAAATACTTCAGTCCTGCAACACTATTTTTCAGTAAGCAGCATTCATCAAAGCAAAGTTCACATCTGCATTTGGAGTTCCACAAGTATAAAACTGATATATGTTCTGCTTTTGTTAAAATGATTGTTAATCATTTCCCGTTTTTCCAAAGTACTTAAAGTGAGATGATCAGGCTAAACTTTGGTGTTTCCCATTGCGTACAATAATACAGCACATTGAAATTATTATTAACACCTTAAATGTGTCCAGTCAGGAGTCAGGAGAAGTAATGCTTGAGTTACACCTTTCCAGCATCTCACCAGCAACATAATAGTCTAAATAACGACAGGAGATATTCAGACAGATGTATTGTATTTAAAGCACGAGCAGAAATGTTTAAGCTGCGTTTCCGTATCGGATTTCATAACTAGGCTATGGCAGAGATGGTTGATGCAGCTGTGGAAAGAAGGATGACTGCTTGACTCACCAGGGGTTCACAACTGCAAAGGCTTGAGTCAAAAAGCATGAGAAGAACTCATCAAAAGTGCGAACTCATTGGGCATAAGCTTCTGCACAAGGAAGATGACCAGTAAGAAGCTTAATACATGAATTAGAGCAAAAATTTAAACTTATATGAATACAATAATGACATCAGCAAGTTTTGTAAGGCTAAATATGTCGAGGTGCTTCTGCAGTAAGTAACAATTGAAACATTGAGGCCATGGAGGTGATACAGAGAAGAAGCACAAGAATGATTCCCAGAAATTTAAATTAGGAGGAAGGACTGGAGAAACGGAGGGATGTAATTTTGAGGACTCTCACCCAGCAGAAATGGGATGGTATTACCCCGAAAATGGCTCGAAGAATGTACCATAAGAACATAAGAAATAGGAGTAGGAGTAGGCCATACGGCCACTCAAACCTCCTCCGCCATTCCATAAGTTCGTGGCTGAACTTCGGCCTCAACTCCACCTTCCCACCCGTTCTCCATATCCCTTGATTCCTCTAAAGTCCAAAAATCTATCTATCTCAACCTTGAACATACTCAATGACTGAGCATCCACAGCCCTCTGTGGCAGAGAATTCCAAAAATTTACAACCCTTTGAGTGAAGAATTTCCTCCTCATCTCAGTCTTAAATGGTCAACCCCCTATCCTGAGACTATGACCCCTAGTTCGAGACTCTCCAGCCAGGGAAACAGCCTCTCAGTGTCCACCCTCAAAATCCCCCTCAGAAACTTATATGTTTCAATGAGATCATCTCTCATTCTTCTAAACTCCAGAGAGTATAGGCCAATTCTACTCAATCTCTCATCATAGGACAACCCTCTCATCGCAGGAATCAATCTAGTGATCCTTCGTTGCACCTTCCTTAGATAAGGAGACCAAAACTATACTCCAGATTTGGTCTCACCAAAGCCCTATACAATTGTAGCAAGACTTCCTTACTCTTGCAATAATAGCCAACATGCACTGGTATTACTCTTCCAGAATTCCCTAGATTCTAGAACAATCCCCAAGGATTGGAAGGTAGCAAACATAACCCCGCTATTTAAGAAAGGAAGAAGAGAAAAACGGGGAACTATAGGCCAGTTAGCCTGACATCAGTAGTAGGCAAAATGCTAGAATCTATTATTAGGGACGTGGTAACAGGGCACTTTGCCAAATCATATTATGATTTTCTGAGTCAACATAGTTTTATGAAAGGGAAATTGTGTTTGACAAATCTGTTAGAGTTTTTTGAAGGTGTAACTAGTAGGATGGATAAGGGGGAACCAGTGGATTTAGTGGATTTGGATTTTCAAAAAGCATTCAATAAGGTGCCATGCAAGAGGTTACTACACAAAATTAGGGCTCATGGTATTGGGGGTAATATATTAGCATGGATTGAGGATTGGTTAATGGACAGAAAACAGAGAGTAGGAATAAACGGGACTTTTTCAGGTTGGCAGGCTGTAACTAGCGGGGTACTGCAAGGATCAGTGCTTGGGCCTCAGCTATTTACAATCTATATTAGCGACTTAGATGAAGGGACTGAGTGTAACGTATCCAAGTTTGCTGACGATACATAGTTAGGTGGGAAAGTAAGCTGTGAGGAGGATGCAAAGAGGCTGCAGAGAGATATAGACAGGTTGACTGAGTGGGCAAGAACATACAAATGGAATACAATGTGGGGAAGTGTGAAGTTATCCACTGGTAGGAAAAACAAAAAAGCAGAATATTTTTTGAATGGTAAGAGACTGGGAAATGTTTGCATTCAGAGGGACCTGGGTGTCCTTGTACATGAATCACAGAAAGTTAGCATGCAGGTACAGCAAGAAATTAGGAAAGCAAATGATGTGTTAGCTTTTGTTACAAAGGGATTAGAGTACAAGAGTAAAGAAGTCTTATTACAATTATACAGGGCATTGGTGAGGCCACACCTGGAGTACTGTGTACAGTTCTGGTCTCCTTACCTAAGGAAAGACATACTTGCCTTAGAGGGAGTGCAGCGAAGGTTCACCAGACTGGTTCCTGGAATGAGGGGATTGCCCTATGAGGAGAGATTGAGTAGACTAGGCCTATATTCCTTAGAGTTTAGAAGAATGAGAGGTGATTTAATTGAAACATATAGGGCCGGATTTTCCAACCCCCACGGGTGCGCACGAGGTGTGTACGCACCCGTAGGGGCCTCGCAAGTGCCGGTTTCAGGCATGCGAAGTGCATGCGCTGAAACCCGGCACTTGCGATCTGTCAAGAATCCTCTTGACAGATCATCCGCCTGCCCTGGAGAAGGGCCTCCACGGGCAGGGAGTTGCACTTGCTGCACAACTTCCGCCCGCTGAAAACCTTTAAAAATCTTACGCCTGGTAAGGTTACCAGCATAAGAGTTTAAAAAAAATAATAAAATAAAAATTTTCACTCATTTATAGTTTTAAAATACTTTTAAAAAGGTAAGTTTGTTTTTAGCCCCGTAATGTTTAAAATATTTAATTTATTGTCATTTTAACTTATTTTAAATTTGTGATTTAAAATAAAATTATTTAATGTTTAACTGTGTTTTTTAAGTGATCCCCATTCATACTTTTGACACATCTATGCGTAGAGACCTATCAAAAGTGTGAATGGGGATTCCCTTCTTTGATTGGTTCTCCATGGCCCACGTGATCCCAGGGGCGCTTGCGAACCGCATGTGCCCCTGGGATACCTGGGACTCTGCGCATTTCATAGTGGAGAGGCCCAGGATCGGAAGTCTTGGGACCTATGGAGCCAGCCGGTAACTGCATAGATTTTTTTCGATCGGAGGCATCCGCACGCAGGAAGCCTCCGATCAGAAATTCAGGGCCATAAAATTCTTAAGGGGCTTGACAGGGTTAATGCTGGGAAAATGTTTCCCCTGGCTGGGGAATCTAGAACACGGGGTCACAGTCACAGAATAAGGGGTCGGCCATTTAGGACTGAGATGAGAGAAAGGGTTGTGAATCTTTGGAATTCTCTACCCCAGAGAGCTGTGGATGCTCAGTCGTTGCGTATATTCAAGACAGAGGTCAATAAATTTTTTGATGTGGAGATGCTGGTGTTGGACTGGGGTGGACAAATGTGAGAAGTCGCACAACACCAGGTTATAGTCCAACAGTTTTATTTGAAATCACAAGCTTTCGGAGCGCTGCTCCTTCGTCAGGTGAAGTCTTCACCTGACGAAGGAGCAGCGCTCCAAAAGCTTGTGATTTCAAATAAAACTGTTGGACTATAACCTGGTGTTGTGCGACTTCTCAAATAAATTTTTGGAACGAATGAAATTAAGAGATATGGGGATAGTGCAGGATGGTGGAGTTGAGGTAGAAGATCAGCCATGATCTTGTTGAATGGCAGAGCAGGCTCGAAGGGCCAATTGGCTTACTCCAACTCCTTTTTCTTATGTTCTCAGCAGACGCTTGTCCTCCTCACGGCTTACTGTACCATTCCATTCCCATCATTGCTGTGGCTGACTCCGAATAGGCGCCAGAGCTGATTTTAGATATTTAAATTGGGGTCCTATGATGTCAATAGGACCCTGATGCTATTTCAGGACTGAACTGGGCAAAGCATACCCAGTATCAGCTGGTGGCTTGGCCAAAGAGGAGCTGACAGGTAAGTTTCACTTTATTTTTGTGAGCACAATTGCTCCCCGGCCTCCATACAACCAACCACGGCTGCTGCCGCTCTGGCTTTCCACCCTCCCGAGATTGGAACATCCCCCGCCCCCCACAGACCTGTCTTCTTCTGGCCTGGAGGCCAGCTGGACTGCCCGATTTTGCAGCGGCCCGGAGCCAGAGGATTATCCCAGGAGGCTCAATTGCCATCTGCCGCCCAATGCCAATGAGACCTGTCCCTCAAAATTGACCAAGGCTCTGGCTGGGATCATCGGCCTGTCGATCAGCATTTCCGAAGCCGCTACCCGAAGTCTGCTCGGGTGAAATCGATCCATATATCCATGAAAGGAAGCTATGCATATCCTAATCTGACAATAATTGACACTAGATTAGCAATCAGACTTAGCAAGGACACTGTTTTGCAGGTGTGGGAAATGAAAAAAAGTCGCACTGGTGCAGTCAGGGTTACTCTTCGGAGGATGGGTTTAAGGCACATGGCTGGGGGCAGAGTGAAAGGAGCTTTACTCTGCATCTAAACACACTATGCCTAACCTGCTGGATACTAAGTGCTTGGTGCTTGAAACAAAAAATGTTCCCTTGTCCCTCACTTTGATAAGCACACCATAATAAATAACAAAAGTTATTTACTATTATATTATAATAGTTAGAATCACACACAAAAGCAAGAAATGAAATATAATTAAAGTGTTGTATTAATTCTATTAAACACTGTGATTACTTGTACAGTATTGTTCATCTTTAATATCATAATCTGTGCAGCAAGGTGTGTGACTGCTAACCTATTTGTGTTCCAAAGTCTGCCTAAAGTTTAGATGCTTTAATTTTATTTCAGAAACCCATAATGGTACTGCATAAATATATTCTAGTTTATTCACTTGTTGACAGGAAACTGTATAATATTGGCAAAGCATAGTTAGGTCTTACAATTAGAAATGTTTACATGAAATTTAGTGTTACCTAAACTAAAGCTCAATTAGTCATTTATTTAACTAATAAAATGGCAATCCTTACATCAGTTTGAAGTTTCCCACTATCTGTAACAAACAGTATTATTATTGGCAGTGGCACTGAGAATTTGAATCAGTAAAAATAAGCTACCCCAAATTTCTGATTTCTGTCTTCTCTATAGCCCTGGTCATAGGAGCCACAGCATGGAAAAGGAGCAGCTGAATCCAGCAGGCAGCAGACTGAAAATAATAATGGCTGGGATTTTGCAGTGGGTATGACGGCGTACTCCGCATGTGCTAAATCCTGAACTGGTGATGTGTCAAGGTACGCCTTGACAGATTATCCGTACCGCCTAGGAAAAAACCAATTGCTGGCGCAGAGTTGTGCTATTTGCCCACAAACTGTCCAGCAATTATGGTTGGTGAAAGCAAGAGTAGGAGCCTGTTTCACATTGTAAAAGAAGATCTGCAGTTGAAAAATCACCACTTTGCATTTCCCCGATACCAAGACACACACAGGATAGCACCGTTTACAATCTTATCAATCGATTTTGATTGGAAATGCATTACAAAATGATTAGTCCACCCTTACATGTTTTCTTAACAATGCTACAAAGCAATTTTAGGAAAAAAGACACTGAGAAAATTTCTATCACTTGCAATAAAAAAGGTTCATGAATATTGGTGGAGAAAATGTGGCAAACAGACTCGTTGCTTTACAGGAACTGACTGCAGAGCTGTTTGAATTGATTTTATGGATATACAGAGGAAAATAATCTCATTCATCCGGTGTGGTTTCTGTGTGATGAATAAAGCTTATTAGAACAAAGAATACAACACACAGACGATTAAACGGTTTGAAGCTGATTTATTGATAGCGGATGGTATACTGTGTACATTTGGGTGGAGGAGACTTTTTTGTCGGTCGAGTTTCATTTTAATTGCTTCGGAAGTTAAATAAGAAAGTTAAATAAAGTGAACATCTATTAGATTTCAGTGACCAATTCTAGCCTTTCAACTCAAAAATGAGCAACATAACAAACAATATAGAGTCATAGGGGGAAAAATTCAGTATCGCCCCGTTTGGGGCGCAATTATCGGCCGGGCGCAAAGATTAGCGCCTGGCGCTAATTATCGCCTCCGACTGCAAACTTGACTTTTATCGCCCCTGGAGGTGATTGGAGTGCTAAATCAGGCGCTACACATCTGTCTTAAGGCGCAAAGGCCGAGGAGCGAGGCGCTACCTCAGAGCGCTGGCGAAACTCATGTGATGTCAGTCAGCAATGGAACACAGACACAATGGCCCCGGCCAGTTCTTAAAGGGGAGGGTTGATCTTGCTTTCCATCCACATCCTGCTCATTGCAGCCTCACAGCGCCAGGGACCCGGGTTCGAATCCGGCCACGGGTGACTGTCTGTGTGGAGTTTGCACATTCTCCCCGTGTCTGCGTGGGTTTCCTCCGGGTGCTCCGGTTTCCTCCCACTGTCCAAAGATGTGCGGGTTAGGTTGATTTGGCTATGATAAATTGACCCTTAGTGTTAGGGGGGATTAAATACGTGGGGTTACGGGGATAGGGTGGGATATGTGTCGGTGCAGGCTCGATGGGCCGAAATGGCCTCTATCTGCACTGTGGGGATTCTGTGAATCTCGGCCTGGAGAGACCTGTACATCAAATCTACTGGAAAGAACAATGGAGAGAACCAGGGAAAGAGCTCAGAGTGCAACCCCCACATCTCTTCTAAATTGATACAAGGAAGGGCAAATCAAAATGAACCTGCAAACTGCTGCTCAATACTCAAAACTCCTTCACACAGCGTTGAATCTCTCCAGAAGTCTCTCTCTCTCTCTCTCAAAATGCGTGGTTCAAATATGTCGCCAACAAAAAAAGGAAGGAAGCGGTCGCCTTTAAATAGCGCTCCCCCAGTCCCTTCCTGACTGCAAAACGCTCCCCTCAACCTGTCGTTGCTAGCGGCAGGCGGTAAGGCAGGGGGAGCCACTCAATATCCGCTCCGGGGCACTACCGGGGCGTTGCGCACTCGACTGACGTCACGATCTGCCGGCGCAGGAGATCGTGGCGGTACTGTTTAGCGCCGCAGCAAAATGTCTAGTTAATTTCGCGAGCGGCGCAAACATCGCCGCGCCCGTGCACTAGTTGCTTTGCGCTCATTAGCGCCCTCTTTAGGCGCTAACGGGAGGTGCAACCAACTGAATTTTTCCCCCATAGAGTTACACAGCACAGAAAGAGGCCATTTGGCCCATCGTGTCTGCACCAGCCATCAAGCCCTATCTATTCTAATCCATTTTCCAGCACTTGGTCCGTAGCCTTGTATGATATGGCGTTTCAAGTGGTCATCTAAATGCTTCTTGAATGTTGTGAGGGTTCCTGCCTCTACCACCCTTTCAGGCAGTGAGTTCCAGATTCCAACCAGCCTCTGGGTGAAAAAGTTTTTCCTCAAATCCCCTCTAAACCTCCTGCCCCTTACCTTGAAACTATACCCCCTGGTTATTGACCCCTTTACTAAGGGGAAAAGTTCCTTTCTATCTACCCTATCTATGCCCCTCATAATATTGTACACCTCAATCAGGTCCCCCCTCAGCCTTCGCTGCTCTAAGGAAAACAACCCCAGCCTGTCCAGTCTCTCTTCATAGCTGAAACGCTTCAGCCCAGGTAACATCCTGGTGAATCTCCTCTGCACCCTCTCTAATGCAATCACATCCTTCCTATAGTGTGGCAACCAGAACTGCACACAGTATTCCAGCTGTGGCCTAACTAGTGTTTTGTACAGCTCCATCATAACCTCCCTGCTCTTATATTCTATGCCTCGGCTAATGAAGGCAAGTATCCCATATGCCTTTTTAACCATCTTATCTACCTGTCCTGCTGCCTTCAGGGATCTATGTACATGCACACCAAGGTCCCTCTGATCCTCTGTCCTTCCTAGGGTCCTACCATTCATAGTATATTCCCTTGCCTTGTTAGTCCTCCCAAAATGCATCACCTCACACTTTTCAGGGTTAAATTCCATTTGCCACTGTTGTGCCCATCTGACCAACCCGTCTATATCGTCCTGTAGCCTGAGGCTTCCCTCCTTGCTATTTACCACTCCACCAATTTTCGTGTCATCTGCGAACTTACTGATCATACCTCCTACATTCATATCTAAATCATTAATGTACACTACAAACAGCAAGGGACCCAGCACCAATCCCTGTGGTACACCACTGGACACAGGCTTCCAGTCACAAAAACAACCTTCGACCATCACCCTCTGCCTCCTGCCACTAAACCAATTTTGGATCCAATGTGCCAAATTGCCCTGGATCCCATGGGCTCTTACCTTCTTGACCAGTCTCCCATGCGGAACTTTGTCAAAAGCCTTACTGAAGTCCATGTAGACCACATCAACTGCACTACCCTCATCCACACACCTAGTCACCCCCTCGAAAAATTCAATCAAATTAGTTAGACATGATCTCCCCCTGACAAAGCCATGCTGACTATTCTTGATTAATCCTTGCCTCTCTAAAGTGGAGACTAATTCTGTCCCTCAGAATTTTTCGGATAATTTCCCTACCACTGATGTTAGGCTCACTGGCCTGTAATTCCCTGGTTTATCCCTACCACCCTTCTTGAATAATGGTACTACGTTAGCTGTCCTCCAGTCCTCTGGCACCTCCCCTGTGGCCAGAGAGGTTCTGAAAATTTGTGTCAGAGCCCCTGCAATCTCCTCCCTTGCCTCACACAGCAGCCTGGGATACATCTCGTTTGGGCCTGGGGATTTATCCACTTTTAAGCCCGCTAAAACCACTAGTACCTCCTCCCTCTTAATGCTAATTTGTTCAAGTATATCACAATCCCCCTGCCTGATTTCTATGCCTACATTGTCCTTCTCCATAGTGAACACAGATGCCAAATATTCATTTAAACCCTCACCTACATCTTCCGGCTCTACACACAGATTGCCACTTTGGTCTTTAATGGGCCCTACTCTTTCCCTGGTTATCCTCTTGCCCTTAATATACTTATAAAACACCTTGGGATTTTCCTTTATTTAGCCCGCCAGTGTTTTTTCATGCCCCCTCTTCGCTCTCCTAATTTCTTTTTTAAGTACCTCCCTGCACTTTCTATACTCCTCTATGGCTTCCACTATTTTTAGTCCTTTGTATCTGCCAAGAGCCTCCCTTTTTTTCCTAATCCATTCTTGTACATCCCTTGACATCCAGGGTTCTCTGGACTTGTTGGTCCCACCCTTGACCTTTACGGGAACATGTTGGCGCTGTACTCTCTCTATTTCCTTTCTGAATGACTCCCACTGCTCTGATGTGGATTTTCCTACAAGTAGCTGATCCCAGTCCACTTTGGCCAGATCCTGCCTTATCATATTAAAATTGGCCTGCCCCCAATTTAGAACCTTTATTTCTGGTCCATCTTTGTCCTTTTCCATGACTACCTTAAATCTCACCGAATTATGGTCACTGTCACCAAAATGTTCTCCTACTGACACTCCTACCACTTTCCCGGCTACATTCCCTAGAATTAGGTCCAGTACCGCCCCCTCTCTTGTAGAACTTTCTACATGCTGGCTCAAAAAGTTCTCCTGGATGCACTTTAAGAATTCCGCACCCTCTAAGCCTTTCACACTCTGACTATCCCAGTTAATATTGGGGAAGTTGAAATCCCCTACTATTATTACCCTATTATTTCTACACTTCTCTGAGATTTGCCTACATATCTGTTCCTCTACCTCCCCCTGACTGTTTGGGGGTCTATAGTACACTCCCAGCAAAGTGCTTGCCCGCTTTTTGTTTTTAAGTTCTACCCGTATGGCCTCATTAGAGGAACCTGCTAAGATATCATCCCTCCTTACTGCAGTAATTGACTCCTTGATTAATATTGCGACACCCCTTCCTGTTTTACACCCCCCTCTGTCTCGCCTGAAGATTCTATACCCTGGAATATTGAGCTGCCAGTCCTGCCCCTCCCTCAACCATGACTCTGTGATAGTAATAATATCAAAGTCCCATGTGTTCATCAACACCTTCAATTCATCTGCCTTACTCGTAAGACTCCTTGCATTAAAATGGAATATAATGCATCCATAACAAGGAAAATAGATTTATCTATTACCAGTCTAAATGAAGTCTGAGTAATATATTTTAATCCTGAAAATTAACATTGAATATATGGCTAGGAATCTCTTTCTGAAGTTCAACAACATTACTTGTAGGAGATATAAAACAGTGTTAGACCTTTAGTGAATATCAAGACAGGAAGTTGTATACATAGAACATAAGAATTAGGAGCAGGAGTAGGCCATTTGGCCCTTTCCAGCCTGCTCCCCCATTCATGGCTGATCTTCTATCTCATCTCCACTTTCATGCACTATCCCCATATCCCTTGATTCCCTTAATATTAGTAAGGGCATCAAGGGATATGACGATAGGGCCGGTGAATGGAGTTGAGGCAGAAGATCAGCCATGATCTTATTGAATGGCGGAGCAGGCTCGAAGGGCCAAATGGCCTACTCCAGCTCCTATTTCTTATGTTCTTATGTTCTTATTCAAAAATCTATCGATCTCTGTCTTGAATATACTCAATGACTGAGCCTCCATAGCCCTCTGCGGGTAGAGAATTCCAAAGATTCACCACCCTCTGAGTGAAGAAATTTCTCCTCATCTCAGTCCTAAATGGCCGACCCCTTATTCTGAGACTGTGACCCCTGGTTCTAGACTCCCCAGCCAGAGGAAACATCCTCCCTGCATCTACCCTGTCAAGCCCTGTAAGAATTTTGTATGTTTCAATGAGATCACCACTCATTCTTCTAAACTCTAGAGAATATAGGCCTAGTCTACTCAATCTCTCCTCATAGGACAATCCCCCCATCCCAGGAACCAGTCTGGTGAACCTTCGTTGCACTCCCTCTATGGCAAGTATATCCTTCCTTAGATACGGAGACCAAAACTGTACACAATACTTCCGGTGTGGTCTCACCAGGGCCCTATATAATTGCAGTAAGACGTCTTTACTCTTATACTCAAAACTTCTTGTAATAAGAGCCAACATACCATTTGCTTTCCAAATTGCTTGCTGTACCTGCATGTTAACTTTCAGTGATTCGTGTACAAGGACACCCAGGTCCCTCTTAACACCAACATTTCCCAATCTTACACCATTTAAAAAATACTCTGCTTTTCTATTTTTCATACCAAAGTGCATAACTTCACATTTCATAGAGTCACAGTCATAGCGGCACAGAAGGAGGCCATTCGGCCCATCAAGTCGGTGCCGGCTCTCTGTAGAGCAATCCAGTCAGTCCCATTCCCCCGCTCTATCCCCATAGCGCTGCAAGTTTATTTCCCTCAAGTGCCTATCCAAGGCACTTGAGGGCTAAAAATTGAGTAGCGCCCCATTTGGGGTGCTAACTTTGCCGGGGCGCTACTTTTAGCGCCGGAAATTGAACGGCTGCGCCCCAAGAGGGAAGCGGGGCGCTAATGGAAGCGCCGCAGCACCACGCTCTGCGGCACATCACGCCGTGGTTTTGCAGGCCTTCCTCCACTTCTTAAAGGAGAGGGGCCATGCGCAGCGCGACCCCCCCTGGGGATCGGGAGTGCCGGCAAAAGAGCCCAGCACTCAAGAGAAGTGCCGGGCTCTTGGAGCGCAGTCGGCACTCCGCGGGGGTGGGGGGGGCGTTCAGGAGGCCGGGGACGGGAGCGCAGGCAGGTGCTGGCAGGCGGCCAGCAACAAAAATGGCCGCCCCACACCTCGCCTTTAAATTGCGCCTCCCCGGCTGCAGGTCGACCCCCCTGACCCAGTCAGGGGGCGCTCCCGAAGATTGCGAGCGGGCCGCTGCGCTCGCCGATGACGTCATCGCCGGCGGCGCAGCGCCACGGGCACTACTGGTTAGCGCCGCCGCTAACCTCTCGCTGAATTTCGTGGGAAGCGTGGGCGGCACCGCGCCCTGGCGCTAATTGCATTGCGCAAAGCACGAAGCAACCCAATTTTTTCCCGAGTGTCTCCGCTTCCACCACTTCTGTCGGCAACGAATTCCAGGTCATCAACACTCGCTGCGTAAAAATGTTTTTCCTCACATCCCCCCTGTTTCTCTTGCCCAAAACCTTAAATCTGTGTCCCCTAGTCCTTGTACCATCAACTAGTGGGAACAGCCTCTACCCGTCTAGTCTATCCAAACCCGCCATAATCTTGTACACCTCTATCAAGTCACCCCTCAATCTCCTTTGCTCTAATGAAAACAAATCCAGCTTCTCCAATCTGTCCTTGTAGCTAAGATCCCCCATTCCCGGAACCATTCTGATAAATCTCCTCTACACGCTCTCAAGGACCTTCACATCCTTCCTAAAGTGTGGTGACCAGAACTGGATGCAATACTCCAGTTGTAGCCTAACCAGCGCTTTACAAAGGTTCAGCATAAATTCTCTACTTTTGTACTCAATACCTCTATTTATGCAGCCCTAGATCCCATATGCTTTGTTAACTGCTCTCTCAATATGTCCTGCCACCTTCAGGGACCTATGCACATTAACTCCCAGGTCCCTCTGTCCCTGCACACTCTTTAAAACTGTGCCATTAAGTATATATTGCCTCTCCCTGTTCCTTCTGCCAAAAGGCATCACCTCACACTTCTCTGTATTAAATTCCATCTACCACTTGTCTGCGCATTCTGCTAGCCTTTCTATGTCCTGTTGCAGTCGATTTTTTAAAATTCGTTCCGGGATGTGGGCATTACTGGCAAGGCCAGCATTTATTGAGAAGGTGGTGGTGAGCCGCCTTCTTGAACCGCTGCAGTCCGTGTGGTGAAGGTACTCCCACAGTGCTGTTAGGGAGGGAGTGCCAGGATTTTGACCCAGCGACGATGAAGGATCGGCGATATACTTCTAAGTCAGGATGGTGTGTGACTTGGAGGTGGTGCTGTTCCCATGCACCTGCTGCCCTTGTCCTTCTAGGTGGAAGAGGTCACGGGTTTGGGAGGTGCTGCCGAAGAAGCTTGGCGAGTTGCTGCAGTGCATCTTGTAGTGGTACACAATGCAGCCACGGTATGCCGGTGGTGGAGGGAGTGAATGTTTAAGGTGGTGGATGGGGTGCCAATCAAGTGAGCTGCTTTGTCCTGGATGGTGTCAAGCTTCTTGAGTGTAGTTGGAGCTGCACTCATCCAGGCAAGTGGAGTGTATTCCATCACACTCCTTACTTGTGCCTTGTAGATGGTGGAAAGGCTTTGGGGAGTTAGGAGGTGAGACACTCGCTGCAGAATACCTAGCCTCTGACCTGCTCTTCTTGCCAGAGTATTTATGTGGCTGGTCCAGTTAAGTTTCCGGTCAATGGTGACCCCCAGGATGTTGATGGTGGGGGATTTGGCGATGGTAATGCCGTTGAATGTTAAGGGGCGGTGGTTAGACTCTCGTTTGTTGGATATAGTCATTGCCTGGCACTTCTGTGACACGAATGTTACCTGCCACTTATCAGCCCAAGACTGAACGTCGTCCAGGTCTTGTTGCATGCGGGCATGGACTTCTTCATTATCTGAGGAGTTGTGAATGGCACTGAACACTGTGCAGTCATCAGCGAACATCCCCATTTCTGACCTTATGTTGGAGGAAAGGTCATTGATGAAGCAGCTGAAGATGGCTGGGCCTAGGACACTGCCCTGAGGAACTCCTGCAGCGATGTCCTGGGGCTGTGAGCATGCTCACTGTTTGCCACACCCCCAAGTTTGGTGTCATCGGCAAATTCAGAAATTCTACTCTGTATTCCAATATCCAGGTCATTTATATACATCAAAAAAAGCAGTGGCCCCAGCACAGACCCTTGGGGAACACCACTGTCTACCATCCTCCAGTCTGAAAAACAGCTATTTACCACAACTCGCTGTTTATCATTAAGCCAATTCCTTATCCAAGCTGCCACTGACCCACCTATTCCATGAGCCTCAATTTTGTTAACCAGCCTTCTATGTGGTACTTTGTCAAACGCCTTCTGAAAATCCATGTAGACAACATCCATTGCAGTCCCTTCATCAATCCTCTCTGTTACTTCATCAAAAAATTCAATTCGATTAGTCAAACACGATTTGCCTTTTACAAATCCGTGTTGCCTCTCCTTAATTAGCTTAAACCTCTCCAAGTGCACGTTAATTTTTTTCCTTGATTATTGTTTCTAAAACTTTACCCATCACTGATGTTAACCTGACCAGCCTGTAGTTACTAGGATTGTCCTTACACCCTTTCTTGAACAATGGTGTCACACTTGCCACTTTCCAATCCTCAGGCACATCCCCTGCATCTAGGGAAGATTGGAAAATTATGGCAAGCCCTTCCGCTATCTCCTCCCCCAATTCCCTTAGCAACCTGGGATGCAAGCCATCTGGACTAGGCGACTTGCCCACTCTAAGCATACCCAGCCTTTCTAGTACATCCTGTCTATCAATTTTCACCCCTTCCATTGCTTCTACCTTTTCCACTTCTACCGATATTTTGTCAGCATCCACCTCCTTCGTAAACACCGATACAAAGTACTCATTGAGTATTCTAGCCTTGCTCTGCGCCTCTAAGCCTATATCACCTTCTTTGTCTCTAATAGGCCCCACCCCGCCTCTTACTACCCGCTTACTGTTTACATGCCGGTAGAAGATTTTTGGGTTCCCTTTTATGTTAACCGCCATTCTACTCTCATATTCTCTCTTTGCCAATCTTATTTTCATCTTCACATCCCCTCTCAACTTATTGTATTTGGTCTAGTTCTCCCTTGAAGAATTCACCCGGCATGCATCATACACCCTCTTTTTTTGTTTCATTATCTTCTCTATCTTCCTCGTCATCCAAGGAGCCTTTGCTTTGGTTCCCTTACCCTTCCCTCTTGTTGGAATGTACCTAGCCTGTACTTGCAACATCTCCTCCTTAAAGATCGCCCACTGTTCCGTTACAGTTTTTCCTGTCAGTCTTTGGTTCCATTGTACCCTGGCTAGATCCTTTCGCATCCCATTGAAGTTAACCCTATTCCAGTTTAGAAGTTCCACTCTAGATTGTTCCTTGCTCCTCTCCATTGTTAATCTCTCCACATTATATTCCATTTGCCATGTTCTTGCCCACTCACTTAGACTGTCTATATCCCCTTGAAGCCTCCTTGCTGCCTCCTCACAACTTACATTCCTACCCAGCTTTGTATTATCAGCAAACCTGGATATATTACATTTGGTCCCCTCATCCAAATCATTGATATAGATTGTGAATAGCTGAGGCCCAAGCACTGATCCTTGCGGTACCCCACTAGTTACAGCCTGTCAACCTGAAAATGACCCGTTTATTCGTACTCACTGTTTTCTGTTCATTAACCAATCCTCAATCCATGCTAGTATATTACCCCCAATCCCATGAGCCCTAATGTTGTTTAATAACCTCTTGTGTGGCACCTTAGCAAATGCCTTCTGAAAATCCCAAAACACCACATCCATTGGTTCCCCCTTATCTATTCTGCTAGTTACAACCTCAAAAAACTCTAAGGGCTGGATTTTCCAAGCCCTGGGGAGGCGGGCATGGAGGCGGGACAGCCGGTAAATTCAGAGAAAGTGGGGGTGGATGGCAAACCCGCCCCCATCCCACCTCCGTGCCCTTTTGCCAGGAGGCGAGAGGATGTGCGGCTTCGGGTCCCGTCTCCTGGAGGCGGGAAAGGCATTTAATCCTTTTAAGTGCCTGTTAACAGGTAGTTAACAGGCAGAAAAAAGGATTATTGCCATTTTACCTTCACTGGTGAAGGCTTCCCAACCTCGGAGAACCCCGCTGGGTTGGAGGAGACGTGGAGGAGGTCTGCGGTGGTCGAATGCACCTGGAAGTAAGGTGTAGAGGTGAGTGATGTGTGCAAGTCTGGAGTGGTAAGTATGTAAAGTGAGTGATAAGTTTAACAAAGTGTGCACTTACCTTGTTTTCTTTCTACAGCCTTTAGCCACGCTGGATGGGGAGAGCCGACATTCTCCTTGTCAATTTCACATAATGGCTGTTGGATCCTCCGATCCTACAGACATGTGAAATTTACAAAGTTGAAAGGTTTGATGAGTCCTCACCACAAAGGCTCATCAAACTAAAGAGAATGTCAGTGTTTGACAGCTTCACAGAGCTGTCAAACGCTGTAATTTCTTCTTTCAAGAAGACTTGATAGATAGCACGTCTGACGTTGACGTGATCTGTCAGTGACTTGCTCCCTAATTGGCCCGCTGAGCCCACAGGGCGGGCTTAACAAGGTCAATCAGGGGAAAATCCCTCTGATTGGTCAGGCAAATTTGGAGGTGGGACATTGACATGACAAGCAGCAGTCCTGCCTCCAACTCGCCTCCATTCACAAAATACAGCCCTAACAGATTCATCAAACACGATTTCCCTTTCATAAATCCGTGTTGACTCTGCTCAATCTTATTATTATTTTCTAAGTGCCCTGTTACCACGTCTTTAATAATAGATTCTAGCAATGTCCCTATTACTGATGTCATGCTAACTGGTCTGTAGTTGTCCGTTTTCTCTCTCCCTCCTTTCTTAATTAGGGACCAATAAATTGTGAGTTTGGATCAAAAAAAGTGCTGATATATGAAATAAGTCCAAGTACCAGTTTAATTAAAGGTTTGTAGAAGTTTTTAAAAGGTTTTAAAATGTAATTTCAATGGGAGAGACTGAGAGAAACTTCTGTGGGCATGGCATGGTTTTGACAGCTTTTGTGGGTGGGTCTTCCCTTACCCATAGGCTGTACATTATGCTCCTGACCTCCCTGATGTCATACACTGCACAGAACTCTGCAGCACAGAAGAGCAAGTCTCTGTTCTGGGCCTCGCTCAAGGTAACTACGTATTCTTTTCGAAGGCCGGCGGTGTACTCTGGAGCTATGCCGCCGACCGTAATTTTAGGCCCATTAACTTACTAGCCAAATAGTTCCCTTTGATTAAACATAAGAACTTAAGAAATAGGAGCAGGAGTAGGCTATTCAGCCCCTCGAGCCTGCTCCGCCATTCAATAAGATAATGGCTGATCTTCTACCTCATCCCCATATCCCCTGATTCCCTTAATATCCAAAAATCTATCAACCTCTGTCTTGAATATACTCAACGACTGAGCCTCCACAGCCCTCTGTGGTAGAGAATTCCAAAGATTTACAACCCTCTAAGTGAAGAATTTCCTCCTCATCTCAGTCTTAAATGGTCAACCCCCTATCCTGAGACTATGACCCCTAGTTCTAGACTCTCCAGCCAGGGAAACAACCTCTCAGCGTCCACCCTCAAAATTCCCCTCAGAAACTTATATGTTTCAATGAGATCATCTCTCATTCTTCTAAACTCAAGAGAGTATAGGCCAATTCTACTCAATCTCTCATCATAGGACAACCCTCTCATCGCAGGAATCAATCTAGTGAACCTTTGTTGCACCGCCTCCAAGGCAAATATATCCTTCCTTAGACAAATGTATAGGGCTTTGGTGAGACCAAAACTGTGCACAGTACTCCAGGTTTGGTGGCACCAAAGCCCTATACAACTGTAGCAAGACTTCCTTACTCTTAATAATAGCCAACATGACATTTGCCTTCCCAATTATTTGCTGTACCTGCATGATATCTTTCTGTGTTTCTTGTACGGGGACACCCAAATCTCTCTGAACACCAACATTTAAAAATTTCTCACCATCTAAAAAATATTCTGTTTTTCTATTCTTCCTACCAAAGTGCATAACCTCACATTTCCCCACATTATACTCCATCTGCCACCTTACTGTCCACTCACTTAACCTGTCCATATCTGAAATAATGGGGAACCAAGGGTCCAGAGAGATTGAGGAACTTAAAGAAATCAGTATAAGTAAAGACATAGTACTGGCGAAATTAATGGGACTAAGTGGCGACAAATCCCCTGGACCTGATGACCTGCATCCTAGGGTTTTAAAAGAGGTAGCTGCAGCGATAGTGGATGCACTGGTATTAATCTTCCAGAATTTCCTAGATTCTAGAACAGTCCCCAAGGATTGGAAGGTAGCAAACATAACCCCGCTATTTAAGAAAGGAAGATGAGAAAAATGGGGAACTATAGGCCAGTTAGCCTGACATCAGTAGTACGCAAAATGCTAGAATCTATTATTAGTCAACATGATTTTATGAAAGGGAAATCGTGGTGTGACAAATCTGAGTTTTTTGAAGATGTAACTAGTAGGATAGATAAGGGGAAACCAGTGGATGTAGTGTATTTGGTTTTTCAAAAAGTATTCGATAAGGTGCCACGCAAGAGGTTATTACACAAAATTAAGGCTCATGGTATTGGGGGTAATATATTCGCATGGTTTGAGGTTTGGTTAATGGACAGAAAACAGAGAGTCAGAAAACGGGACTTTTTCAGGTTGGCAAGGCTGTAACTAGCGGGGTACTGCAAGGATCAGTGCTTGGGCCTCAGCTATTTACAATCTATATTAACGACTTAGATGAAGGGACGGAGTATAACGTATCCAAGTTTGCTGACGATACAAAGTTAGGTGGGAAAGTAAGCTGTGAGGAGGATGCAAAGAGGCTGCAGAGAGATATAGACAGGTTGACTGAGTGGGCAAGAACATACAAATGGAATACAATGTGGGGAAGTGTGAAGTTATCCACTTTGGTAGGAAAAACAAAAAAGCAGAATATTTTTTGAATGGTAAGAGACTGGGAAATGTTTGCATTCAGAGGGACCTGGGTGTCCTTGTACATGAATCACAATAAGTTAGCATGCAGGTACAGCAAGAAATTAGGAAAGCGAATGGTGTGTTAGCTTTTGTTACAAAGGGATTAGAGTACAAGAGTAAATAAGTCTTATTACAATTATACAGGGCATTGGTGAGACCACACCTGGAGTATTGTGCACAGTTCTGATCTCCTTACCTAAGGAAAGACATACTTGTTTAGAGGGAGAGCAGCGAAGGTTCACTAGACTAGTTTCTGGGGAGAATTATCACAACACTTGAATTTTATTTCATTTCTTGCTTGTGTGTGATTCTAACTATTATAATATAATAGTAAATCACTTTGTTATTTATTATGGTGTGCTCATCAAAGTGAGGGACAAGGGAACATTAAAAATAAGCTACCCCTCATAGGGGAATGCCCTATGAGGAGAGATTGAGTAGACTAAGCCTATATTCCTTGGAGTTTAGAAGAATGAGAGGTGATTTAATTGAAACATATAAAATTCTTAAGGGGCTTGACAGGGTTAATGCTGGGAAAATGTTTCCCCTGGCTGGGGAATCTAGAACACGGGGTCACAGTCACAGAATAAGGGATCGGCCATGAGGAGAAATTTCGTCACTCAAAGGGTTGTGAATCTTTGGAATTCTCTATCCCAGAGGGCTGTGGATGGTCAGTCGTTGAGTATATTCAAGACAGAGGTCGATACATTTTTGGGAACGAATGAAATTAAGAGATATGGGGATAGTGCGGGACGGTGGAGTTGAGGTAGAAGATCAGCCATGATCTTGTTGAATGACGGAGCAGGCCCGAAGGTCCAAATGGCTTACTCCAACTCCTTTTTCTTATGTTCTTTGCAGACGCTTGTCCTCCTCACGGCTTACTGTACCATTCCATTCCCATCATTGCTGTGGCCGACTCCGAATAGGCGCCAGAGCTGATTTAGATATTTAAATTGGGGTCCTATGATGTCAATAGGACCCTGATGCTATTTCAGGACTGAACTGGGCAAAGCATACCCAGTATCAGCTGGTGGCTTGGCCAAAGAGGAGCTGACAGGTAAGTTTCACTTTATTTTTGTGAGCACAATTGCTCCCCGGCCTCCATACAACCAACCACGGCTGCTGCCGCTCTGGCTTTCCACCCTCCCGAGATTGGAACATCCCCGCCCCCCACAGACCTGTCTTCTTCTGGCCTGGAGGCCAGCTGGACTGCCCGATTTTGCAGCGGCCCGGAGCCAGAGGATTATCCCAGGAGGCTCAATTTCCGCTTGCCGCCCAATGCCAATGAGACCTGTCCCTCAAAATTGACCAAGGCGCTGGCTGGGACCATTGGCCTGTCGATCGGCATTTCCGAAGCCGCTACCCGAAGTCTGCTTGGGTGAAATCTATCCATGGGTTGTCTATATCTATCAAAGGAGGCTATGCATATCCTAATCTGACAATAATTGACACTAGATTAGCAATCACACTTAGCAAGGACACTGGATAGCAGGTGTGGGAAATGAAAAAAAGTCGCACTGGTGCAGTCGGGGATACTCTTCTGAGGATGGGTTTAAGGCACATTGCTGGGGGCAGAGTGAAAGGAGCTTTACTCTGCATCTAAACACACTATGCCTGACCTGCTGGATACTAAGTGCTTGGTGCTTGAAACAAAAAATGTTCCCTTGTCCCTCACTTTGATAAGCACACCATAATAAATAACAAAAGTGATTTACTATTATATTATAATAGTTAGAATCACACACATAACCAAGAAATGAAATAAAATTAATGGGGCAGAAATTAGGCTCGCCACGGGTGAGTACGCACTATGTACTCACCTGTGGACGGAAAGAAAGTGCCGGTTTCTTGCATGCACTGCGCATGCGCGGGAAACCGGCACTTCCGTTCCCCTGAAGGAAGGGGTTCAGAGGTCGAACGCGCATGCCGGAGGGCCAGCGCGTTCACCTCGCACTTCGGGTTTCTTTACAGGTTCCTCCGTGAGGGTAAGCACGGAGAAGATACACATTGAAAAAGGAGGCGCAAGGCCTTCTTTTAACAAGGTAAGTGTTGATTTTATTAAAATTTAAACTTTTTTTCCACAGATTTATCTTTTTTAATTACTTTAAAGAAAGGTAAATTTAGTTTTAACCCCGTTAAAAAGTGTAATTAATTTTTTCAAAAATTTAAATTTTTGTTTAAAATAGTTAATTAATGTAATTTATAGTTATTTTAAAAATGTGATTTTTTAAAAAAATTTATTTGTAGTTTTAGGGATGTTTTGGGGCCGATCTGTATTCATAGATTTGACAGGTCTCCTGTCAAATCTATGAATGAAAGATGGTCTGCTGCCATTGGCTCTCCATGGCCCACGTGATCCCAGGGGACGCATCGCACTAACTACGCCCCTGGGATACGCAAGCACTGCGCGCTGGCAGTTGGAGGAGGCCCAGGAGCCGAATTCCTCGTGGGCCCAGGGGTCAACGGCAGGCGCGGTAGGTAGGTGCACGCGCGATCCTTGCAGCCGCGGGAAGCCAGGGAGCCAAATTTCTGGCGCAATGTGTTGTGTTAATTCTATTAAACAGACAGGTTTTGTGATTAGTTGTACAGTATTGTTCATCTTTAATAGCATAATCTGTGCAGCAAGGTGTGTGACTGCTAACCTATTTGTGTTCCAAAGTCTGCCTAAAGTTTAGATGCTTTAATTTTATTTCAGAAACCCATAATGGTACTGCATAAATATATTCTAGTTTATTCACTTGTTGACAGGAAACTGTATAATATTGGCAAAGCATAGTTAGGTCTTACAATTAGAAATGTTTACATGAAATTTAGTGTTACCTAAACTAAAGCTCAATTAGTCATTTATTTAACTAATAAAATGGCAATCCTTACATCAGTTTGAATTTTCCCACTATCTGTAACAAACAGTAATACTCAGTGGTACTGAGAATTTGAATCAGTAAAAATAAGCTACCCCAAATTTCTGATTTCTGTCTTCTCTATAGCCCTGGTCATAGGAGCCACAGCATGGAAAAGGAGCAGCTGAATGCAGCAGGCAGCAGACTGAAAATAATAATGGCCGGGATTTTGCAGTGGGTATGACGGCGTACTCCGCATGTGGTAAATCCTGAACTGGTGATGTGTCAAGGTACGCCTTGACAGATCATCCGTACCGCCTAGGAAAAAACCAATTGCTGGCGCAGAGTTGTGCTATTTGCCCACAAACTGTCCAGCAATTATGGACGTTTTTCTTACGGTTGGTGAAAGCAAGAGTAGGAGCCTGTTTCACATTGTAAAAGAAGATCTGCAGTTGAAAAATCACCACTTTGCATTTCCCCGATACCAAGACACACACAGGATAGCACCGTTTACAATCTTATCAATCGATTTTGATTGGAAATGCATTGCAAAATGATTAGTCCACCCTTACATGTTTTCTTAACAATGCTACAAAGCAATTTTTGGAAAAAAGACACTGAGAAAATATCTGTCACTTGCAATAAAAAAGGTTCATGAATATTGGCAAACAGACTCGTCGCTTTACAGGAACTGACTGCAGAGCTGTTTGAATTGATTTTATGGATATACAGAGGAAAATAATCTCATTCATCCTGTGTGGTTTCTGTGTGATGAATAAAGCTTATTAGAACAAAGAATACAGCACACAGACGATTAAATGGTTTGAAGCTGATTTATTGATAGCGGATGGTATATTGTGTACATTTGGGTGGAGGAGACATTTTTGTCGGTCGAGTTTCATTTTAATTGCTTCGGAAGTTAAATAAGAAAGTTAAAAAAAGTGAACATCTATTAGATTTCAGTGACCAATTCTAGCCTTTCAACTCAAAAATGAGCAACATAACAAACAATATAATGCATCCATAACAAGGAAAATAGATTTATCTATTACCAGTCTAAATGAGGTCTGAGTAATATATTTTAATCCTGAAAATTAACATTAAATATATGGCTGGGAATCTCTTTCTGAAGTTCAACAACATTACTTGTAGGAGATATAAAACAGTGTTAGGCCTTTAGTGAGTATCAAGACAGGAAGTTGTATACATAGAACATAAGAAATAGGAGCAGGAGTAGGCCATTTGGCCCTTTGAGCCTGCTCCACCATTCAATAAGATCATGGCTGATCTTCTACCTCATCTCCACTTTCCTGCACTATTCCCATATCCCTTGATTCCCTTAATATTCAAAAATCTATCAATCTCTGTCTTGAATATACTCAATGACTGAGCCTCCACAGCCCTCTGGGGTAGAGAATTCCAAAGATTCACCACCCTCTAAGTGAAGAAAGTTCTCCGCATCTCAATCCTAAATGGCCGACCCTTTATTCTGAGACTCTGACCCCTGGTTCTAGACTCCCCAGCCAGAGGAAACATCCTCCCTGCATCTACCCTGTCAAGCCCTGTAAGAATTTTGTATGTTTCAATGAGATCACCCCTCATTCTTCTAAACTCTAGAGAATATAGGCCTAGTCTACTTAATCTCTCCTCATAGGACAATCCCCCCATCCCAGGAACCAGTCTGGTGAACCTTCGATGCACTCCCTTTATGGCAAGTATATCCTTCCTTAGATGAGACCAAAACTGTACACAATACTCCAGGTGTAGTCTCACCAGGGCCCTATATAATTGCAGTAAGACGTCTTAACTCTTACACTCAAATCCTCTTGTAATAAAGGCTAACATACCAGTTGGTTTTGCAGCTATGGAAAAGGACAAGGAAAAATCAAACGCTAAAAAAAAATGCATAAATCTTAGGACAGGTTAACAAAGCAGTTAATAAAGCATATGGTATCCTATGCTTTATAAATAGAGGCATAGAGTACAAAAACAAGAAGTTATGCTAAACCTATATAAAACTCTAGTTCAGCCCCAGCTGGAGTATTGTGTCTAATTCTGGGCACCACACTTTAGGAAGGACAAGGCTTTGGAGAGGGTACAGAAGGGATTTACTAGCATGGTTCCAGGGATGAGGGAATACAGTTACATGGATAGGCTAGAGAAGCTGGGGTTATTCTCCTTAGAGCAGAGAAGGCTAAGATGAGATTTGATAGAGGTGTTTAAAATCATGAAGGATTTAGATAGAATAAACAAAGAGAAACTGTTTCCAATGGCTGAAGGGTCGATAATGAGAGGGAACAGATTGGCAAAAGAACCAGAGGTAACATGAGGAATTTTTTTTTTTTTTTTTACACAGCCAGTTGTTATGATTTGGAATACACTGCCTGAAAGGGTGGTGAAAACAGATTCAGTCGTAACTTTCAAAAAAGAGAAATGGATATGAGGAAAAAGCGGGGGTGTGGGACTAACTGGATTGCTCTTTGAAACAGCCGACGTAGACTCGATAGGCCGAATGGCCTACTTCTGTGCTGTACTATTCTATGATACTATTCTATGAAAATATTCAACTGGAGGTGATTGGAGCGCTAAATCAGGCACTACACACCTCTCTTAAGGCGCTAATGCCGAGGAGCGAGGCTCTACCTCAGAGCGCTGGTGAAGCTCATGTGATGTCAGTCAGCAATGGAACAGAGACACACTGGCGCCAGCCAGTTCTTAAAGGGGAGGGTCGATCTTGCTCTCCATCCACACCCTGCTCATTGCAGCCTTGAATCTCGGCCTGGAGAGACCTGTACATCAATTCTGCTGGAAAGAACAATGGAGAGGCCCAGGGAAAGAGCTCAGAGTGCAGCCCCCATAGTCTCTACTAAATCGATGCAAGGAAGGTCAAATCAAAATGAACCTGCAAAGTGCTGCGCAATACCCAAAACTCCTTCACACAGCGTTGAATCTCTCCAGAAGTCTCTCTCGCTCAGAATGTGTGGTGCAAAAATGTCGGCGACAAAAATAGTCAGGAAGCAGCCGCCTTTTAATAGCGCTCCCCCAGTCCCTTCCCGACTGCAAAACGTTCCACTCAACCTGTCGTTGCTAGCGGCAGGCGATAAGGCAGGGGGCGCCACTCAATATCCAGTCCGGGGCGCTACCGGGGCGTTGCACGCTCGACTGATGTCACGATCTGCGGGCACAGGAGATCGTGGCGGTAGTGTTTAGTGCCGCCGCAAAATGTCTGGTCAATTTCACGAGCGGCGCAAACATCGCCGCGCCCGGGCGCTAGTTGCTTTGCACCCCATTAGCGCCCTCTTAGGGCGCTAACGGGAGGCGCAAAGAAACCGAATTTTTCCCCCATGGAGATTAAAATGGAACAGAAAAAGGAGGCTTATGATAAATGTCAAGTTCATAATTCAATAGAACAAAGCTGAATACAATGGGCCGAAAATTGATCCCGGGACGCGAGAGTACGCACTGCGTACTCTCGCATATTCCCACTCCAATTGCCGGTTTTCTGCATGCCCTGCGCATGCGCTGAAAACCGGCAATTGCTCTTCCGAAAAGGGGGTGGGGCCTGGCTGCATCGCGTGCGCGCTACAGGCTGCGCGCACGCTGTGCACTTCATGGTTTGGACGCGCAGGTAAGTAGGGAAGATTTTGGAAATGTAAAAAGGAGGAGTAAGACCCGCTTTTAAGAAGGTAAGTAGTGAATTAAGTATTTTTTTGAATTTTTTTTTACAGGTATATCTTTTTTATAGACTTTAAAGACAGGTAAGTTTATTTTTATAACTTTTTAAAAGATTTTAAATTTTTTCAAAAATTTAATTTTTTATTTAAAATGGTTAATTTAATTAACTATACTTATTTTATTAATGTGATGGTTTTTTTTTTTAATTTAATTGAGGTTTAGCTGTTATTTTGGGGGGGTGTAAGATTCATAAGTCTCTCAGCCATGCTGTGAGACTTATGAATGGAAGATGGTGTGCTGCCATTGGCTCTAACTGAGTCACGTGATCCCACAGCTCGCACGAATTCACTACGCCGCTGGGATACGCAAGCCCAGCACAGCTGATGTCTGGAACATCAATTTCGTGCGAGCTGGATCAGAAAAAGCATAAGCGAGGTGAGACATCGCGGGGAAGGCTTACCCCCGCGGGAACAGAGCGAGATCAATTTCTGGGCCCTTATGTACAGGGGAGAACTGAAAAAGGAAATAGGAGGGGCAAAGCGAGTATATGACACTAGATTCGTGGGTAATGCAAAATGGAACCCCAAAGTCTTTTACAAATATATTGGCCCTAAATTTGCGGTCTGTAGGACGGCGTACTCTCAGAACTTGCGATTTGTCAAGTTCCGAATAGACAGATGACCCGCTGCGACTTTCAAGTCCTCATCCAAATGATGTGCTGATGCAAAGTTGGGCTAATTGCCCACCAACTGCGCATCAATTATGCTGGAAATGTTTACGGCTGGTGCAAACAGGAGCAGGAGCCTGTTGCACAGCGTAAGGGGAGGGGGGGGATGAGAAAATTGTATAATTATTAAAAATTAACACGTAAAAGAACCAACCAGGCAGCTGTAAAGACTCGGTTTGAGGGATGAGATCGTTTTATTCTTTTTTTAAAATCTTGCAACGTCTGCCAGTAAATAGCTGTACTTACTCCAAAGTATTCCCTGTGCTTTTTAAAGCCAAGTGCTGTACTTGTCAAATAAATATAATTAGTATCACACCATTTAATTTACAAGTTGTAACTAAATAATACTACATGGGGCTTTCTGTTTCCTGATTGGCTCGTGAAAGGAGCACTGCCCCATGTGATCACAGGTACGCTTACGCACAACGGTGCGCCCCTGGGATCCATGAGCCACTACACTGCGCACAACTCTGCAGTGTTTCAAAGCAACTTCTCTGAGAGGGATTCACAGCAGGTAAGTGTGGATTCCGTTCAGAGGTTGGCAGCGTACTCCTTAGTTACACCGCTGACCGCAAATTCAGGGCCATAAATAGTAAAAGGGTAGTCAAAGGAAGGGTGGGGCCGATTAGGGACCAAAACGGAGATAATCTTGTGGAAGCAGAGGGCATAGCTGTGGTACTCAATGAGTACTTTGCATGTCTTCACTAAAGAAGAGGATGCTGCCAGTGTCACAGTAAATGAGGAGGTAGTAGAGAAATTGGACAGGATAAAAATAGATAAAGAGGAGGTAATTAAAAGGTTGGCAGCACTCAAAGTAGAAAGATCAACCGGTCCAGATGGGATGCATCCTAGGTTGCTGAGGGAAGTAAGGGTGGAAATTGCGGAGGCTCTGGTCAAAATCTTCCAATCCTGCTTGGATATGGGGTGCTGCCAGAGGACTGGAGGATTGCAAATGTTACACCCCTGTTCAGAAAAAGTGGAGAGGGTTAAACCCAGCAATGACAGGCCAGTCCACCCAACGTCAGTGGTGAGGAAACTTTTAGAGACATTAATCTGGGATAAAATTAATTGACACATGGAAAAATATGGGTTAATAAATGAAAGCCAGCACAAATTTGTTAATGGCAAATCGTGTTTGACTAACTTTATTGAGTTCTTTGATGAAGTAACGGAGAGAATGGATGACAGTAGTGTGGTGTTAGACGCGTTAGTAAAATTGAAGTTCATGGGATTAAAGGGCAGGCTGCGTGGATACAAAGTTGGCTATGGGACTGTAGTAGTGAACGGTTGTTTTTCAGATTGGAGGGAAGTGTGCAATGGTGTCTCCCAGGATCGGTGTTGAAACCACTGCTCCTTCTGATGCATATTAATGACCTGGACTTGGGCATACAGGACATAATTTCAAAGTTTGCAGAAGACACAAAACTTGGAAATATAGCAAAGGAGGATAGTAACAGACTTTAGGAGGACATAGACAGACTGATCATGATCATTAGAGATCATGAGGGGAGGCAGGCGACGTCAGTAGGGTTCTTAATGAATACTTTGCGTCTGTTTTCACAAAGGAGAGGGGCGAAGCAGACATTGCTATCAGGGAGGAGGAGTGTGAAATATTCGATGAAATAAACATAGTGAGAGAGGAAGTATTAAGGGGCTTAGCAGCTTTAAAAGTGGATAAATCCCCAGGCCCGGATGAAATGTATCCCAGGCTGTTAAGTGAAGCAAAAGAGGAAATAGCAGAGGCCCTAACCATCATTTTCCAATCCTCTCTGGCTTCGTGCCGGAGGACTGGAGGACTACTAATGTGGTATCCTTGTTTAAAAAGGGAGAAAAGGATAGACCGAGTAATTACAGGCCAGTCAGCCTAACCTCGGTGGTGGGAAAATTATTGGAAAGAATTCTGAAGGACAGGATAAATCTTCATTTGGAAAGACACGGATTAATCAAGGATAATCAGCACGGATTTGTTAAGGGAAGGTCGTGTCTGACAAACTTGATTGAATTTTTTGAGGAGGGAACAAGGAGGGTAGATGAGGGTAGTGCGTTTGATGTAATGTAGATGGACTTTAGCAAGGCTTTTGATAAGGTTCCACATGGCAGACTGGTCACGAAGTTAAAAGCCCATGGGATCCAGGGCAAAGTGTCAAGTTGGATTAAAAATTTGCTCGGAGGCAGGAAGCAGAGGGTAATGGTTGATGGGTGTTTTTGTGACTGGAAGGCTGTTTCCATTGGGGTTCCGCAGGGCTCAGTACTAGGTCCCTTGCTTTTTGTGGTATATATCAATGATCTTGACTTGAATATAGGGGGTAAGATTAAGAAGTTTGCAGATGATAATAAAATCGGCTGTGTGGTTGATACTGAAGAAGGAAGCTGTAGACTGAAGGAAGATATCAATAAATTGGTCAGGTGGGCAGAACAGCAGCAAATGGAATTCAATCCAGAGAAGTGTGAGGTAATGCATTTGGGGAGGGCTAACAAGGAAAGGGAATACACATTAAATGGTAGGACACTGAGTAGTGTAGAGGAACAAAGGGACCTTGGAGTGCATGTCCACAGATCCCTGAAGGTAGCAGGCCAAGTAGATAAGGTGGTTAAGAAGGCATACGGAATGCTTGCCTTTATTAGCTGTGGCATAGAATACAAGAGCAGGGGGGTTATGCTTCAACTGTATAAAACACTAGTTAGGCCTCAGCTAGAGTACTGCGTGCAGTTCTGGTCACCACATTACAGGAAAGATGTGATTGCACTAGAGAGGGTACAGAGGAGATTTACAAGGATGTTGCCGGGAGTAGAGAATCTTAGCTATGAGGAAAGACTGGATAGGCTGGGTTTGTTTTCCTTGGAACAGAGGAGGCTGAGGGGAGACCTTATTGAGGTGTATAAAATTATGAGGGGCCTAGGTAAAGTGGCTAGAAAGGACCTATTTCCCTTAGTAGAGGGGTCAAAAACCAGGGGGCACAGATTTAAAGTAATTGGTGGAAGGTTTAGAGGGGATTTGGGGGGAAATTTCTTCACCCAGAGGGTTCTGGAGGTCTGGAACTCACTGCCTGAAAGGGTGGTAGGGTGGTAGAGACAGAAACCCTAACCACATTTAAAAAGTACTTGGATGTGCACTTGGGATGCTGTAACCTGCAGGGCTATGGACCAAGAGCTGGGAAGTGGGATTAGGTTGGATGGCTCTTTGTTGGCCGGCGCGGACACGGTGGGCCGAAATGGCCTCCTTCCGTGCTGTAACTATGATTCTATGGTGAAATGGGTAGAAACATGGCAGTTGAAGAATGAAGTGATTCCTTTTGGTAGGAAGAATGAGGAAAGGCAATATAAATTAAATAGTACAATTTTAAAGGAGGTGCAGAAACAGAGGGGTAGAAATTAGGTCGCGCCCCATTTGGGGCGCAAATATCGTCCGGACGCAAATATTAGCGCCTGGCGCTAATTATCGGCACTGACGGGAAACTTCACTTTTACCGCCCCGGGAGGTGAGTGGAGCGCTAAAGCAGGCGCTGCACACCTCTCTTAAGGCGCAAAGGCCGAGCAGTGAGGCGCTAACTCGGAGCGCTGGCGAAGCTCATGTAATGTCAGTCAGCAATGGAACACACACACAATGGCACGGGCCAGTTCTTAAAGGGGATGGTTAATCTTGCTTTCCATCCACATCCTGTTCATTGCTGCCTTGAATCTTGGCCTGGAGAGACTTGCACATCAAATGTGCTGGAAAGAACAATGGAGAGCACCAGGCAAAGAGCTCAGAGTGCAGCTCCCACGGTCTCTGCTAAATCGATACAAGGAATGGCAAATCAAAATGAACCTGCAAAGTGCTGCTCAGTACCCAAAACTCCTTCACACAACGTTGTATCTCTCCAGAAGTCTCTCCCTCTCTCTCTCAGAATGCGTAGTTCAAAAATGCCACCAACAATAAAAGACATGAAGAGGCCCCCTTTAAATAGCGCCCCCCCCAGCCCCACAGCGATTGATAGCGTTCCAGTCTTCTGGTCGTTGGAAGCGCCAGGCGGTAAGGCAGGGGGCGCCACTCAATTTCCGCTCCGGGGCGCCCCAAGGGCGTTGCACCATGGAATGACGTCACAATCTGCGCGCGCAGGTGGTCGCAGCGGTAAGTTTTAGCGCCGCCGCACAATCTCAAGTTAAGTTCTCGAGCGGCGCAAACATCGCTGCGCCCGGGCGTTAGCAGCTTTGCGCCCCATTAGCGCCCTCTTAAGGCGCTAACGGGTGGCGCAACCAAGTGAATTTTTACCCCAGAGTCTTTGAAGATGACAGGACAAGGCTGTTAAAAAGGCATACAGGATCCTAGGCTTTATAAATAGAGGACTGGAGTACAAAAGCAAGGAAGCTATGCTTAACCTTTATAAAACACTGACTAGACCCCAACTGGAGTATTGTAGCCAGTTCTGGGCACCACACTTTAGGAAGGATTTCAAGGCCTTAGAGAGGGTACAGAAGAGATTTACTAGAATGGTACCAGGGATGAAAGACTTCAGAGACTAGAGAAGCTGGGGTTGTTCTCCTTAGAGCAGAGAAGGTTAAGGGGAGATTTAATAGAGGTGTTCAAAATCATGAACGGTTTTGATAGAGTAAATAAAGAGAAATGATTTTGAGTGGCAGAAGGGTCAGTAACCAGAGGACACAGATTTAAGGTGATTGGCAAAAGAACCAGAGGCGTCATGAGGAGAACATTTTTTGCACAGCAAGTTGTTACAATCTGGAATACTCTGCCTGAAAGGGTGGTGAAAGCAGATTCACTAGTAACTATCAAAAGGGAATTGGATAAATACTTGAAGTGGAAAAAATTACAGTATGGGGAAAGAGCAGGGGAGTGGGACTAATTGGATAGCTCCTTCAAAGAGCCAGCACAGGCACGATGGGCTGAGTGGTCTCCTTCTGTGCTATATCATTTTATGATTCTATGATACCAAAAGACTGGATAGGAAGCACTTTGGGATGTTTTGTGGACATGGTAGTAATGCTATATAAATGGAACTTTTTTTTTTACTGCTCAGGGTTCATCTCTTTTTTTAAATATCTTCTAGAGGAGGAGGCTGAAGATGAAAAAGAGGAGAAAGTGGTCATTGCAGCTAACACAATTACAACAAGGACTTTCTCTTCTACAGCCCAAAGTCTGAGAGACTAATTTCTCTGCCTGTAATGTTGTGCTAGTGGAGATGAGCTAACTCAGCACAGAACTGGAACCTTCCTGGTTAAGCCAGTCAGAAAGGAACAAAATGGTTGCTTTTTACTTTATCAATAATGTGCAAGTGAAGTATTGGCGCCTAACCCCTCACCTAGGTTTCTCAATTTAAAAAATGAACAGCTGTACATTATTTTGTACAAGATACTATATCATTTATACTCCTAACGGTCTATTTATAATCATTCCAACTATTTCATGTACCACTAATTTGTGTTGTTAATAAAGAGAAGTTTGATAAATGTTATTTCAAACTTAAGAACTCCAAAACTTTTTTAAAGTAGTTTGTAGTCAGCTGAGTTCAACAACATATTACTGCTCAATCTAGAAATGTGCAAATATCACAGGCCATACGTTCATTCCTTCACAAAGTAAAATATGACGACAATGTGCTGTAATTTCTTTGATAATGGAGACACATTTCCTAATGTTGGTAAGGTTTCTGATGGTCTATTAACACCCAGAAACAATGGTTCAAGATATTTGGATCAGTGTTCCCATTTTCTAACATTGGACTATGATGTCAGAAATGATTATGTACAGCTATTGGGAAAGTAGCATTTAAGATTCATTGGTGGGTGCATTATATTATATTATATTGAAGATCACAACCACTCTTTTTTTTTTCAATGGCCTCAGTCCAATTGTGAGTGGGTGATTTAACACGCAGTAGCCAAAGAACTATGCCCAACTCTAAGCGGTAGTTAAATCATTGTTTTAGGGCGTCACAGTCTCATCCACTTTCATACAAATGCCGAGTAAAGGTTGGAAAGACACAAACAATTCTACACTATTGCTGATTTCCCAAACGGTTGGGTGTATTGACTGCACTCATATTCTATTTTAGAGCATAGAAGGAGTAATTCAACTCACTGCATCTGTACCAGCTCTGTGAAAGAGTGTTGCACTCAATCTCATTCCTCTACCCTTTTCCCATAACCTTTCAAACTTTTCTTTTTCAAATATTTCTTCACTTCCTTTTCAAAACTTATAACAGTGTATTGATTCTGCTTCCACCATTGTTTCTTGTAGGGCTTTCCATGTGCTAACAACACACTAAGTAAATAATTTTCTCCTTCTCTTTTGGTGATGATCTTAAAATTTTGCCCTCGAGTTGCCAACTCACAGAATGATGGAGATATTTTTTCCCTCTTTATCTCATTAAAATCCTTAATAATTTTGAACATGTGGAGATAAGCACATCAAAGGAGATAACAGCAGAATAAATCTGATGGTATCCATCACTGTGAAGGCTTCCATTCAATGTTTAGGTGGACCACAGTGGAGATCAAAACATTTTGCATATTAATAGATCAATATGTGACTCTTCATCTTTTGTCATATCTGCTTGAAACATGCAAGTGTGGATGGCTGACTGCAAGGCAGGCTGTTGTGTGAGATATCGGCTATAAGACCACAACCTTGTATAACCTGCCGACATCAGAACACAGCTGCAACCAAGCAATCAAGATGACATACTCCATCATTCAGCAAATAATGAAGTGAAAATTTGATAAGGAGGGGATACAATATAAGCCAACCATTAAATGCACTATGATACATAACCTCCTCATCAAGAAGGGACTCCACTTCTAAATAAATGAACACACCCATGTCATTGCTCCAGGACGTCAGTAATATCCAACTCTAAAAGCAGAAAATTTAGTTCAATTGTGAAGGTAAGGTAAAGATCTTCAGTAATTAAAAGTAACATAAACTTACCTTTGCCCAAGAGGGACGTCATTTATAGTTATGTAAGCAGGAAAATCCACTATATTAGCAACTGGATAAGCATGCACAGGAACAAGTAGTGTGTCATCTCCCTGGCAAAAAAATACAGTAATTATTGTTTACAATGTATTTTATACTTTAGAATGAAAATTAAAAGTTAAATTGAGGAAACTAAAAAAAATGACACAGTCCCCCCCAAAAATTGGCAACCAACCAGATCTCAATATAGACTAACAGCATGTGAAAACAAGTAGTTACAATGAGAATGCCTGTTGTAGTTTAAGCTGCAGGTATGCCCAACATTCTATCACATATTGCAGGTGGAAAAACCTACAAAGCGGAAAAATTCGGCTACTTACCGCCACGAGTTACCATCGGTTCCCTGAAAAAAAAAGGCGGCTGACGCTCTAACGCCCTTCTCTGGCACGGGACTCAGCGGCCGCCATTTTGTTGAGGGCTGGCCCTGGACATGCAAATCTGGAGAGTGTGACATCAGTCAGCGTGCAACGCCGACTTGACGCCACACTCTGCGAACTTGGACCTTTGCGCTGAGTTTAGCGCTGGGTCCTAAGCGCGCTCTGAAAAGAGAGCGTGCTGCAGACTGACAGAGATGCTGTCAGCATTTCTTAAAGGGACAAATACATAATTCTGGTAAGTATGCATTTAAGCTTTTGGACTGGATTTTTTATATTTTATTGAAGTAGTGCAATACATGATAAAAGTTTTGAAACTGTGCAGGGAGTGCAGCTGGACACTTGCAAGGCCTCGGACGGCAAAGGCCTCTGAGAAGACAGAAAGTGCTGGAAATACTCAGCAGGACAAGCAGCACCTGTGGAGAGAAACAGCGTACACGTCTCAGGTTGACCTGCTGAGTATTTCCAGCATTTTCTGCTTTTATTTCAGATTTCCAGCATCCGCTCGCAGAGGGAGGAGGAAGACACAGAAGAGGAAGACACAGAGAGATGGCAGAAGGAAGGATGCAGTCCAGACAGCCCCTTTCTGGCCGGGATATCCGGGATGGAAGCATCTGCCTGCGGTACAAGTGACCACAACCCCAATTCCCCTTTCAAAATTTGTCCCACACCTTACCTTCCCTCTGTTACTGAAAATCACAGCATCCTCTTGGCCACAATGCTGAAATAAAAGCCACCACAAAGCAAACTTTCCAATACAACTTTGCACAACTATCCATCCAATATGACATCAAGAAATCAACTAATCACCCTTATGTATTCCCTTGGTGACTGTCTTGCGTGTGCCTTTGGCTATCCTAATGATGTCACGCAGTGCTACCCCAATGGCTGCAGCATGGCTGGTGGAAGGCTGCTGACATTCAGTGAGGGAGGCTGCAGATGGCCTTGCAGGTCAACCTTGAGGAGCTGGTGGCTGGGAGTGTGAAATCAAGTGATGGTGTTTCTTCTTCTTCTTCTCCTTCACTCTCCTCTCCCTCTTCTTGGTCAATCACTGGCTGGGCAGGTTGCATTTCTTGGCTGGGTGAGGAAAGCACAAGGGTGGAGTTCTGGTGAGGGGAGGGTGGGAAGCAAGAGGTGCATGCAAGAAGGAGAATAAAATATGAGGATACCAGCATCTTGTATCCTTTCAGCCCCGCCGCTGACCAAGGGCTCAGCCGTGCCTCTGCCAAGAATGGCCAGCACCGTCTCCTCCAAAGGGCTGAGGTAAAGCTAGGAATGGGCGGTGTGCTTCGTGTTTGGTAGAGATTGTAGGTAGGTGAGTGATTGGGGGTGGGGGACGGTTGTGCAATGAGCAGTGCGCGAGGCTAGTGGTGCAGTTGGTAGGAGATGGCTTTTGAAGATGCGTTCACTGACCTTGACCACTGGTCTGAGGTAATGAAGGTTCTTTGGGCACTGGAGCCAAGTCATGGGGGTGACACTGATGGCAGTGACGGCCTCGGTGATCTGGTCCCACATCCTTCTTTCTGGCCCCTGTGGGTAGAGGACCTCTCTTGAAGTGCTGACCCACTGCACAAAGCTGGAGTGCTGGGTGCAAGACCCTGGGTGCCATTTGCGTTAGTACTGAAGAACTTTTCCCATTTTTGTAGGTGCAGAAGGCAATTCAGCTTTAAGAGCTGAAGACTGCCATTTGTGAATTATTTTTAATGTTTATTTTTTTAATTCGTTTATGGGATGTCGGCGTCGCTGACAAGGCCAGCATTTATTGCCCATCCCTAATTGTCTTTGAGAGGGTGGTGGTGAGCCGCCTTCTTGAGCCGCTGCAGTCCGTGTGGTGAAGGTACTCCCACAGTGCTGTTTGGTAGGGAGTTCCAGGATTTTGACCCAGCGACGATGAAGGATCGGCGATATACTTCTAAGTCAGGATAGTGTGTGACTTGGAGGGGAACTTGGAGGTGGTGGTGTTCCCATGCGCCTGCTGCCCTTCTAGGTGGAAGAGGTCGCGGGTTTGGGAGGTGCTGCCAAAGAAGCCTTGGCGAGTTGCTGCAGTGCATCTTGTAGATGGTACACGCTGCAGCCACGGTACGCCGGTGGTGGAGGGAGTGAATGTTTAAGGTGGTAGATGGGGTGCCAATCAAGCGGGCTGCTTTATCCTGGATGGTGTCAAGCTTCTTGAGTGTTGTTGGAGCTGCACTCATCCAGGCAAGTGGAGAGTATTCCATCATACTCCTTACTTGTGCCTTGCAGATGGTGGAAAGGCCAAGGGGAGTCAGGAGGTGAGACACTCGCCGCAGAATACCTAGCCTCTGACCTGCTCTTGTTGCCACAGTATTTATGTGGCTGGTCCAGTTAAGTTTCTGGTCAATGGTGACCCCCAGGATGTTGATGGTGATGGTAATGCCATTGAATGACAAGGGGCGGTGGTTAGACTCTCGCTTGTTGGAGATAGTCATTGCCTGGCACTTCTGTGGCGAATGTTACCTGCCACTTATCAGCCCAAGCCTGAACGTTGTCCAGGTCTTGTTGCATGCGGGCATGGACTGCTTCATTATCTGAGGAGTTGCGAATGGAACTGAACACTGTGCAAACATCAGTAAAACATCCCCATTTCTGACCATATGTTGGAGGGAAGGTCATTGATGAAGCAGCTGAAGATGGTTGGGCAGAAGACAGTTGAGCTGTAAGGGCTAAAAACTGCCTATTTTTACATGATTTTTATTTTTTTCATTTTAGAAAGCAGTTCACCTTAAAGGGACAGCACTGCTTTCTAAAATGACAGCCTTGCTTTAAGAGAAGGCTGTTCTTGCTCCAATGACACTACGGCCACGCTAGATTGGGCCTCCTGCTGAGACTACCACCACAAAAACTGGCCTTACACGGTAGGTTTAGCACTGGGCTAATGTTAATTAGCAACCAGCACCAATATCCTGGCCCTGCCAGTGCCATTAATTCCGGCGGCCGTTAACTCTAGCCCGCGGTGGCACCGGCTGGTTTTTAGCGCTCTCCAATTTTTAGTCCAAAGTCTCAGTTTGCAGCAGTAATATATGATTATAGAAATTTATGAAGGGTCTTGAGGATGTTCTTTTGTTGAGGGGGTGGGGGGCGGGGGGGGGGGGTCTTGGGGGATGCCCTGATGTAGAAAATATTAATTTTCCACACTTTATTTGGTGGAATTTTCCAGCATTTTGATATTTACTGCAATTCTACCTTTCAAGCCAAAAATAAAATTTATCCTGATAGGTTTGTAGTTCTCGATCTAGTATTGTGCAACAAAAAGGGGTTAATTAATAACCTTGTAGTAAAGGGGCCTTTAGAGAAGACTGACCATAATATGATAGAATTTTATATTGGGCCGGATATTCCGATTCCTACGGGTGTGTACGCGCTGTGTACCCACCCGTAGGGACATTGGAAATGCCAGTTTCAGGCATGCATTGCGCATGCGCTGGAAACCGGCATTTCCGATCTGTCAAGAAAGCTGTTGACAGATCCTCCGACTGCCCGGGAGAAGGGCCTCTGCGGGCGGATAGTTCCGCTTTTTGGCGACCCTCCGCCCACAGAAAACACTTACAATTCTTGCGCCTGGTAAAAGCAGGCGTAAGGCCTGCTTTTACCAGGATAAAAGTTGAAAAAAGTTTTTTTAAAATTTCCACTGAGTTATCATTTAAAAATACTATAAAGAAAGGTAAGTTTATTTTTAGCCCCATTAAAAACTTTAATTATTTTTTTCAAAAATTTACATTTTTGTTTAAAATAGTTAATTTATGTAATTTCAAGTCATTTTTAAAATGTGATTTTTTAAAAATTTATTTGAAGTTTTACTATGTTTTGGGGGTGATCTCCATTCATATATTTGACAGGTCTTCCTGTCAAATGTATGAAGGGAGATTCCCTTCTCTGATAGAAGCATAGAAGATAGGAGCAGGAGTAGGCCATTCGGCCCCTCGAGCCTGCTCCGTCATTCAATGCGATCATGGCTGATCATCCAAATTCAGTACCCTGTCCCTGCTTTCTCCCCATATCCCTTGGTCCCATTAGCCTTAAGAAATATATCTAACACCTTCTTGAATATATTTAATGAATTGGCCTCAACTGTCTTCTGTGGTACAGAATTCCACAGGTTCACCACTCTCTGGGTGAAGAAATTCCTCCTCATCTCAGTCCTAAATGGCTTACCCCTTATCCTTAGACTGTGACCTCTGGTTCTGGACTTCCCGCCATCGGGAACATCCTTCCTGCATCTAGTCTGTCTAGTCCTGTTAGAATTTTATAAGTTTCAATGAGATCCCCTCTCATTCTTCGAAACTCTAGCGAATATAAGCCTAATCGACCCAATCTCTCTTCATACGTCATTCCTGCTATCCCAGGTATCAGTCTGGTGAATCTTCGCTGCACTCCCTCCATGGCAAGAACATCCTTCCTCAGATAAGGCGACCAAAACTGCACACAATACTTGAGGTGTGGTCTCACCAAGGCCCTGTACAACTGCAGCAAGACATCCTTGCTCTTGTACTCGAATCCTCTCGCTATGAAGGCCAACATACCATTTGCCTTCTTAACCGCCTGCTGCACCTGCATACTTGCCTTCAGCAACTGGTGCACAAGGACACCCAGGTCTCGTTGCACTTCCCCTTTTCCCAATCTATTGCCGTTCAGATAATAATCTGTCTTCCTGTTTTTGCCACCAAAGTGGATAACCTCGCATTTATCCACATTATACTGCATCTGCCATGCATCTGCCCAATCACCCAACATGTCCAAATCATACTGGAGTTTCTCTGCATCCTCCTCACAGCACACACGCCCACCCAGCTTTGTGTCGTCTGCAAACTTGGAGATATTACATCTAGTTCCCTCGTCTAGATCATTAATATATATTGTGAATAGCTGGGGTCCTAGCACCGATCCCTGTGGTACCGCACTAGTCACTGCCTGCCACTCGGAAAAAGACCCGTTTATTCCAACTCTTTGCTTCCTGTCTGCCAACCAGTTTTCTATCCAAGTCAGTACCTTACCCCCAATCCCATGTGCTTTAACTTTGCATGCCAATCTCTTATGCGGGACCTTATCAAAAGCCTTCTGAAAGTCCAAATACACCACATCCACTGGTTCTCCCTTATCTATTCTACCAGTTACATCCTCAAAAAAATTCCAGTAGATTAGTCAAGCATGATTTACCTTTTGTAAATCCATGTTGACTTTGTCCGATCCTGTCACTGTTTTCCAAGTGCTCTGCTATTACATCTTTTATAATGGACTCTAGATTTGCTCCCCATGGCCCACGTGATCCCAGGGACGCTGCGAACCACCTGCGCCTCTGGGATACATGGGCCCTGCACACTGGCAGTTTGGAGAGGCCCAGCAGCAGAACTGTGTGCCTCCCGGGAGCCCTCAGGTAAGGGCGCAGATTTTTCCAGATCATTGCCCTCCGCCCGCGGGAGGCCTGCGATCGGAATATCTGGGCCACTGAGTTTGAAAGTGCTTTAGTTAAATCCAAAACTAGGCCCTTAAATGTAAACAAAGCAAACTACGTAGGTATGAGGGGCGAGTTGGCTAAGGTAGATTGGGAAACTACATTAAAATGTATGATGGTAGAGAAGCAATGGCTAGCATTTAAAGAATTAATGCATAATTTACAACAAACATACAATCCTTTAAGGCACAAAAACCCCACAGGAAAAGTGGTCCAACCGTGGCTAACAAGAGAAGTTAAAGATATTATTAGATCAAAGGAAGAGGCTTATAATGTTGCCAAAAAGAGCAGTAAGCCTGAGGATTGGGAGGATTTTAGAATTCAGCAAAGGAGGACCAAGAAATCGATAAAGAAAGGGAAAATAGAATGTGAGAGTAAACTAGCGAGAGACATAAAAACAGACTGTAAAAGCTTCTATAGGTATGTAAAAAAGGAAAAGATTAGTGAAAGTAAATGTGGGTCCCTTACAGGCTGAGACAGGAGAAATTATAATGGGGAATGAGGAAATGGCAGAGAAATTAAACAAATTCTTTGGGCTGGATTTTGAATCTGGGGTCGGGTTGGTGTCGGGAATCACACATTCTGGCTTGTAAACCCGCCTCCATCGAGATGTGGCCAACCCACTGTATTTTCCCTTGATTGACCTTGTTGAGCCCGCCCAGTGGGCTCAGCAGGCCAATTAAGGGCCACCCGGCAACAGGTGACGTCACAGATTGACATTTCATCTGTCAAGAGCTTTTGACAGATGAAATATCAGCGTTTAACAACTCTGTGAAGCTGTCAAACACTCACAATATGATTTCTAACTTCAGTCCTTCCTCTCAGGCTGAGTTAGAAATCATTGCAGCACAGAAAACAGAATGCTGCAGTTTTTGACAGAACCACGGCTTTCCTGCTTTCTGTGCCGGTGAGATTTCTAACTCCCGAGAACTGAAGGGCTGACACCTGCAGGAGGAAGTTAAGGTAAGTAAAACTTTTTCCCACACTTTGCACTTACCTTACACACTTACCTCTGCGCACATGCACCCATCACTCACCTGCCCACCGGACATACGACCCCTCCAACCCCTGCAGACCCACGGCCCGCCCGATAACTTGGCCTGGTTGCCACCTGTTGGGAAGCCCACATTTCAGCAATGAAAATAGGGATTATGCAAAAAACTGCCTGTTAACAGGCAGTTAATTGTCACTAATCCCTTCCCGCCTCGGGGAGTCGGGTCTCAGCACAGGTCGGGTACCCGCCGCCAGAGAAACTGGCATGGAGGCGGGTTGGAGGCGGGATGGGGTCGGGACCCCCGAATCTGCAACTTTTACCCCCCCACCCCCCGCCTCCAAACCCGACTCCATGGGTCATTGAAAATCCAGCCCTTTGTGTCTGTCTTCACGGAAGAAGACGCAAAAAACATCCTGGAAATAATGGAGAACCAAGGGTCTAGCAAACATGAGGAACTGAAAGAAATTAGTATTAGTAAAAAAATAGTACTGGAGAAATTAATGGGACTGAAAGCCGATAAATCTTCTGGACCTGATGGCCTACATCCTAGGGTTTTGATAGAGGTGGCTATAGAGACAGTGGATGCATTGGTTGTCATTTTCCAAAATGTTGTCATAGATTCTAGAATGGTTCCTGCGGATTGGAAGGTAGCAAATGTAACCCCACTATTTAAGAAAGGAGGGAGAGAGAAAACAGGGAACTACAGACCAGTTAGCCTGACATCAGTAGTAGGGAAAATACTAGAATCTATTATTAAGGACGTAGTAACAGGGCACTTAGAAAATAATAATAAGATTGGGCAGTCAGCACGGATTTATGAAAGGGAAATCGTGTTTGATGAATCTGTTAGAGTTTTTTGAGGTTGTAACTAGCTGAATAGATCAGGGGGAACCAGTGGATGTGGTGTATTCGGATTTTCAGAAGGCATTCAATAAGGTGCCACACAAGAGGTTATTAAACAAAATTAGGGCTCATGGGATTGGGGGTAATATACTAGCATGGATTGAGGATTGGTTAACGGACAGAAAACAGAGAGTAGGAATAAACGGGTAATTTTCGGTTGGCAGGCTGTAACTAGTGGGGTACCGCAAGGATCAGTGCTTGGGCCTCAGCTATGCACAATCTATATCAATGATTTGGATGAGGGGACCAAATGTAATATATCCAAGTTTGCTAATGATACAAAGCTGGGTGGGAATGTAAGTTGTGAGGAGAATGCAAAGAGGCTTCAAGGGGATATAGACAAGCTAAGTGAGTGGGCAAGAACATGGCAAATGGAATATAATGTGGAGAAATGTGAAGTTATCCACTTTGGTAGGAAAAATAGAAAAGCAGAGTATTTTTTAAATAGTGAGAGATTGGGAAATGTTGGTGTTCAGAGGGACCTGGGTGTCCTTGTACACGAATCACTGAAAGTTAACATGCAGGTACAGCAAGCAATTAGGAAAGCAAATGGTATTACAAGAGGATTTGAGTATAAGAGTAAAGACGTCTTACTGCAATTATATAGGGCCCTGGTGAGACCACACCTGGAGTATTGTGTACAGTTTTGGTCTCCTTACTTAAGGAAGGATATACTTGCCATAGAGGGAGTGCATCGAAGGTTCACCAGACTGATTTCTGGGATGGGGGAATTGTCCTATGAGAAGTGATTGAGTAGACTAGGCCGATATTCTCTAGAGTTTAGAAGAATGAGAGGTGATCTCATTGAAACAAACAAAATTCTTACAGGGCTCGACAGGGTAGATGCAGGGAGGATGTTTTCCCTGGCTGGGGAGTCTAGAGCCAGGGGTCACAGTCTCAGAATAAGGGGTCGGCCATTTAGGACTGAGATGAGGAGAAATTTCTTCACTCAGAGGGTGGTGAATCTTTGGAATTCTCTACCCCAGAGGGCTGTGGAGGCTCAGTCGTTGCATATATTCAAGACAGAGATCGATAGATTTTTGGATATTAAGGGCATCAAGGGATATGGGGATTGTGCAGGAAAGTAGAGATGAGGTAGAAGATCAGCCATGATCTTATTGAATGGCGGAGCAGGCTTGAAGGGCCAAATGGCCTACTCCTGCTCCTATTTCGTATGTTCTTATGTACAGTATTTGAAAATAAAGCAGTTATATAGGCTTCAATACAACTTCACTGACTGAGTTTCATTCATTTGGACTTTAACCCAGATATACCATGTTAATTTGTGAAATTAAATCTTTTATAACGCATTCTTACAATAAGAACAGAATTGGTATCACAATATCATCGCTTTAATTATTGCATTTGCCCTTTGAATTTTTTTTGCTTCAATTTGCCACAGAGAAAGAAGAAAAAGAAATCAGGAAAGTGGCTATCACGGGCTACTCTTTGGGGCCAACTATACTATAGTTACTGCTCAGAGTGGGACCTCATATCCGTAACTTGATGCTGGCAGACCCAAGGTTCTCTACCAGCTTTCCATAATACTCTGCACAAAGACAATGGCACTCTGCACATGTATGTTTTACACATACATAGTGTTGTCCCTCTGCTAACATTAACAATTAAGTTATTAAGTTCCTAAGCAGTCCAATGGAGCATCTAGGCACTTCTTAAACTTGGATTTCTACCAGATGCAGTTATACTACACATGATGTGAAACCAAGTGGCACAAGACTGAAGGGATATTTACTAGTCCTAGCCCCTTTAGGGCTACCCCGAATCAGGAGTATTTCTCAGACGTTCACTTTCAACTAAAGTTTGAGGTAGCCGAATCCTAAAGATGCTTAATTGTGTCTAAAGGTCCGGACTATCTCTCCCTAAAGGAAAGGAACAACTCAAGAATGTTACCGTCCTCCAGATAGCTTTTAATAAGTTTAGCTAGACTGTAACGTCCTGGATATTATGAGGGTCCGGAAAACTCCCTCAGAATTCTGTAACTCTTCACCAAAGAGTGTACAGAGATTGAGTTCGCAAGTTATTGATACAGAAGACTTATGTGAGACAATTCTAAAAATATATAGAGATTTATTAAAAGAACCGACATGCAATTTACAGTTGGTGAATCAGTCAATCGCAACGTTAACAGTTCTAAAAAGAGAAAAAATACTATATTATTAACAGAGAATCTTACTTTTAAATCTTAACTTCGCTACAGTATTACAGCTCTTAAAGTTTTCTATACAGGATATCCATCAATATCAAATACCTTTGATCCCCGAGGTACAAAGAGTTGGAGACTACAGATCCGCCTCTGTAGCCGAGAATCGCTTTGCCCGATTAAAGCGAGTCTGATATCCCATTTGAAACTTCAATATTTATACCCTTTTCCAGTGGTATTTCCTTTAAAGTTTCTGCTGACCCAAGTTAATTATCCATATTCATCTTTCTGCCGACGTCTACAATTCTTACTGCCACATCAGCTTGTAATATTACAGAATCTTGTCTCATCGCCAGGTGTTCTGAGTTTACCATATAGAACGGTGTGAAAGGCAGGTGTTCCTTATTTTATGTCATCTTTACGAGAGCAGATGTTCCTTATCTTATGTGCCATCTTTACGAAGTTTAAATTAGAACACCTTATCCAGGGTGAACCATTGTTTTTGTTCCCAAAGGTCAGCCTGTCGGAGCCATGCACCTTCTGTTTCAATAAGGTTATTTATTCAGGGTCGACAACTGTCTTATCTCAATAGCCAGAATTCTTTCATAGCTATTTCATAGTTACGTTTCTAAATTTCCAAACCCAGTTTGTCATGTTTTAATAAGGCCAGAATTCTTTCATAAGATAGTGTATTTTTCTGAATAGGTTTTTGGCTTATTCCTTCACAAGACTACCTTCTGAAAGTGTTCACACACTCTTGCTATAATGTATTCAGATCAATGACCTGATCCCTGATTATATCTTCGCTTTTGCAACCAAGTACCACCCCCACCCCCCAAAACCACTTTCTGCTGATGCAAAACTGGTCGTGTAACTGGCCTATAATGCATGGCTTGGTGGCCAGCTCAGAATGGAAAACAGGGAAGCAAGTTGCAAGAGGTCAGCGAGGCCAGATGCCAGGCAGAAGATGGGGAGGAGTGGGACGGTGGGAAAGAGTATAAAGAGATCACGTAGCCACAGAAAGGTTTTAATTTCTTCAAATTCTCCTTTTGGTTTATAAAATGTTACATATTGCATTATATTAACTTTTGCAACTGCTTAACTCTACCAATCATCATCTACATGGTAAAGGTCTATTTTCGATTTATTTTGTATTGACAAAGATACATAAATCGATGCATGGGCATTGTCGTAATGAGCCCTTGTACGCTTCACAAACATAACTCCGATAAAAGTAAAAAAGATTAAATTAACATAACCTTCAAGGATGTGGACCGAAACAAAGTTCATCTTGTACAATAGCCGCCAGTGGAAAATAATTTAAAGACTCACCTTACAATGAATGCGAATACTGTCATAGTAATATCGCCATTCATTTGGACAGAAATCAACTGTAACAGTAAATGACATTCCAGGGACCAGATGATTCTGTGAGATAGATTACAAATCAAGTAAATTCCCTAAAAATATAAAACATGTTGGTAATACAACACAATATAACAAAACAGCTTTATTATCCCATGCTATATTATAAACAACTTTTTTTAATATTGAATTTATAAAATGAAAACCAGAAGGTACTACATTTTACAACACACAGTACTTTCATCGTTGTGGCCTGGACTTGAATTCAGAACAGACAGAATAAAGTTTTCTCTGTAACACCTGTGCAGTTACTTTCCTGTTTTAGGATAACATTTCAGATGACCTCATTATGGCCACCCTGCTTGACTTCATTTTCCAACATATATACCACCTTAACTATCGTGATAGCGACAGAGCACCCATCTCCAAATTCAACCTTAGTCTTTCCATCTATTCCTCCAACTCCTCCACATTCAAAAATCTGCCCATCTGCATGCCTCCCAGTTCTCCTTCAAGAACCTATACAACTACCCACCTCAGATCTCTTTCCTTATCAAATTCTTCTCACTCGTGATCCCTTTCAATCTCTGCCACATTCTCAGTGATTCCAACCTGCAACTGAATTCACTCTGTCCCATTAGTCAATTTCCTTGCCCTCTACTTCCCTCACTTACTTTTGCATCACCTTTCTTCTATGTATGCTATGCCTACTGCTAACTTTGCACCATCAATTTTCACCCCTGGAAAAAGAGCTACTAATATCCCCCAACTCTCACAATACCATGCTTCAACCACCTCCCTGCAGAAAAGTTTCCCCCACTCTGGATAACATTAATACTTCTGTTGATCTCCTCAACAGTTTCCTATCTTCCCTGTCTTCACCCAATTCCAGATAGTTGTGAATCCCCACCACTTCATCAGTGCAACATTCATTTCTGGAGCCTCAAATCCAGTAGCTGCAGGCTGGAGCATAACTGGCAAATAAGGGGACTGGCTATTCTATTGACTTATTTCAAGGACTACCATTGTTCCCTTTCATTATTTCATCAAAGGTTCCAGGGATAGATATTAAGGAAAATAGATCACACACTGGTGCAGCAAAAGTTGCTCCTGTAAGGCGATGTATCAGGGTAATAAACGCAAAACTGGACCATGCATCTCAAATAGACCATACAGGAGTTCAATGTAAGGAAGAAAATTGATCGTTCCTCCAACACTTCTCTGCTTGATACACACAAAAGATACACTGTAAATATGCCATCTAATAAATCTAAAAATTGAAAGGAATACTTACCTTTTTGGTATATTTGATTTGGAAGTACTTTGTCTGAGGAGGTAGAATGTGAACATTTATCATTGCTGAAGAAATGTTGATCAGTTTCTGTAAATAAACAATTATTTAAGAATTTTAGTATTTAAGATTTTAAAATAACTACTTCTGTACACAGAATAATATCTAAGTTATGATTTATTGCTTTTGTATAGAATAACTGAAACTTCTATTTCAGTACAAAACAGATACAAAAATATAAAATCATTCATTTAGCACTGAAGGTAGAGTTTGCAAACACTGGAAACCATTTATTTCCACCATTTATAATCAGTAGTTACATTGCTGTATGTTTTTCTACACTTTATCTTAAACAATTCACTTTGCATACTTCAAACCAAGACTAATGAGCTCAGTAAAGGTAACTGGTAATTGCATTATCTCATGACCTTTCCTTATTCAGCTTCCAGTTATTTGTAGTGTGGGAAATAAACAAAATACTACACTAAATATATCTTTAGTGAGGATAAAAACTTCATTAGGACATGTCTAAACTGTAGTAGACAGCAAGGGCTCAAAATTCGGGGGTTTAGCGCAGGCCGCTCCCACCCGATTTAGGGAAACTTCGCATGCCGCACTTCCAGATGGGTGGCAGCGCTGCCGATGTCCGCACTCGTGAAAATTAGTAGTTTATGCAGATTGTGACGTCAGTGAGTGTGCAACGCTCACTTGATATCCAATCTGATATTTTCAACTTTGCCACACCACGTTTAGCATGCCTTAACTGCAACTAGCTAAGCAAGCGTTGACAAGCAGGAAGTAGGCTCCAGCAGCGCTATTTAAAGGGATCATCACAACTACTTGCAGCTGGCATATTTGTTCAGTTTGAATGGCTCTGCGGAACTTTCGGCAACTCCAGAAACTTTCTAAACTTCTTTCAAGGCCCTAAGGTAACAGGCAGTGTTGGGGCAAGTGGAGAACGCCTTCGTTATTGTTTAAAGGCTCTGCTCACAACACTTGCTCACAGTCATGGGGGCTCTACTTGCAGTCCCCATCGTGCTTGAGTATCTTCGGGAGAGGGAAGAGGCAGCAAAGAAAAGGAGAAGATGCGTGCAGAGGAAGGAGGAGGGGGGTCAGGAGTGCTCACAACAGGAGGCCTTACCCACCTAGGGTCTCCCGAGAGAACTTCTCTTAAGCGAGGAGCAGTGTATCAGGAGGCTCCGGTTCACCAAGGAGGTGGTCACAGAACTCTGCGAACCTCCTGCAACCAAACCTGCAGCCTCAGAGGAGGGCCGCCACAGCTCTCCCAGTGGCCCTCAAGGTCACCGTGGCCCTCAATTTCTTCGACAGCGGATCCTTCCAGTCTGCAGCAGGAGACATAGCTAACATCTCCCAATTCGCCGTCCATCACTGCATCCAGGAGGTCATTGAAGTTCTCTACACCAAGCAGAGAGAAGCAGGAGGAGCGTGATTGTGGCTTTGATAGGATAGCGGGCATCCTCATGGTGCAGGACGCCATTGGCTGCACCCACACGGCTTTGCAGGAGCCGCATAACAATCCTGAGATGTTCCGTAACTGCAAAGGCTACCACTCACTTAATGTGCAGTTGTTGTGCGACCATGCCTCGCGCTTCCTGATGGTCAATGCCCGCTATCCTGGCAGCAGTCATGATGCCTTCATCCTACGCCAGTCTGGTGTGCCAGCAATCTTCCAGCCACTACGTCAAACCCGAGGGTGGCTGCTCGGAGACAAGGGCTATCCGCTCTGCACCTGGCTCATGACTCCCCTCCGCAACCCCATCACTCGTGCCCAGCACTCATATAATGAGAGCCACGGTACCACCAGAACAGCATCGAGCAGACCACTGGGCTGCTGAAGCAACGATTCCGCTGTCTTGACCGCTCGGGAGGAGCCCTTCAGTACTCAGCAGAGCGGGTGTACCATTTCGTGGTGGTCTGCTGCATGCTTCACAACTTGGCCATCATGAGAGCCCAGCCCTTGCCAGCAGGGATTGAAGGACCACCTCAGGAAGAAGAAGAGGGAGAGGAGGAAGAGGAAGAGGAGGACGAGGAAGAGAACAAGGAGGACGAGGAAGAGAACAAGGAGGACAAGAAGGAGCCAGGCAGCAATCCCCCCTTCAGCATGGGCTGTCCGTGAATGCCTCATCAGACTCCGATTCCAGTGAATAAAACCCCAAATCCCCATTGCTCACTACATCCTCATCAACCACATCCCCATCATACCATCCCTCTTTAACGGAATATCACAACATCCTTCCGGGCACAAAGCTGAAATGAGAGCCACCACAAAACAAAGAGTCCAAACAAAATTATTAAATTTATCAAGAATCAATTCACACATACTACATCAACTAATCACCCTTGTGCAATCCCTTAGTGTCTGTCATAAGGGTTCCCTTTCCTACTCTATTGCTCCTACGAAGTGTTCCCCCAGTGGCTGCAGCATGGCTGGTGGAAGGCTGCTGAGTTTCTGTGGGGGAGACTGCAGATGGCCTTGTAGGACGACCTCGAGCAGCTCTGGACCTGTAGACTGCACCACCTCGGCATTGGTGGCAGCAGTCTGGGCTGGCTGGCTGACAGGCAGCGGCAAGGGCAATGAGGGAGTGGCAGTCGTCAGAAGGGAAGAGAATTAGTTGTGAAAAAACCCTGCACAATGTCTCCTCCAGCGTTACCAGTCGCCACAGCCTCGACTATGCTCCTGCCCAAAACGGCAAGAATGCTTTCTTTGAGGGGGGTAAGAGGGTGTTCAGGGTAGGCTCTTCCTTCTCTGATGTGAGCCTGCTGTTTTGAGTTATGTGCGACCTTCTCCTGCAAGAATGAGGGGTGTAGGTTAGTGAGAGACTTGTGAGGTGTTTGGAGAATATGCCTGTCATGGTTGAATAGCTGGTAGTCAGCGTGTAAGATGTCAGTTGCGGGCAAGTGAGGGTTATAATAGTGGTGAGTGTCTGAGTATGAGGAGAACGAGGTGTGGTGAGGTGTGGTGCAGAGATTGTAGGTGAGTGAAGCTGGGGAGGCAAATCTTGTGAGTGCTATGATTCGTGAGGCTGTAAGTGTTGCAGCTATGAACAGAGAATAAGAGACCAGTATTCTTACCTTAACAGCTCTAGTTTGATCGTGGAATTTCTTCCGGCATTGTAGCCATATCCTGGGTGCTAGACTCCTGGCATTTACATACTCTGCAATCTCTTCCTACTGTTGGAAGAGTTGATCCCTGGAGGGTTTCCTGCCCCCAGACGTAGATGGTGGAGAAGAAGGTGACCCTCCTCCTATCCACTGCCTGCACCAGGGCCTCCAAGGCAACATCTGAGAATCTTGGTGCTTTCTCAGTGCTTGCTTCAGCCATAACTCTCCTTCCAAAAGATGTTTCCCTGGTGTCTGCAGCCAAATGCACCTCTGCTTTCAGAGGTGCTGGCTGTCTTCAAGTGGAGTCAGACGCCCAATATCCGGCTCCCCCTACAGTCATGCAACTAATGAGGAGCCCAGGTAGCCTTGGCTGCATGCCTGACTCATGATAATGATCAGACAGCACAAATATAGCATGCTGTTCGAGCCAATTGCAACAGGTGTGTGCTGTACATGTGCGATCAGATTCCTATGCCACTACTTTTTTTTCCAGACCTCTGACTATCCAGTCCAAGGCAGAACCTGCAGTTTGGGGTTTTTCTTCACCCCTTTATGATTGATCATTAGTTTATATTATTTACATTTTCCTTTATTTTAGAAGAGCAGCCATTGTTTTTTTTTAAAGTTGATCATCTGTGACAATGCACATAGATTTATGTCTATTGGGCTCTTATCTCACCATACTGACTTTGTTGGGCCTGAGCAGAAGTGGAGTACTTGTCCTCTCACTGCTTATTTTTTCTGCTTTAAAATCTTTTTCCATCCATGAACCTGTTCCCTGTCCCAATTTTCTCTCTCTCTCTCTCTCTCTGTCCCTCTCTCTTACACACACACCCCGTTTATGTTATTATTTTAGTTCATAATTCCTCTTTCACTCCACACTGATTTTTCTGAAGATTTTAGTTTTTTATTATGTGATTAATTTTATTTTGAATGGTATATAGTAAGGAATTATCATTGCAACTATCTCAGAGAATGTTTTGCTGGATTATGATTAGGCAGAATTTTTAGGGAAGGAATGTGACTGGAGAGGAAATTTAAATTGGGGGGGAAACGTTTTTGTGGTATTGATTGGTATTTTCTGCTTCCATTGTTAAACAAATTAGCAAAGAAGAGATGTAAACAATTAAAGAATAAGGAGTTGTTGATGGCCTAGATGTACAGAAAGGAAACAACCCAAGACATATTAAAGAAAATGGCCCTGAATTTGTGGTCAGTATGACGGCGTACTCTGATGATCTGCTGCGACTTTCAAGTCCTCATTGAAATGATGTGCTGGTAAAAAGTTAGACTAATTGCACACCTACTGTGCTTCGATTACGTTGGAAAATGTTACGGCTGGTGCAAACAGGCGCAGGAGCCTGTTTGCACAGTGTAAGGGGATGGGGGAGGGGGATGAGAAAATTGTATAATAATTAAAAACAAACACATAAAAGAACCTACCAGGCAACAGTAAAGGCTCGGTTTGAGGGATGGGATCGTTTTAATTTTTTAAATCTTGCAGAGACTTCCAGTAAATAACTGTACTTAGTCCAAAGTATTCCCTGTGTTTTTTAAAGCCAAGTACTGTACTTGTCAAATAAATATAACTAGTATCACACTGTTTAATTTACAAGTTCTCTGATGTTGAGTTGAAATGTTTCCTGATTGGCTCGTGAAAGGAGCACCGACCCACATGATCCCAGGTACGCTTACGCACAACGGTGCGCCCCAGGGTGCCGTGGGCCACTACGCTGCGCACAACTCCACAACGTTTCAAAGCAACTTCTTGAAGGGGGGTTCGCAGCAGGTAAGTGCGGATTCCATTTGGAGGTCGGCGGCGTACTCCTCAGGGCCAATTTTTTTTGTTAGAAAAGCCTCCGGAGACTAAATGAAGTATGTTCATTGATTGTGTAAATACAGAACCAATGTATTCCAATTGGTGAGGCTGTAGCACCAGTACATTTAGCCACATGACTTATTGTGCACTAATAATTAGGATAGTTAGAATTCCAGCATCAGTCTTTAAAGGCATAAATAGGTATAAAATTATAAAAATACATTGCAGTTACACATCACTTATCTTCTATATTTTGATAAAGGAGCTAAAAGAATAGAGTTGGGTTCATTAGGAATATTACAATGTGTCTCACTTTTGTAAATTTTCCACCTACCAGAATCTGTTGGTGATGTTTTCCAATCTCATAACCTCCAAAATGCAACATAGAAGGGAGAGCCTGAATCACTTTGTTTTTCTGTAATGTGGCAAAGATATCTGCAATGAAGTGTGAAAAAACATAAAATGAGAAAGTGCCCAGAAGAATAATTCTTGGCTTACTTCTAGAAACAGGTATCATCACACCAAAATTTTTTCCAAATTACAACCATTGGAATGTACTCAGGATAAATACATGCCTCATGTGCAATCTATCTTTCAGCACACAATCTTTCATTATCATCTGAATTGCAACATAACTAAAACAACACAATTGATCCTTATTGAAGTAGACTGAGCTATCCTTCCAATACATAGTTATTTAGATTAAAGCTACTGTCATAGTCTGTTTACAATATAGCGGTTTATGTTTTTAAAGGACAACTCAGTTTTTTTGTATGTTTTGAAGCTCCTTCCTATTTCCTAATTGTTGAAATAACTATGAATTCCTAAGTTAACAACTACTGACTGCTGAAATTGAATCTTAGTGCACAACTATGGACTGGGTTATGCTTTACACAGTTTGAAATGTTTGTTTTTGTGGAACATTTAGCAAGTTTAAAACATTTGTTTACTATTCATAAGAAGCCAGTTTTGTATGACTAAAAGTGTCACCTATCAAACTTTGTTGTATAAATAAATTCATTTTCTATCAGTTCCACCAACCAGAGTTTATGGCCTGGAATTTGTGGTCAGCGGTGAAGCAAAGGCGAGAAGTTTGTCATTTTTGGCACTTAATGATTTCAGTGCAGTGTAGTGGAGATTCCCTAGTGCGATCTGCACTGATGTCAACAAGCTGTTTAAGCAGCCAATCACATTGCAGAATTCTCACAGACAGAGAACAAGGTAATGAAAAACTGCTTTTATCCCAACTTTTTAAAAACGTTACAAAGAGCAAAACAAAGATTGGGGCTCTCACATGGGGATAACGTACAACCTGAAATATCATGAACAAACATTTAAAAAAATAACTTTAAAAAAAAAGGGGTAAAAATTCACTTGGTTGCGCCACCCGTTAGCGCCTTAAGAGGGCGCTAATGGGGCGCAAAGCCGCTAATGCCCGGGCGCAGCGATCTTTGCGCCGCTCGAGAACTTAACTTGAGATTGTGCGGCGGCGCTAAAACTTACCGCTGCGACCACCTGCGCGCGCAGATTGTGAAGTCATTCCATGGTGCAACGCCCTTGGGGCGCCCCGTAGCGGAAATTTAGTGGCGCCCCCTGCCTTACCGCCTGGCGCTTCCAACGACCAGAAGACTGGAACGCTATCAATCGCTGTGGGGCTGGGGGGGCGCTATTTAAAGGGGGCCTCTTCCTGTCTTTTATTGTTGGTGGCATTTTTGAACTACGCATTCTGAGAGAGAGAGGGAGAGACTTCGGGAGAGATTCAACGTTGTGTGAAGGAGTTTTGGGTACTGAGCAGCACTTTGCAGGTTCATTTTGATTTGCCATTCCTTGTATCGATTTAGCAGAGACCGTGGGAGCTGCACTCTGAGCTCTTTGCCTGGTGCTCTCCATTGTTCTTTCCAGCACATTTGATGTGCAAGTCTCTCCAGGCCGAGATTCAAGGCAGCAATGAACAGGATGTGGATGGAAAGCAAGATTAACCATCCCCTTTAAGAACTGGCCCGTGCCATTGTGTGTGTGTTCCATTGCTGACTGACATTACATGAGCTTCGCCAGCGCTCCGAGTTAGCGCCTCACTGCTCGGCCTTTGCGCCTTAAGAGAGGTGTGCAGCGCCTGCTTTAGCGCTCCACTCACCTCCCGGGGCGGTAAAAGTGAAGTTTCCCGTCAGTGCCGATAATTAGCGCCAGGCGCTAATATTTGCGTCCGGACGATATTTGCGCCCCAAATGGGGCGTGACCTAATTTCTACCCCAAAGTTTCTTAAAAATTGTAATTTTTATCATAACGGAGAGATTTGATACTGCATAAAATTAAAATTAGTTTTTCAGGGCCGTAATGTTTGTTTAGTAGTCAATACGCTGCTAAAACCCCCAGTTACACCTAATCCAACAAGGCCTAACATTTAATGGGGTACTTAGCGATAGTACCATTGAAAAGCCCAAGTTTTCGTCGGTTCCCCTGATTACACCGATTGCCGGCTGTGGGGGTGGGAGCACAGCATAGCCAGTGTCGGAGCAGTGAATGACAGACCGCAACTTCAGGATTTCCACGTTTAGATGCACATGCGCTACATCCTGAAGTTGCAGTGAGTTTCAAAGGGGTAATAACAGTGAATGCTGTTAGTTCGCCATTATTACCCACTGCAAATTCCGGCCCACCTCATCGTATCATCATAGTAGTCCACAGTTTGAAATTCCTACTTTACAAAAAGGTTTAGTTACTAATTTGCCAATAGTGCAGCTATTGCATTGCATACTCAAATATGTCTTTTTTCTAAAGGAGGGTGGGGGGAAATAACTAATGACCAATCCACTTTCATATACCTTCTAGTAACTGGGTAACAGTTGCATTTTTATGCAGGATGTTATGTTGTAGTACTACTTCAACTAAAACTACAGCCCCAATTTTAACTCTGGACGGGAATCGGGCGGGTGGGGGCCAAGGCTGCATTTTCGATTAAAGGCTTGGCCCCCAAAGTATGCTTGTCTGTCCTATTCAGCAGAGCTAGGAGACAAGCCAGCACGCAGCCCCCTCCACCCCCACCCACCCTCCGTGAGCTGTTTCCTGGGCTGTCCTTTCCACCTGTACCTGCTCAGTGAAAGAAGCACAATTAATAATGGCAGCTCCCCTGTTGTATTTAAATAAGGCCTGACCTCGAAAATTGATCAGGCCTCCCACTGAGTTATTGGTCATGCAGATCAGATGCTCCACCCGCTGACCACCGGATATATATTCCACATGAAAATTGACCCCGCCATGTCATAAAATAAGATACTGGTAAAAATCTGCAGTGCACTTGGGATATGTGCATATAGTTTACTTCTCTTCATTCAAAGTCACTTAATTCAAATAAACTGATAATTCAAATTTTTAAAAGTAAATTCCCCCCTTACTGTTAGTTAATTGCTAACTAATTAAACTTTTTTTTATTATTCGCTTATGGGATCTGGACGTCGCTGGCAAGGCCAGCATTTATTGCCCATCCCTAGTTGCCCTCGAGAAGGTGGTGGTGAGCCACCTTCTTGAACCGCTGTAGTCCATGTGGTGAAGGTACTCCCACACTGCTGTTAGGGAGGGAGTTCCAGGATTTTGACCCAGCGACGATGAAGGATCGGCGATATACTTCTAAGTCAGGATGATATGTGACTTGGAGGGGAACTTGGAGGTGGTGGTGTTCCCATGCGCCTGCTGCCCTTGTCCTTCTAGGTGGAAGAGGTCGCGGGTTTGGGAGGTGCTGCTGAAGAAGCCTTGGCGAGTTGCTGCAGTGCATCTTGTAGATGGTACACACTGCAGCCACGGTATGCCGGTGGTGGAGGGAGTGCATGTTTAAGGTGGTGAATCAGGTGCCAATCAAACGGGCTGCTTTGTCCTGGATGGTGTCGAGCTTCTTGAGTGTTGTTGGAGCTGCACTCATCCAGGCAAGTGGAGAGTATTCCATCACACTCCTTACCTGTGCCTTGTAGATGGTGGAAAGGCTTTGGGGAGTCAGGAGGTGAGACACTCGCTGCAGAATACCTAGTCTCTGACCTGTTCTTGTTGCCACAGTATTTATGTGGCTGGTCCAGTTAAGTTTCTGGTCAATGGTGACCCCCAGGATGTTGATGGTGGAGGATTCGCCGATGGTAATGCCGTTGAATGTCATGGGGAAGTGGTTAGACTCTCGCTTGTTGGAGATAGTCATTGCCTGGCATTTCTGAGGTGCAAATGTTACCCGCCACTTATCAGCCCAAGCCTGAACGTCATCCAGGTCTTGTTGCACGCGGGCATGGACTGCTTCATTATCTGAGGAGTTGTGAATGGCACTGAACACTGTGCAGTCATCAACAAACATCCCCATTTCTGACCTTATGTTGGAGGGAAGGTCATTGATGAAGCAGCTGAAGATGGTTGGGCCTAGGACACTGCCCTTAGGAACTCCTGCAGTGATGTCCTGGGGCTGTGATGATTGACCTTCAACCACCACAACCATCTTCCTTTGTGCTAGGTATGACTCCAGCCAGTGGAGCGGTTTCCCCCTGAATCCCATTGACTTCAGTTTTACTAGGGCTCCTTGATGCCACACTCTGTCAAATGCTGCCTTGATGTCAAGGGCGGTCACTCTCACCTCACCTCTGGAATTCAGCTCCTTTGTCCATGTCTGGACCAAGGCTGTAATGAGGTCGGGAGCCGAGTGGTCTTGGTGGAACCCAAACTGGGCATCAGTGAGCAGGTTATTGGTGAGTAAGTGCCGCTTGATAGCACTGTCGATGACACCTTCCATCACTTTGCTGATGATTGAGAGTAGACTGATGGGGCGGTAATTGGCCGGATTGGATTTGTCCTGCTTTTTGTGGACAGGACATACCTAGGCAGTTTTCCACATTGTCGGATAGATGCCAGTGTTGTAGCTGTACTGGAACAGCTTGGCTAGAGGCGTGGCTAGTTCTGGAGCACAAGTCTTCAGCACGATAGCCGGGATGTTGTCGGGGCCCATAGCCTTTGCTGTATCCAGTGCGCTCAGCCGTTTCTTGATATCACGTGGAGTGAATCGAATTGGCTGAAGACTGGCTTCTGTGTTGGTGGGGACCTCGGGAGTATGCTGATATGGATCATCCACTCGGCACTTCTGGCTGAAGATGGTTGCAAACGCTTCCGCCTTGTCTTTTGCACTCACGTGCTGGGCTCCACCATCATTGAGGATGGGGATATTCATGAAGCCTCCTCCTCCCGTTAGTTGTTTAATGGTCCACCACCATTCATGACTAGATGTGGCAGGACTGCAGAGCTATGATCTGATCCGTCGATTGTGGGATCGCTTAGCCCTGTCTATAGCATGCTGCTTCCGCTTTTTAGTATGCATGTAGTCCTGTGTTGCAGCTTCCCCAGGTTGGCACCTCATTATGGGTACACCTGGTGCTGCTCCTGGCATGCTCTTCTACACCCATTGAACCAGGGTTGGTCCCCTGGCTTGGTGGTAATGGTAGAGTGAGGGATATGCCGGGCCATGAGGTTACAGATTGTGGTGGAATACAATTCTGCTGCTGCTGATGGCCTCATGGATGCCCAGTTTCGAGCTGCTAGATCTGTTATGAATCTATCCCATTTAGCATGGTGGTAATGCCACACAAAACGAAGGAGGGTGTTCTCAGTGTGAAGGCGGGACTTCGTCTCCACAATGACTGTGCGGTGGTCACTGCTACCAATGCTGTCATGGACAGATGCATCTGCGACAGGTAAATTGGTGAGGACGAGGTCAAGTAGGTTTTTCCCTCGTGTTGGTTCTCTCACCACCTGTCGCAGGCCCAGACTGGCAGTTATGTCCTTCAGGACTCGGCCAGCTCGGTCAGTAGTAGTGCTACTGAGCCACTCTTGGTGATGGATATTGATGTCCCCCACCCAGAGTACATTCTGCTCCCTTGCTAGTCTCAGTGCTTCTTCCAAGTGGTGTTCAACATGGAGGAGTACTGAGTCATCAGCTGAGGGAGGGCGGTGAGGTGGTAATCAGCAGGAGGTTTCCTTGCCCATGCTTGACCTGAAGCCATGAGACTTCATGGGGTCCAGAGTCAATGTTGAGAACTCCCAGGGCCACTCCTTCCCGACTGTATACCACTGTGCCGCCACCCCTGGTGGGTCTGTCCTGCCAGTGGGACAGGACATATCCAGGGATGGCGATGGAGGAGTTTGGGACATTGGCTGAAAGGTATGATTCTGTGAGTATGACTATGTCAGGCTGTTGCTTGACTAGTCTGTGGGACAGCTCTCCCAATTTTGGCACAAGTCCCCAGATGTTGGTGAGGAGGACTTTGCAGGGTCGACAGGGCTGGGTGTGCCGTTGCTGTGTCCGTAGCCAGTGCCAAGATCGATGCCGGGTGGTCCGTCCGGTTTCATTCTTATTATGTTTCGTAGCGGTTAGTTATAAAATATTGGATAATGTGAAATGTTTTTAGTTCAAAAAACAACCAAATTACTAGGAGTAGATTGTATATAAAAAAAGGCATTAATACAGATTATGCATTTATTGATTAAAACCCAAATAGTTATTCACATATAAAATGGAAGAAAATATATGTGAGTTGCATTAAAATTTTATTCCAGTATCTATTCATCAAGAGATGAGACTATACTCAATTTTAATTATATTATCTGCTTCTATTATTTTTCCACAGTAATCTTACTTGTTTCCAGTAAATGATTTGGCACATTTCCACGCTTGGGCTCCTCCACCAATCTGTCTTTAGGAAGAGTTGTCTGGTTCCTTAGGGTACGACCATGGTTGCTGAATGGCAAGGCAGCATGTTTCTCCACCTCCATAATAACACTCGATTCAAATAGCCTGCTTTGATCCACAGAGCAGAAACATGCAAAAGAAAACAGTTATGTTTTAGGACTTATGGCGTCATGTTTAAAATCATAAAAATGAATAATTTTAGCAAATTTGATGCATGGAAGTTTTTTAAAAAACTTAATCTGAAACAAACAAGAAGTAATGTGTGATGCACTTTTCAGCACAAGTCGAAGAAGATCGATTGCCACATGTACCACAGCCTGCCTGTATCTGAAGGTGAAGGGTAATGCGTTCTAGAATAAACACATTCACAAGCTGAAGGCAGACAAGGCTCACAAGAAGCTTCTGGCTGACCAGGCCAAAGCTCACAGATCCAGGACCAAGGAGGTTCGCAAGCACCGTGAAGAGCGTCTGCAGGCCAAGAAGGAAGAGGTCATTAAGACTTTGTCCAAGGAAGAAGAGTCTAAAAAATAAACTGATCCCTTTGTACAGACCTGCAAACTAATTAAAAATTGGTCATTGTACTAACAAAAAAAATTATAATTTCTCTCAACAGTACAATAATCAAACATTGTAACATGAATAATATCTATAAATGGTGAAATATCAATTTCAAACTCCTTTTGCTGCCCTGAGAAGGGCTTTTGCAAGTAGTAGTCTCTGGATGGACTATTTCCTCTCATATCCTTTGAAGAATCTGGTATTGAATGGAACTTGAATCGCGATGCATATAACAACAGCTTTTGTCTTATGCAGTTCCTCCTTCTGTTGTGGTCTCTGACTTTAAACTGAACTAAAGAACAGTAGAAATGCCCAGTTTTTAATATTTTAAACGTTCCTTACTCCCGAGTTTAATGAAGTTGCATTTCAAAAGATCGAATGGACAATGAAACATTATTTGACTCAAAACAATATTACGCTTGACAAAGTTAACTACAATCTATGAATAAAATTATATTATATTTCAAACATACAAATAACTTCCTACAACAATAAAACACAATATGCTACTGAAGTTCAAGATAAGTTTCTAATTACAAGTTGGGATTCGACATTTTACATTGGGGCAGCCATTCACACTTTATTTGGTATGCTAATTACAGTAACTTCATTTTTTGATCCCAGTGTAGTTCAATCCAGAATGGCAAGGAGTTAGACCAAAGCTGATCAGAAATGTAGCGTACAGATTACACACAATTCTCCGTAGCCAACTCATTAACATAATTATTCATAGCTGCATGTGTAGCTTTGTCCTTAACCAGGTGGCAGCCTAATGCGGAAGACTAGAAAATTAAGATTCAAATGAAATGTAAAGGAAAAAAGGTGACAGAACAGGGAAAAATTCTTGGAGTTGTTGAAAAGGCTCAAAAGGCAAATCAACCCATTGGCAGCCTTTGCCAAGGTCGAAGGTTGAGAGGGGACAGAAGTGACAGGCAAAAATGAAGTGAAAGGACGACTAATGTGGAGACTTCAGGCAAGTAACAAGCAGCCTAGCAGCTATTTGATGTCTAGTGAAGTGGAGAATGCACTGCGAAGGCAGTTGTGAAGAGGATGGCCATATCTGCTGCTCAGGGCACCATCCCCATAAGTCTGCATGTTTAAAAGGTGAGGTGGAATTTAGACATAGCTAACAGCTATGTCACTGGCTGTGCCATCACTATTATACGTGTTAGCTGTAGATCCCTTGCACCAGTTGGCACAGCTCTGCATCGTACTCTCTGCTGATCCAGCACCTATGAAGCCAGCTCCCCTCAGTCATTGCCAGGTAGGTGTGCAGATATGGTTGGTAACATCATAGTCAGTCTGGCCAATCAGGCTCTGCTAGCTGCTCACTGTGGCATGCCTCTTTCATCCAGTACTACTGAAAACATGAAATATTGCGATTTTAGTGCTTTTGAAGAACTCTCCAGTATTAAGATTAGTTAAGTCTTCACATATTGTATTCATGGCATCAAGACTATGGCCTCTCTTGGGAATTGGAGTCTTTTGTGTGCACCAATCCTCTGACCAAGTAAGGAAAGTGTCTGTAGATGCAGACAGCAAGACACCAGTGAGTGGATGCCGAAGACTTCTGCTGCAGCCTGACCTGCTCTTCATCCTCCAAAAAATACAAGTATTGGGGATATCCATGGGCAAGCCCACTGGCCATTGTTCTTGGCAAACAAAATGGCTCTCCCACGACAAATGCCATAGTATCTCTTCGCCACTTCGATCAGAACAACAGAAAAGGAAGAAAGAGCAATAAATAAGATTGAAAATGCTCATATCAATCTTCTGGTGAAGCTCTTGAAATCCACTTCTGTATTTATCTGTGCCTAGCAACCCTGGATGCCCACTTTCAATGGTTAGGAACATGAATCATCACGATGGACTGGATTTTCCGGCCAGAGGCGGGTTCACGTTGGGTTAGGTGTTTGGCGGGTTCCAGACCCGCTCCCAGTTCCATCTGCTCTGCGCTAACGATTTTGAATAGATTAGGCTTATTAAGCCTGCTGTGCACGTTACCCAGCCCAATCAGTGGGTGCGGGTCTGCTGCTCGCCTGTGATGACGCATTTGAAGCAGTTGCATTTAAGGGGGGTCATGTCCCCTTAGGCATTCATTTACATTTTGATGCTCCTGAGTGCTGGTGGTTGCCGAGATGACTGCACCTGAACAAAGGCTGCTCCCCGTTTTGATGATGACTCCCTCCATGTTCTTGTGGAGGGAGTAAGAGGGTGCAAGGAGGTACTGTTCCTTTCTGATGGAAGGAAGAAGCCTCCTCAGCACACCAAGGCAGCCTGGCTGCAAATAGCTGAGGAGGTGAGTGCGAGGTCTATCTGTACACGCACCTGGGTCCAGTGTAGGAAGAGATTCAATGATCTCCTGCGTTCAACAAAAGTGAGTTAACAGCACACTTACCTTCATTCTGCTGTGCTTGTCTTTATATCCCCATCACTCTGCATTGCCAGCTCTACTCCTGCACATCCTAACTCACCCCAACATCCCTTGCACCATCACCCATACCTCTCTCCCTATGCACAGAATCACATCCCCATCTTACTATGCACCCCTCACACTCACTCTCAATGTTATCTTCAGTCTTAGGCAGTCCCTCGGAACTGAGGATGACTTGCTTCCACACTAAAAATGAGTTCTCAGGTGACTGATGAGTCCAATGCGGGACCTACAGTCTCTGTCACAGGTGGGGCAGACGGTGGTTGAAGGGGCTGGTGGGTGTGCGCTCCTCGCGCTGCTTGCGCTTGGCTTCCGCTTGCTCCCGGCGAAGAGACTCGAGGTGTTCGGCGCCTTCCCAGATGCTTCTCCTCCACTTTGTGCGGTCTTGGGGCAGGGATTCTCAGGTGTCGGTGGGGATGTTGCACTTTTTCAAGACGGCTTTGAGGGTGTCCTTGAAGCGTTTCCTCTGCCCACTTGGAGCTCTCCTGCCGTGTCGGAGCTCCGAGTAGAGCGCTTGTTTTGAGAGTCTCGTATCGGATGCGGACGATGTGACCCATCCATCGGAGCTGATCGAGCGTGGTCAAAGCTTTGATGCTGGGGATGTTGGCCTGAGCGAGAACACTGACGTTGGTGCGCCTATCCTGCCAATGGATTTGCAGGATCTTGCGAAGGCAGCGTTGGTGGTACCTCTCCAGTGCTTTGAGGTGCCTGCTGTACATGGTCCATGTCTCTGAGGCATACAGCAGGGCGGGTATCACTACTGCTCTGTAGACCATGAGCTTGGTGCCGGGTTTGAGGTCCTGGTCTTCAAACACTCTCTTCCTCAGGCAACCGAAGGCTGCACTGGCACACTGAAGGCGGTGTTGGACTTCGTCATCGACGTCTGCCCTTGTTGACAGTAGGCTCCCGAGGTATGGAAAGTGGTCCACGTTGTCCAAGGCCTTGTCATGGATTTTGATAATCGGGGGGCAGTACTGTGTGGCGGGGGCAGGTTGGTAGAGGACCTTTGTCTTACGGATGTTTAGTGTAAGGCCTATGCTCTCGTACGCTTCGGTGAAGGTGTTGACGATGGTTTGGAGTTCGACCTCCGAGTGTGCGCAGACGCAAGTGTCGTCTGCATACTGCAATTCGACGACAGAGGATGGGACGACCTTGGATCTGGACTGGAGGTGACGGAGGTTGAACAGTTTCCCGTTTGTTCTGTAAATTAGCTCCACTCCAGTGGGGAGCTTACTGAGGGTGAGATGGAGCATTGCAGCAAGGAAGATCGAGAAGAGCGTTGGTGCGATGACACAGCCTTGCTTGACCCCGGTCCGTACGTGAATTGGGTCTGTGGTGGAACCGTTGGTCAGGATCACAGCTTGCATGTCGTCGTGAAGCAGGCGGAGGATGATGACAAACTTTTGAGGGCAGCCGAATTTGAGGAGGACACTCCATAATCCCTCACGCTTGACAGTGTCGAAGGCCTTTGTGAGGTCAAAGGCGGCCATGTACAGCGCTTGGTGCTGTTCCCTGCATTTCTCTTGTAATTGACGCGCAGTGAAGATCATGTCCATTGTGCCCCTTAGTGGGCGGAATCCGCATTGCGACTCTGGGAGGAGCTCTTCAGCCACTGGGAGAAGGTGATTGAGGAGGATTCTTGCGATGACAACAACTATCAACTCACAAGGAGGGAAATTGATATTGGCACCTCACTCCATCATAGTCTCCCTCTAAAGATCTATCCTATCCATTCTTTACACTCATTCCATCACTCTCACTAAAACTGCACTTCTGTCCCTCATTGCAGGGAAAGAGATCCCACAATATGAGGGAGAGGGAGAGAACAGGAGGAGGACCACCATCCGTGGCGCAGCTCACCCACGCTGAGCAGGCAGCTCTGGACATTGTTGGGGGTGCTGAGGAGCTTGAAGTGGGGGACGGAGAGACGGGCTCAGTCGAACAACCTGGTGACAGAACTATTTTCCAAACATCTGATTTGGCATTCAGGAGTGACTCATATGGGATCTGATGTTCATAGAAATTGAGTACTAATTATGTGCACAATGGGATGTGTCTGCAACCTACATATCACATGTCTAAATCATGTCTTTACTCTTCCATAGGACCATCAAGAGCCCCCCTCCCTACTGTCCAGGAAGACGAGCAGGAGGACACCTCAGAGTAACCTCCAGCCTCTGGGGGAGCAGCATCAGCAGAAATAATCGCACCCTGCACCAGCTCAGAGACGCACACCTCGGTGGGTCCAACGCGAGATAGAGTAGTGTTGTCACCTAGTGTGTCACAACTCACAAGTGAGCAAGAGCAGATGGTGGAGACAGGGACAGCAGTGAAGAGTCCTCATCGGAGGCCGCAGGACTCTCTGAGCTTTGCTGAGCTGCATGTAGACACTGAGCCTCAGGGGCCATCCAGAAGAGAGCAGTGCTGGAGCTTCAGGAACAAGTGCAGGAGGCTCTGACTGGGTTAGCAACCACGGTAACTGCGAGTGTGCAGAGAATGGAGGAGTCCATATCAAATATGAGCAGCGCCATGGTGCAGGCACTGGCAAATGTGGGTCCCGCCATGGAAAGGATGGCAACCTCCGTGGAGGACATAAATTGCCAGACACAGGAGAACATGGTAACACTTCTAAATAGATGGTCAGCTATGGAGGACATATGGGCATCTATCAAGGAGAGAAACCAGAGGTTCATGGACGTCCTGGTTATGAGGAATGTCAGCACAGACACGGGTCCTCGTGGCCTAACTGATGTGCAGCAAGGTGCTCTCCAGCAACTTGCTGGCAGAGAAGTGCGAGTAGCCCATGAGAGGGATGGTGGTGGAAGGGAAATGGAAGTGGGGTCTCCTCTCCAAGCGCTCACACTGTTATCCCATTGCCAACCCCTCCATCAGAGCCCCAGATGCTTCCCCCAACAGAGATGGCTGAGTCTGCCTCTGCACAGCTGCAGGAAGAGCAGACTTTGGCGGGGCCCTCACAGGCTCCACGACCCAGAGGACGACCGCCAAAGGCGTCTAAGCAGGCGCAGCAGGGAAGTGAGCAGGCTGCCTCTACATCTGCTGAAGCCACAGAGGAAGCACCACGCAGAAGCACGCGTAAGAGAAAGCTAACACAGAAATAGTCACAAGGGTAGTCACTTGGGTGCTTTCATATAAATTAGTAATGCTTGTGTTCTTTTATTTTATTGTATTAAAGTTATGTTACGTGAATGTTTCAATGTGTTGCACTATGTATGCTCACAATTGGAAGTGGCACAGCGAGGGGTGAGGGCACAGTTCATTGTAGGGCTGCTCTATAGTGTGGAAGTGGTGTCATGCGAATCTTTATGTGCATGTGGCAGCCACATGTCTATGATGCCTAAAGTTAGTTGAATCTGGCACGGATTAGGCCATCCTTTGTCTGACGGGCAGCAATGTGCTCGCGTGCTGGTCGCACTGGGTCAGCTGTCTCCTCCAGGTGTTCCTCATCTGTAACCTCATTCAGCTCTTCCTCCTCCTCCTCCAAAGAGGCTGTGCGCTCTGTGACCTGTTGCTCAGGCAGCGCTAATCCTCGCTGCAGTGCGATGTTGTGCAGGGCACAGCAGACCACAATGATTCTCGAGATCCTGGCTGGTGCGTACTGTCGGGCTCCACCAGATCTGTCCAGGCATCTGAAGCGCATTTTGAGCAACCCTATTGTTTGCTCTATGACACTTCTGGTGGAAATGTGGCTCTGATTGTAGCACTCCTCAGACTCGTTTGATGGCCTCCTCATCAACGTCATTAGCCACGTCTTCAGGGGATAGCCCTTGTCTCCAAGGAGCCATCCGGAAAGGTCATTTGGCGGAGCAAAGAGCTGAGGCACAGTGGACTTGGGCAGGATGCAAGAGTCATGGCAGCTACCAGTGTACTTGGCACACACATGCATGATGCTCTTCCTGTGGTTACACACCAGCTGCGCGTTAAGGGAGTAGAAGCCCTTGCGGTTCACAAATACTGCTGGGTTGTTATGGAGTGCTCTGATGGCCACATGGGTGCAGTCGATGACGCCTTGCACCCGTGGAAAGCCAGCCAGATTGACAAAGCCTAGTGTGGTAACACTTGCTTCATCAGTTGAAAAGTGGATGTAATTGGCGGACTTTGCAAAGAGGGCATCGGTAACCTGCGTAATGCATCTGTGGGCGGCCGACTAGGATATGCTGTTAATGTCTGCTGCTGATCCCTAGAAGGACCCCGACGCAAAGAAGTTGAGGGCGGTGGTGACTTTGACAGCCACTGGTAAGGCATGTCCACCCACTCCTCCGGGCTGCAAGTCTTGATCCAGCATTGTGCAGATGTCTGCGACTATTACCTCTCGTGAAAGTCTCAGCCTCCTTTGGCAGTGCTGCTCACTCATGTTGAGGAAGCTCATTCTCTGCCTGTAAACCCTGTGTTGGGGGTATCTCCTGCGGCACAGACCAGCCAAACCCTGACGGCCTCTGCCCTAGGCAGCATCCGGCGGCTGAGGAGAAGCTTGCAGCTCTTGTTGTTGGTGCTGCTGCTGTGCCTGGTTCTGCTGCTGCAGCGGATGATCCTCTTCCGAATCTGAGGACCAGGATGAGAGAGATAAATGGTTCCCCTTCTGCTGTTATATCTGGCAGTTGAGGATGAGATGTTATCAGGAGTAAGTCAATGGGAGAGAGCTTAATCCGAGGAGGTGACAGTGCGTATAGAGTTTACAGCACACACTTACAACCTCAATACAGCTCAAAGGGGTCCCCCAAATCATGAATTCAGCAACTTTGGCCATTTGAAAGTGAACTGATGTGATAGGTTAGGTTTTATGTAGCACTTGCAGCTATGAACTATTCAGCTCATTGGAAGACCCGACACACTCAGCTGGCGTGTTTGCCGAACAACGTGAAACACGTTGAAAATGTGTGACAATGGAATAAGCCTGGCAAAATCTGGTCTGGCTTCTGGGGAAGGTGGGACCTGTACAAGTCGGACGGGTTGCACCTGAACCGGAACGGGACCAACATCCTTGCGAGGAGGTTTGCTAGTACTGTTGGGGGGGTTTAAACTAACTTGGCAGGGGGATGGGATACGGAGTGGAGCTATAGTAGGGGGGGATGCACAGCCAAATATAGAGGAAAAAACAAGTCAGCCTGGAAGGCAGAGCAAATATGTAACGGCACAAGGGAGGATGGCAAGGCTGGATGGCATTTATTTTAATGCAAGGAGTCTTGCGAGTAAGGCAGATGAATTGCAAGTGTTGATGAACACATGGGAGAATGATATTATTGCTATCACAGAGACATGGTTGAGGGAGGGGCAGGACTGGCAGCTCAATATTCCGGGGTATAGAATCTTCAGGCGAGACAGAGGGGGGTGTAAAAGAGGAGGTGGCGTCGCAATATTAATCAAGGAGTCAATTACTGCTGTAAGGAGGGATGATATCTTAGCAGGTTCCTCTAATGAGGCCATATGGGTAGAACTTAAAAACAAAAATGGGGCAAGCACTTTGCTGGGAGTGTACTATAGACCCCCAAACAGTCAGGGGGAGATAGAGGAACAGATATGTAGGCAAATCTCAGAAAAGTGTAGAAATAATAGGGTAATCATAGTAGGGGATTTCAACTTCCCCAATATTAACTGGGATAGTCAGAGTGTGAAAGGCTTAGAGGGTGCGGAATTCTTAAAGTGCATCCAGGAGAGCTTTTTGAGCCAGCATGTAGAAAGTCCTACAAGAGAGGGGGTGGTACTGGACCTAATTCTAGGGAATGTAGCCGGGAAAGTGGTAGAAGTGTCAGTAGGAGAGCATTTTGGTGACAGTGACCATAATTCGGTGAGATTTAAGGTAGTCATGGAAAAGGACAAAGATGGACCGGAAATAAAGGTTCTAAATTGGGGGAAGGCCGATTTTAAGATGATAAGGCAGGATCTGGCCACAGTGGACTGGGATCAGCTACTTACATAGATACATAGATACATAGAAGATAGGAGCAGGAGTAGGCCATCCGGCCCTTCGAGCCTGCTCCGCCATTTAATGAGATCATGGCTGATCCTCCAATTCAGTATCCCGTCCCCGCCTTCTCTCCGTAACCCTTAACCCCTTTTGCCTGTAGAAATATATCTAATACCCTCTTAAATATATTTAATGAGCTGGCGTACACTGCCCTCTGTGGCAATGAGTTCCACAGGTTCACCACCCTCTGAGTGAAGAAATTCCCCCTCATTTCTGTCCTAAATGGTTTAGCCCTTATCCTTAAATTATGTCCTCTAGTTCTGTTCTCACCCGCCAAGGGAAACATTCCTTCTGCATCTAGTCTGTCTAGACCTGTCAGAATTTTATACACTTCTATGAGGTCCCCTCTCAATCTTCTAAACTCCAGTGTGTACATCCCTAAACTACATAGTCTCTCCTCATAGCTCAATCCCGCCATTCCTGGTATCAGCCTGGTGAATCGCCGCTGCACCCCCTCCATGGCAAGAACATCTTTCCTCAGATGAGGCGACCAAAACTGTACACAGTACTCGAGGTGTGGTCTCACCAGTGCCCTGTACAGCTGCAGCAAGGTATCCCTGTTCCTGTATTCCAACCCTTTTGCTATGAAGGCCAGCATACCGTTTGCCTTCTTGACCGCCTGTTGCACCTGCATGCTCGCCTTCAGTGACTGGTGTACAAGAACACCCAGGTCTCTCTGTACTTCCCCCTCTCCCAATTTATTGCCATTTAAATAATAATTTGCCCTCCCGTTCCTGCACCCAAGGTGGATAACTTCGCACTTGTCCACATTATAGTGCATCTGCCATTTATCCGCCCAATCACCCAGGAAAATCCACATCAGAGCAGTTGGAGTCTTTCAGAAAGGAAATAGAGAGAGTACAACGCCAACATGTTCCCGTAAAGGTCAAGGGTGGGACCAACAAGTCCAGGGAACCCTGGATGTCAAGGGATATACAAGAATGGATTACGAAAAAAAGGGAGGCTTTTGGCAGATACAAAGGACTAAAAACAGTGGAAGCCCTAGAGGAGTATAGAAAGTGCAGGGGGGTACTTAAAAAAGAAATTAGGAGAGCGAAGAGGGGGCATGAAAAAACACTGGCGGGCAAAATAAAGGAAAAACCCAAGGTGTTTTATAAGTATATTAAGGGCAAGAGGATAACCAGGAAAAGAGTAGGGCCCATTAGGGACCAAAGTGGCAATCTGTGTGTAGAGCCAGAAGATGTAGGTGAGGTTTTAAATGAATATTTTGCATCTGTGTTCACTATGGAGAAGGATGATGTAGGCATAGAAATCAGGCAGGGGGATTGTTATATACTTGAACAAATTAGTATTGAGAGGGAGGAGGAACTAACGGTTTTAGCGGGCTTAAAAGTGGATAAATCCCCAGGCCCAGACGAGATGTATCCCAGGCTGCTGTGTGAGGCAAGGGAGGAGATTGCAGGGGCTCTGACACAAATTTTCAGAACCTCTCTGGCCACAGGGGAGGTGCCAGAGGACTGGTGAACAGCTAACATAGTACCATTATTCAAGAAGGGTAGTAGGGATAAACCAGGGAATTACAGACCAGTGAGCCTAACATCAATGTTAGGGAAATTATTGGAAAAAATTCTGAGGGACAGAATTAGTCTCCACTTGGAAAGGCAAGGATTAATCAAGGATAGTCAGCATGGCTTTGTCAGGGGGAGATCATGTCTAACCAATTTGATTGAATTTTTCGAGGGGGTGACTAGGTGTGTGGATGAGGGTAGTGCAGTTGATGTAGTCTACATGGACTTCAGTAAGGCTTTTGACAAAGTCCCGCATGGGACACTAGTCAAGAAGGTAAGAGCCCATGGGATCCAGGGCAATTTGGCACATTGGATCCAAAATTGGCTTAGTGACAGGAGGCAGAGGGTGATGGTCGAAGGTTGTTTATGTGAATGGAAGCCTGTGTCCAGTGGTGTACCACAGGGATCGGTGCTGGGTCCCTTGCTGTTTGTAGTGTACATTAATGATTTAGATATGAATGTAGGAGGTATGATCAGTAAGTTCGCAGATGACACGAAAATTGGTGGAGTGGTAAATAGCGAGGAGGGAAGCCTCAGGCTACAGGATGATATAGACGGGTTGGTCAGATGGGCAGAACAGTGGCAAATGGAATTTAACCCTGAAAAGTGTGAGGTGATGCATTTTGGGAGGACTAACAAGGCAAGGGAATACACAATGAATGGTGGGGCCCCAGGAAGGACAGAGGATCAGAGGGACCTTGGTGTGCATGTACATAGATCCCTGAACGCAGCAGGACAGGTAGATAAGGTGGTTAAAAAGGCATATGGGATACTTGCCTTCATTAGCCGAGGCATAGAATATAAGAGCAGGGAGGTTATGATGGAGCTGTACAAAACACTAGTTAGGCCACAGCTGGAATACTGTGTGCAGTTCTGGTTGCCACACTATAGGAAGGATGTGATTGCATTAGAGAGGGTGCAGAGGAGATTCACCAGGATGTTACCTGGGTTGGAGCGCTTCAGCTATGAAGAGAGACTGGACAGGCTGGGGTTGTTTTCCTTCGAGCAGAGAAGGCTGAGGGGGGACCTGATTGAAGTGTACAAAATTATGAGGGGAATCGATAGGGTAGATAGAAAGGAACTTTTCCCCTTAGTAGAGGGGTCAATAACCAGGGGGCATAGTTTCAAGGTAAGGGGCAGGAGGTTTAGAGGGGATTTGAGGAAAAACTTTTTCACCCAGAGGGTGGTTGGAATCTGGAACTCACTGCCTGAAAGGGTGGTAGAGGCAGGAACCCTCACAACATTCAAGAAGCATTTAGATGAGCACTTGAAACGCCATAGCATACAAGGCTGGCGGACCAAGTGCTGGAAAATGGGATTAGAATAGACAGGGCTGTATAACTCTATGGGGTAGAAATTAGGTCGCACCCCATTTGGGGCGCAAATATCGTCCGGACGCAAATATTAGCGCCTGACGCTAATTATCGGCACTGACAGGAAACTTCACTTTTACCGCCCCGGGAGGTGAGTGGAGCGCTAAAGCAGGCGCTGCACACCTGTCTTAAGGCACAAAGGCCAAGGAGTGAGGCGCTAACTCAGCGCGCGAGCGCAGCGCAGCTGCTGCCAGTTAGCAAGGGAACACAGACACACTGGCGCCGGACACTTCTTAAAGCGGGGCGGGCCACTTGCTCCCCAGCCACACCCTGCTCATTGCAGCCTTGAATCTCGGCCTGGAGAGACCTGTGAATCCATTTTGCTGCCAAGCATGGAGAGGGTGAGAGAACGCGCTCATCGCTTCACCGAGCGGGCCTTGGATGCTCTGGTTGGCGCAGTGGAGCGCAGACGATGTATGCTGTTCCCTGAGAGTGGCAGGAGGCCTTTGCCACGCGAGTTCAGAAGAGTGTGGAGGGAGGTGGCTCAGAGCGTCTCCTCCAGGAGCATGGTGCCCAGGACCCATCCTCAATGCCGCAAAAAGTTCAACGACCTCACTCGGGTCGTCAGGGTAAGTGGCTTTTTCTCAATACCTCTCCATCCCTCCATCTCAACCTCACTCTATGGCCAGAGGGCCTTAAAACCCCAATGCACAACACTCATCCAACACCTATGGCCCTTTCATCAAACACACACACACATTCCACACTTTGCATAGAGTAAGGGCTATTCACCTATGGGAGGCACATCAGGCAAGACCATGGCTGCATACAGTAAGGGCTATTCACCTATGGGAGGCACATCAGGCAAGACCATGGCTGTATATTGTAAGGGCTATTCACCTATGGGAGGCACATCAGGCAAGACCATGGCTGTATATTGTAAGGGCTATTCACCTGTGGGAGGCACATCAGGCAAGACCATGGCTGTATATTGTAAGGGCTATTCACCTATGGGAGGCACATCAGGCAAGACCATGGCTGTATATTTACTCAGATGCTGTCCTTTTTCTTGCAGGCTAAGCTGGCTCATAATAGGAGACAGCAGCAACGGACAGGTGGAGGGCGGCCTCAGCTGCAACCCCTCAGCGATCTGGAGGAGCGCGTCCACAGGATTGTGGCAAGCCGGGTGATCGGTCCCATCGCCACTGGAGACGCCGACCCCGTTGTGGACAGCAATGGTAAGGTCATCACCTTTTTGTCCTCTGTCCTTCCACTTATCCCTCACAACACCAGCCTTTGACACTTTCAATACAACTTGCTAACTCGCTGCACTTATTCCTCCCTTACTGCCACCCTGTCCTCACGCTAAAGCCACTCTTGTACCTCCCTGCTTTCAGATGGTGATTCACCAGCTGAGGAGACGGGCCCTGAAGCTGCCACTAGGAGTGATGCTGCAGCTGAGGAGGAAGAGGAAGCCAGAGCATCAGTGCCACCCTCTCCCGAGGAAGCCCATGCCCACACTGGGAACACGCCTTCCCCGGAGGGGAGCAGGGGGGAAGGGGCTGATGATGGTGAAGTTCCAGGACCCAGCGGGCTGCAGCAACGCCATGGGTGGGGTAGGGAAGAATGGGGGCCTTCCCCCCAGAGGGAGAGTATGCCAGACACTCCTACTGCAATGGACGCAGAGGAGGAGCAGCTGATTGCAGAAATGAACACCCAGGCGGTGTGCATGCACACTGAGCTCATGGGTGCAGTGGGAAGGGTGCCCGAATGCATTGAGTCACTGGCAAGGAGTGTGGAGCACTTCGCTGTAGCACAGGCGGATGCCACACTAACGCTTAGTGCTGCAATTCAGTCACTGGCTGCCGTGATCCCACCTCTGACTGCTCTGATACAGACTCAGATGGAGGCCATGCGAGCAAAGACTGCTGCCAACCTCGATGGTTCGTGCACATGTCCCCGGGGCTGTCACCGCGCCGCAGCAGGCCAGCAATCTGTTCTCCGGCAGATTGCTCCGGATGCTGAAGTGCTGCCCCGTGGGAGTGCCAGTGTGTCGGGCGAGCAGGGAGTTGCTGTCCTCTCGCACGATGACAGCATTCCTGCTGCCAACACTGTCACTTCTCCACTGCACTTGCCACCGCCTGTAGGACAGACTGCTGCCGCCCATGCAGAGTTGGTGCAGTCTGCAGCCGGGCCCTCCAGGCCCAGAACTGGTCGAGGCCGTCCTTCAGGGGCATCTGCAGTGTCAGGGTCTGACGAGCAGCAGCCTTCCACCAGCCTTGCTGCAGCCACTGAGGTCCCATTACGGAGGAGCAGTAGGGTTAGAAGGGGGGAAGTGCGCAAGGGAAGGAGATCACCCTCGAAGGGCAAAAAGTAGGAGGTGTGACAAAATGCTGGTCATTTTTTTATTAAAGGCCGAGGTTCATGGTCCAACTTTTGTTTAGTGTTTTGGACATTATCTCCAGGTTGTGAGAACCAGTTATGTTATTGACTGTTTTTTTGTGTTTATTTCTATGAGTTTGTCATGAGGAATTGACACACACAGAGTTTGTAAAATAAATAAGTTTCTGTATTCAAAATATACATGGCTGGTGGTTGGAATTATTGGTGCCTTGGCCGGCTTAGGGGTTGCGTGCTGGGTTGATTAATGTTTGTAGCAATGGCAGGGGCCCTAGAAGCGGCTTGCTATTAGTCGTTGACGGACGGCCCTTGCAGTTTGACCATTGTGGGCCACCCTCCCCCCTTGGTGCTGCTGATGATCATCGTCCTCGTCCTCTTCCTCCTCTTCCTCCTCCTCCTCTGGTGGTGCTACAAGGCCTGGTGGCATTGGCTGGGTCCTGAGGATTGCCATGTTGTGCAACATGCAGCACACGACTACGAAGTTCGAAACTTGCTCAGGCGAGTACTGCAGGGCTCCTCCGGAATGGTCCAGACAGCGGAACCGTTGTTTCAGCACGCCGATTGTGCGCTCAATAATGTTCCTGGTTGCTTGATGGCTTTCATTGTACCGCAGCTCAGCAGGGGTGTTTGGCGTACGGAGCGGTGTCATCAGCCAGGTGCTCAATGCGTACCCCTTGTCCCCGAGAAGCCAACCAACTGGCTGATGCGGTGCCTCGAAAACTTCTGCCACAGTAGTCTGGCGCAGGATGAAAGCATCGTGGCAGCTGCCCGGATAGTGGGCATTGACAGCGAGTATCACCTGTCTGTGGTCACAGACCAACTGCACATTCAAGGAATGGAACCCCTTTCTGTTCCTGAATTCCTCTGCATTCTCTCGCGGAGCACGCAAAGCCACATGCGTGCAGTCAATGGCGCCCTGCACCATGGGGAAGCCCGCTACCCTCGCAAAGCCCAGAGCACGGTCACGCTGCTTGTCTGGGGTCATAGGGAAAGAGATGAAGTCTCGTCTCCTTCTGAAGAGGGCATTGGTGACCTGCCGGATGCAGCGATGCACCGCAAACTGGGAGATATTGGCGAGGTCCCCAACAGCAGCTTGGAATGAGCCAGTGGCGTAGAAGTTCAAAGCCACTGTGACCTTCACTGCCACCGACAGAGACGTCCTGGACCTCAGCTGAGGCTGCAGATCTGGCTGCAGCAGGTGGCAGAGCTCAGTGACCACCTCCTTGCTGAATCGCAGCCTTCGCAAACACAGCTCCTCGGACATATGGATGTAGGAGAGCTGTTCACGATATACCCTGGGAGGGTAAGCTCTCCTGTACATGCGCCTGATGGCCCTCCTCCGTCTGGCCATCATTGCCACTCTCTGTCTGCGTCTCTGTATCCTCCGATTCAGCTGGAGCAGGACGACGCCCCCAATCATTGCAGCCCCCATATTCTATTTGCCAGAAAAGTAATGAGGTACAGCAACTAAAGTAGCAACAAAGTTAGGATGAATAGGCAAAACTACCTCACAAAGCGTTGAGTCAATGTAGAAGTCTCTCTCTCTCTCTCTCCGAATCTCTCTCTCTCTCTCAGAACGAGTGGTGCATAAATGTCGACCACAGAAAAAGACAGGAAGAGGCCCCCTTTAAATAGCGCCCCCCCCAGCCCCACACCGATTGATAGCGTTCCAGTCTTCCGGTCGTTGGAAGCGCCAGGCGGTAAGGCAGGGGGCGCCACTCAATTTCCGCTACGGGGCGCCCCAAGGGCGTTGCACCATGGAATGACGTCATAATCTGCGCGCGCAGGTGGTCGCAGCGGTAAGTTTTAGCGCCGCCGCACAATCTCAATTTAAGTTCTCGAGCGGCGCAAACATCGCTGCGCCCGGGCGTTAGCGGCTTAACGCCCCATTAGCGCCCTCTTAAGGCGCTAACGGGAGGTGCAACCAAGTGAATTTTTACCCCTATGACTCTAAAATAGCATTTAACAAGGAGTTAACAAGCTACCTTAAGTGTCTCTCCCGCTGCTTGGTGTCGGGTCTGGATCGAAGGCGCAGACCCGACACTTTGGAAACTGGTGTGGAGGCGGGTTCGCTGCGGGTTCTCAACCCACCGTCAATCATTTTAAATTTAACACCTGACCCGCCTCCGAACCCACCTTCTGAGCGCCGGCAAAATCATGGCCTATGTGTCTGAAAATACTACAAAATCCCTTTTCTGTCTGAATAACATCAAAAGGACTTAATTTCAATGCTAAAGTTATTCTCCCACCTTTTTCAGGCAGGAGCTTCCTGTATTCTTGTAATCGGACATTACCAATCAGAAAGGTACATATTTTCACAAAGGTTTTAACCCTCAAACAGCTGCATTTGTGAATCTATAATGTTAAAAGGATCACAAGCAACACTAACAAGACAACACCTGGAGTACTGTGCACAATTTTGGTCTCCTTATCTGAGAAAGGACACACATGCCTTCGAGGCAGTACAACGAATGTTCACTAGATTGATCCCTGGGATAAGAGGGTTGTCCTGTCAGGAGAGATTGAATAGATTGGGCCTATACTCTCTGGACGGAGACACGGTTGAGGGGGTGAAGATACCTTTCCACTTAACAAAGCTTCCCCACATGTCTATACTTTCCACCATATTCCATGCCCAAACCGCCATGGTGGTGGTGTAGCCCTTATATCTAAATCACACCTTGGTCTGTCTCCCTACTCCTCCGGCAACTTCTCCTTTGAGTGTCTCACCTTGTTCCACCCCTCACGTCTCTCTTTTAAAATCCTTATTCTGTACCACCCACCCAAATACCACACCAATTTTCTCAATGAGATATCTTCCCTGCTTTCCTCCCTCTGCCTCTGCACTAAGCGACTTCTCATCCTCGGTGCTAGATCTGGCGTGCTGTTCTACACTCCTCATTGAGCCAGAGTTGGTCATCTAGCTTGATGGTGATGGAGGATTGAGGGATATGCCAGGCCATGAGGTTACAGATTGTGGAGGTTACAATTCTGCTGCTGATGTCCCACAGTGCCTCATGGATGTCCAGTTTTGAGCTGCTAGATCTGTTCTTAATCTATCCCACTTAGCACAGTGGTAGTGCCACACAACACAAAGGAGGGTACCCTCAGTGTGAAGACAGGACTTGGTCTCCACGAGGACTGTGCGATGGTCACTCCAACCAAAGCTGGCATGGACTGATGCATCTGCAACAGGTAGATTGGTGAGAATGAGGTCAAGTAGATGGTAATCAGCAGGAGGTTTCCTTGCCAATCTTTGACCTGAAGCTGTGAAACATCATGGGGTCTGGAATCAAAGTTGAGGACTCCCAGGGCCACTCCCCCTGACTGTATACCACAGTTCCCCCACCTCTGGCAAGTCTGTCCTATATGTGGAACAGGACATATCCAGGGATAGTGATGGAGGAGTCTGCGACCTTCGCTAATAGGTAGTTTAGAATGCTATGTGCCATTTTGGGCACCCCATTATAATCGATGGACAGGGTACAGCCTAGATTCACCAGGATAATACTAGGGATGAGAAACTAAATGGGTTATGAGTAAAGACTCAAGACATTGGGATTGTTTTCACTGGAACAGAGAAGGCCAAAAGGAGATTTAATAGAGGTTTTTAAAATTAAGAAAGATTTTGATAGTGAATAGGGAAAGATTATTTCCTCGACTTCATCAGACAATCAGCGAGAAGAGGGTCAGTATTTAAAACTGTTACTAAAAAAATTTCCTCATGCAGAGAGCTGTTCAGAGCATGTAATGCTTTGCCACATTTTGAGGCAGAGACACTGCGGGCTGGATTTTGAATGACCCGTGGAGTCAGGTTTGGAGGCGTATGGGGGGTTAAAGTAGCAGATTCGGGGGTCCCGACCCCATCCCGACTCCAACACGTCTCCACGCAATTTTGACAAAATGGGTCGCGGGGTTCCCGACTCCGTCCCGCCTCCAAGAGGCGCGAGAGGCCATTGACGCTCTTAACTATCCCTAAATTGGCTCTGTAATGCCATTTTGAAACGTTTTAGCTAGTTTAACCCTTTTCCGACGTGAAGCACACCTGATGTGAAACACGCCAGTGAAACCTGGCGGGAGCACAAGTGGATAGCTGACTATCAGCTGCAGGTCCACTATTACAACGGAGATGTGATGAAGGTAGTAGTAGTATTAGGTCTGAAAGTCGCCTCTGATGCTGCTGCATTGAATGTCTTCAGAAACTGCCTGGCCTTTGCTGTGAGAGGACCTGGATGCAAAAAAATTCTGTCTCTCTCTCTCTCTGTCTGTCTCTCTCCTTAGAGCTGCTGCTCATTTTGCATCCAGGTCCTCTCACACCAAAAGCCAGACAGTCTCTGAGACCAGGCAGTCAGTCTCTGACCTGCAATGATGACATCATCAGAGGCGACTTTCAGACTGAAACCACTAATTGGTTCATGGGTTCCCACATGCTGGAACTCAATTACCCAATTAAGTGAAAATTGCATCATTCATACACATTAATCTGGAGTCGGGGGGGACAACACGAAATGTGGGTAACCCGACCCCAAGACAAAATCCAGCCCTGCATCTTTTAAGGGAAATGTGGTTAAATATTTGAAGTAGAGGAAGATACAGGGTTATGGGGAGAGAGTAGGGCAGTGGGATTAGGTTTTGTCTGCTCTCACCATGAGACAAATGGCATTCTTCTGTGCTGTATGTGCTGCAAATGGTGTCCTTCTAGGTGGATTACAAACATCAAAATGTTTGCCTTAACAGCATCATTGACAGATGCCTGGAAACATGTTGTCTAACCACGCCTCGTCAGTGAAACAGTCTGGTGTCACTGAAAGGAAAGAGGAGATGCTAAATGAACAAAAAAAAATCTGATACACAGGCCAGACTTTTCCAGGGGCTCAGCAGGCAGGATTGGTGGCAGGTCGGGTGGGAAATGTGATATTTTTGACAGCGGGTCGGGAACCCGCTGTCAACTAGCTCCCACGCGCCTTTCCCGATGTCGAGTCTGTCAGTGCTGAGCAGACCTGACAGGCAGCGGCGGGCAACCCAATTCAGGTAATTAGTGGCTTGTTTCGAGCCACTTAAGAATGATTTTCAGCTTACCTTTTGCATTTGACAGCTCACCCACGGGGTCCACGCTGGTCGTGGGCCATGTCTGTCAAGCTGAACATAAGAACATAAGAAATAGGAGCAGGAGTAGGCCATTCGGCCCCTCGAGCCTGCTCCGCCATTCAATAAGATCATGGCTGATCTGATCTTGGTCTCAACTCCACTTTCCTGCCTGTTCCCCATAACCCTTGACTCCACTGTAGCTCAAACATCTGTCTATCTCCGCCTTGAATATATTCACTGACTCAGCCTCCACAGCTCTCTGGGGTAGAGAATTCCAAAGATTCACGACCCTCTGAGAGAAGAAATTCCTCCTCATCTCCGTCTTAAATGGTCGACCCTTTATCCTGAGGCGGGAGTTCAGTGGCCACTGAATCAGCTGATGAGTTGACAGCTTCAAATGTGTAAGGTTTCCAAAATTTGCAGATCCCCAAAAACCTATGGAAAAAAGGACTTTGGAACTACCTCAGAGTGATAAAAATGCATTTGGGCCTAACATAAGGAATTTAAGACCAAAAACCACGTTTTGGCATTTTAAAAACATGTCTCGGCCTGTAAAGGGAGAAAAGGCTGTGAAGGAAGGTGGGCTCGACCTCTGTAAAAGCAGTTTTGGTTATTGCAGTTGATTGCACTGTCTGGGGAACCGGGATGACCCTACTCAAGCCCCAGCAGGCATTAACATTTTGACAATAGACCCTGGGAGAAGACAGTCCCACCCAAAATAACAGGCCCCATCAAACCGATTACAGGGCCCATCAGAAAACATGCATAATACAAATCACTCAGGACCATTCTATAGAAAAGACTGAGTCCAGCCTAGAAACCCAAAACACGAAACCAATCAACTGTAATCAACCAAGGAGATCGACAGGACGCAAGCCATCCCAAAAACCAGTTAACACGCTAGTAAAGTCGTTACTGTTAACGAGGCCTCAAATCTTACAATGACCAGGATTTGATTTTGGTTTTGATAAGGAAGCTTCAATTAGTATAATTGAAAGGCTGTTTTCTCAAGAAGTCAGTTCAGCAGGTACAACAGACAAGTTCAACAGAAGGCAGTTCTGTAGTTTCGAGTTCAATTGAAAGCCTGTTTTCAGCAGAAGTCAGTGCTGGAGTTACAGAGTTCAGGAGAAGCAAAGAGAAGGCAGTTCCACAGTTCTGCAAGAAGGCAGTTCCACAGCTCGGAAGAAGACAGTTTAAACAGAGGCAGAGTTCAACAGAAAGAAGTTCAACAAAGAAGGCCAACAGCTCCAGAAGTAGGCCGACACGCAAGAAGAGACTAGAGCAACCGCCTCAGTGACCATCGGACACCTCGCGGCAACAGGGGCCTTACGAAACTTTTACTCAAAAGACTCTAAACCCTAACTCTCAACTGTCAAGGATTCGTTTGGTGAGCATTATCCCTGGTTCTCTGGAGTCCAACCTAGCTAGTGAAGTGGGATTGGGAGGGGTGAAGTATTCTTCTAATGTTATTTCCCTCGCTTATACCGAAGTGTTCCCCACTTTTAGAGTGTTACGAGTGTTTGTGTTGTGTTTTACTTTCTTGAATAAAGATCGAAGTTCTTTCATCAAACTCAGTTGTCTGCTGCACCTTTTATCACAACCCCCAAATAAGTCCAAGGTCTAGAACCAAGGAGATGGGAGCGATTCGAACTGCTCAGAAGTCAGAGGTGAAGCTGACACAAAACACCACCCCCTACAAATGTAAAGTAAAAGCTCCCCCCTTACAGAGATAACTTCCCTCAGCCACAAGCTGTTCCTCACTGCATTTCCACAACAGATTCTGCAGGCTGCAAGTCTTTACACAAGTCTCCATCCAGTCTGACATCATTCCCTCGCTCACCATTGACAGATCATTTCTGTCATCTCTACATCAACTGTCATCTATTCAATCAGCATGGTTGTCCTTTAAACTCTCTCACCACGGTCCTCAGAATCCCACCACCAGCAGCACCAACACCACACCAACCTTCTCCGCAATCAACTGATGCTGCACAGGACAGAGTGCATCAGCATCCGACCACATTGCTTCCCGGGAGGCCAGTAATGGCCTCACCATGGCCAGATTTACATCACTTGACGCTGTACACCCTGGCTGCCACATGATGCGCCAGGTTGGCACCACCCCACACCAACACCATAAAGCATCCCTACAATGCCCAAGCCATTCCTTTCACACTCATCACCATTGCGGGGGGCACCGTTATGTCTCACCATTCACTGCAACTCACTAAGCCACTTCCAAAGGTGCGCACAAATTTGTCGAAGAACGCAAAGTGTTCAAAATAAAGGTTTCAACGTTTGACACAACATTAACAGAAACTTTACATGAACATTGCATAAAATACCCAAGTGCCGACCCTTGTGTGTTGTTAGTTGGTATGATTGCACTAGGATGAGGGTGAGTGTGAGGGGTGGCTAGTGAAATGGAGATTTGATAATATAGATAGAGAGGGATGGATGGAGGTACAAGGTCAGTTGGTGTGAGTAAGAATGTACAGGAGTAGGGTAGGGACGGCGGAGTGATGGGGATGTGATGAGAGGCACAGCAGGATGAGGATGAGTGTGTCTTTGTACTAACATTTCGTGATCTACTGAGATCATTGCAACTTTTGCGGCACTGCACCCAGGTCCTCCTGATCACATCCCTGCTTGTGCCCTCTTCTGCAATGTGCAACCAAGCTGTGTTGATCTCCTGGGGAAGGGAAGAGGACCTCCCTGCGTGCTGTGACTACCTCCATAATCATATGGAGGGAGTCATGGGAGAGCCTGGGTGCAACCTGTGCCTTTGTGCAGTCATTGTCAGTGTTCACAGCCCTCAGTGCTGTAGAACACTGACAGCACAAATGTCAAAAAAATTTGGACATGGTCCCTTTAAGGAAATCGGCTGATGACGCGTCATCAAATGACATCACCAGACCCGCTTCCTCTAATTGGCCCGGGAAATGCGCTGGGCGGGCTTAACAAGCCCAAATCAAGGGAAATTAATTTCACAGAGCGGGATGGAGCCAGAAGCGGGGTCGGGACCCTCCACCAACATCGCCCGCTTCGGACCCGCCGAGGTCAGCAAAATCCCGGCCCTAGTTACTAGCTCTCATTTTAATTCTTTTGAGTGTTGCAAATGATCTTTCCCAGAGATTTTTTCACCTATTTTAAGTTACTTAATTTATTAATTATTTTTAAATTCATCCCTATTGTTTAATTGAACATAAAATATTGAACAGGGAAATATTAAGATAGCAAGCAAATTGATTTGTATTTTAAAGTTAATCAAGTATTGTATTTATTGTTCTCCTACCATTCTTAAAATTGACTGTTAAACAGTGCAGAGCTGTCAGATAAAAAACTACTTTCATATCTGTATTGACAGGATTTTCACAGCACTTAAGTGAAGTTTTGTTAATAAATAGATAGTTTGCTTCCTGCAGCCACCTGTTAAATATTTATTACAGTTATAAAACCTGAGCATTCAATTTCCCTGTTTTTTAAAAAATGTATAGTTTTCACAATTCAACATATTTAAAAAAACAGTATTCTACAAATTTTGTGTTCCAAATATTGTAAACTAGAGTTAAGGTAATGACACCATAGAAAATAATTTTAAGAAGTTCATCATCTTGTTGCTGAAATTCTAACTAGCTAAATCCAGTTATTTAGTATATTAATGATCTTGAATAATTATTAGTGTACATTTTAAGGTGTGTAGCTTTACTTTAATCAAGATTAAATATATATATTTATATTCTAAGCATCATAATCAAGCTGGGTGGGCAGATAGGTAACATATATCTAGATCAATGCTACTGCAGAAATTGTTCTTTCTGGAGACATGATGTAATTATCTTGCCTTGTCCTACTCCCACTCTTTGACAATTGATTTGTGTTAGAAATATTCATATTGATGTCAGTGACTTCTAACTTAGGAAATAATTTTCACCATCTATTGATTGACCATCAAACTCCCTGATATAGTATTACATACTGGATAATCTGATTCTAAACTTCCTCTGTGATGCAAGTTGACTAATTGCCCAGACCTAATCAATTGACAGGATAAGCATCTGGTTGACACATTTATAGCATACACCACAGATTGCACAAGCATTTTTTAAAAAAGGAACACAATTGATTTGTTGAAACATGCAATGCAATCTCTAAATACAGAATGTATTTGCAATATATTACCTCAGAGTATGCAAGCATATACACAATATAACCCTCAGTCTTCGGCACAACATTTGTTGTTCAAAGCACAGCTGCATAACAACTAATACGATATTGTTCTTTCATCCCCTCCCCCTTTTCCCAGCTTTATACTTGCTTTAAATCTATTTCATTTCCTGCTTTTTTCCAGTTCTGACGAAAGGTCTTCGACCTGAAACATTAACTCTGTTTCTCTCTCCACGGATGCTGCCTGGCCTGCTGAGTTTTTCCAGCGTTTTCTGTTGTTATTTTGCATAACAACTAACATCAACAATCACTTTACAATGAGTTGACTTTTTAGCTATTATTAAACAGTTTTATTTTGCAGCATGTAACACATTACAGCCAGTAATGTCCCAAACCCATGACCTCCACCACCTAGAAGGACAAGGGCAGCAGGTGCATGGGTACATCATCATAGAAACATAGAAGATAGAAGCAGGAGTAGGCCATTCAGCCCTTCAAGCCTGCTCCGCCATTCAATGAGATCATGGTTGATCATCCAAATTCAGTACCCTGTCCCTGCTTTCTCCCCAATACCCCTTGATCCCTTTAGCCTTAAGAAATATATCTAACTCCTTCTTGAATATATTTAATGATTTGGCCTCAACTGCCTTCTGTGGTAGAGAATTCCACAGGTTCACCACTCTCTGGGTGAAGAAATTCCTCCTCATCTCAGTCCTAAATAGCTTACCCCTTATCCTTAGACTGTGACCCCTGGTTCTGGACTCACCCGCCATCGGGAACATCCTTCCTGCATCTAGTCTGTCCAGTCCTGTTAGAATTTTATAAGTTTCAATGAGATCCCCTCTCATTCTTCTAAACTCTAGCGAGTATAAGCCTAATCGACCCAATCTCTCTTCATACGTCATCCCTGCCATCCCAGGTATCAGTCTGGTGAATCCATGGCAAGAACATCCTTCCTCAGATAAGGCGACCAAAACTGCACACAATACTCAAGGTGTGGTCTCACCAAGGCCCTGTACAATTGCAGCAAGACATCCCTGCTCCTGTACTCGAATCCTCTTGCTATGAAGGCCAACATACCATTTGCCTTCTTAACCACCTGCTGCACCTGCATGCTTACCTTCAGCGACTGGTGCACAAGGACACCCAGGTCTCATTGCACCTCCCTTTCAGGGTCCCCTCCAAGTCACATCACCTTCAGGGTCCCCTCCAAGTCACATACCATTCTGACTTCGACATATATTGCCGTTCCTTCATTGTCGCTGGGTTGAAGTCCTGGAACTCCCTACCTAACAGCATTGTGGTAGCAACTTCACCACACAAATTGCAGCGGTTCAAGAAGAAGGCCCACCACCACCTTCTCAAGGGCAACTAGGGATGGGCAATAAATGGCAGCCTTGCCAGCGATACCACATCCAGAGAAGGAATAACAAAAAATGTCTGTCACCGAAAATAGAAAACATGTTTGGTAAGGTTAGTTCTCTCAAGAACCAAGCCATCAAATTCAGGCCCGAGGACCCTTGTTCCAGTGTTAGATCTTCTCACATTGAGCGTTTTCTGAGAACAATTTTTTTCTTATGATTCTTATGAGAATTATGACTATTCTCTTCCCCACTTGGATCCTGTAAATTATCTTAGGAAGTGGAAAAAAAAATCAACAGGTCATCCAAAGCAACTGCTCGATTGTCCTTCCTCCAGCAACAAAATCTCAACAATTTTGTGTTCTGAAAGGTGATTATGAAATCAATTTCTGAGTAATCACATTTGACAAAAAGGATTTGATTTGACTCAGAATGGACAGTTGATTTTTTTAAGGTGCAGAGGATATCCATTGTAAAGTTTTGCACTCCTACTAGTTGTTGAGCTTAAGTTTCCCTGATATAAATACCATATTTGCAAGATGTTGGAATTAGAAGGTGGGAATGGACTGTGCCTTCATTAGGTCTTTTCTGTTCAGAGCTCACCAATTTATTGATGACTTGCTCTTTGAAGAACGACGAAGCAGATTAAGCCTTTCTACAACAACAACTTGTATTTATATAGCTCCTTTAACATAGTAAAAATGTCCCAAGGCGCTTCACAGGAGCGTTATAAAACAAAATTTGACACGAGTTACATAAGGAGATATTAGGGCAGATGAAAGAGGTAGGTTTTAAGGAGCATCTTAAAGGAGGAAAGAGAGGGGTCGAGAGGCGGAGAGGTTTGGGGAGGGAATTCCAGAGCTTAGGGCCTTTGCAGCTGAAGGCATGGCCACCAATGGTGGAGCGATTAAAATCAGGGATGTGCAAGAGGCCAGAATTGGAGGAGTGCAGATATCGCTGAGGGTTGTAGGGCTGGAGGAGGTTACAGAAATAGGGAGGAGTGAGGCCATGGAGGGATTTGAAAACAAGGATGAGAATTTTAAAATCAAGGCATTGCTCAACCGGGAGCCAATGTAGGTCAGCGAGCACAGGGGTGATGAAACAGACAGCAGAGTTTTGGATGACCTTAAGTTTATGAAGGGTGGAAGATAGGTGGCCAGCCAGGAGTGCATTGGAATAGTCAAGTCTAGAGGTAACAAAGACATGGATGAGGGTTTCAGCAGCTGATGAGCCGAGGCAGGGGCACCTCAAGAGGTAAGTGATTGAGTTAACAATCCTTGTAGGGGACTCGTCAACCTGCGAGCAAAGCAGTATCTGTAACCAGTTTTCTCAGTACATTTGCCTTAAGACCACCATTCCCCCCAAGTATTCTCACTTCCTCCCCCGCACCCCCCCCCCCCCCTCCAAGGTGCTAGAATATTATGACCAAGACTGAAACAGCAGATACTTTGGAAACATTCAGGATGCTGATGTTAGGCCAAACATAAAAATTCTATATTGATCAGGTTTTTTTCCTCTTTGTGTACTTTTTGTATGGCTCTTGATTTCTAGTGTGGAAGTATTCTTCCTCGAGATCCATAGCTGGCAGCCTGTCCCCAGACATAATGCAGAAGTTGGGAGCCTGCATCCAAAGAGACAATGTGAAAGCAAGTAAAATGTATGGAGTCCTTTTATAACTAAGGAACTTTTCTTTAATCAACCTGTCATAGACTTCCTTATGGTTTTCTACATTCAGACTAAATATAGGGTATCTCCCACATATCCCTCTAGAAAAAGACTGGTAAAGGATTAATGATATCTGAGCCTTAATGCACAAGGTATTTTACAAATTAAATCAGGGATGAAAATCTTCGGGCCTTTCAACACACTCCCACTGTAATTTCAACAGGAATGCATGCCTTTTGAGGGAATTCTTACTTGGCATATTTGGGAGTGGAGCTTCTTCCTACCTCAAACAAAGCCAGCAGTATAATCCTTCTGTTGGAAGATCCCCACGTCTTTGGCCCTCAGAAAGAGCAAGATTGGCAATGGTAGAGAATTGGGGCTCACCTGTGGGGGCGGGGGGAGGGGGGGCGGTCAGGTCGGCGACAGGCATCCTGGGCAGGCACACCCTTGCAGATTTGTGTGTCCATCCTATTAGCTTTATTATGCCTAATTTATGTACAATCAAACCACACCTGTTAATGTTGCTGTAACACAAGCCACCTCACCACCAAAACATAGCTGCAATAGCAGCAATCAATAAGATTGTCAGCAGACAGGAACTGCCAGTGAAAAAGTGGTGTTCCCTTGTAAAATAAAATCTGACATGTGTAAGGTTTCCAAAATTTGCAGATCCCCAAAACCTAAGGAAAAAGGACTTTGGAACTACCCCAGAGTGATAAAAATGCATTTGGGCCTAACATAAGGAATTTAAGACCAAAAACCAAGTTTTGGCATTTTAAAAACATGTCTGGGTCTGTAAAGGGAGAAAAGGCTGTGAAGGAATTTGAGGTCAAAACCTCAGTTTTGGACATTTTTAAGGATCAGGGAAGAAAAGCCCTGAGGAAAAATGACTTTGAATGAAGCCCTGCAGTCACAGAAACAATACAGGCTGCGGGGAGGGGGTGGTGAGGCAGTGGACAGCTTTTGGATATTGGGGCCCAGTCAAGCTGTCTGGAAGATGTTCGCACTGCAATCCAACCAAGGAGGATGAGCCTCATCCAAAACCTCACAAACACATTCAAAAATGAATAATCCAAGACCCCTTTTGAAATCCCCAGGCCCAAACTGGATGCTAGAAGCCTAGAAACCCAAAACACGAAACCAATCACCTGTAATCAACCGAAGAGATCGACAGGACGCAAGCCATTTGACACTTAGTAAAGTCGTTACTGTTAACGAGGTCTTACAATGACCGGGATTTGATTTGGGGTAGGTAAGGCCACTTCAATTTAGTATAATTGAAGGCCCATCAAACAGTAAAAACAGTTCAAGTTCAACAGAAGGCAGTTCTGCAGTTCAATCGAAAAGCCTTTTTCAGTAAGAAGTCAGGATGGAGTTACAGAGTTCAGGACAAGCAGGCAGAAGGCAGTTTCCACAGTTCTGCAAGAAGGCAGTTCCACAGCTCGGAAGAAGACAGTTTAAACAGAGGCAGAGTTACAGCAAGAAGTTCAACAAAGAAGGCGAACAACTTCACAGGCAGACCGACACGCAAAAAGAGACCAGAGCGACTGCCTCAGTGACCATCGGACACCTCGCGGCAACAAGGGCCTTACGAAACCTTTTACTCAAAAGACTCTAAACCCTAACTCTCAACTGTCAAGAATTCGTTTGGTGAGCATTATCCCTGGTTCTCCAGAGTCCAACCTAGCTAGTGAAGTGGGATTGGGAGGGGTGAAGTATTCTTCTAATGTTATTTCCCTCGCTTGTACCGAAGTGTTCCCCACTTTTAGAGTGTTAAGAGTGTTTGTGTTGTGTTTTACTTTCTTGAATAAAGATCGAAGTTCTTTCATCAAACTCAGTTGTCTACTGCACCTTTGTTCACGACCCCTAAATAAGTCCAAGGTCTAGAACCAGGGGCGTGGGAGCGATTCGAACCGCTCACTGAGTCAGAGGTGAGGCTGACCCCTACCACACCACCCCCTACACATGCTTACATTCATCTGCCGAAGACCAAAAACAGAGTATTCAAATGTTAAATTTAACAGTAGCAAACAACAGCATTATGATAGGTGCATATTGCAGCATGATAGAATTAGCCTGATTTGCTGCAAAGAAAAAGGGGGGAAATGTATATACTAATTAAAACTATTTAGACTGGAGGCTTGAAAGGAGTGTCAACAGCATGAAACGCAGCAGGCCAAATTCAAAGAGGCTCAATGCTAGCATCAGAAGGAGGAAAGAGTCAGTTTGCTTTGCAATTGGATGTCACTGAAAGGATGGACGTGTAGGGCAACCAATGGCGGGAGTGTGGGGGGTGGTACATCACGTGATGAAACCTCAAGGAATACGTCCAACCAGAATTGGCAAACTTCGATGGGGCCAATCTGTTTACAGATTGGAGGCCTGCTGTTTTAAGTTCAATCACAGTAGAAGCATGCAACGCGGCAGTGACTGTCACATGATATATGGTTGCCTGGGGGGGGCCTAGTAGTGTAAGCCAAAGAGGACTGGGAAATACTATAGATATACAGCTCCATTGTAGAATCTTCTTGTATATGCAAAACATTTAATTAATTGTTATTCAAATGAGATATTCCAAACTGTACTAGAATGTTACATCCCATACAATTGACCATAATTCAATGGTGCCTTGAATATATAGGATACAGTTGTAAGACAGCCAACAGTTTCTGCTTTGGGTACAATCGGCAATCTGAGCACAAATTGCTTTTTTTTTTGCTCAAACTCATTGGCATATCGGCGAACGTAAATTCTGCCATGAACCAGCGTAATCGGGCAGTGTTGTAGAACGTAATTTTTTAAAATTTGCATTAAAAAATATTCCTTGATATATTTCAAAGTGGTAACCTTTTATTAATAAAGCAGAAAATGGGTTTGTCAAAAAAAATAAGCATTTTAATCAACAACAACAACTTGTATTTATATAGCGCCTTTAACGTAGTAAAACGTCCCAAGGCTCTGCACAGGAGTATTGTAAGCCAAAAAAAATTTGACAGAGTATCAGAGTGTCTAGTTCACCACCAGTGAGTAACCAGATTTTAAATAACTGAAAATGACTTTAAAAAACTATACAGAACCAGTTACTATTTACAATGGTGCACAGTAGTCATTTTCTAAAAAAAATTTTTTTTTAAAGCTTTTAAAACATGCCTATTAGTGTCCTTGCATCTAAAAAGGAAGCATAATTTTAAGAGCCTTCTCCAAGGCCTGCAAACGGGCACAATTAGTAGAAATTCGCAATGGTGATTAATTCAATTTGGGGGCATGGTCAGTATTGTGGACGGGGCCAGCTTCTAGCACGATGTTTTTAAAACTAGCACAAAAGATCACGGAAACTCAATTTGCACTGGACGTAATCTGTGCTTAAAATTCCGCCATCTTTTATGCTGGTTTTGGCTGATTTTGGGCCAATTATGCTGAAATAAACAACCCAACCTAGCAGAAGCTCCTGCCCAGTTTGTCTACTCCTTAAAACACTGTGGCCTAGAAATTCGTCTCGGGCGGTGGCGCAAAATGGGCGGTATCGGATCGGCCGCCCATTATACACAGCGCCTGATATTCAGTTCCACTGCAGTCCCTTGTATCGAACAGCATGAACACGAAAATCTATGTCTGTTCCAGTACACTCCCATTATAACTTTGGTGGGAATCCGCCTGAATGGCCTGAGAATAGGCTGGAACTCAGATATGCTGGATCCTGGCCATGCACAGAAGTATCCCCAGTGATCTGTTGGAGGCAGATTCTCTACCTGCCCCAAACATGCCCATCATTGCCAGGGAGGCAGGGACCCCTGCATCAGGAGTTCATGTAACCCAGACCTTCATTGGAACCTGGCACGTGGTTGGCGGAAGTACATCTGATCAGACCAGGCATTCCTCCGACTACTGGCCGTTGTGGGGCCATCTGGGGTCCAAAAGGAGCAAGATATATTTTTTTAAATGCATCCCCTTACGAACAGGACACGGTCAACTGTCTTTTTTTTTGAAGGGGGGAGGCGCGGGTTAATTGCTGGGACTGCTGGTCTGTGGATTTTTAGGGTCCTGCTGTTTTACAGAAATAGAATTGCTTTACTCACTTTAGTGTTATGTATGCTGACATTTGAAAGATACCATTACCACCAAAATAGATTGTCTGGTCATTTATCTCATTTGCTGTTTGTGGTACTTTTCCCTCCACCGACCACGATCTCCCCACCCCCCCCCCACCCCTCCCGACCACGATTTCTTCCCCCCCCCCCGACCGACCACGATCTCTCTCCCCCACCGACCACCCCCCACAGCCCAATCTTTCCCCCCTCCAGCCCAATCTTCCCCCCCCCAGCCCAATCTCTCCCCTGCTCCAGCCCAATCTCTCCCCCCCAGCCCAATCTCTCCCCCCCCCCACCTCCAGCCCAATCTCTCCCCCCCACTACTATCACTCTGTCCCCACCCCACCTCCACCGAGTTAAATCACTTCAGCATATTTTTTTGGACGCCACTGCTGCCAACGAGCCAGAAGTAGTTGTGCATGCGCAGTTCCAGTGGGTTTTTTTGTTTGTTGTCGCCAGACTTCTTAAAATGAGGAATAAAGAAGCGGATAAAAAAAACTCTTGTTCAGTTGTAGTTTAATTTATTAATTGTGTGAATTGTAGAATTTATTCAGGTATCAGCCACTTGTTTGTGCACTAAATTGTGGTTGGTCAGAGTTGGCAGTTTTCAGGTGGGGGATAGTTTTGGCCCAAGCACTGTCTATTTTGCCTACGGGTAGTTGGGTTTGTTAATATTTTGCAAATTACTTTTCTGAGACTAGAAGTATTTGGAGATTCCTGTAACAGTCGTAGGAACGGTAGATTGGGAATCTCTAACATTAATGAAACTTTATTAGTGAGGTGCTTCAGCACTTCTCAGATCCTCTGTCTGTTGTGGTGAATGTTATATTTTAAATTTGGGACCTGACAGTTATGCGCAGAATGCTTCTGCATTCGTTGTCAGGAGTCACGTTGTATTTTTTTACCCTGATTTCTATTATTGATATATCCTAGTTTCTGAACTTTTGAAACAATTTCCAGCGGGCATTACTAGATAACAATTAGAAGTGGAACCCCGTCAGATTTTCCCTTCCTTCACCTACCGCTATCTCAGCTGAGGTCAACCAAGTCAGTACACATTGGTGATTAGATACTCCAAGCCCTAAATGGAATCCTATTGCAATTTCAAACTATCACCCCTCAACCTTATCAATATCTTTCTCAGATCAGGATTGGAGCTATGTTCAATTTCATTCACAACTCCTCTGATAATGAAGCAGCTCATGCCATGCAATAGGACCTAGATAACATCCAAGCTTGAGTAACAAATAGCAGGTAGCAATCACGCCACATAAGTACCAGATAATGGACATTTTAAACAAAAGAAAGCCCAGCCATCTCGCCATGACCATTGCTAAGCCACGCCACCTCCCCCCTTCCCCTCCACCATCAACATCTTTGGGATCACCATTGACCAGAAGCTTAACTGGACCAGCCACATCAACACCATGTCTACAAGAGCAGGCCAGAGGCTAAGTACTCTGCAATGAATGGCTCAGCTCCTAAACCCTCAAACCTCTCTACAGAATACTCACCATTCACTGGGTACAACCACAACAATCAAGATGCTCGACACCATCCAGGACAAATTAGTTCACTTGATTGGCCCCTGTACCAATGAACTCAGTATCCACCCCCTCCACTGCCAACGCACTGTGGTTGCATTACTTACAATCTACAAGATGCACTGCAGCAACTCACCATGGCTACTTCATCAGCATCTCTGCCACTAAGTTAAAAAATACATATTTGTGATGAAAATTACAATCGCTTTAGGGAAAAATAGAGGCAAGCAGCACAGATGAGAGAAATAGCTTGTACTGGTAGCAAGACTCTATCTTTATTATTCAATACTGAAAAATATTAAAAGACAATTTGCATCCCAAGCAGCATTAGAACTGTCATTATCTATTTTTTTTTTAAACTGTAAAAAATAGCTTTAATAAATAATGACATAAGAAGTTTATTACTCCAGGACATAATTGTCCTGGGTTGTGTTTTTGTGTCTACCTTAACCTACTGTACAGTGCAGCAGCTGTGGTCTTGGTGCCAGGCACAAATAAAAGAAAATGGAAAAAGAACTGAAAAAAATAACAATTTGGAAATCTAAATGGTTAGCAGTCAGTACTTTAGAAAATCTGGACGATTTATTCAATATGGTGATAAACAACTGCAAAATAGTCTGGACATCATCTTTCTTGAGAACTGATTTTCTTTAATACAAGACGCGTCACTCCTAAGTACGAATGGAAACACTTAATTTTCTGACTATGAGCCAGAATTCCAGGTTTGTGTATATCTGAATGAATTACCTAGAATGGTGATTATTTAAAACATCTTATTCTTTAGACTGATGCATGTGTAAACATAAGGTTTTAATTTATTTCCCTGACATTAACTTAGATTATTGGTTTCTATAGCACATTACCTTTGTTTATAAAAATGTAACCCATCCAATAAAAATATTAACAGCAGAAGCCATAAAACATGATGGCGTAACATCGTTTTTAAATGCATGCTAACATTTAAAGAAACTTAAGTTGATTGTAAAACTTTTGTCCAGTGCTCACTGCATTCATAAGTCAGGTTTTTTTATGAAACATAGTGGACTGTGCTTGTATTCTATGGCAAAACAGACAAAATAGGGGAACAGAACCATTTAAACTGTTTTGAGTCACTGCCAAGAAATAAAAATTAATTTGTATACCTTTTTCTACTAATAAAATGTCATACTGTTGAAACCAGCCAAAAATGGTAATAAATTGTCACTTTCTCCTTTATAACAGTACTTTCTAGAGTAGATTGAAATGCCTCATTAGAGGTGCTCTTTTTTGGCAATCTTAAAAGTTAAACAACAAAAATATTTTTAAGAAATTGTGCTCTAATGAGGCTTTTATTTTTGAACCAAACTTTTTGTGACTATGGAATTAGCTGGAAGGAATTTGCTCTACACTACACAATGAAGCAGAGCTAACTGCAATTAAAGAACTGCGACAAAGCATAATATTTAGACACAGCCATTGCAAAGTGCATAACAATGAGACATCAGTTTCACTACTACTATTAGGGTGTTGCATTAGGACTAGATAATTGGTTATCTTTCACCTTAAGTAGGGTAGTTTAGATTTCATATGTTATACGATATCAAAAGTATAAAAGAGAGGAAAATGGATTATCCTCCGACATTAGAATAAACAGATGTAAGGTTATTGGTGTAAAGAAAGGGGTTGAATGTATTTCAATGTACCAATTAGATTTTATCCTTTCTATTTGATAATTTGTTAACTTTGAATATTCTGTTATCTTATGTCATTCAAAACTCAATGGGGGTAATTTTAACCCCCAAGAGTGGGTGGATTGGGTGCGGGTTTTTTTTTTCATTCTTGGGATGTGGGCGTCGCTGGCAAAGCCAGCATTTGTTGCCCATCCCTAACTGCCCTTGAGAAGGTGGTGGTGAGCCGCCGCCATAAACCGCTGCAGTCTGTGTGGTGAAGGTACTCCCACAGTGCTGTTCCAGGGAGTGCTCAGATTTTGACCCAACGACAATGAAGAAACGGCGATATATTTCCAAGTCAGGATGGTGTGGAACTTGGAGGTGGTGGTGTTCCCATGCACCTGCTGCCCTTGTCCTTCTAGGTGGTAGGGGTCACGGGTTTGGGAGGTGCTGCCAAACAAGCCTTGGCAAGTTGCTGCAGTGCATCTTGTAGATGGTACATGCTGCAGCCACGGTGCGCTAGTGGTGGAGGAAGTGAATATTTACGGTGGTAGATGGGGTGAAAATCAAGCGGGCTGCTTTGTCCTGGATGGTGTCGAGCTTCTTGAGTGTTGTTAGAGCTGCACTCATCCAGGCAAATGGAGAGTATTCCATCACACTCTCCCGACTTGTACCTTGCAGATGGTGGAAAGACTTTGGGGAGTCAGGAGGTGAGTCAATCACTCACAGAAGTTAAAATTTCAAACCCGTCTACTTCCGGTTTTAACTATCTCCCCCACTCCACCTCCACGCTATCCCCTGACCACAATCTTACCCCCCCGACCACGATCTCTGACCCCGATCTCTCCCTGACCCGCTGTGATCTCTCCCCGCGATCATCGATCCCCCCCCCCCGCCATATTTCCCCACCTCCAGCCCCGGCCACGATCTCTCTCCCTCATGATCACAAGCCCCCGCGACCATGATCTCTCTCCACCCTCCCCCCCCCCCCCACCCCGATCTCTCTCCCCCACCCCCGCGACCATGATCTCTCTCCGCCCTCCCCCCCTCCACCCCGATCTCTCTCCCCCACTCCCCGACCACGATCTCTCTCTTCCCCCCCCCTCCTGACCACGATCTCTCTCCCCATCCCCCAACCACGATCTCTCTCTCCCCCCCGACCACGATCTCTCCCTCCCCTCCTCTCTACTCCCCGGTGCCACAGGATTTCCTGCCCATCAATTAGGTTGGCTGTCGTACGGGAAACCTGGTGAAAACATTTAAAATGTTAGGCCGCGATTTCCCCTACCTCGGCGGGTCCGTGGCGGGCGACGTTGACGGCGGGACCCAACCCCGCTGCTGTCTCCAGCCCGCTGTGTAGAATGATTTTACGTTGATTGGGCTTGTTAAGCCCACCCAGCGCGTTTGCTGGCCAATTGAAGGAAGCGGGTCTGATGAAGTCATTTGATGACCTGTCATCAGCCGGTTTCCTTAAAGGGACCAGGCGCAAATTGATTTTGACAGTTGTACTGTCAGTGTTCTACAGCATTGAGGTTCTGCAAACACTGACAAGCACTGCACCCAGGCTCTCCCATGACTCTCTCCATATGCTTATGGAGGGAGTCACAGCACGCAGGGAGGTTCTCTTCCCTTCCAATGGGCGGAAGAGACCTCCCCAGGAGACCAGCACAGCCTGGTTGCACATTGCGCAGGAGGATACAAGCAGGGATGTCGTCAGGAGAACCAGGCTGCAGTGGCGCAAACCTTTCAATGATCTCAGTAGACGGAGTGAAGAGACTCAGAACAAACTGCCACAGGACGGAGTGAGGAGACTCAGATCAAACTGTCAGGACGGAGTGAGGAGACTCAGATCAAACTGCCACAGGACGGAGAGTGAAGAGACTCAGATCAAACTGTCACAGAAGTGTATTGTTTTAATTTAAATTAATTAAAGGGTAAATAATAAATTTAATTAATTACATAGAATGGGAGAGCAGGTGATGTGTTACTGCTGCAATATGTGGGAGCTGGAGGACACCATTGATGTTCACGGTGATCACATTTGCAGTAAGTGTTGGCTGCTCGAGGAACTCCGGCTCCGTGTTGATGAGCTGGAGTCCGAGCTTCAAACACTGCGACACATCAGGGAGGGGGAGAGTTACCTGGACTCTGTGTTCCAGGAGGTAGTCACACCAATTAGATTAACTAATTCAGATGTAGCCCATGATCAGGGACAGGAGGGTGTGACTACGAGTGAGGCAGGTACGGGGATCCAGGAGGTAGTGTTGGAGGAGCCGCAGCCCTTGCTCTTGTCCAACAGGTTCGAGGCTCTTACTCCCTGTGAGGACGGGAGCAGGGACTGCAGGGAGGATGAGCAACCTGGCCACAGCACTGTGGTATGGGGAGCCATTCAAGTGGGGGAAGTAAAAAGAAATGTTGTAGTGGTAGGGGATAGTATCACTAAGGGGATAGATAGGGTTCTTTGCAGCCGAGAGCGAGAGTCCCGAAGGCTATGTTGCCTGCCCGGTGCCAGGGTTAAGGACATCTCCTCTGGGCTGGCGAGAAACTTGGAGTGGGAGGGGGAAGATCCAGTTGTCGTGGTCCATGTTGGTACCAATGACATAGATAGGACAAGGAATGAGGTTCTGCTGAGGGATTATGAGCAGCTAGGGGCCAAATTAAAAAACAGAACCTCTAGGGTAGTAATCTCTGGATTACTACCTGAGCCACGAGCAAATTTGGCTAGGGTAAATAAAATCAGAGGGTTAAATGCGTGGCTCAAAGACTGGTTTGGGAGAAATGGGTTTTGCTACCTGGGACACTGGCACCAGTACTGGGACAGGAGAGAGCTGTCCGTTGGGACGGACTTCACTTGGCCAGTGCTGGGACTAGATTCCTGGCGAATCGAATAACTAGGGCTGTAGAGAGGGCTTTAAACTAATTAGTGGGGGGGGAGATTTCAAGAGAGCAAAAAATAAAAATGTCAGCGGAGAAGGCAATAGAGCAAAGTAGCAGTGGGGTAATTAAAAACCAGAGCGTATCAGGAAGGGACAGAATATATAAAGATAAAGGTAAAGTAGTAAAGGGGGTAAAAGCAGGAATAAATTGTCACAAAACATATTTAAAAGTTCTTTATCTGAATGCACGCAGCATTCGTAACAAAATAGACAAATTGACGGTACAAATAACTACGTATGGGTATGATCTTGTGGCCATTACAGAAACATGGTTGCAGGGTGACAACGACTGGGAATTAAATATGCCAGGGTATTTAACAATCAGGAAGGACAGACAGGAAGGAAGAGGAGGTGGGGTAGCTATGTTAATAAAGGAAGGAATCACTGTATTACAGAGAAATGATATTGGGTCAAAGGATCAGGATAATGAAACAGTTTGGGTGGAGATAAGGAATAATAAAGGGAAAAAAACACTAGTGGGAGTAGTATATAGGCCTCCTAATAGTTGCAACTCTGCTGGAAGAAGTATTAATCAGGAAATAGTTGGGGCATGTAATAAGGGAACAGCTATAATTATGGGGGATTTTAACTATCATATTAACTGGACAAATCAAATTGGGCAGGACAGCCTTGAGGAAGAGTTTATTGAGTGTATTAGGGATGGATTTCTTGAGCAGTATGTAACTCATCCTACAAGGGGGCAAGCAACCTTGGACCTGGTCCTGTGTAACGAGTCAGGATTAATTAATAATGTCCCAGTTAAGGATCCCCTTGGAATGAGTGACCATAACATGGTTGAATTCCATATCCAATTAGAGGGTGAGAAGGTTGGTTCTCAGACAAGCGTACTGAGCTTGAATAAAGGAGACTATGATGGTATGAGAGCGGAATTGATTAAAGTGGACTGGGAAAATAGATTAAAGGGTAAGACGGTACATGAGCAGTGGTGTTCATTTAAGGAGTTATTTTACAACTTTCAAAAGAAATATATTCCACTGAGGAAAAAAGGGTGTAAAAGAAATGACAGCCATCCGTGGCTAAGTAAAGAAATTAAGGATAGTATCCAACTAAAAACAAGGACATATAAGGTAGCCAAACTTAGTGGGAGGATAGAAGATTGGGAAGTCTTCAAAAGACAGCAAAAAGTAACTAAAGGATTGATTAAGAAAGGGAAGATAGATTATGAAAATAAATTAGCAAAAAATATAAAAACAGATAGCAAGAGTTTCTATAGTTATATAAAAAGAAAAAGGGTGGCTAAGGCAAACATAGGTCCCTTAGAGGATGAGACCGGGAAATTAATGGTGGGAAACATGGAGATGGCAAAGATGCTGAACAAATATTTTGTTTCAGTCTTTACGGTAGAGGACACTAAGAATATCCCAACACTGGACAAACAGGGGGCTCTAGGGGGGGAGGAGCTAAATACGATTAAAATCACTAAGGAATTGGTACTCAGTAAAATAATGGGACTCAAGGCGGATAAATCCCCTGGACCTGATGGCTTACATCCTAGGGTCTTGAGGGAAGTAACAATAGGGGTTGTGGATGCTTTGGTAATAATTTTCCAAAATTCCCTGGAATCAGCAAAGGTCCCGGCAGATTGGAAAACTGCTAATGTAACACCCTTATTTAAAAAGGGTAGTAGGCAGAAAGCTGGAAATTATAGACCAGTTAGTCTAACATCTGTGGTGGGTAAAATTTTGGAGTCTATTATTAAGGAGACAGTAACGGAACATTTAGATAAACATAATTTGATAGGACAAAGTCAGCATGGCTTTATGAAGGGGAAATCATGTCTGACAAATTTGCTTCAGTTCTTTGAGGACATAACGTACAGGGTGGATAAAGGGGAACCAATGGACGTAGTGTATTTAGACTTCCAGAAGGCATTCGACAAGGTGCCACATAAAAGATTATTGCTCAAGATAAAAAATCACTGGATTGGGGGGAATATTCTGGCATGGGTGGAGGATTGGTTATCTAACAGGAAGCAGAGAGTTGGGATAAATGGTTCATTCTCGGACTGGCAACCAGTAGCCAGTGGTGTTCCGCAGGGGTCGGTGCTGGGTCCCCAACTCTTTACAATCTATATTAATGATTTGGAGGAGGGGACCGAGTGTAACATATCAAAGTTTGCAGATGATACAAAGATGGGAGGGAAAGTAGAAAGTGAGGAGGACATAAAAAACCTACAAGGGGATATAGACAAGCTGGGTGAGTGGGCAGAGATTTGGCAGATGCAATACAATATTGGAAAATGTGAGGTTATGCACTTTGGCAGGAAAAATCAGAGAGCAAGTTATTATCTTAATGGCGAGAAACTGGAAAGTACTGCAGTACAAAGGGATCTGGGGGTCCTAGTGCAAGAAAATCAAAAAGTTAGTATGCAGGTGCAGCAGGTGATCAAGAAGGCCAACGGAATGTTGGCTTTTATTGCTAGGGGGATAGATTATAAAAACAGGGAGGTATTACTGTAGTTATATAGGGTATTGGTGAGACCGCATCTGGAATACTGCATACAGTTTTGGTGTCCATACTTAAGAAAAGACATACTTGCTCTCGAGGCAGTACAAAGAAGGTTCACTCGGTTAATCCCCGGGATGAGGGGGTGGACATATGAGGAGAGGTTGAGTAGATTGGGACTCTACTCATTGGAGTTCAGAAGAATGAGAGGCGATCTTATTGAAACATATAAGATTGTGAAGGGGCTTGATCGGGTGGATGCGGTAAGGATGTTCCCAAGGATGGGTGAAACTAGAACTAGGGGGCATAATCTTAGAATAAGGAGCTGCTCTTTCAAAACTGAGATGAGGAGAAACTTCTTCACTCAGAGGGTAGTAGGTCTGTGGAATTTGCTGCCCCAGGAAGCTGTGGAAGCTACATCATTAAATAAATTTAAAACAGAAATAGACAGTTTCCTAGAAGTAAAGGGAATTAGGGGTTACGGGGAGCGGGCAGGAAATTGGACATGAGGCTGAGTTCGGATCGGTCGAGGCCCTGTGGGTGGCGTAGCGGGCCCAGGGGCTGAGTGGCCGGGTCCTGCTCCTACTTCTTGTGTTCTTTAGATTTGAGGTGAGGATCAGATCAGCCATGATCTTATTGAATGGCGGAGCAGGCTCGAAGGGCCGATTGGCCTACTCCTGCTCCTATTTCTTATGTTCTTATGTTATGGCCACACTCAACCTCATCCTGCTGTGCCACTCATCACATCCCTGTCACTCTGCCTTCCCAACCCTACTCCTGCACATCCTTACTCACACCAACTTACCTTGTACCTCCACCCATCCCTCTATATCTACATTATCACTTCCCCATTTCACTAGCCACCCCTCACACTCACCCTCATCCTAGTGCAATCATACCAACTAACAACACACAAGGGTAGGCACTTGGGTGTTTTAGCCAATGTTCATGTAAAGTTTCTGTTAATGTGCTGTCAAACATTGAAACCTTTATTTTCAACATTTTGCATTCTTGGACAGATTTCTGTGCACCTTTGGAAATGGCCTAGTGAGTTGCAGTGAATGGTAAGACATAACGGTACCCCCCGCAATGGTAATGAGTGTGAAAGAAATGGTTTGGGCATTGTAGGGATGCTTTATGGTGTTGGTGTGGGGTGGTGCCAAATTGGCGCATTATGTGGCAGCCAGGGTGTACAGCGTCAAGTGAAGTAAATGTGGTCATAATAAGGCCATCCCTGGCAGCAATGTGGTCAGATGCTAATGCCCTGTGTCCTGTTCAGCATCAGCTGATTGCGGAGAAGGTTGGTATTGTTGTTGGTGCTGCTGGTGTGCCTGGTGCTCTGGTGTTGGGGCTGATCGTGGTGGGATTCTGAGGACCAAGGCGAGATAGTTTCAAGGGCGCCGATGCTGATGTAATAGGTGGCAGGTGAACTTGAGATGACAGAAGCGATCTGTCAATGGTGAGAGAGGTTGTTCCAATGAGGTGACACTGGATAGAGAGTTTGCTCCAAACACTTGCAACCTGCATAAAGCTCAATCTGTCTTCCAAATGCAGTAAGCAACAGCTTCTGAGCTTAGAAAGTGAACAGCTCTGAGATGGGAGCTTTTATAACACATTTGCAGCTGTCAAGTAATGAGATGATCCCATGGTCATACAACTCCCAACCTTCTTATCTGACGTGATCCCCGAGCAGCGTGGACCCCGTGGGCAACTTCGTAAAATGGTATGGTGAGCTCAAAATACTTTTTAGTGGGCTGTTAACAAGGTCATAATTGCCTCCCCCACCACTGCGTATCGGGTCTGTTCAGCCCTGACAGACCCGACATCTGGGAAAGTCACGTGGCGGCTGGTTGACAGCGAGTTCCCACCCGACCCGCCACCAAACGCGCCCACTGACCCCCCAAAAAATGGACCCCTTAATTTCAGCAGGACATCCGGGAAACCCATACTTCTGGGTTTCCCTCTCAGAACTCCTCCCCCCAGCCTCATAAATATCGGGGCCAATAATTAAAGACCTTTAGGATTAAAGTGCTCCAAAAATGAACCAAAGGGTAGTGTTTGCCCTGCGCAATTGTCTAATACAACTGGACAACAACCATTAGATATTTACAGAAATTAAATTCTGCAAAGGTTATATGGAAACAAAGATGTCACTATCAGCAGCTAAAATTTCTAGCTGGAGCATATCATGCAAGATATCGGCTGCATGCAACAGATGCCACTAGACCTTCTATATCCTGGAGAAAATGTGGGCGAAAAAGCACACGACCCCACCAGAATTAAGCCCTTTTTGAAAACAATATTAGGCAATTTCAAAATTCAACTTCTAAGCAGTTTACTAATTCTAATAATATTTAGATCAGAAGGGAGCACTAGCTAAATGTGAAACTCCATCTGGATGCAATTTCTGTTATTTCATACACCAGTGATAGAGAAACTGAATTACGTTTAGATGAAGGAATTGACAGCAGTTTTAGTTGTACAGTTGCTCAGGCTGAAAATATAATGTATTTTCCATCACACTGCTTTCTGCATGTGTACGTGTGTGGGGGTAAGAGCTGGAGGAGTGATGGGGCAAAGTTATCAAATATCTCAGTTTTTGTTCTACTCCTCTCCTCTAGCCACAAGATGGGTAGGCAGTCTATAGCTCCCAGGCCTTCACCAATGCTATTATGAGTAAACTATTAGGGGCTGAGAGATGGTGGAATCTACTGTTTGCCTTTAGCAGCATGGCGGAGATCAGCAAGTCAGCTGCATAGCGATCCAAACCTGCAATCCCTTTTTCCATTGTACATCACATGGCATGTACTTCTACACACTAACACCATTCCACTACTACACACTAACACCACTCCACTACCTGAAAATGTAATTTTAAAAATATTATATAATTACATTCCCTTCCTATCCAACATAGTCTTCTTGTGTTTTCTGTTCCTACCACAATTCTGGCACAATTAGTAAGGTTAGGAATAGAATTATTTACAATTTGTTTTTGCTATTAAATACCACTTGTTGGTATTAAGAAAATGGAAAGTAACAAATATTAACAAGATGGTTACCATGCACACTAAAGAATGGATAAAAGATCCTATTCTTCAGGATTTTTGAGAACACTCTGTAGCATACCACGAGGTCATACTGCATAATAAGTCCATCAGAGTCCTTCCTGTTACATACAATTACATAGAAATTATAACAAGGAAACAAGCCACTTGGCCTAACCACATGAGCAGTAGTCCTAATCCCATTTGCCTGCCATGTTTCCATATTCCTTCAAGCTCCTTTCCTTCAACCACTTATCTAAACTATTCTTAAATGTTGACATGGTCTCTGCTTCAATCACCAACTCCGGTTGTGCATTCCACAGCCTCATAACACTTTGTAAAAAAAAGTTTCTCCTGCTCTTTGTCCTAAATTGCTTACATTTAATCTTATATCTGTGCCCCCATTCTAAACCTCTGAACCACTGAAAAAAAGTCTGTTTCTATCTACTCTGTCCCATCCCATCATAATTTTAAACAACTCCATCAAATCACTCTTTAATCTATTGGATTCCAATGAAAACAGCATTTGAAGTCTTTCTTCGTATTTGCATTCCTACCAGGTAGCATCTTAGTGAATCTGCGCTGTTGTACCCTCTTATTGGCTCAACATCCTTCCTATAATGTGGAGCCCAAAACTACACGCAATACTTTAACTGTGGCCTTACTAAGATTTTACATAGATTCACCATTACATCTCGACATTAATATTCTACACCTCTTGCCATAAAGCCTTGTATTCCATTAGCTGTTTTTGTGACCTTCTGCACTTGAAGTGATGCTTTTAATGTCTTGTGAATCTGAACTCCCAAATCTCTCTGCTCTTCCATATCACCCATCTTTTCCACAAAGTATATTATACTTTTATTTTTTTTTTAACCAAAATGTACCATCTCACATTTACTGACATTGAATTCCATCTGACACTTTTTGTTCATTCCACATTCTTATCAATAATATCCCCTTGCAGCTTCTTTTGGGTCTCAAAATTATTTACTATATCTCCTATTTTAGTATCATCTGCAAATTTGGATACAACTCCTTTTAGCCCTATAATCACATAATTGATGTACACAGTGAACAGAAGCAGTCCCAGAACGGAACCCTGTAGAACAATCATTGAGAAACTGCCCTTAACCCCTTTTTTGGTTGCTTCCCTTCTAACTAGTTTTTGATCCAATTTTCTATCCTCCCCTTAATTCCATACCCTTTACACTTCTCCAATAATCCCTTGTGTAGTACCTTGTCAGAGGATTTCTGAAAGTCCATGTTCACCACATCCACTGCATTTCCCCCATCCACCATATTTGTCACCTCCTCAAAGAACTCTATCAGGTTTGTCAAGCACAATCTTCCTTTCTGAAATCCACAATGGATTCTAATCTTCATTGATATTTAGTAATTTATTCTTTAATTAAAGTTTCCAAAATGTTCACAACCACAGATGTTAAAACAACTGACCTGTAATTACCTGGGTTAGCTCTGTCTCCTTTTGAAAATGGGTATTACACTGCTCATTCTCCTGTCTTCTGGCCCACATCCACTCACAACAGAACCCTGAAATATCATATCTAGGACCTCCCTCAAGATCCTTGGATGTATTCCATCAGATCCCCGCACTTTAATACTTTCCTTTTATTTATTATAGTTTCTTTCATCTCACTTTTAACCAATTCAGGATTTAACTCCTCCCCAATATCCTTCTCTTCTCCTTTAAACAAATGCCTTCTATTCCACAGAAGAACAGGAAAAAAAGGCATTCTAAACCCTGCATCATTACAGCTGGATTTTCTCTGACTAAATAATTCTTCAAAGCAGTCTAATTGATATCTCAACCAAGCACTGCCACCTGTGTCCATTAAGATGCCACATATAAAAGAATGTTCCAACAGACCAATTGGAGAGTCATTGGTAACACAATAGACCAACTGGGTCCAGTTAAACATCAACTTACATCATGATGCCTGTCGCCCACTTCTGGATTTGGCCTACATACCAATGGACAAGTTTACAGTTACTGATGATAATGAAACAGGGTACAAAAAGAAAATACTGCAGATGCTGGAAATCTGAAATAAAAACAGAAAATGCTAGAGATACTCAGGTCAGGCAGCATCTGTGAAGAGAGAAACAGAGTTCCCCTCACCTCCCCTTTCAGCATTCCGAAGAGACCGCTCTCTCCGCGACACCCTGGTCCACTCCTCTATCACCTCCAACACCCCTTCCCCTTCGCCCGGCACCTTCCCGTGCAAGCGCAGGAGATGCAACACATGCCCTTATACCTCCCCCCTTCCTACTGTCCAGGACCCCAAACACCCCTTCCAGGTGAAACAGCGATTTACTTGTACTTCTTGCAATTTAGTATACTGTATTCGCTGCTCACGATGTGGTCTCCTCTACATTGGGGAGACCAAACGCAGATTGGGTGACCGCTTTGCGGAACACCTCCGTTCAGTCCGTAAGGGGGACCCCGAGCTTCCGGTCGCCTGTCACTTTAATTCTCCGCTCCACTCCCACTCAGACCTCACCGTCCTCGGCCTCTTGCATTGTTCCACTGAAGCTCAGCGTAAGCTTGAGGAACAGCACCTTATCTTTCGATTAGGCACTTTACAGCCTTCTGGACTCAACATAGAGTTCAACAATTTCAGATCATAACCTCGGCCCCTATCATATATATATTTTTTATCCACACCTTTTGTTTGTGTCTTTTCTTCTCTCCCACATGGCAGCTGTCTTTCATTCTGCCAGCGCAATTCACTCTTCATCTAGAGCCATCCTTTGTTTCTTAACCTGTCCCATTACCATCTCCTTTTGCCTTGAATATCTCTTAATGTCTCTTAACTTCTCCTGCCTTCTATCCTATCACAGACCTTCCCTTTTGTTCTTTCATCCCCTCCCCCCTTTTCCAGCTCCTCCACTTGCTTAAAAATCTGTTCCATTTCCTGCTTTTTTCCAGTTCTGACGAAAGGTCATCGACCTGAAACGTTAACTGTTTCTCTCTTCACAGATGCTGCCTGACCTGCTGAGTATCTCCAGCATTTTCTGTTTTTATATATGAAACAGGGTGTTATTCTCTCACATCTCTTCTAACACTCTGGAATTCTATTTACGATGGTCAATTGGAGTACGGTTTGTCCAGTGAGTGATCTTATTGATCCTACTGTAGGGATGTTTTTCATTGCTTTTTAAATTGAATTCAGCAACATTTACACACATTCTTGCGTCATGATACATTGCAAGTTATTTCTCAATGCATCCATTGAGAACTTTACAAATTTCTGTACATTTTGGTATTACTGTGCACAGAGAGTTAATAGGACCAAGCATATTTCTTGCCAGGGAGCCTAAGTAGAGCAGTCAGGAAGGCTTGCTGGGCTAAGCACAAAGTAATCGTAACACCCAAGAGAGACCAACTGAAATTCTCTTTAAGGAGTGTAAGTAGGGATACATGATTGCATGCAAAGTTATTGCAGCATCATCTTGGCAGGGGTTGAGAGAAATTCAGATCAATAATTCATTCATTGCCATTTCCCCCAGAGGCTGAAGGGATCCAGAATCGCTTTCTTGTTCTCGTCCCACCGAATACTTGTAGTACCAGTTCTTGATTTATTCATAAGATTTCCTTCTATGATTGGCTGTTGACTCGCATAAGATTGGACTTGTGTGCATCTGCTTCATTCATAGTTCTTCAGATTTATTGCCACACACTCAGCCCAGGAATTTCCCATTAAATTTGTAGATAAATTTACTTAGTAAATCTTTTATCAAGTGTTTGCCTGTCCCTCTCCACCTTGCCATTGAACACCTGCTGCCTTTTTGCTGCCAAATCCTCTGACCAGGATAAGTATTTTACTTGGAAAATGTCAGAGCCAAGCTGAGGTGATTTCTCAGCTTTCTCCCCACCTCTTTGTTGCCTTGCCTGAAAGATTGGTTCAGTCAAGGTTTCTGGGTATTTTGAGAAAGCTTGCCAATTTCTGTGTAACCAATAAACTGTCTGTGCTTAAAGTCCATCCCAATACAGGAACTATGATCTATTTACTATTACAATTTATCGCGACTCTAATTTAACATATTGTATCCTGAAAGAGCACTAATGGGAACCTTGCTGACCAGTAATGACCCAATCACATTTGTAATTAATGAGTACTGTACTGTCCACAGAAATCTAGATTTACAAATATGAAAGATTAGTATTCATTTCTGCAGGGGCAGATATGATGTCCCTCCAAATAACAGTATATTCTCAGTTTAAGTGAATCTATGTTCTGAGCAGCTCATGTGTGGATGGTGCAGTTAAGAGAGATTGGAGTTCTTTACTGTGGCTCTGCTGCCTTCGCTGAAGTTTACTGCAGGATCTCAGTAACTGTGTTGCTGCTCTCGATCTTCTTTGTCACTTGTGTCACTAAAAGAACTGCGCTCCCGGGTTAAGGTTGAAGTTGGACTGAGAGTTAGCGTTGGGTTGATGCGGGTAGGGTTGGGCGTCAGATTAATCTATTGCAGAGGGCATTATCCAGTCCATTGGTGTAGACATGGAAGACTATGCAACTGGATGGATATGCCGACGCATAGGAGAGGACCTGTTATGCGGGGCCAATGTATTTCCTGAAACCAACGATGATGCCTCTGCTGGCGTCTCTGCTGCTGCTGCCCCAACGCCTGTCAGAAGGTGCTGGGCAGGACCAGCCATTGCAGGGTCAACGGTACTCAGGGAGGGGGTTGAGTGTCTTTCCTCAACAAATTCCACTTTAATCACCAGTCCGCAGCACAGGGAGCAGCAATGTCTGCCAGGATGGTGTCTCGCTCACTCCACCGTGAGCTTCAAATGCACCGGGTGAATATTTGTAAAAGGAGGAAGAGTAAAACCAGGATTCACTCTCTCTCTCTAAAAGGGGCGGATCTGTGTGTAATGTTGCACAGTAAGTAGCTGGATTAGGCGGCAGACAAAGCAGGGACGGACCTCGTCTACTTTTTGTAACGACACCTATTTACCGAGGTTGCTCTGAGTTCACTCACCCACGGCACGTCGCGAACAGTGAAACTCTGCGGGTCACCAGTGGCTCCGGCGCCTCCAGCCTCCTCAACAGCCCCGTTACCATAGCAGCAGAGCCGCCAAAACAAACAGCAACTTCCGGCCAAGTGGTGAAAGCACGCGAGCTCTTCGATGCTGAGCTTCGATGCGGAGATGCCGGTGTTGGACTGGGGTGGACAAAAGTGAGAAGTCGCACAACACCAGGTTATAGTCCAACAGTTTTATTTGAAATCACAAGCTTTCGGAGCTGCTGCTCCTTTGTCAGGTGAAGTGAAGGAATACAGATTGGCAAATCATATATAGACAGAGAATAATGCCTGTGCAGCATACAATGTCAGACGACTACAGTTAATCTTTCTGACTGTCAGACTAATCAGAAAGATTAACTGTAGTTGTCTGACATTGTACGCTGCACAGGCATTGTTCTCTGTCTATATATGCTTTGCCGATCTGTATTCCTTCACTTCACCTGACGAAGGAGCAGCAGCTCCGAAAGCTTGTGATTTCAAATAAAACTGTTGGACTATAACCTGGTGTTGTGCGACTTCTCACATGCTGAGCTTCCGCTGAGGAGGTCCAGCTTGGTCATGGAAAGCATTTAAAGCCTTACACCCAACTTTTGCTCTTTCACATGGAAAGAAAATGTAACCTACACCCCCTCTCCCCCAGCTCTTTGAAGTGGTGGTCTCATATTACTGCAGAATTGTAAAGGTTAGGATACCGATTTAGGACCACAAAGAGAAACCAATTGTATTTCAGACTCATTTTTTGTGAGGTTGGACAGATCTGGACATTAATCAAATGCTCCACCCAACAGGATGGTCCTTGTGCTATTGTGGGTAGGACGTTCTGGAGGATAGTAGGCCAGGGCTTCTTGGGGACATAGGGATGGAGAAATATTCTGCAAGGCTGCTTGATTACCTTTGGGGATGGGGAGCTTTAAAACTTTCCTCTAAGACGATTAAATTGGTGGGATAGAACCCATGATAGTGTGCATTGCATACGGCCTGTGGGGAATGAACTTTTCTCACAATGAAGTGTTTTCTGGCAGTCTCAGTTCTCACAAAAGCTTGTTTCAAATACTTCAGAACGTCTCCATGTTGACTAGTTTGTTAAGTTTACATTGATATGAATCAACAACTTGCATTTTTATCGAGCCTTTACCTTAGTTTATGTTGGAAAGTGTTTATATGTATGCCTTTTATATGAATAGACGTAGCTTTAATGTAGCAAGATATTTCACAAAGGGGTAGATTGGACACCAAGCAGCAATTGGAGAAGGTTATGCGATGTGATTGGAGATGTTATTGAACAGGTCATTTTTGAGGAGGAGTTTTTTGAAGGTGTCAGAGATGTAGCAAGATGGAAAGATTTGGAAAGAAAATTTCAGATTGCATGATGCTTGAAGGCTGTCTTTCTCACTGATTATGATGTAGAGGAAGAATAGTGCACAGTCATCTGAACCCAGAAGAAGGGAAGGTATGGGGCTGGAGGAAGTTGCAGAAATAGTGTGCAGGTAAGCCATTGAGCGATTTGTAAATTAAGATTTTGAAATCAATTTGGGTATAGAGAGCCAGTGGTCGATGAGGAATAAGGTTTTAGTCTGAGTTAGGAGAAAGGCTCTGGAGTTTTGAATGAATTGAAGTTTGATTAGGATGAATGTCAGGAGGCTGGCAAAGAGGGCATTGGCAAAGGTGGGCCTAGAGGTGTAAAGGCAAACAAGAGGATTTCAGAGGGGTGAAATAGGAACGGAGGTGGCTAATAATTTGGAGTTGGAAATAGATAGTCTTGGTAGTGGACTAGACATAGGGTTTGAGGCCTGATTATGATCAAGCAGGACTCCAATACTGCACATTTGAGAATGTATCTGGGGAAAGGGATAGCACTGAGGGTGGATGATATGGAGTTTCTAGTGAGAACTAAACAAGATGGCTTCAGCCTTGCCAATGTTCAGCTGGGCAAAGTTCTGACTCATCCACATCTTGATTGACAGCCAGTTAGACAACACAGCAGAAGTGATGGAGCCAAGGGTAGTGGAGGATAAAGCAAAACGTCTTGGTATACATGCAGAGCTGTTGTAGTAATGTTGCTGGGAAACAGCATGTAAATGATGAATGAAGAGGCTGGGCATAGTGGAGGTGACCATGTGGAGACAGAGGAAAAGCCATTGCAAGAGATGTACAGGCTACATAGGGACAAGTAGGAATGGAACCATGAAGGGGAAATTCCAGAGATAGACCACAGAGCAAAGGTGATAGCAAAGGATGGAGTGGTCAAGGAGAGATGAGGTACTGTAGACACAGGATATTACTGAAAGAAAGACTTGCATTATATAGTGCTTTTCACAATCACCAGATGTCCCAAAGCACTTTACAGCCAAATGAAGTACTTTGTAAAGTGTAGTCACTGTTGTAATGTAAGAAATGCAGCAGCCAATTTGCATACAGCAAACTCCCACAAACAGCAATGTGATAATGACCAGATAATCTGTTTTAGTGATGTTGATTGAGGGATAAATATTGGCCAGAAAATTAAGGATAACTCCCCTGCTCTTCTTCGAAATAATGCCATGGGATCTTTTACGTCCACAAGGGAGAGCAGCTAGGGCCTCGGTTTAATGTCTCATCTGAAAGACAGCACCTCTGACAGTGCAGCACTCCCTTGGTATTGCATTGGAGTGTCAGCTTAGATTTTTGTGCTCAAGTCTCTGGAGTGGGACTTGAACCCACAACCTTCTGACTCAGAGGCAAGAGTGCTATCAGCTGAGCCACTGGAGACTTTGACCAGGTGGTTTCATAATTGCCAGAGCCACGGTGCTACCAAAGCTACAATGCATGCATGAAGGGATAATTTCCTTCTCTGCTCTGCACTCTCCCAACTCTTGTGTGCTTTCTTTGTGCCCTGCTCCTTCTCAATCTCATCATGCTTTTTCTGTGGCCCACCTCCTCCTGATTTCTCCATGCTTATTTAATGGCCAACTCTCCTCATTCCCTGCAGTCTCTCCATGTGGCTGAAAAAACAAAAAATAGTTGAAACAGAAAAGTGTGAAAGGGGGGGAAAGGAAAAAAGTGAAAATAAATGAGAGAAGTAAAGGAGCAGAGTGAAGAAAAAGCGAAGAAATAAATGGCAATAAAAAATGGTATCTACATGCATTGGAGTCCATCTGATGAACAAACTATTGATGTCTTTCAGCAGGAAAGCGATAAAAACAGATGCAATTGTTGGGGCAGGATGAAGAGGGATATTGTTGAGGTGGGAATAACAGAATGGATGGAGAAAGTGGGACAGAGAAGGAATAAATGACACCCTGTTGGAGTGGGAAGAGTAATATAAAAACACACCTTATTTAGGGACAGGTGGAGAGAGAGAGAGAGAAAGGGACAGAGAGAGACCCTATTAAATGGGCAAAAATGAGAAGTCGCACAACACCAGGTTATAGTCCAACAGTTTTATTTGAAATCACAAGCTTTCGGAGCTGTTGCTCCTTCGTCGGGTGAAGACTTCACCCGACGAAGGAGCAACAGCTCCGAAAGCTTGTGATTTCAAATAAAACTGTTGGACTATAACCTGGTGTTGTGCGACTTCTCATTTTTGTCCACCCCAGTCCAACACCGGCATCTCCGCATCATGACTATTAAATGGGAACAAGAGGGAGGCAGAGATAGCCAGTTGAGGGGGAAAACTTTGTTGAGACAGAGAAAGGGAAAGATAAAAAAGACTTGTTGAGTAGAAGGCGTAGAGGAAGAGCGGGAGAGAAACACTGTTGAACAGGGGAAGCACGCTGGTTCTGCTGGGAATAGAAGAGACAGTTTCTGTTAGAGCTTAGCAGGCCCACGTTGTAAAACACTACAACCTGCATGAGCAATACCATGGGAAATCTAGTAGTGTTGTAAAAATAGAATACTGCTTAAAATATTGTTGAATATAAACTCTGATTTAACAAGAACCTTAAAATCAGGGCTTCACTTAACCATGATATGAGGGCATCCATGCTGGCAACAAGCAGTGCTGGCATTGCAGAATTTTGAAAGGCAAATCTCTCCTCTTCATTTCAATATGTTCCCTGTGTACAGAAAACATGCTCAGGGAGGCAGGCCTGTATTTTGATTAGCTGGGCATTGCAAAATTGGGCAAGCCAGCATCTCTTAAAAGTTTCTCTTAAAAGTTTGTTGCTCACCATTAAAGAGGAGTTTGCTGTTTTGCTGCCTAACACTAAAAGGTAGTGTGAAAGTATAGGCTTGGGGATATGTGTGCTGAAGACTGTGCTTAAGACGTCTCATTTAGAAAACACTCCTTGGTGGACTTGCCAGAGGAAGGGCCGCAAAGGAAGGTGGCACTCTTTAGTAACAAAGACCACCAACCTGTTAAAACTGCGGTTCAAGTGCATGCATGGAGGTAGCTGCTAGAGTGAATGGATTCTCAGTATATTACAATAGAAAATACTTCTAAAAAATAAAGTCACCAATTCACAACTTAAGTCATGCTCCCTTAATTTATATTCTAATATTTAATATCCCTAATATTTTAAATATTTTTCAACTGGTATTATTGAAATAATACAAATAATATATGAAACTAAACAGTGGCTGACAGGATTTTCCCTCCTGTACACACCAATCTCAACTTCTCTACACATTTGTGTTCTATATTTCTGTTGGCCTGTCCCTTTGAGACTGTTTTTCTTTGTGAGAACATGCAGTGAAATCCCTGCGGAAAATTTTAGCAAAAAAGCTGATGTGAGTGCAAAATGAAATTACCTGCTTTGTGTTCACATAAAATTATTGACCCCCAATTACACAGTACAAGGGGCTCTTTGTATGTCAGCTCATATGTAACTCATTTTAAATTTTCCTGATGGAGGCAAAGAGCTGTGTTCTGATTTGACATTAATATTTCAACTTTGTAGGAGGCTAAATTAGTAAGCAATTTGTACCCTGGAAACTATGGAGAAAATTAGTTCTTCTGAAAGCTTAAATTAGTTTCTAGAAATAATCAAGCAGAGCAAAAAGGCTAATATACCTAATTCCACTATATCCCACTGAGATAGGCTCTCCCTCACTCCTGCAACTGGACTAGATGGGTTGTACCTACAAATAGAGCCAGGATTTCTTTATGTGTGGAATGAGATTTGTACTCTCCATCATGACATGATCCCATACAGATTGCCTTGACCTGTTTAAATCATTTGGATTTGGTTTCACTTGCTAAATAGGTCGAGAGAGTGGAAACGGATCAACTGTCTGTTACCCAGTTATCAAGAAGATCCAGACATCGTTCCATTGCTTTTGGAAAGTTGTCTTGTTTTAAAAGACAAAATGTCTTTTACACAACGGTTTACAAAAAATATAGGAAAATAAATATTTAATGCAGGTTGCACCTTGAAATTTGAAAATGCTAGAGATAGAGCTGTCAGATAGTTCTACGAGAAATTAATTGAATATGTATTTTTTAAATTAACATGACTGTTTAGATATAAGTCTTCAGAACTTTAATGCTTCATTGGATATAATTAATAATTTTGCAGGTTCTAGACATGGAGAAACAGAGTGCAAGAGTTTCCTCTCAGACAGAACAGCTAGAAGAAAGTGTTTAGCATGTGTGGTCTAGCTATATAAGCTAAATGAAATAACACTTGAAAATTGCGGGTAAGCTACGTGATCATACCTCCACGAAAAGGGTTAGGGTTAGGATTAGGGAATTTGTCCAACCAGAATTGGCAACCCTATATGGACACTGAATGCACAATGAAGATTTTTAATAATATAGATAGAGAGAAGCCACTCATTTATGGTTTCCATATAATAGTGGACAGAGTTATAGAATTTGATTTCCCAAAGCACCAGCAAAAAATCCCAGAATACTGGTTCATAAAAGTGGAATTTGACTTATATAGTCATGTAAATCAGTGGTCCTGATATTATAGAGTCATACAGTTATACAGCACAGAAAGAGGCCCTTCGGCCCATCGTGTCCATGCCAGCCATCAAGCCCTGTCTATTCTAATCCCATTTTCCAGCACTTGGTCCGTAGCCTTGTATGCTATGGCGTTTCAAGTGCTCATCTAAATGCTTCTTGAATGTTGTGAGGGTTCCTGCCTCTACCACCCTTTCAGGCAGTGAGTTCCAGATTCCAAGCACCCTCTGGGTGAAAAAGTTTTTTCCTCAAATCCCCTCTAAACCTCCTGCCCCTCACCTTGAAACTATGCCCCCTGGTTATTGACCCCTCTACTAAGGGGAAAAGTTCCTTTCTATCTACCCTATCTATGCCCCTCATAATTTTGTACACCTCAATCAGGTCCCCCCTCAGCCTTCTCTGCCCTAAGGAAAACAACCCCAGCCTGTCCAGTCTCTCTTCATAGCTGAAGCGCTCCAGCCCAGGTAACATCCTGGTGAATCTCCTCTGCACCCTCTCCAATGCAATCACATCCTTCCTATAGTGTGGTGACCAGAACTGCACACAGTATTCCAGCTGTGGCCTAACTAACGTTTTGTACAGCTCCATCATAACCTCCCTGCTCTTATATTCTATGCCTCAGCTAATCCTTTTTAACCACCTTATCTACCTGTCCTGCTGCCTTCAGGGATCTATGTACATGCACACCAAGGTTCCTCTGTCCTTCCTAGGGTCCTACCATTCATTGTGTATTCCCTTGCCTTGTTAGTCCTCCCAAAATGCATCACCTCACACTTTTCAGGGTTAAATTCCATTTGCCACTGTTCTGCCCATCTGACCAACCCGTCTATATCGTCCTGTAGCCTGAGGCTTCCCTCCTCGCTATTTACCACTCCACCAATTTTTGTGTCATCTGCGAACTTACTGATCATACCTCCTACATTCATATCTAAATCATTAATGTACATTACAAACAGCAAAGGACCCAGCACCGATCCCTGTGGTACACCACTGGACACAGGCTTCCAGTCACGAAAACAACCTTCGACCATCACCCTCTACCTCCTGCCACTAAGCCAATTTTGGATCCAATGTGCCAAATTGCCCTGGATCCCATGGGCTCTTAACTTCTTGACCAGTCTCCCATGCGGGACTTTGTCAAAAGCCTTACTGAAGTCCATGTAGACTACATCAACTGCACTACCCTCATCCACACACCTAGTCACACCCTTGAAAAATTCAATCCAATTTGTTAGACATGATCTCCCCCTGACAAAGCCATGCTGACTATCCTTGATTAATCCTTTCCTCTCCAAGTGGAGACTAATTCTGTCCCTCAGAATTTTTTCCAATAATTTCCCTACCACTGATGTTAGGCTCACTGGCCTGTAATTCCCTGGTTTATTCCTACTACCCTTCTTGAATAATGGTACTACGTTAACTGTCCTCCAGTCCTCTGGCACCTCCCCTGTGGCCAGAGAGGTTCTGAAAATTTGTGTCAGAGCCCCTGCAATCTCCTCCCTTGCCTCACACAGCAGCCTGGGATACATCTCGTCTGGGCCTGGGGATTTATCCACTTTTAAGCCCGCTAAAACCGCTAGTACCTCCTCCCTCTCAATACTAATTTGTTCAAGTATATCACAATCCCCCTGCCTGATTTCTATGCCTACATCATCCTTCTCCATAGTGAACACAGATGCAAAATATTCATTTAAAACCTCACCTACATCTTCTGGCTCTACACACAGATTTCCACTTTGGTCCCTAATGGGCCCTACTCTTACCCTGGTTATCCTCTTGCCCTTAATATACATATAAAACATTTTGGGATTTTCCTTTATTTTGCCCACCAGTGTTTTTTCATGCCCCTTCTTCGTTCTCCTAATTTCTTTTTTAAGTACCCCCCCTGAACTTTCTATACTCCTCTAGGGCTTCCACTGTTTTTAGTCCTTTGTATCTGCCAAAAGCCTCTCTTTTTTTCCTAATCCATTCTTGTATATCCCTTGACATCCAGGGTTCCCTGGACTTGTTGGTCCCACCCTTGACCTTTACGGAAACATGTTGGCGCTGTACTCTATTTCCTTTCTGAATGACTCCCACTGCTCTGATGTGGATTTTCCTACAAGTAGCTGTTCCCAGTCCACTTTAGCCAGATCCTGCCTTATCATATTAAAATTGGCCTGCCCCCAATTTAGAACCTTTATTTCCGGTCCATCTTTGTCCTTTTCCATGACTACCTTAAATCTCACCGAATTATGATCACTGTCACCAAAATGCTCTCCTACTGACACTTCTACCACTTGCCCGGCTACATTCCCTAGAATTAGGTCCAGTATCGCCCCCTCTCTTGTAGGACTTTCTACATGCTGGCTCAAAAAGCTCTCCTGGATGCACTTTAAGAATTCCACACCCTCTAAGCCTTTCACACTCTGACTATCCCAGTTAATATTGGGGAAGTTGAAATCCCCTACTATTATTACCCTATTATTTCTACATTTCTCTGAGATTTGCCTACATATCTGTTCCTCTATCTCCCCCTGACTGCTTGGGGGCCTATAGTACACTCCCAGCAAAGTGCTTGCCCCTTTTTGTTTTTAAGTTCTACCCATATGGCCTCATTAGAGGAACCTGCTAATATATCATCCCTCCTTACTGCAGTAATTGACTCCTTGATTAATATTGCGACACCCCCTCCTCTTTTACACCCCTCTCTGTCTCGCCTGAAGATTCTATACCCCGCAATATTGAGCTGCCAGTCCTGCCCCTCCCTCAACCATGTCTCTGTGATAGCAACAATATCATATTCCCATGTGTTCATCAACACCTTCAATTCATCTGCCTTCCTCGCAAGACTCCTTCATTAAAATAAATACTATCCAGCCTTGCCATCCTCCCTTGTGCCGTTACATATTTGCTCTGCCTTCCAGACTGACTTGTTTTTTCCTCTATATTTGGCTGTGCATCACCCCCTACTATAGCTCCACTCCTTATCCCATCCCCCTGACAAGTTAGTTTAAACCCCCCCCCAACAACACTAGCAAACCTCCCCACAAGGATGTTGGTCCCATTCCGGTTCAGGTGCAACTCGTCCCACCTTCCCCAGAAGCAGACCCAGTAATCCAGGATGTTGTCCCCTACATGCATAAACATCCTTGTTATGAAAGAGTTGCTCCTCTGACTCATTAATAGCAAGGCCATGAGAGATCTGCTAGTCATTTAAAATAATATTCAGCAGTATCCATTTTAAATAATACAAGTTTCTCCAGTTCACTGCTGAGGAAATGTTTTCTACTGTTCTGGAGAGTGAAGGGAATTAATTTTCCCTTTCTGATCCCAAGCACCTGCACCTTTCCTTTCTCCCAGCTTCCCCTACTGCCTTTCAGTGCTCTAGCACCCATACCTTTCCCCCTCCCTGGTCCTTCCTGCCACCTCTTGCTGGTCCCACCCCTCCATACTGAGCACCCTTGTCATCACCACTCCCCATCCACCCCCCAAGAAAACGCCTAACACTAAAATTTTGCCAGTGGCACCCTGAAGCAGCTAACCTACTGTTCCCGTCTTCATGATTCCCCCACAATACTCGGTGCTCCCACACTCTGCCAGTGCCATCCCAATACTACCACATTCCAAATCCACCAATTCACCACTGCCACAACCAGCATTCCCTCCCTGTGCTCCCACATCGTCTTCCACTTCTCCCACACCCCAGGACTTCCCCCAGTGCTGCCATGTAACTAAATAAATACTTTATATTGGTTTTCAATGCTACAAATTATGCAATAGTCCCAGTAGTACAAGATAGGTGTCCAGTTAAAATTACATCAATAGAAGTAATTCAGAAATGGTCCTAGTTAAGATTAAAGCACTTAAAGCTGATTATCCTGCTTGATCTCATCCATTCACCAAAGAACGCTTAAGAAAATAAGGGTCATCAAATATGATCCACTGGCTAATATATTCAATAGTTCTTTAAGGGCTGGGCTAGTTTCCATGGATTGGAGAGAGGCTTATATGCCCAATTGTTTAAGAAGGGGAAGAAATCAGACCTGAGGATTATTGACTCAGTTTGATGACCAATGCAGGAAAGCTGCTGGAGGACATTATACAGGATGTGATTTATAATCACTTAGAAAGTTTAACAGTTATTAAAGATGCCCAAGATGGCTTCAGGAAATCTAGGTTCTATCTCACTAACATGATTTAAGTTCTTTGAGGAAGCAACAAGAATATTGGATGGTGGTCGTCCTGTTGATGCCATTTCTCTTGATGTCTAAAATGTTTTCCATAAATTGCCGCATAGAAAGCTATTAGAAAAGATTAAATGTAATGGAATTATAGAACTGATAGTATGCTGGATAGGTAATTGTTTGAAATGTTGTTAGCAAAGGAGCATAAGTAATGGGTTGATCTAGAGCCAAGTCATGATTGGAGTTCCACAGGCTCTTCTGTTTGGACCATTGCTGTTCATCATTTTCATTAAATATTTGAATGAGGGGATTAATGAAAACATTTGTAAATTCAGAGATGTCCTAAAAATGTGTCAAGGGGTTAGCAATTTAGACCAGATCAATAGGTTGCAGGCTGATTTAGATAGGTTTGGCGAATGGATCCAAGTGTGGCAGACATTCTTCAATGTGGACAAGTGCAGTGTAATGCGTCTGAGGTTTGGAAATTCCAACTCTGTTTATTTTGTGCAGGAATGTCTATTAAAGGTGTTGTAGGGGCTAATCGGAGCCTTAAGCGGACTAACCGTGAAGGAGAGTCGACGCGTTACCCGACTTAGCCCGACTGAGCAATAAAACTCAAACACCAATTTACACGGTTAAATGCGGGAGTACACTTTATTCAGAGCGCTCTGGGAGAGAATTGATGCACCCGCGTGCAGTCACCGACCTCTCAAATAAGTCACTCCGGGGCACAGTATTTTATACATCCATCATTGATTACATCGTGCTCACATGAGCGCGTGATATTTATTAGAATCCAATCAATTTTATGTATACAATTGTTAAGCATGGTAAATCAATTAACGTCAGGGTACAGTTGATGTGATCAGCCTCATCTATGTGACAGTGTTATCTCGAGCCCTGTATGTTGCAACGTTGTCTGACAAGGCAGACTGCCAACCCATTGCAGCATGTTAAAGTCCTGTGTCAGCAAATTTAAAGTTCATTAACTGGATGAGTTTTTCTTCTCCGACATTTCTTTAATAATTTTCTTCTCCAACAAAGGTAATAGATCAAGAAAATAATCAGCAGGTGATAGCTCATAACTCATTAAAGGTTCACAAGTACTATGAAGGATCACAAATAAAGTTTCATGTTTTGTTGCTAGGATTATCAACTATAAAATGAAGGACACTGTACATAAGCTATATAAGGCTTTAGTACACCTGCATTTGGAGTATTGTGTTCTTGCAAAAACATGGATATTGAGGCTCTGGAGAAGATACAGAGAGCAAATTAATCTTGGGGACCTTTGTTATTAGGATAGGCAGCAAGGGCTATTTACTCTAGAAAAATACAGGCTTTGAGGGGATATGATAGAGGATTTTTAAAATGAACTAATTGGATACAGTTTAGATATGTGGCTACTTAGATGGGATTATAGGCTATAGCAGTCTCTTGGAGCCTTGCTTGATTGCCTTAAGAAATTGGCAGAGGGATTTTATAGTTTTTTCAGAATTGGCCATAGGTTTTTACTTTGCCAACAGATTGTGTGGTTAGGGGGTGAGTCAATGGTGTATATGACTGCATCCTGTCTGAATGGGGCAGGCTTGATTTCTCTTGTCCCTTTTTGTACGTTTGTATGATCATTTTTATACCCCAACACCCCACTTCCACTACTACTGGACCCTGGTGTTCCTTCATAATGCTCTCAAACACATTGATTTCTCCTCCCAGTGCTCCTACATCCCAAAACAGTCCTCCCTGTTCTCCCAGACTTTTGCACGCCCCAATGCTCCCACATCCATGAGACCCACTCTCAATTCTCCCAGACCCTAGGACCAACCTCCCAACAAAACCAATGTACATCGACTCTTCCCAGCACTACTTCATGTAGTTTCTGCAATCTATCTCTTTACTAACTGCAAGCTGGAACATCTTCCGACCAGCTTTTCTCTTATCCTGGGCTTTTCAAAACAGAGAAGAGATAAAACTAACCAGATAACTAAGTGATCATGTAATAGTAACAAATGTCATTAATTTATCATTTCCAACATAAATATGCACATAAACATAGCATTCAAGCCCACAAATATCACTAGCACTTCTACGAGATCTTATAATAAAAACACAACTGGACTTATTTGATCACCATAAATTAGTGGCCTTGATAATATACTGTATGTTAAATAACATAAAACAATGTATCCTCCTACTTGCATTGAGCAACACTATGGGAGATATACTGGTAGTATATATAAAAGTCTTGCATTTAGCACATGTCTGTCACACACAGTTCAAAGTGCCACAGCAACAATCTTTTTTTTAAAAAAGCACCAGTCATTGACCTGGACCCTGCAATTTACAAACGTTTACAACTTCCCTTTGATTGATCTCAGCAATTACATATGTCACTACAAGTAACTGGATTTGCCTACTAAGAGCAGTAGCCCTAAGTGGACAGGAGAGGATATCAGGTAAACATTACAATATGCTCCAGACCCCAAACTACTCATGAGCAATGTCATGAGAAATCAGCTAGTACATTAAATGAGATGTCCATGTCCCAAAAGACTGAGCCCATAGGTCAAACAAGGTATGTTAATTTTGAATAAAATCCCTGAGTGTTTATCAAAATATGATAAGAAATAAACAGAAGATCTTATGGAACGAGTTCTGACGAAAGGTCGACCTGAAACGTTAACTCTGTTTCTCTCTCCACAGATGCTGCCTGACCTGCTGAGTATTTCCAGCATTCTCTGTTTTTGTTGTAGAAGATCTTATAAAGGCTGTTGTTATTGTTGTGTCTAGTCATCTTAACCTAGTGTTCAACTGCTTGCAGAAAATGTGGGAAAGATCCCAGATTTCTTGGAATTTTGCTTATTTTAGTTCTGAGTACATAATGTTTCAGATGTGATATTGACCAAACATTGATAACCTTGCCTTACTTGGGGGAGGAGGATTGAGGGGCCATTTTCAGCACAGCACAACGAATGTGCCAAAAGTTAGTTAAATAATTTAGACTGACTGGCATTCATAGCATCTATTTCTCTAAATCTGAAAGAAAATGCCTAAGATCATTTTTCAGAGCTATTTGTCATTTTCTCTTGCTCAGACAATTTCTTATCATAAAGTGGGGATTTTTTCCCTCAAAAAAAGCAATTATATGCTCATTTCTGCACAACCCCTAGAGGACTGTGAACATACGAACATACACAAATGTTGGACAGGAAAAGACCAGCTGGTCCATCTAACCTGTCCCATATAGTTATAATGCCTTACTCAAGATCCATAGGAAAAATCCAGTTCCAAAAACTGAATGGACGTACAAACAAAATGATAATATTCAGTGTCAATAGGCTGGTGATCATATGTTGTCCTGGTTTCTTTCTTTATTAGTGTTCCCAAACCTACTTCCAGTCTTGATGAATTAGTCTACAATTTCTATACCATTTGACAATACAGTAATTTAATTAACAGTGAGTGCCATCTTGATGGTAGAATAATTCTCTATTCCATACTTTTAAATGAATTCTGATTAAAGTATTTATTCATCTATAGTATGCAATATCTGTAGAAACCAATAGAAGTCCAGGTTGTTTAGATTATATGCTTATTTTAAGGCCTTGAAAGAGGGCACGGTGATCTCTGACCACAAATCATAGCCCTTAATCTTTATTTTTTTACCCCCGTAGCCTATATTTCTCCTTGTATAAAATTGTAACAGACTTTGGGCAGCTGTGAAAGGTCCAACTGCCATTGCAAAGAGAAGGTGGAACAGGAACATTCCTGCTCTAAACTTGGTTGGAGGGCAAATATTGAAGAATCCAATTCTTTGGATCAGATTCATCCATTGTTTGTCATTTATAAAATTTGAAACTATTTCATAATCCCTCAGCTTACACTTTTTTTTTACAAAGACCTATTATTGTCTGCTAAAAGCTACTTAACATCCAAAAAATGTTCCAAGGTCACTTCCCATGTCCAAGGCTTCACTTATGATATTCAATAGTCTGCATACATTGACTATTGCTAAAGAATGGACATGCTGAAGATGGTTTGCCTGGCTTAAATTATCCATTATCCAAATTTTGTCCATTCATATGCTGCTACAGATGGATGTTTACAGGACTCATAAAGGAAACAAGGATATCCATTATATATTAAAAATGGTGAGTGATTTCAAGATTCTAAAGGTATTGCACCCATAGGTGGTGCTATAAACTTAGTTGATTGCAATGGGGCTGGACCTAACGTTACATGATAGCTCTGCGCATAGCACACAAGAATCCCAAGGATCAGCCTTTCGGGTAAATTTGCGGTACTGAGAATCCACGAATGTTCCAAATGAGCAAGAGGAATCAGTCACTGAGCAGATGTACCAAACAAAGAAAAAAAGAAAAACTTGTATTTTCTTAAGCAAGAATTGGAGGCCTGATGGAAAAATACAGAAGGTGTAAAGCAGTAGATTTATGATAGAGAATTGAAGTGCCAAGGCTGAGCAAATAGGACCCATCCTTTGAGCAATAAAACCAGTTCTTCCACCATCCCCTGCCCCAATTGAGAAAGTTTACAGCCCAGCCCACCCCGAGTATCATTTTGTCTCCTTCCACACAATAAACAAGATTTCAACTTCCAAATCCCGCTGGATGCATTTTTCATTCTAACCTGCCCACTGGCTGCCAATCTATTTCCCAAACCTCCATACTGGCTGCAGTTCACCCTCACAGACTACCCCCGCCCTGTTTCATTTTCCTTTTTACAATAACCACCCCTCTTCCAACTGCATTTTCCATCCCCCTATCCTCTCCTTTCCCACTGTCCTTTTCCTCCCCTCACACTGCCTCTCCCTATTCCTCTCCCTCCTCGCCTCCCACACTCCCCATTTTGATTCTATTATTCCCCACCATCTAACCCTGCTAGACCTGAAATATTCAAATTGGTCTTGACTACCCATGTGCAACATCATGGAAGTTAGCAACCATCCTGTGGCTCAACTTAACCATACACAACTGTTGCAGATGGCAGCATGAGGCAGCACATTGGGATCAAACAAAGGGGCTCATGTTACTAGGGTAGGTACATCAAACTAAGGGAACGTGACACCTAGGAAAGGGACACAAAAAATTCACAATTCAAAAGCAGTAAACATATAACAAAATTTGTTAAACACATGGACCACACATCAACAACTGAGCCACTCTGAATGGGTATGCAGAAACATTGATTGAAGCAGTGCAAGAGGCTCATAGATGTTGGCGGGAACTAAATAGAGTGTTTCGATTTTGACAATATTGAGCTGGAGGAAATTAGAACTTATCCGGGCCTTGAAATCAGAAATGCTGCATAAAACAGTGCCAGCATTGGAGTCAATGATAGAGATAAAGGGGTAAAGTTGTTTTTACCAGCATACATGTGAAAGCTGATCTATGTTTCAGGATAATGCCATAAAAGCATCAAATGCAGTGAAATATAGGAAAGGAAAAGTTAGTTGTCTCAGAATAAAGCAAACTGAACATATTCCATCCAATAAAAATAGTGGCCAATTACAGAGATCACTGGGACTGGGCAAAGAACCAAGCAAGAGACACTAATACATCTGACTCTTTATTGCATTGCTTCACCTGCTACTGGTGTCAGCCATCCTGGTCTTCCTTGGCTTACTGTGGTTCCGCTTTGAAATCCACGGTGTCAGCTCTGCCTATGGCAATATTATGCAGCTTGCAACATATTGTTTTTGTTAATCTTCTCTGAGTATATTGTAAGGTTCGCCCCCCACCCCCCGCAATGAGTGGTTCACGCATCTGAGACATTACTTTGGTAGCTCAAATGTCTGCTGACTGAGGATTCAGCAACTAGTTCGCTATGATTCCTTATTCTTCAAAGAGTAGTATGTCATTTGATTACCCCAGAATGAAAATACCCAGGGCGTGTGCATTATTTTCTGGTGGACATTAATAAAATAATAGCTCTACCTATTAGGATATGCCATACCATTATTGCTAGGTGCATAAATGGATAAATGGCTGTAAGCATACAGTCAATGATACCTTGCACAGTGGAGAAGCTAGCAGTGTTGAAAAGCTCTCAATGCCTCCATTCCTCCTGTTAGTGCAAGCAGATGGATGTGTGGTGCAACAGAGTATAAGTTACCTGCATAATACAACAGTGGACAGCATAGTGACAATTTCCCTGTGGGTGCTTAGAAGGTCCCTGTAGCCTAAAAATTGAAACCAATGGTTGCCGCCTTTGCCACTGGATGACAACTGTGCCTGCAGGTTTTCATGGCATCCCTCACTCACAGTCTTTCTTTTGACCTTAATCTTCAGCATGCACTTATCCCCTGCCATGTCTCGGTACATGAGACTGGTGGTGTACTGGATCGAAACGCTGGAGTACTTTGTCCTGAAAGTTACTTTACAAGGTGGCTTATAGGCAACAACAACAACAACAACATGCATTTATCTAGCAGCTTTAACATAGTAAAAATACCAAGGTGCTTCACAGGAGTGTTATCAAACAAAATTTGACACCGAGCCACATTAGGAGACATTAGGACAGGTGAGGTCAAAGAGATAGGTTTTAAGGAGCATCTTAAAGAAGAGAGAGGCGGAGAGGTTTAGAGAGGGAATTACAGCGCTTAGGGCCTAGGCAGCTGAAGGCACGGCCACCAATAGTGGAGGAATTAAAATCAGAGATGTGCAAGAGGCCAGAATTGGAGGAGCACAGCTATCTCGGAGGGTTGTAGGGTGGAGGAAGGAGCATAAATGTGCTCTATTTTGTATTTTAGCAAAGGTTGTTAAAATAAATGAGTTCATGTCTGTGTTAAAAGAATGTTATATGGACATGTTAAAATGTTATCCGCTAATATCACCAAAAGCCATTTCTAGGCAATTTTCAATGATTGAATATATAACATCAATGTGTCTGTGCACTCTAACTGTCACCAACATAATATATAATGTAAATCTAGTAACAAAATGGATAAATGTGCTTATGTAAACTCATTATGTTGATAGTTTTCCATGTGTGTTAGACACCCAACTAACCAAAAAAATGCTCTCTATTAAAGCTGTCAAATACAACTTAATTGAAAGCTGAAACTGCTGCCTTCCTGACCCTCCTGCGATTCCTCCCTCTGGTCCACAGCCAAAACTGTCTATTGTAGTTTCTGTGAAACTTCCTTTCTACTCCTCTTCCATCTCTATAGTGCAGTTGCTAACTTGTTTAATAAGAAAACAAACTGATTTTGATCACTTTTTTCCTCCAACCCCAATCTCAATTGTGAGAAGTTGCACAACACCAGGTTATAGTCCAACAGCTTTATTTGAAATCACAAGCTTTCGGAGCACTGCTCCTTCGTCAGGTGAAGTGAAGAGATGCATATAGGCACAGCATATATAGTCAGAGAACACTGCCAGATGATTACAGTTAATCTTTCCAACTGCCCTTTATCACACCTCGGCAGAGAGATAATCACGGCAATCAAAGGTGTGGATGGTGTCCAAACAGGTCAGTCAGGAAAACATTACATCAAAGACAATGTGGCAGATGCTGGGGTCTGTATGGAAAACAAAAAACTTTTTTTGCTGGAAATCACAGCAGGTCCGGCCGCATCTGTGTAGAGAGAACAAGCCAATGACGACTCGAGTCTGGATGACTCTACGTCAGGTGGGATTACATGTAGCATGACATGAACCCAAGATCCCGGTTGAGGCCGTCCTCATGGGTGCGGAACTTGGCTATCAGTTTCTGCTCGACGATTTTGCGTTGTCGTGTGTCTCGAAGGCCGCCTTGGAGAACGCTTACCCGAAGATCGGAGGCTGAATGTCCTTGACTGCTGAAGTGTTCCCCGACTGGGAGGGAACACTCCTGCCTGGCGATTGTTGCGCGGTGTCCGTTCATACGTTGTCGCAGTGTCTGCATCTCCACATCATGACCAATCTCAATGACATTGCTAAAGAATCTCCTTCCATTGCTTCATTCTAATTGACCAATGTGACCAACATTAAGTTTTATTCCTGCACTTCTGTCAGATCCTCCACTCTCTGGACTCCAATAAGACTTGTGATCCTGATGATGTATCATGGCTGATCTATACCTCAACTCCATTTATCTGCCTTTGTTCCATATCCTTTGATACCCTTACATAAAGGGTGGGTATTTTGAAGGGTGGGTGATGAAGGTGGTTTTGAAAATGAATAGCTGAGGAGAGGAAACCATAATAATAAGTAACAACATTTTAAACAAAAACTGCTTGCAAGAAAGAAACAAATAAAATAAATCAAAAAGAAATCAAGATCAATCACTGTAGGTGGACTGTCACAAGAGCGCATTGGGAAATCTACCAGCAGAAATAACTTAGCCTTTATGCTCCTCAATCGGTGAACAGTCTCTGGGTTATGTCTATGCTGCACTTCAGCATGAGAGGAGTCAATGAAATATACTCACGATAAACAAATTACATTCCACTGAATGACAGGTAAAAACATGGGCAGGTACAGATCTCAGAGCAGCAAAATCAAGAGTACACGGTACAACTGCATCACGACAAATGAGAATGAAAAGACTTCTTAAAATCATGAAAGGAAATGCAAATATCAATAATCAAAAATGTCAAAACAAAACCCTAACAACATTTACCTTCACACCTTTTTCCTACAACTCCACTGTAGTGTACCTATTACATTAAGGTATCACCAAAATGGGAAAATAAACGAAAAGCTTACACACTAGGCAAATTAAGTGATGCCCATAGTCCCTCCGGTCCTAAATCAAAGCATAACAAAATCTACCCTTCAGTAAAAAAAAATGTTCTTTTACTTCAAAGGCGACTTTTTGTTTAATTTTGCATCAATACTTAGTTATACTGATAGCATAAACTACGCTACCAGTTTATGTTATCCTTCTCAACCTTACCACTAACTGCCAGCACCAGAATTTTAGAAACCCGTGCTTTAGGCCCATCGTCCAGCAGGGTTTCTCTAACGTCCCACAGCTCAAGAGTGACAGTCAACTACCGGCACAGCAACCAACTCACAGCACACAACTGTTGTATCTCCGCACTGCAGAGCAGGGTAAAGCTCCCGCTCAATTTTTTAAAATTATTTTTCTATATTTAAGCAAACATTAAGAAAACAAAATAAATACTTAAATTACTCACCATTGTATAAACAGGACATCAGACGGGTCCCACTTTAAATTTTAGGATACAGCCAGACATAACACACTTGATGGCTGGTGAATTATGTGGCAGGTCCACTTATTTAAACATGATGGCATTTGTGGTACCACTGTTATAATACTGTTTGAATGGTGGACAGTTTACCAGAGCATCGGTAGCACACATTCCATGGACTGAGGCGTTATGGAGGGTGAACCCACAGTCCCGCACTACAAATGTTTTTATTTATGTTCTGCATAAAATGTTGGCAGCACTCCCCAGCATCTAAACTGTGTATGATTATATCTAACAGATATAAAACATAGATTTCACCTTCACAAATCCTTGAAACTATTACAAGTCAAATGATAGTGTAAAATGTATTGAAATGTTGCAACTCTTATCGTCATAGTAACTAATAGATAATGTGAATCATAGAATAAACTCGATTTTACTGCTTTTATATTATTAAAAGCATAAACAAATTACAATTCCACTGCATATTAGAGAGATTAAATTGCAAATGCTTGGAGGTATGGTACAGCAATTTATCACGAGTATCTATAAGTACCGATAAGCACAAATAATTGCGTTTATCCTGCACAGGGTTCCTCCTCCTCCTCTTATTCATTGTCGGTGGGTAAAGCATAATGAGAAATCGACAAATCACTCAACACTTGCGGCGGAGTCTCCAGAGCAGCGGCCAAAACAAAGGATCATCCTGCGAGTCAGGCAAATAGAGCCTGGCCAGGAGCCGGAGTCTTCATCATTTAACAGCTTTCGCAAGAGGTCGCACATCATCAGCGTTAGATCTGCTTTCGTGGGACTCTCGGGCTAAAAGTAGGGGGTGGGGGAGTTCTACGTTTCACAAGTCATTTTTTTTTTACTTGGAAAATTAGATAAGCATTTTCAGCATTTGCGATTGTTAAGAACGTCGACCTGTCTTTAACCGTACGAATTGTGACTTGGCGGTATCTCTGTTACGATCTGTGAATGTCACATCTCGGGTCATGCACTTATTAGGTGAAGTGATCGAACTGCGATCAGCGGCGGGAGGGAAAGCTTTTAACCAAGGTTGTTGAGCGCTGGTGTAAAGAAGGGCTTGCTGCTTCTGGCCAAATCTCAGCGTCCGGAGGGTTGTTTTTTTCGTGGAATGGTAAGGTCAGAGTTACATTAGTTACTGACGAATCAGAACTAAAAAGAAACTGCCATTTTAATTGACAAGATTTATGAACTCCATGTAATTTCTTACAATTATGTACAGAGCGGCAGGAGCACAGCTTCTGGGAAGTGTCCACATTATGAGGATCCTTCTGATTTTAATTTATCTGGACACCATCATAACAGTAAGTAAACTGTTTCATTCTCATTTTAGGTGGATATTTTACTCGCGTGTTTATATGAATTTATTTGTATGATTAGAAGTTGATGTAGGAGAAAAAGTCCGAATATTTGATATATTTTCTTTTAATACCGAGGCCATTTTACATATTTACACAGTTAAGATGTACCAGTGAGCAGGAGGGTTGGGCTCCTGATAAGCTTCAATTACTTGTCCTTTTGGAGCAAAGACCAACAACCCGATGTCAATGATTAGTCTATCTGTCAGGTTCAAGAGAGCTATTTTGATAATCTTAATTCAATGTCCACAGTAATCCCGGAAAACGTTAAATTGACTTAAGTGTGGCAAAATGTGTGTTAACGAAATAATACCATGCTCCACGGCAACTCCGTATTAAACACTATTAACAAGATATGTGCCATGCCCTTTAAGTATGGGGCGATCGTGTTCTGTTCTGTTTTAAACTGATTCATTCTAACTGTTGCTCTGATCCAAACCACTTCTATTTACTTCGTTCATAATGAACCCACACCCAGCTCACTGTACTCTGGTGCTGCCTATTAGGCAGGGCTCACATTAAACTTTAAACGGGGGGGGAAATGTTTGTCAGTGCCAAAATTCAAAGGAGGACCACGTTATTTACTTTGTTATAGATTTCAAAGTTTAGATGAAATAGCCAAGAGAAAGAGCAACTCCAGACGCAGACATATGTGGATAAATAAAATAGAAAGAATGTGGGAAATCAAGACAATGTCAATATTTAGAACAAAATCGAGAGGAGGGAATCTTTATGCCTGGATAGCATTCTGCTGCACGAAACGTTAGCGTCTTAACCAAAGACTATGTGAATGATATATAGTATTATTTATCTATTTCTTCAGGTGAAAACCAACCCACCAGAATGTGACCTACTGAATATCCTCAGAAAAGAGAAAGAGCGTTGCTTTGAGATGTTGTCAAACAATAAACTTGATTCTGAAATGCAAAAGTTTGATGCAGGTAAGCCTCCAGGTATAGAATGGAGCAGGTAATATAAATTAGTGCACCAGTGAACTCATTTTTTGTTAGAATTTAATTTAAGCCTGAAATTAGGGTTCTGGGATACTAACATAAAAACACATAACGCATTCCTCTCACCACTATTTTAGCATAGGCACTAACCCGCTTACTTAAACCTATTAACACGTCCATTCCAAATTCCAAATGAATGTGTTAAGGGTTCATATGCCAGTATCCCATTACTTCAGCCTCATAATTCTTTACCAGATTACTGTCAACACAAGCATAAACAGAGTGTATTGTGAAACCCCTCAGCATATGGTTCATATCTCATAAATCACTTGTGGTTTTGAATAGAGATACAGATTGAACCAACTAACATACATGCTGTGCTCTAAACATCTTCTTTAATTTTCAAAGGAACAAATCTCCATTAATTAGAAGATGATAACTATTGTCCTAAAGTATGAATAGGATTTCATGAGAATTATAATCCTAGTATGACTCATATCCCACAGAGCTTCATAATGCATCCTCTATTTAATTAATAATAAATTGTTAAATGCAATTGGTCAATAAGTTATCATTAGGCATGTTTAACTGATACATTAAAAAGATATAAATGCATGGCTGAGCGGCAATGTGTTACGCTGCATGTGGGAATTTAAAAGAACAACAGGAAATTCAGATTTATTTAATTAGCAATAGATTGTGTAGATTTATCAAAGATTTTGTCAGCTATCTTTTTATTTTTCATTTCAGTAATAAAAATGATTTGCATTATTAAAGGCATTTGACATAAACATTTACAAAAGAGTCTTCAGGTTTCCCAGATTTATATCTTTTTTGATATGAGGGATTATGTATTTATGTTACTATTATTTCAGCTATTATGTGTCCCAGCTTGACTGAGTTGGTGGCAATCTTTTCTCTAGGTCAGAAGGTTTTGGACTTGAACCACATACCAGGACTTGATTAAATAATATAGATTGATACTTCAGTATAGCAGTAAGCCAGAGTTGCATTGTTGGAGGTGCTCTCCTTCAGATCAGACTTTAAACTGAAACCTAGCCAACTGGACATTAAGAACCAAGGGCTCAGTGTTGGAAGCACTACAAATTTACATCAATGACTTGATTCTTAAATTCATTACAAATTTATTAAATTTGCAAATGATACTAAACTAGGAGGGGCAGTGGAATTGAAGAAGGTAGTTCAGAAACTGAAGAATGAGCTAAACAAAATATGTGAATGGGCCAAACAATGGCAATGTAAAATGTAATACAGGCAAGTGTAAAGTATTGCATATAGAAAGGCAAAATGGGCTGTAGACGTACTTCATGAATGGTCTTGAAATTGCTAAGGATGAAGTTGAAAAGAGTCTTAATCGACCCAATGTTCAACATGTTCAGCTAATGTAGAGCAGCGATCAACAACAACAAATTGCATTTATATAGTGCTTTTAACATAGTAGAATGCCCCAAGACACTTCACAGGAGCATTATCAAACAAAATTTGACACATAAGGAGACATTAGGACAGGTGAGCATGGTCAAAGAAGTAGGATATTGAACTACAAAACAGAGATTACAAGTCAGAGGAAGTTGTGATCTAATTGCACAGTGCACTGGTCAGACCGCACCTTGAGTACTATGTCCAGTTTTGATTGCCAGAAACAAGTGAGCCATGAGACTACTGGTGGCAGTGCAGAGAAGAGCCACAAGGGTCATCTCTCATGTCAGGAAAGACTAGAGTGATTTGGGCTTTTCAGCCTGGAAAGGAGGAATTTGAGAGGTGATCTTATAGAGGTACACAAGATAGTAAATGGTATGGAAAAAGGGTTAATCTGGAATACTGCTTGAAATTAAACTGTAGAAGTAGGACAAGATGGACACAGGTTCAGTCTAGTAAAAGGCAACTTTAGGATAGATATCAGAGATTCTTCTTACAGAGAGTGCTCAACACTTGGAATAGACTTTCGAACTGAGTAGTGGAGGAAACAAACCCTGGAATCATTTAAGGAATAATTAAATGCAGCAGTGGGGGAGTGTAGGATTGTTCTAGATTGATGAATTAAGCTGTACCAAATGGCCTTCCTCATCCGTAAGTATCTTGTGATCTTGTGATCCTATGGCACTATTGAGGAAGGACCGTAATTAATTCCTGATGTCCATGCCAAAATCCTCCTTCAACCACTACTAGTAAAAAGAAACCAAGGTGAGCCAGGCATTGCTGTTTGTGGGTTATTGTTGGCACATTGTTGTGGATATTGTTGCCTTATGACAACATAACGGTCACTGGACTTCAAAAGTGGCTCATTAATGAAGCCTATTGAGACTTTCTGATGATATGATAAAGCAGTTTTTGAAAGGCAAAGGTTTTTTTTAATATTTAAAACGTTACCTCCTATACTTGTAAAAGGAAAAATAAGTCTGTGCAGTCTGATAAATGTTTCTTAATACTTCATTGTAAGTTTTCAAAAAAAGTGTAAACTCGAGCCAGTACATACCAACAAAAATACTATCCACAATGAAAACCATTTTCAAAATGTAGAAGTATTCCATAAATGCACTTTGGACTTTTAAATAGCAGATCCTATCAATAATGTCCTCTATAAATTGAAATTACAAATAATAATTTTACTCTTACTATCTTTTATTTTTTGATATCTAAAATCTGTAGCATTTCCAATAACCATCTGTTCTTGATTCTAACCCCCAACTTCTTTCCAAGATTCCAAGATATTTAAGAAGTATCATTCTAAATGCAGTAGAACACTTATATGTTCTCATTTATTTTTCAAAGAAAAGTTGATCTTAAAATGGACTTAACTGAGACAAACTATAGCAAAAGTAAAAAATTGGAGTAACTACAATGTTCAGTTTAGCAAGGATTTAATTTTAAGTGGGCCGCAGTCTGTATGAAGATACTAACAAGAAGTTGTACTATTTGTAATACCTGTTTCCCCTGGTGTATGTAATATGTTAATCATTTTAAACTAAACAGCTACACACTGAATTTGAGATCCAAAGTACAATGTCACAGGCTGGTAATATGCAGGTTCAATCTGTAGCTCTGCTGTAGGAAGGCACCAACCTGAAAGCAGGCATCGTTGCATCAGGAAAGAAAAATCAAATAGGCAGTCTTTATCTGGCTACTCCGCTGCACCTCCTGACTAAGAGCATCATTATCTAGATGCAACAGGCAGCTACCCAACCGCCAAGCCACTGAAGAGGAGAAAGATGGAGAGGAAAGTGAGCCACATTCTATCAAAGAAAATAAACTGAACAAATAGACACTGTTGTACATCAATATTTAAACACATGCAAAAGTCACATTTGTAAAATGTTCAATTGAAACAATCTTATAATCCTGTTAAAGGGTGAACAGGCAGTATGGCAAGTTGCTGTTGCCATCTAGTGGTTTCCAGATATTGCCTCGGCTATCAGAAAACCGTGAAAAGTACTGATAGCATAGAAGAAACATTCAATAGATAGAATCAGTGAGACGATGTGTGAAGGAAACCATAGGAAATGAAATATTTAGTACTGAGATTGATTACAATTGGTAAACCATAAAGTTTGGACATTATATTGTCATGACTAGCAGGAATTGAACCCTGTAGATATCATCTTGTATCATCATGCAGTAAAAACACTTAACCAAATTTGTAACCAAATAGTTGCCCTCATAAAACAAAGTAAATTTTATTGTGAACAGTTTTGTGCTGTTTACGGAGGAGATGTGTGATGGGAAAAGAGACAGTTATAGGCTTAGTTTATGAATAAGGCTGATCTCATAACTTAAAAATGAATTCGCAAGTCAGTTTTATAAGCTTGTCTAATGAACGTGATACATAATACTAGCCTCATTCCTTTCATGTATTCAGTTTACCATATTTTTAAATATTTTGCTGTTTTTCTAAAACAAAATGTATATTTGTTAAGTTTTACTGTATATTTGTTGAGATTATTTTGTGTGGAAATGTGTATGTCAGAGTTGTCAACCTTGTAATCCAGATTTTTCACTGGATTAAGTACACAGTTTAATTTTGCATATTCTAAAATAATTTTTGAAACTGAGAGAAGGAGTTAAATCAGGCAGTGTGAGCTGTACCTAACTTGAGCTGGCGATATGTTTCTATGTGTCCTTATGGTAAAATTATAGTTCTGCATGGGATATTACTGCACTGCTGTGAGGAATTCTTTCCCCTCATTTTCACCCCTTTCATCACAACTAAAGGTACAGATATGTTGAGGCCTGGTTCCACAGTAGTCAGTGGCCCTACAGCAGGATGTCCAAGCTTTTATTTCCATGGTGCTTGCCACAGAGCCTTAGGGACTACATGGTAGCCAGGATTTTCCGCAATTGTGGGATCCGAATCTTTGAATTTTTCAAATTCTGACAAAATGCGCCATAGTGTATGCAATTGATTGCATAGGCTATCTGGCTCTTTAATTTTTAAATACTCCCTCAGTTGCCCATAGCAATGCTGGAAGCCAAGGTACACAGGCATCATTCACAACCAGCATGCTAAGGTACAAATAAATGTGTAATTTGTACGTAAATATAACACTCTGTCCATATGCTGGATGTGAGAGGGGGGTGAGCAGGGAATATGTGGAGTAACTCCAGTCAGCTGGAGATATGCTGGTGAGCTGCTGTAACACCAGCAGAAAATCTAAGCTATTAAGTTTAAATCAGTGTTTCCATTAACCTGCATACATCTCAAATTGTTGATACTAACAGATCTTGGTGTTTTGATTTAGGATCCATCCATCAATGAGGTAACAACATTAAAAACAATTCTTTATAAAGCTCCAGACCTACAGAAATTGAATAGAACAAGCCAACAAATAAATAAAAGAGTTGCACTCAGGGATCTCAGACATACATTTATGTGTACACATCATGGGATGATACCTGAATGCTGGAATGCTTTTATCAAAGTCACAAATTACATCCTATGTGACTGTGACCATGGTAAACTATCCCTCCTCGTCCTTCTCGACAGGTCTGCCGCCTTTGACACAGTTGACCACACCATCCTCCTCCAAAGCCTCTCCACCATCGTCCAGCTGGGTGGGACTTCACTCGCCTGGTTCCATTCTTATCGATCTAATCATAGTCAGAGAATCACTTGCAATGGCTTCTCTTCCTGCTCCCACACCATTACGTCTAGTGTCCCCCAAGGATCTATCCTTCTCCCCCTCCTATTTCTCATCTAAATGCAGCCCCTCGGCGACATCATCCGAAAACACAGCATCGGTTTCCACTTGTTTGCGAGGACACCCAGCAACAGTTATACATTCCTTTCTGGCACGAAATCACAAAAGGAAAAGCGGCCCAACCATGGCTAACAAAAGAAATTAAGGATAGTATTAGATCCAAAGAGGAGTCATATAAAGTTGCCAGAAAAAGTAGCAAGCCTGAGGATTGGGAGCAGTTTAGAGTTCAGCAAAAAAGGACCAAGTGATTGATTAAGAGGGGAAAAAAGTATGAGAGTAAACTTGCAAGGAACATAAAAGCGGATTGTAAAAGCTTCTACAAGTATGTAAAAAGAAAAAGATTAGTGAAGACAAATGTAGGTCCCTTACAGTCAGAAATGGGGGAATTTATAATGGGGAACAAGGAAATGGCTGAGCAATTAAACAAATACTTTGGTTTTGTCTTCACGGAAGAGGACACAAATAACTTCCCAGAAATGCTAGGGAACCAAGGGTCTAGTGAGAAGGAGGAATTAAAGGAAATTAGTATTAGTAAACAAATAGTGCTGGAGAAATTAATGGGACTGAAAGCTGAAAAATCCCCAGGGCCTGATAATCTGCATCCCAGAGTACTAAAAGAGTTAGCCATGGAAATAGTGGATGCATTGGTTGTCATCTTCCAAAATTCTATAGATTATGGAACAGTTCCTGCAGATTGGAGGGTGGCAAATGTAACCCCACTATTTAAAAAAGGAGGGAGACATTAAACAGGGAACTACAGACCAGTTAGCCTAACATCTGTAGTAGGGAAAATGCTAGAGTCTATTATAAAGGATGCGATAACAGGACACTTAGAAAATATCAACGGGATTAGACAAAGTCAACATGGATTTATGAAAGGGAAATCGTGTTTGACAAACCTATTGGAGATTTTTGAGGATATAATTGGTAGAATAGATAAGGGAGAACCAGTGGATGTAGTGTATTTGGATTTTCAGAAGGCCTTTGATAAAGTCCCACATAAGAGGTTAGTGTGCAAAATTAAAGCACATGGGATTGGGGGTAATATACTGGCATGGATTGAAAATTGGTTAACAGACAGGAAACAGAGAGTAGGAATAAATGGGTCTTTTTCGGGATGGCAGGCAGTGACTAGTGGGGTACCGCAGGGATCAGTGCTTGGGCCCCAGCTATTCACAATATATATCAATGATTTGGATGAGGGAACCAAATGTAATATTTCCAAGTTTGCTGATGACACAAAACTAGGTGGGATTGTGAGTTGTGAGGAGGATGCAAAGAGGCTTCAAGGCGATTTAGACAAGTTGAGTGAGTGGGCAAATACATGGCAGATGCAGTATAATGTGGATAAATGTGAAGTTATCCACTTCGGTAGGAAACACAGAAAGGTAGAGTATTATTTAAATGGTGCTAGATTGGGAAATGCTGATGTACAAAGGGACCTGGGTGTCCTTGAAAGCAAACATGCAGGTGCAGCAAGCTGTTAGGAAGGCAAATGGTATGTTGGCCTTCATTGCAAGAGGATTTGAGTACAGGAGCAAGGATGTCTTACTACAGTTATACAGGGCCTTGGTGAGACCACACCTGAAGTACTGTGTGCAGTTTTGGTCTCCTTACCTAAGAAAGAATATATTTGCCATAGAGGGAGTGCAGCGAAGGTTCACCAGACTGATTCCTGGGATGGCAGGACTGTCGTATGAGGAGAGATTGGGTTGACTAGGCCTGTATTCACTAGAGTTTAGAAGAATGAGAGGGGATCTCATTGAAACGTATAAAATTCTGACAGGGCTAGACAGACTGGATGCAGGGAGGATGTTTCCTCTGGCTGGGGGGGGGGTCTAGAACGAGGGGTCACAGTCTCAGGATATGGGGTAGGACATTTAGGACTGAGATGAGGAGAACCTGTGGAATTCTCTACCACAGAAGACTGTGGAGGCCAAGTCACTGAATATATTTAAGAAGGAGATAGATAGATTTCTAGACACAAAAGGCATCAAGGGGTATGTTTTGTTGTTGTTGATGCATGCCAAATTCAACACTAATGGCATATTTTGGAGTTATTATACACCTTCATATTAGTCAATCTTATTTAAATAGCTCGCTTGACAAATTCCAGTTTTTCTGCCTTCAGCCCTCCTGTAGTACCACTCACCTGTATAAAATGTGTATTTCTGGGCTTTTAAGCTGTTCACTTGTAAAAACTTAGATTCTTAAACCTGTGCCTGACAGTTTTGTACTGCATCACTTTTATTAGATGGCAGGTTTCTATAAAGTGGAGGGTCTCATTGATAACACACATGTAGTCATCAATTACCCTAGCAACAACCCCATGCCATATATGAATAGGAAAGGCTTTCATTCCATCACCATACAAGTAGTATCAGGCCTCAGAAACAGAATATATATATTTTAATTTTTTTTTTTTATGGGATGTGGGCGTCGCTGGCAAGGCCAGCATTTATTGCCCATCCCTGATTGCCCTTGAGAAGGTGGTGGTGAGCCGCCTTCTTGAACCGCTGCAGTCCGTGTGGTGAAGGTACTCCCACAGTGCTGTTAGGTAGGGAGTTCCAGGATTTTGACCCAGCGACGATGAAGGATTGGCGATATACTTCTAAGTCAGGATGGTGTGTGACTTGGAGGGGAACTTGGAGGTGGTGGTGTTCCCATGTGTCTGCTGCCCTTGTCCTTCTAGGTGGAAGAGGTTGCGTGTTTGGGAGGTGCTGCCGAAGAAGCCTTGGCGAGTTGCTGCAGATGGTACACACTGCAGCCACGGTACACTGGTGGTGGAGGGAGTGAATGTTTAAGGTGGTAGAGGTGGTGCCAATCAAGCGGACTGCTTTGTCCTGGATAGTGTCGAGCTTCTTGAGTGTTGTTGGAGCTGCACTCATCCAGGCAAGTGGAGAGTATTCCATCACACTCCATACTTGTACCTTGTAGATGGTAGAAAGGTTTTGGGGAGTCAGGAGGCGAGACACTCGCCGCAGAATACCTAGCCTCTGACCTGCTCTTGTTGCCACAGTATTTATGTGGCTGGTCCAGTTAAGTTTCTGGTCAATGGTGACCCCAGGATGTTGATGGTGGGGGATTCGACGATGGTAATGCCATTGAATGTCAAGGGGCGGTGTTTAGACTCTCGCTTGTTGGAGATAGTCATTGCCTGGCACTTCTGTGGCGCAAATGTTACCTACCACTTATAAGCCCAAGCCTGATCGTCGTCCAGGTCTTGTTGCATGCAGGTATGGACTACTTCATGATCTGAGGAGTTGTGAATGGCAGCAACCGTATTGTAGGTAAATATGCAATACCACAGCAGCAACCATAATATCTTCATTTTGAAGCAGTCCACTATGCTAGTGCTATTTCAAGGAATAGGAAGACTGCATGGTTGACTGCAAAGGGACCAGATCTACCCTTTGGACCCCTAGCTATTAACACCACTGAAGAACCTCTGGACAGAGGTTGAAAGGAAATTCAAAGAGGTTCATACCTCAATCCACATTCTGGTGGTGCATAGAACTGACATGTTGAAACAGAGATTGCAATGACTCCACAACCCTGAGAAGGTGTCAAAAATTATTAACATTTGCATGTAACTTGTAGAGGGGAAGCACTTTCAAAAGTGCTTCATGGTACTCTTATGAGGTGCCAGCTTCCTGCTTATCTCTGTCACCAGAGACATCCACCGGGAATTCTTTTTGGAAAACCCTGCCCTACTGTACATTCAATTGACCATTCTTCATGTGTGTGCCTAGACAAGCTATTCAACTGTGGAGAGGGGGTATCACAGCTGAGCCCAATCCTGTCCCCACTCAATATCCCCCCCCCCCCCACACACACACACACACACACACACACACACTTTACAGCAGAAGTCACTAGAAAATGATCAAGAACAGGACAATCTCCAGACAATGCTCAGTTAGTTGCCCTCAGCTGGAGCTGTGGTAGGGACCCTTCAACTGAACTCAATGCCCTGGGTTAGGGAAGGGAAGGTTGGCTGAAGATCTTGTCATCCTGCGACACTTCACTCTGAAAGTACACACATAAATGATGGCCTTTTGAGCGATGTACCAGAGGGGACTCAGCACCTGTGGAACTGTACCCTAGCAAGGAGTCAACATTCTCAGGGGAGGTACTCTAGCTGATTTGCCTGTCTAGCCCAGGATCATCAAGTGCAATTCTAGCACCCTTACTGCCATGCTGGCTGAGATCAGCTAACACAGCACAGATCAAGGGTTGAACCTGGGATTTGTGTGGCTCAGTTACTCATTGCCTGAACCAGCTGAGCAATCAGATGAACCTTATTAAGCCTTTTATTACTCTGAAATTCTATTTGCAGACTTACACTAAGGAGTCAAATATGGCTGTTCCTTTTTCAACTTCAGTGGTCACATAGTTGGTGTGTTCTCTGACTTGCACCATACCAGTGGCATTGCTCTGTCACTTTTCACTGTCACACAGCATACTTATGTAATCACTGTCAGCAACCACATATTTAGATTTGTCTGGCAAGTTCATCAAAAGTCAGAAAACACATAAATTTCATGGCAGCTGAAATTGATAGCATTATTGCTTTGAATATTTAAAAAAGAATTTACACTACAAATGGAACCTTTGAATAGCAAAAAAAGATCACCCACAACAAAATACCTTTTTTCAGAGGAGGGGATGGTTAGCAAGGAGCCCTGCCCCTGAAAACTATCTACTGACAGAACCAAGCCAAGGGAAGAGAGGACCCAAAGGAATACCACCCCCCCCCCCCCCACCAAACCCCCACCACCCAACCTAAATTGCTAGAAATCGTATGTAGAAATTTATACTGATTTGGAGTTAGCCTCTTTGAAGTGTCTTCGCCACCAGCAGCAATCACCCCCCATTCAGAAACTTCTGTCTACACCCAGCCTGAAACGGACTACGTACTTCATAAACAAGTTTCTACCTAGATTGTTTACAGTAGCTTAACTGGAAAGAACATTTTTGAAAGTATAATAAAGGGAGTCACTGAGTGCACACAGAGAGTGATTGATTGATTAAAGTTTTACAACTGGCAACACTAGTTTCTATTGATCTGTGAAGCACTGAACCATACAGACTAAACAATGGAGGATTTTCACTTGGAAATTCAGTATAAATGAGTTGTGGTTTTGCTATAAGAGTATCATTCCATTCAGTTACATAATACTGTAGTTGAATTGTGTATCCTCAATTCATGCGATTCCACGTCTTTATATATATATTACTTAAATATATTTAAAAATAAACTCAATTCATTTAATGTTGACCTTATTTTGTGAATCTTAGAGATGCTTGGATGCATTATACAAGATAGTACAAAATATATTCACAATTTTTCAAACACTACTGACAAAGAACACCTAACGTTTTCAGCTTAAACAGTTTGAATATAATTCATGGCAATTTGTCTTTCAGGCATCTATTTAGTTGCTTTCCAGTATATAAGTAAAGTAAGTGTGGTTTGAAAGAAAGGGTGGTTCAAAAAAAAAGTAGGTAACCAAAATGAACATTGTGACAGGTAAGAATAAAATATTTATCACCTCTTAAAATACTGGATCTTTTTTAGGAAAAACACATGCAAGATTTAAAAAAAAGAGACAATACATGACTTTGTTACCCTTCAGATAAAATGTCCTCCTATGGAGATCCCCAGTGGCTCAATATTCTCCTCCTAAGTTCCAACGTATGATATCTGTTCAATTTGTTTATATACCTTCACTGACCAATAGTTCACCTTCATTACTCACAGAGATCAAATCTGTAATCTTCTTTAATCTCTTGAACATAAAGGCAAACAAGGAAATAGTGAAACAGCCGCTTTTATCAAGCATGAACTTATTAAAGTGAAAACTGCATCAAATAAGTAAAAGAAAAACTTGTCTCTCAGAAACATCTCAAACCATTTCATTTGTAATGATTTACTTTGAAGTGTAGTGACTTTAGTGACTATGTTAGGTAGGTATATGCAGCAGCCATTTTACACATAACAAGATCCCACAAAAAAACCATGAGGCGAATGACCAATTAATCTGTTTTAGTGGCATTTGTTGAAGGAGCTGTGTTTACCAGGACACTAGGAGAATTGCTTGCCCTTCTTTAAATAGAGCCATGGAAACTTTAACCTCTGTTGAACTACCAGAACATCTTATCTGAAGGTCAGTGCTTCTGACAATATAGCATTTTCTCAGTACAGTACTGGAGTGCTGGAGGACTGGAGTGCCAGTGTAAATTATGTGTTCAGGTCCCGGAGTAAGGCTTGAACCCACAAACTACTGACTCAAAAGGTAAGAGTGCTACCAACTGAGCCAAGCTAACAACTTTAAAGAAGCTAAAATACCATGAAAAGTCAAAAGAAAAGAAAATTCATAACAAATTATATATATATTTAAATCCAGAGGAATTAATAAAAGCGCTGTACGAATTACTGAAGTAATAAAAATTTAAAGAACAATCCCCTAAAATTGAACAACGACAGAGGTTAAAAAATCAAGTTCCCAAGGAGTAAAAAAATTGATTTAAAGAACCATAACATTATTTTGCTGCATATTTCGGAATTCCGATATTTGTCATTGATGTTGTGCACAAAAATCAATAGTGAAAAATTCCACAGAAGTTGAAGTACATGTAAAATATTGCCAGGAAATTTCATTTTTTTAATACCTTGCATGAAATATTTGGACTGTTTCCTGTGAGTGTTTCAGTTTTCACTCAAGCACAATATATTACCATAAATCTAGGTTAAATTCCCATATTCGTGGTACAAATAATGTCTTATAAGGGGGAATGGTTGTTTGAAGAGGTTCTTTATAATAATATATTTAAGAATACATTTATAATGAGCAGAAACTGTATAATCACTAAATGTGGGAGCTTATCATTCCTCCTACAATGATTGTTTAAAATCATGTCATGTATGAAAAATTGGATAAAATGACAATGTACTTAAGTCATTTGTTCTAAGCACTTTCTCAACATTTTTTCCTCTGTTTCTGTTTTTATTGCAATAGGCTGTGATGGAATGTGGGATAACTTGACATGCTGGCCTTCCTCCTCACTGGGAAACACTGTCGCTGTATCTTGCCCGAAGGTGATCTATGTTCTCACTCATAAAGAAGGTAAATAAAATTATGACAAATAAAGGAAGTAGATTAATTTTGTACTCTGCTGATTTTTTGCTAAAATTATCACCAAGAAATTTCACCCTCAAAGTGCTATATTAAAAATCCACTTTATTTCGAAATATTCTTCTGGAAAATGTCTATTCTTTACAATTAAAGTCTTGCATATGGTGTATTGACATCACACCTCAAAAGTGTACCTCCAATAACCACTATCTGTTAAGTTAACCATGATGACTCAATTATAGACAAGTAAGAAAAGCTACTATCATCAGGAGCCAGCAGCCCCACTAAAACCAACTAATCAAGTCATTCAAATAACCTTTTCCAACTTGCTTCAGCAGTTGGAAGGATGCCACTTTCCATACTAGTGCTTCCGATATGTCTTCCTTTTTCCTCAACCGAGGATTCCCCTCTATTGTGGTTGACATGGCCCTCAACCGTGTCCGTTCCATTTCCAGCACTTCTGCTCTCACCCCTTCCCCTCCCTCCCAGAACCACGATAGGGTTCCCCTTGTCCTCACCTTTCACCTCACCAGCCTCCCTATTCAGTGGATCATCCTCCACCATTTCCACCATCTCCAGGGTGATCCCACCACCAAACACATCTTTCCCTCCCATCCCCTTTCAGCTTTCTGAAGGGACCGCTTCCTCCGTGACACCCTGGTCCACTCTTCAATCACCACCAGCATCCCCTACCCTTCCCACGGCACCTTCCCGTGCAAGCGCAGGAGATGAGTGTTTCCAGCATTTTCTGTTTTTATTGCTTCAGCAGTCATGTTGGGCCAGAAATTCGGCCCTCCATGGGTGAGTACGCACAATGTACTCACCCGTAGACCTAACGAAAGTGCCGGTTTCACACATGCACTGCGCATGCGCTGGAAACCGGAACTTCCGTTCCCCTGAAGGAAGGGGTTCAGAGGTCAAACGCGTGCGCGGTAGAGGCAGCGCGCACGCAGCGAACTTCGTTTTTTTTTTCAGGTTTCTCCGTGAGGGTAAGTATGGAGAAGCTGCACATTTAAAAAGGAGGCGCAAGGCCTGTTTTTAACAAGCTAAGTGGTTAATTCATTACAATTTAAAAAAATTTTCAACAGGTTTATCTTTTTTACATACTTTAAAGAAAGGTAAGTTTATTTTTAGCACCGTTAAAAAGTATAATTAATTTTTTCAAAAATTTTAATTTTTGTTTAAAGTAGTTAATTTATGTAACTTATAGTTATTTTAAAAATGTGATGTTTTTTTTAAATTTATTTGAAGTTTAAGTGTGGTTTTGGGGCCGATCTCTATTCATAGATTTGACAGGTCTTCCTGTCAAATCTATGAATGAAAATGCCCTGCTAGGATTGGCTCTCCATGGCCCACGTGATCCCAGGGGACGCTTCGAACTAACTGCGCCCCTGGGATATGCAAGCACTGCGCGCGGCAGCTGCAGGAGGCCCAGGAGCCGAAGTCCTCGCGGGCCCGAAGCACAACGGCAGGCGCGGTAGGTAAGTACACACGCGATGCTTGCACCCGCAGGAAGCCGGAGAGCCGAATTTCTGGCCCGTTGTTTCCTCACTCAACCAACTGTATACATCTAAAAAATTATAAAATAAACACATAGAAGCAAAATTTTACACTTACTCATCACACTGCCCATGTGTGTTAGAAATCTGTCCAGTAAGTTTTCCCCAGAGGCCTACTATCTCACAGGGACCTGGGCTTGAACTTTGCTCCTTTCCTGAAGTTTCCTTCCTACATGCACAAACATTCAGACCTATGACCATACACAACCTCAATGTAACATCATTGCTCTTGCGACCTGACCATTAAAATACAAAATTAAATTAAAAGACCTCCATCACATGAGACCGTGTATAACTGGAGAAGTAGAGAAGTCTTAGCTGGCATTGTGTTTTAGTCCAGCTTGAATCTTTGCAAACTTCAAAATGAACACCTAACAGCATTTAATTAAAAAAAATCCTTCTTGTTCAAGAAAAAAAATGCATCACTGAAAGTCCAGCTGACAGGGCAACTCAAGTTAGAAGCTTTGCAGTCTTGAATACTGAAACAACTAACACAGATAATATCTTTGTCCAATATTTCTACTATGACTTCAGCTATCACCTTCTTCAAATACAAATGAAAACAAAAGATCATGCTGGATTTAAATAAAACCACAACTCAATTATAAAATAAACCACAAAATAAGGTTGTCTTACACCTGAAGAGTAATATCCATGTATCATGCATTTACAAAAAAATGAAAGGGAGTGCTTTATTACTTTCTATCACACCTTTGTCTGATTTATTCCCTTTACATTCTCTGTATTCATCCTCTGTAACAGCCAGAGGTCGTGGTCCATATCGGTATCAATGACATAGATAGAAAGAGGGATGAGGTCCTGCAGGCAGATTTTAGGGAGCTAGGAAAGAGATGAAAAAGCAGGACCTCAAAGGTAGTAATCTCCAGATTACTCCCGGTGCCACGAGCTAGTGAGTATAGAAATAGAAGGATAGAGCAGATGAATGCGTGGCTGGAGAGATGGTGCAGGAGGGAGGGCTTTAGATTCCTGAGACATTGGGACCAGTTCTGGGGGAGGTGGGACCTGTACAAGCCGGAAAGGTTGCACCTCAACAGAGCTGGGACCAATGTCCTCATGGCGGGGGGGGTTGCTAGTGCTGTTGGGGTTTAAACTAATTTGGCAGGGGGATGGACACCAGGATGTAACATTAGAAAGGGGAAACAAGGTGCACAAAGATTTGGGAGAGACAGATAGCCCTAGAGTAAGAAATAGTACGGTATTAGATGGGGCCTGACTAAGAGAGAATACAAGAAGATCTAAGATAGGTTTACAGTGCATGTGTGTGAATGCACGAAGTGTGGTAAATAAGGTTGGTGAGCTGCAGATGCAAATAGACACATGGGAATATGATGTTGTGGTGATAACAGAGACCTGGCTCAAAAAAAGGCAGGATTGGATACTAAATATTCCTGGATATAAGGTGTTCAGGAAAGATAGGGAAGGAAAGAAAGGAGGTGGGGTGGCAGTATTGATTAAGGAGAATATTACAGTGCTGGAGAGAGAGGATATCCTGGAGGGGTCAAGGACAGAATCTAGTTGGTTAGAGTTGAGAAACAATAGAGGTGCCATTACACTACTAGGTGTATTCTATAGGCCACCAAATAGTGGGAAGAATATAGAGAAGCAAATTTGCAGGAAAATTACAGAGAAGTGCAAGAACTATAGAGTAGTGATAATGGGGGACTTCAACTATCCTAATATAGACAGGGATAGTAATAATGTAAAGGGCAGAGAGGGGGAAGAATTTCTGAAGTGTGTTCAGGAGAACTTTCTTGATCAGTATGTTTCCGGCCAAACGAGGAAGGAGGCATTGCTGGATCTGATTCTGGGAATGAGGTGGGTCAAGTAGAGCAAGTGTCAGTTGGGGAACATTTAGGGAACAGTGATCATAGTATCATAAGGTTTAGATTAGCTACGGAAAAGGACAGGGAGCAATCTAGAGTAAAAATACTTAATTGGAGGAAGGCTAATTTTAGTGGGTTGAGAATGGATCTAGCCTGGGTAAATTGGAATCAAAGAATGGCAGGCAAAACTGTAATTAAACAATAGGCTGCCTTTAAAGAGGAGATGGTACAGTCGAGGTACATTCCCATGAGGGGGAAAGGGAGGGCAACCAAAGGCAGAGCACCCTGGATGACGAAAGAGATAGAGAGTAAGATGAAGCAGAAAAAGGGGGCGTATGATAGATGTCAGGTTGAAAATACAAGTGAGAACCAGGCAGAATATAGAAAGTACAGAGGGAAAGTGAAAAAGGAAATAAGAGGGGCAAAGAGAGAGTATAAGAATAGATTGGTAGCTAACATAAAAGGGAATCCAAAAATCTTCTATAGGCATATAAATAGTAAACGGGTAGTAAGAGGAGGGGTGGGGCTGATTAGGGACCAAAATGGAGACCTACACATGGAGGCAGAGGGCATGGCTGAGGTACTAAATGAATACTTTGCATCTGTCTTTACCAAGGAAGAAGATGCTGCCAAAGTCATAGTGAAAGAGGAGGTAGTTGAGATACTGGATGGGATAAAAATTGATAAAGAGGAGGTACTAGAAAGGCTGGCTGTACTTAAAGTAGATAAGTCACCAGAAGTGGATGGGATGCATCCTAGGATGCTGAGGGAAGTAAAGGTGGAAATTGCGGAAGTACTGGTCATAATCTTGCAATCCTCCTTGGATACGGGGGTGGTGCCAGAGGACTGGAGAATTTCAAATGTTACACCCTTGTTCAAAAAAGGGTGTAAGGATAAACCCAGCAACTACAGGCCAGTCAGTTTAACCTTGGTAGTGGGGAAGCTTTTAGAAATGATAATCCAGGACAAAATTAAAGTCACTTGGACAAGTGTGGATTAATTAAGGAAAGCCAGCATAGATTTGTTAAAGGCAAATCGTGTTTAACTAACTTGATTGAGTTTTTTGATGAGGTAACAGAGAGTGTTGATGAGGGCAATGCGGTTGATGTGGTGTACATGGACTTCCAAAAGGCCAATTACCTTAATCATGAGGGGTCTAGACAGAGTAGATAGAGAGAAACTGTTCCTATTGGCAGAAGGGTCGAGAACCAGAGGACACAGATTTAAGGTAATTGGCAGAAGAACCAAAGGCGACATGAGGAAAAACTTTTTTATGCTGCGAGTGGTTAGGATCTGGAATACACTGCCTGAAAGGGTGGTGGAGGCAGATTCAATCGTGGCTTTGAAAAGGGAATTGGATAAGTACCTGAAGGAAAAATATTTGCAGGGCTATGGGGAAAGGGCAGGGGAGTGGGACTAGCTGAAGTGCTTTCGCAGAGAGCCGGCACGGGCTCGACGGGCCAAATGGCCTCCTTCTGAGCTGTAACCGTTCTATGATTCTATGATTCCTTCTCTGAAAGTTTGGCCAAACTGTTTTTCTTTGCAATGAGGCTGAAGTAAAATGTAATCATTTTATTGTCACTCCTTCTGAAAAGTCCTATCCCTCCTACTGAATTGATATTTACTTCTAAAACAAAGATTATTTTATTTGTTTGGCAGCATGGCAATGAATAAATTTAGTTACCAAGAGCACACATCGTTCTGACTTACATGACTTTTTCATGGCAGACCCATATGTGTGCGCAAAAGTGGAAGAAAATTTTGCTGAACTTTTAACACTTTTTCACAGTCCTATACGGCTGAGATATTAGAGCATTAATGATCTGGCTTGGGTTATATCTAGCAGCAATCCTCAAAAAATATTTTTGCCAAACACACTCCTGCCATAAGTCTGGTGGCAGTGCAGTGGAAGGCCCAGAAATTAGGTTGGGACCTGTATATGCTGGTTTCTGGGCTCCACTCCATGTATCCATGTAGCCTTATTTGGGAAAAAACCTCCAACTACAAACAGATCCCCCAGATCAGAGGAGGCATGGCCGGTGGGGGTGGGGGGCGGGGGGGGGGGGGGGGGTTGTGGGGGAGAGGGGACAGCCAGACTGGGAGTATCTTCAACCCTGGACTAGTAGAAGAACAGTCAGGTGAAAGGTGGTGTACTGGCTACAGCACGGGTGCATGTGGGGCCCACTTGTTAGTGCAGTCCTTGGTCATGGGCTGGAATCTTGAAGAAAATGTAAGTACTGTTTAAATTTCATGGCCACCTTATAAAGGGAGCTTCCAATTACATTTTTTTTGGGTGGGGGGACCAGCCCCTAGAGTGGCCAGCCTCCACTGCTGTTTCCTGCTTTTCTGTAACAGCACCCAAGATGTACCCATAATTGCGCGGTAATTGTCAACAATATAAAGTCATGACCTCCCCCTGGCCCCGCATATGCTGGTGAGATCAGGAGCAGAAGTCACTAGCAATCATATCCTGGCACTCATGCTGGGATGTTGGCCCCACAGATTTTCAACCCCATTGGCCTGAATTTTCCGTACCTGGGCGGGTAGGGTGCAGGCGGTCACCATGGCGGGTCACGACCCTGTTCCTTGTTCCATGCCACTCCTCAGATCGACTTTGCTTTAATGGGGCCTATTAAGGCCGTTCTGCGCATTTCCCGGCCCTATAAAATGGTGCGGGTCTGATGACATCATAGATGATACGTTTTCAGCCGGGATATTTAAAGGAGCCGTGGCCACATTGCATTTGAAGGTTCATCTAGGATTGTGCAAGCAGCACACTGCATAATTGGACTGCTGGAAAGAGTGCCAAATAAGACAGAGGGCTGCACCCAGGTTCACCGATGACTCCCTCCATATGCTTGTGGAACGAGTCAGAGCACGCAGGGAGATCCTCTTCCCTTCTAATGGGCGGAAGAGACCTCCCAGGAGACAAAAAGAGCCTGACTCCAAATAGCAGAGGAGGTAAAAAGCAGGGATGTGTTCAGGAGGACCTGGGTGCAGTGCCGCAAACGTTTCAATGATCTCATTAGATCAGGAAAGGTGAGTACAAAGCCACACTCAACTTCATCCTGCTGTGCCTCTCATCACATCCCCATCACTCTGCCTTCCCAACCCTGCTGCTGCACATCCTTACACCAACATACCTTGCACGCCCACTCATCCCTCTCTCTCTATCTACATTATCACACCCCCATCTGACTAGGTACCCCTCACGCTCACCCTCATCCTAATGCAATCATACCAACTAACAACACACAAGGAGGCTACTTGGCATTGCCACCCCACTCCATCATAGTCACCCTCTAAAGATGTAACCCATCCATTCCTTACACTCATTCCATCACTCTCACTCAACCTTCTCTTCTTTCCCTCCTTGCAGAAAAAGAGGGCCCACAATAAGAGGGAGAGGGAGCGAACTGGAGGTGGCACTCCATCATTGGCGACCCTAACAGCAGCAGAGAAGGCTGCCTTGGAAGTTTCTGAAGTTGCCGAGCAGCTGGAGGTGGGAGACGGAGAGAGGGGGACATCTCAGCAACCTGGTGACTGAATTACATATCATACAGCTACATGACATACATCAGTCACTCATATGGAGACTGATGTCAGCAGCCACTGAATGGTCATCATGTGCATAATGGTATGTGTACCCATTCTTCATATAATATATATAACTAATTTCTTTACTCTCCCACAGGACCATCAAGAGCCCCCCCAGGAGGAAGAGCAGGAGGACTCCTCAGAGGAACCTCCAGCCTCTGAGGGAGCAGCGTCAGCAGAAATGAGCACACCCTGCACCAGCGCAGAGATGCACAACTCGGTGGCTCCAACACAAGATAGAATAGTGTTGTCACCTGGTGTCTCACAAGTCACAAGTGAGCAAGAGCAGATGGTGGAGACAGGGACAGCAGTGGAGACTCCTCATTGGAGGGCACAGGAAGCTCACAGCTCGGCTCAGCTGTATGCAGACGCTGAGCCTCGGGGGCCATCCAGAAAGAGGGCGTTCCTGGAGGTGCAGCAAGAAGTGCAGGAGGCTTTGACAGGTTTTGCGAGTGCAATGTCTACAACTGTGCACAGAATGGAGGAGTCCATCTCCAACATGAGCACCACTGTGTTACAGACGATGGCTCTTCCATGGATGGGATGGCCACCTGCATGGAACAGCTAATGCACCACTCACAGGAGCACATGGGGGGTGATTTTGCCAATGGGGAGCTTTTGGAGGCGGGACTCCCACTTGTCGGGTTTCAGTCCCGCCTCCATCAACTTCTGGCCAACCCACGCTATTTTCCCTTGATTGACCTTGTTAAGCCCGCCCAGTGACATTCTCTGTAGTTTGATGTGGTCTTGAATTCAAGACTCATCAAACCTCTTTCTTTTGCAGAAATGAGATGGTTGTTGCATTGGAGAATACAACGGCCATCTGTCATCTCTACCGCGGAGGTGCGAGACTCTCCGCATACCCACCGACTGAAGCCTGCAGGAAGAAACAAAGGTAAGTACACTACCCTCCTCCTAGCAAGATGGCACGGAGGTGGGTTGGGCACCCGCCCCCAAATTCTGCCATTTTCCCGACAGTCACGCCTCCATACCCGCCTCCCCAGGGCTGGCAAGATCGCGCCCATGGTCTCTATGGAGAATAGATGGCAGAGGCTCATAGACCTTCTCTCTAGGAGAGATGTCAACATAGACGTGGGTCCTCATGGCCCCACTGCTGTGCAGCAAGGTGCTCTCCAGCTCCTTGCTAGCAGGGAAGTGTGGGTGGCCCATGAGAGAGATGATGGTGAGAGGGGACATGGAAGTGGGGGCTCCTCTCAAAGCGCTCACACTTCTCCCCCGTTGCCACCCCCTCAGTCAGTGAGTTGAAGTGAATGGTGAGACAGAATGTTACCTCCAGCAATGGTGGTCAGTGTGAAAGGAATGGCTTTGGCACTGTAGGGATGCTTTATGGTGTTGGTGTGGGGTGATGCCAACCTGGCGCAGCATGTGGCAGCCATATGTGGATACTGCGTAAAGTTACATAAATCTAGTCATGATTAGCCCATCCTTGGCCTCCTGGGCAAAAATGTGCTCAGGTGCTGGGGGGATCTGGACTGCAGGTTCCTCCTGCTCCTCCTCCTCCTCGTCTTCCAGCTGATGCTCCTCCTGCTCCTCCTCCTCAGAAGAAGAAGAGGCTGTGCGCTCAGTGCCTTGCTCCTCATGCAGTGCTGATCTTTGCTGCTGCGCTATGTTGTGCAGGGAGCAGCAGTCCACGATGATTCTGGAGACTCTAGCTGGTGCGTACTGAAGGGCACCTCCAGATCTGTCAAGACATCTGAAGTGCATTTTCAGCATGCCTATTGTCTGCTCTATGACACATCTGGTAGAAATGTGGCTTTTATATCTCTCCTGGGTGTCAGTACTTGGCCTCCTCAAGGGTGTCATGAGCCACGTATTCAGTGGATAGCCCTTGTCTCCAAGCAGCCAACCGGAAAGTCGGTTTGGAGGAGTGAAGAGCTGAGGGAGGCTAGACTGGTGCAGGACGAAACTGTCATGGCAGCTGCCAGGGAAATGATCTTCCTATGGTTGCAGACGAGCTGCACATTGAGGGAGTGGAAGCTCTTGCGGTTGACAAACACTCCTGGGTTATGATGGGGTGCCCTGATGGCCACATGTGTGCAGTCGATGATGCCCTGCACCCGTGGGAAGCCAGCCAGAGCCGCAAAGGCCAGCGCCCGCTCAGTAACACTGGCTTCATCAGTGGCAAAGTTGTCAAACAGGGCATCGGTGACCTGTGTGATGCATCTGTGAGTGGTCGACTGTGAGATGCCGCAAATGTCTGCTGCAGATCCCCGGAAAGAGCCTGAGGTGAAGAAGTTGAGGGCACTGGTGACTTTGACAGCCACTGGTAAGGCATGTCCACCAGGTCTTCTGGGCTGCAGGTCTTGCTCCAGCAATATGCAAATGTCTGCGACGACCTGGCACAATAGCCTGAGCCTCCTTTGGCACTGCTGCTCAGTCATGTTGAGGAAGCTCATCCTCTGCCTGTATACCCTGTGTTGGGGTATCACCTCCGGCGCAATGCAGCCCTGCACTAATGCCCTCTGTCCTGTGCAGCATCAGATGGTTGCTGGTGCTGCTGGTGTGCCTGGTGCTCCTGGCTCATTGTGGTCTGATTCTGAGGACCAAGGTGAGACAGTATAAATGGCACCCATGCTGATGGACTAGATGGCAGGTTAAGTAGAGATGACAGAAGCAATCTGTCAATGATGTGATAGGTTCTAACAATGAGATGACACTGGATGGTGACTTAACTGGAAACACTTGCAGCCTTTAGAAAGCTAAATCTGTGCTGGCAATGCAGTAAGCAACAGCTTCTGCCTGAGGAAAGTGATCAGCTGTGAGGTGTGAGTTTTTATTATACTTTCCATGCTGTGCACTAATCAGCTGGATCAATGGCCACTCAACTTCCGCTTCAGGTTGACAGACGTGGTTCCCGAGCTGCATGATTCTCGTGCTCATCAAGTGAAATGTGAAAGGTAGGGTTAAAAAGACTCTTCAGGGTCTGACAAGTGCCTATTAATGATTTAAATTAGCTCGCCCGCCTCTGCCGTTCGGGTCGCTGTCACGCCGGCAAACGCGCCCGAGGGGAAGGCGCATGGGGGCGGGATGTCGGCGGGTTCCCAACCTGCTGCAAGATATTTCAAATTTCCCACTCGACCCACCTCCGATCGCGCCCGCATGGACCCCAGAAAATTCCAGCCATTGTGTCTAACCAGAGGAAATCTGATAATTGATTTGTGTAAACACCAATTTCTCAGCAATCCCAGATAACAACATTACAACTGATTTGATAAATTAGTCTATCTTTTCAGGTTAATTCCTAATTTATGAATGGTTGGAGACCTGGGAGTGAATATTGCTCCTCTCCCTGACATGTTCCCCAAGGTCGGTCACATATACTGCTATTACTTGATGCTGCTGCTTCTCTCCTGAACTGTGCCAAGTACTATGCACTGGAATTTGTGATCCAACGGTAGTTTTTGCCAGATCAGGATTTCTTACACTTGGCACGTAGGAAGGAGTCTGATCCTGGAGCAGAGTCCTAGCAGAATCAGTAGCGAGAGGCAAATTGGTGAGGCAGACTATTTCTGTGAATGGGGAAGAGGTAAAGAGTCCCTCTGTGAAATAAAGGACAGTAAAATACACACAATGATTGTATTAAACTGCAGTTTTTCTGAACACTTAATGTTTCCTTTTCTTCGTCACACTAGAGGTTGGCACAGCTCTCATTTGAGTGGTATCTTTTCCATCAAACTTAGGGTTCTATTTGGCAGAAATTTCACCTTGTCTAAGGGTTAGAGTTACTGGAAGCAATATCCTTGCTGATCTACATTCCTAGAGATAATCAGCAATTAACAAAGATGTTAATGAATTTGCAAACCAGTCAGGAGAGCTTCATCTTGTGGAAGTCTGAATGTATTAGAAAACAATTATTTTTATAAAGAATATATATTTCTGTAATAAATTAGACAGGTGCTGAAAATTTTGGAGGATTAAGTATGTTCATTCATTTACTTTGGATTGTCCTTAAAAATAATCAGGTTAATTCTTATTTCATAGAATCATAGAATCATAGAAGATAGGAGCAGGAGTAGGCCATTTGGCCCCTCTAGCCTGCTCCGCCATTCAATGCGATCATGGCTGATCATCCAAATTCAGTACCCTGTTCCTGCTTTCTCCCAATATCCCTTGATCCCTTTAGCCTTAAGAAATATATCCAACTCCTTCTTGAATCTATTTAATGAATTGGCCTCAACTGCCTTCTGTGGCAGAGAATTCTACAGGTTCACCACTCTCTGGGTGAAGAAATTCCTCCTCATTTCTGTCCTAAATGGCTTACCCCTTATCCTTAGACTGTGACCCCTGGTTCTGGACTCCCCGATCATCGGGAACATCCTTCCTGCATCTAGTTTGTCCTGTCCTGTCAGAATTTTATAAGTTTCAATGAGATCCCCTCTCATTCTTCTAAACTCCAGCAAGTATAAGCCCAATCGACCCAATCTCTCTTCATACGTCATTCCTGCCATCCCAGGTATCAGCCTTGTGAATCTTCGCTGAACTCCTTCCATGGCAAGAACATCCTTCCTCAGATAAGGCGACCAAAACTGCACACAATACTCAAGGTGTGGTCTCACCAAGGCCCTGTACAACTGCAGCAAGACATCCTTGTTCCTGTACTCAAACCCTCTCGCTATGAAGGCCAACATACCATTTGCCTTCTTAACCGCCTGCTGTACCTGCATGCTTACCTTCAGCGACTGGTGCACAAGGACACCCAGGTCTCGTTGCACTTCCCCTTCTTCCAATCTATTACCATTCAGATAATAATCTGCCTTTCTGTTTTTGACACCAAAGTGGATAACCTCGCATTTATCCACGTTATATTGCATCTGCCACGCTTCTGCCCAATCACCCAACCTATGCAAATCATCCTGGAGTTTCTCGGCATCCTCCTCGCAGCACACACGCCCACCCAGTTTTGTGTCGTCTGCAAACTTGGAGATATTACATCTAATTCCCTTGTCTAGATCATTAATATATATTGTGAATAGCTGGGGTCCAAGGACCGATCCCTGCGGTACCCCACTAGTCACTGCCTGCCACTCGTAAAAAGACCCGTTTATTCCAACTCTTTGCTTTCTGTCTGCCAACCAGTTCTCTATCCAAGTCAATATCTTGCCCCCAATCCCATGTGCCTTAACTTTACACGCTAATCTCTTATGCGGGACCTTATCAAAAGCCTTTTGGAAGTCCAAATACACCACATCAACTGGTTCTCCCTTATCTATTTTACCAGTTACATCCTCAAAAAATTCCAGTAGATTAGTCAAGCATGATTTACCTTTTGTAAATCCATGTTGACTTTGTCCGATCCTGTCACTGTTTTCCAAGTGCTCAGCTATTACATCTTTTATAATGGACTCTAGCATTTTCCCCACTACCGATGTCAGGCTTACCGATGTAATTCCCCGTTTTCTCTCTACCACCCTTTTTGAATAATGGGGTAACATTAGCTACCCTCATGGATGGTTGAGGACTCTTATCAACTATGTAACTTCCAAATACAAAATTGATGGATAAAGAAATGACTACTTGCAGTTCGAATGATGCTGTGAAAAAATAAACAGCAATACAAATTAACATGATAATGGATTCAATGCTTTATTATTAATAAAAGTCATTCATTTTAAAATGTTTCCCCCTCTTTTAAGTCATCATTACTTGATCAATAAAGATGAGGCCTCCACCAAAGTCAATCTGTATTTACTATTGCAGTTTATTCAACAGTAGCCAGGGTGAATTGCCAACCAGTTTTCCCCTCCACTTTCCCCCCAGCATCCATTCAATGCAACTGTCTGACAGGCCAGACAGACACTAGAGGGTAGATTTTCAACTTACTGCCCACGTGTAAAACTGATGTTGCAGATCAGCCGCTCATTATAAAAACTTCCCGATTTTAATTTCCATTTATTTCAATGGAAATTAAAATTGGACAGTTTTAGAATGGGCAGCTGATCCAGAAGATCAGTTTTACGCCCAGATGGTAAGTTGAAAATCCAGCCCCACTTTGTGGGGATATGTTGGGTCCTCTGAAACAGTTGCCTTATCTAAAGACAAAATTCAAGTCTTTAATAAAAATTTAAATTGCTGTTAGAAAGAATTAGGAATTAACCTTAACCCTAATGCATTTATACAGTGCCTTTCATGACCTCACAATGACAACCAATGAAGTACTTTGTATTTGAAGTGTAGTCACTGTTGTAATGTGGGATATGTGGCAGCCAATTTGCGCACAAGGTCGCACAAACAGCAATGAAATAAATGATCAGATCATCTATTTCAGGTGTTGGTTGAGAGATAAATGTTGGCCAGGACCTTCTTCTGATGGTGCTGTGGGTTCTATACATCCACCTGAGATGGCAGATGGGGCCCCAGTTTAATGTCTCATCTGAAAAGTGCCACCTCCGACAGTGCACAACTCCCTCAGTACGGCAGTTAAGTACCAGCCTAGATTATGAGCTCACGTTTCTGAAGTAGGGCTTAAACCCACGATCTGCTGACTCAGAGGCAAGAGTGCTACCACTGAGCCAAGGCTGACACCTAATAACTTTAGCATTATTTGGTAGATTTTCTGTAGGGACTTAGGGAACCAACATAGCCCTAGTATGGTGAGTGCACCTTTTTCCCCAAATGATATTGCACAGACTTTCGCCTAGTTTCCTGGGTCAGTTCACTTAAGTCATTATTCTGCGTTTCCTGGGAGCATCGCAACTTGTGCAGGAACTTAACTGCAGACAGCAGCATTTGACACGTTGGACCCCCTGTGACCCACCTCATTTTCTTAGCTGTACTCTGATGTGTCTTTGATGTAATGCCTCCCTAACAGATTGTATCTCTGCAGACACATTGTTCTCTGTGTATATATACTGTGTAATAGATTCCCTCACTGTACCTTTACCTGAAGAAGAAGCGGAGCTCCGAAAGCTCGTAATTTTAAATAAAACTGTTGGACTATAACCTGGTGTTGTGCGACTTCTCATTTTTGTCCACCCCAGTCCAACACCGGCATCTCCGCATCATGTGCAGGAACTTGCCTAATCGCAAGGTGTGAAATCTTGCAAGCATGCAGCTTTTAAAAGGTAGCACCTCACCTTTAAAGTGATGGAGCCACCTAATGGTAGCGGTCACATATGGAGGCTAATATTCTATGAGCCTGTAGAAACAGTTTTTCCTTTTTAATTTTACCTTTCTTTCCACACGTTTTGTTCTGCAATGGAATGGACACAATTGAAGGATGATTGGGTTACCTGTGGCAGTTTGTATTTCCAACACCTTATTTTAAACTCCGAGCAGTCTGATCAAGCTCTATTTATAATTTTTGCTAGGTTTTGTTTACCGAAACTGCACAAGTGAGGGCTGGTCTGAAGCATTCCCTGTTTACGGAACAGCTTGTGGATATGATGTGAATGATACCACAAATGATGTCAAGGTAAGTATGTAGAAACACAAATATGCCAGAGTGTGCGTACCCAGTATCTCAATCCATATGTTGCAATTAAAGTTTTGTCGCTGGCATTTCCATTCTACTAATGGACTCTAATCTTACATTCTGCATGTGCAAAGGTACTAATTACACAGACAGCTAAATCATTTAAAATATGGTAGATATAGTTGAATGTATTGTTTTTAACATGTTATTTATTTGTATCTTTATAAAGAGAGCATACTATATGAACGTGAAGATCATGTATACTGTAGGATACAGCACTTCCTTCATATCCCTGTCCATAGCTGTAGCAATCCTTGGCTTATTTCGGTGAGTGCAACATTAGCAGTATCGGTATTAATAAAAGTTTTGTGTTTATCTGTCTGCAATAATGTAATCACTGCATGACTGTGAATGCCTGATTGATCCAAGCTATTTACATGGGCCTGGATTTTGCAGTCAGCGGCGAAGGAACGGCACTAGCCGTTTACCTCGCTGACAGCTGCCCACAAAGTTCCTGCGGTCTTTAGAGCATAGGCCTGCTCTAATCGGGCGTCTGATCTGGCGCAGCATCCTCTACAGGGGATCTGTGGCATCTGTGAGCAGGGAAAGAAACAGCGATGATCTTCAACCAATCGGATTGAAGAATTCTCACTGAGTCATGCAGCCCTGGATTTTAGCCTGGAGACGAGTTCTGTGCAGGGGTGGTGGCTGTTGTGAGGTCGGGAAACCCGGAAGAGTGGGTTTCCCAAATGTCCTGCAGAATTTAACTGCAGGGTTCCTTTAAGTGGGGTTCCCACCCACAGGCAGCCTGATTGACAGGCTGAACGCCTCTCGGGCAGGAAGCCTGCTTCACAAGGCCGAAGCCTACGAGAGCAGGTAGGTGTATTGGGAGAGTGAGAGAGAGATCGTGGGGTGTCCCATATGCGGGGTGGGTCCAATGGTGTTTCCCCATTTGCGGGGCTGGGGTCTTTTTTTGTCTTAAAATACTCCTGTGCGGCGCCTTGGGACGTTTTACTACATTAAAGGTGCTATATAAACACAAGTCGTTGTTGTTGTTGTTGTCCGATGGTGGTCTAGGGGTCCCCATTTGCGGTGGAGTCTGATGGTGGTATGGGGGGTCCTGATTGGGGGAGGCCCAATGCTGGTCAGGGGTGTCTGATGATGGTCGGGGGGGAGCAGACAGATCGTGGCGGGGGGTGCGGAGGTACATAAGAACATAAGAAATAGGAGCAGGAGTAGGCCAATTGGCCCCTCGAGCCTGCTCCGCCATTCAATAAGATCATGGCTGATCTGATCCTAACCGCCAATCTACTATCACAGAACCATCTCCTGAATCTAACAGAATTGGACACACGAAATAGGAGCAGGATCAGGCTACACGGCCCCTGTGCCCGCTCCGCTACCCACAGGGCCATGACCGATCCGAACCTAGACTCATGTCCAAATTCCTGCCCGCTCCCCGTAACCCTTAATTCCCTTTACTTCTAGGAAACTGTCTATTTCTGTTTTAAATTTATGTAATGATGTAGCTTCTACTGCTTTTTGGGGCAGCATATTCCATGGACCTACCACCCTCTGAGTGAAGTAGTTCCTCCTCATCTCAGTTTTGAAAGAGCAGCCCCTTATTCTAAGACTATGCCCCCTAGTTCTAGTTTCACACAACATCGGGAACATCCTCCCCGCATCCACCCGATCCAACCCCTTCACAATCTTATATGTTTCAATAAGATCGCCTCTCATTCTTCTGAACTCCAATGAGTAGAGTCCCAATCTACCCAACCTCTCCTCATATGTCCATCCCCTCATCCCCGGATTAACCGAGTGAACCTTCTTTGTACTGACTCGAGAGCAAGTATGTCTTTTTTTTAAGTCTGGACACCAAAACTGTATGCAGTATTCCAGGTGCGGTCTCACCAATACCCTGTACAACTGAAGCAATACCTCCCTGTTTTTATATTCTATCCCCCTAGCAATGAAAGCCAACATTCCATTGGCCTTCTTAATCACTTGCTGCACCTGCATACTAACCTTTTGAGTTTCGTGCACCAGGACCTCCAGATCCCTTTGTACTTCAGTACTTTCCAGTTTCTTGCCATTTAGATAATAACTTGCTCTACTATTTTTCCTGCCAAAGTGCATAACCTCACACTTTCAGTATTGTATTCCATCTGCCAAATCTCTGCCCACTTACTTAGCCTGTCTAAGTCCCCTTGCAGATTTTTTATGTCCTCCTCACTCACTACTTTCCCTCCCATCTTAGTATCATCTGCAAACTTTGATATGTTACACTCGGTCCCCTCCTCCAAATCGTTAATATAGATTGTAAAGAGTTGGGGACCCAGCACTGACCCCTGTGGAACACCACTAGTTACTGATTGCCAGTCTGAGAATGAACCATTTATCCCAACTCTCTGCCTTCTGTTAGATAGCCAATCCTCTATCCATGCCAGAATATTACCCCCAATCCCGTGATTTTTTATCTTAAGCAATAATCTTTTGTGTGGCACCTTGTCAAATGCCCTTTGGGAGTCCAAATACACCACATCCAGTGGTTCCCCTTTATCCACCCTGTATGTTACTTCCTCAAAGAACTCCAGCAAATTTGTCAAACATGACTGCCCCTTCATAAAACCATGCTGACTTTGTCCTATTAAATTATGATTATCCAAATGTTCCCGTTACTGTCTCCTTAATAATGGACTCCAAAATTTTACCCACCACAGATGTTAGGCTAACCGGTCTATAGTTTCCAGCCTTCTGTCTACTGCCCTTTTTAAATAAGGGTATTACATTAGCAGTTTTCCAGTCTGCCGGGATCTTTGCTGAGTCCAGTGAGTTTTGGAAAATTATTACCAATGCATCCACAATCCCTACCGCCACTTCCCTCAAGACCCTAGGATGTAAGCCATCAGGTCCAGGTGATTTATCCGCCTTGAGTCCCATTATTTTACCAAGTACCACTTCCTTAGTGATTTTGATCGTGTTTAGCTCCTCCCCCCCTATAGCCCCCTGTTTGTCCAGTGTTGGGATATTCTTAGTGTCCTCTACTGTAAAGACTGATACAAAATATTCATTCAGTGTTTTTGCCATCTCCATATTTCCCACCATTAATTTCCCGGTCTCATCCTCTAAGGGACCAACATTTACTTTAGCCACCCTTTTTCTTTTTATATAACTATAAAAACTCTTACTATCTGTTTTTATATTTTTTGCTAATTTACTTTCATAATCTATCTTCCCTTTCTTAATCAATCTTTTTGTTATTTTTTGCTGTCTTTTAAAGTTTTCCCAATCCTCTATCCTCCCACTAGATTTGACTACCTTATAAGCCCTTGTTTTTAGTCGAATACTATCCTTAATCTCTTTACTTAGCCATGGATGATTGTCTTTTCTTTTACACCCTTTTCTTCTCAGTGGAATATATTTTTTTGGAAGTTGTAAAATAACTCCTTAAATGTACACCACTGATCATGTATCATCTTACCCTTTAATCTATTTTCCCAGTCCACTTTAATCAATTCTGCTCTCATACCATCATAGTCTCCTTTATTTAAGCTCAGTACGCTTGTTTGAGAACCAACCTTCTCACCCTCTAATTGAATATGGAATTCAACCATGTTATGGTCACTCATTCCAAGGGGATCCTTTACTAGGACATTTTTAATTAATCCTGTCTCGTTACACAGGACCAGATCTAAGGTTGCTTGCCCCCTGGTCGGTTCAGTTACATACTGCTCAAGAAACCCATCCCTAATACACTCAATTAACTCATCCTCAAGGCAGCCCTGCCCAATTTGATTTGTCCAATTAATATGATAGTTAAAATCCCCCATAATTATAGATGTTCCCTTATTACAAGCCTCAACTATTTCCTGATTGATACTCCGTCCAACAGAGTTGCAACTGTTCGGAGGCCTATAGACTACGCCCACTAGTGTTTTTTTCCCCTTATTATTCCTTATCTCCACCCAAACTGTTTCATTATCCTGATCTTTTGACCCAATATCATTTCTCTGTATTACAGTGATTCCTTCCTTTATTAACATAGCCACCCCACCTCCCCTTCCTTCCTGCCTGTCCTTCCTGATCGTTAAATAACCCGGTATGTTTAATTCCCAGGCATTGTCACCCTGCAGCCATGTTTCTGTAATGGCCACAAGATCATACCCATATGTAGTTATTTGTGCCATTAACTTGTTTATTTTGTTATGAATGCTACGTGCATTCAGATAGAGAACTTTCAAATATGTTTTGTGACACTTAGTTCCTGCTTTTGCCCTTTTTATTACTTTACCTTTTACTCCATACCTTCTGCCCCTTCCTGACACACTCTGGTTTTTAATTTCCCCACTGCTACCTAAGTCTATGACCTTCTCTGTTATCATTTTTATTATTTGCTCTCTAGGAACCTCCCCCCCACTAGTTAGTTTAAAGCCCTCTCTACAGCCCTAGTTATATGATTCGCCAGGATTCTAGTCCCAGCACTGGCCAAGTGAAGCCCGTCCCAATGGAACAACTCCCTCCTGCCCCAGTACTGGTGCCAGTGTCCCAGGAAGCAAAACCCATTTCTCCCACACCAGTCTTTGAGCCACTCATTTAACTCTCTAATTTTATTTGTCCTAGCCAAATTCACTCGTGGCTCAGGCAATAATCCAGAGATTATTACCCTTGAGGTTCTGTTTTTTAATTTGACCCCTAGCTGCTCATACTCCTTTAACAGAACCGGCTTCCTTGTCCTATCTACGTCGTTTGTACCAACATGGACCACGACAACTGGATCCACCCCCTCCCACTGCAAGTTTCTTTCCAGCCCAGAGGAGATGTCCTTAACCCTGGCACCGGGCAGGCAACACAGCCTACAGGACTCTCGCTCTTGGCTGCAGAGAACTCTATCTATCCCCCTAATAATACTATCCTCTACCACTACAACATTTCTATTTACTCCCCCCTCTTGAATGGCCCCCCGTTCCACGGTGCTGTGGCCAGGTTGCTCATCCTCCCTGCAGTCCCTGCTCCAGTCCCCACAGGGAGTAAGAACCTCGAACCTGTTGGACAAGAGCAAGGGCTGCGGCTCCTCCAACACTACCTCCTGGATCCCCGTACCTGCCTCACTCGTAGTCACACCGTCCTGTCCCTGACCATGGGCTACATCTGAATTAATTAACTTCATAGGTGTGACCACCTCCTGAAACACAGAGTCCAGGTACTTCTCCCCCTCCCTGATGTGTCGCAGTGTCTGAAGCTCAGACTCCAGCTCATCAACACAGAGCTGGAGTTCCTTTAGCAGCAGACACTTGTCACAGATGTAATCACCGTGAGCCTCAATGGGGTCCACCGGCTCCCACATCTCGCAACAGTAACACATCACCTGCTCCATTCTATGTAATTAATTAAATTTTTTATTGTTAGTTATGGACACTCTCTGCCCGATTATAGATGCTAGTATCCCCTTTAATTAATTGGATTTAAATTAAATCAATCCCTCTAAATTACACCAGTTAAATGGTTTACCAACAGTCACTCTGCACCAGAAAGGCCTTATTAACTACAACCCACAGAGTTAAAGTTTGAAAAGAGCACCCTACACCCCACTCACCCGAATTCACACTTACCCAAACTCACAGCACTCTCTGCTGACTCGCACTGGTCTTTTTATACTATTTGTTTACAACCAAATGAGTCACCTCTGCTGATTGGTTAGAAAACTGGTTTCCACTGCCTGCTGTGCCAATTTACTCCTACTGCAGTGTACTCTTTTGAATGGGTACCAATCAAATATCTGTAAATCAATAAAACTTTAAAGGAAACTTAACAAATTAAATTAAAATTTGATTGTCCGGGGTGACGATGCACTCCAGTCCCCGCGGCGCCCACCGGTCGCGGAAAAACTCAAGCGTGCCGGCGGACACCGCGTGCTCCATCTCCAGGGCCACCCGGGCGCGAACATGGCCGCGGAAGAGAGGCAGGCAATCAGGCCGAACGACCCCCTCGACCGCCCGCTGCCTGGGCCTGTTAATGGCCTTCTTGGCCAGGCCCAGGAGCAGTCCTACAAGGAGGTCCTCCGACCTGCCCGCTCCCCTCTGCACCGGGTGACCGTAGATCAGGAGCCCTACTGCAGTGTAACCTTGTTTTACTCTTCTTCCTCTTTTTGATAAACCAATCAATTAACTGTAACTAAATAAAACTTTAAAGGAAACTTAACAAATCAAATTAAAATTTGGTAGTCCAGGGTGACGATGCACTCCAGCCCCCGCGGCGCCCACCGGTCGCGGAAAAACTCAAGCATGCCGGCGGACACCGCGTGCTCCATCTCCAGGGCCACCCGGGCGCGAACATGGCCGCGGAAGAGAGGCAGGCAATCGGGCCGAACGACCCCCTCGACCGCCCGCTGCCTGGACCAATTAATGGCCTTCTTGGCCAGGCCCAGGAGCAGTCCTACAAGGAGGTCCTCCGACCTGCCCGCTCCCCTCTGCACCGGGTGACCGTAGATCAGGAGCCCTACTGCAGTGTAACCTTGTTTTACTCTTCTTAAACCAACAGAATCCCAAATATTTAACTTTTCCCCTTCACTTAAACTGCTTAAGTACTCTTATCAAGAATGATTTAAAGAGAACTAACAATTAAAGAACTCTCACACTTACCCAAACTCACAGCACTCTCTGCTGACTCGCACTCAGTCAGGTGGTGGTTTATTGGGTAGCTTGTTTGGCCGGAGGAAGGACTCCTGCTCCTCCTGGGCCACAAGCTTTACTGTAAAGGTGCTTACCTCATGGATTCAGCCCTTCTCATCTGCTTTCAGCTGCTGAGTTTCCCGAGGCCCAGGAAACCCAGCTGCCTGTGGTTAAAAATAGAATGACTGTTAAAATGAAGGCAGGCAGCCAAATTATAATATTTAAATGACCAACCCGCTTCCCACGAGCAGATTGGTCGCCCGCCCCTCGTCCCATCTCCGGAAGTGGGCGGGTTCGGTTCCTGTTCCAGATTTTTTGCATTTTAACCTCTGGCACAACCCCAAGCCACCCATTTTTGGGAGTCACAATTCAGCTCGCAGAGTCTAAACTAGGAAGTATAAAGCAGGAAATATAATTTAGATTTAAATCATGTACAGAAAGTGAAATAAAAATTGGGAAACACAGATGGGATTAACAGAGAGAGATAAAAGAGACAGAAAAATTAAAAAAAAATTTTTTTTTAAATTTCCAACACTAATTAACTTCCGAGGAAATGAGACTCCACACATGTAAAAACAACATTTTAGGATCAGAGAGGTTGTTTGGCAGTAATTATCACTTAAGACGCTGTTAAAAACTCGCTTACTCCTGTGTGCACCAGCCCTAACTTTTTCTGCTGTCTTTAGTGGGGAATGAGTGGGCAACAATGCTCCCTCTTACTTTTTTTTGGATGCACGGCCGCTTTCGCATGTTCGAAAGTTAACATTGAAAAAGCCGGTCCCGAGCTGAGCAGGACTGGCAGAGAGCTGCACAGCCGGCAGCTTACAGGAAACGTTGGTGGGCAAGTACCCCAACTTCATGCCGTTGCATTCATTTCAATGCCGAGTCTATCAGCGAGGACTGCAACAGCACACACTGTGGATGAGTGGGTTATCTCTGACAGCAACCTCCAGATTTCCACGTTTAACTGTGCCTGTGCGAATGCCAGAAGTTGCTATCCGATTTACTTCATTATAATGGCGAGCGCTGTTAGCCTCACCATTATTCTTATCGCAAACTCCAGCCCATGGTACGATCACTCACATGATCAGCATGAACCAATTATATTGCAAAACCAAAAACAGAAACCTGCATGACAATACCCTTTCATCGTCCCCTTTAGTCTCTACAGCCAGCCCAAGAAACATAAAAAAGTGGTGGATGCTGTAAAACAGTTTACCTACCAGCTCTGTGTGTACCCCTACCGTCAACCAGCCTCTTGTCCAGTCCCTCCCTCCATTCTTTGGATCCGGTTTCTCCCCCTCCCTTCCCTTCCCTGTCCACTCTCTTGTGCCTTGGGCCTGCCCTTACAATCACTGTATTTGTTTTTCATGCTAGAAAGCATGGGGGAGAACTTCGGTTGCTTTGCGCCTCCCGTTAGCGCCTTAATGGGGCGCAAAGCAACTAGCGCCCGGGCGAGGTGCCGCCAACGCCTCCCGTGAAATTCAGCAGGAGGTTAGCGGCGCCAGTAACCGTTAGCGCCCCGCGGTGCTGCGCCGCCGGCGATGACATCATCGCCGTGCGCAGCGCCCCGCTCGCACCCCGCTCGTGCCCCGGCCGCAATCTTCGGTAGCGCCCCCTGACTTACCGCAGGACGCTATGTCCGACGGGGTCAGGGGGGCCTACCTGCGGCCGGGGTGGTGCTAATTAAAGGCGCGGTGCCGGGCGGCCATTTTTGTTGCTGGCCGCCTGCCAGCACCTGACTCCGTTGCCGTCCCTGGCCTCCTGAGCAATCCTCCCGTGGAGTGCCGGCTGTGCTCCATGAGCCTGGCACTCCTCTTGAGTGCCGGGCTCTTTTGCTGGCACTCCAATCCCGGTGGCCCAGCTGGGTCCCGGGTCGCGCTGCGCAAGGCCCCTCCCCTTTAAGAAGGGGGGAAGGTCTGCAGTACCGTGGCGCTGCGGCACGTAGCGCCGCGATATTCCCTCGCAGCGCCCCAAGAGGAAGGCGTGGCGCTTCCAGTAGCGCCCCGCTTCCCTCTTGGGGCGCTACCAATGAATTTCGGCTGCGGGGGCGCTAATTTTTTCGGGGGGCTAAAAGTAGTGCCCCGGCAAAGTTAACGTCCCGAAGGGGGCGCGACTCAATTTTCCCTCAATGTGTTTACAACTCCTGCTGCTGTGTCCCCCTTCTTGCTGCCCACTCCCCAATACTAGCAATGCCATGGGAGATCTAGCATTATTTTTAAAAATATATACAAGCATAGATAAGTTTAAACTGTTACATTTTGTACTCTATATAACTGAAACATTTTGCATATTTTATAGGAAACTTCACTGTACTAGGAATTACATCCATATGCATTTGTTTGTGTCGTACATCCTTCGTGCAATTTCAATCTTCATAAAAGACAGTGTCCTGTTTTCCAGTGAGGATATTCATCATTGCAATGCTTACTCGGTAATTATTTTATTACATAACAAAAATGGTAACTATTTGTAGGGAACATTCTAATTTTTTTTAATTGTCCTGCTTTTTAAATTACCCATGAGTTTCTAAACAAGTCAATAAGAGGCATGCTGTGGTAAAGAGGCAACAACATTGTACAATGTAGATAGCCATGTACATTTAACTGAAATTTTCCATTGCTATGGTTAATCATTGTTTAACTAACTAGGCAGTAGAGCTCAGGACAATGAGCCTTGTATCGTGGTGACAATCTGTCTAACACATTGATGACAATTTTGTGTTTGCTAATTTTAGTGAAATGGTAGATATGAGTAAAGAGTGATGGGGTCAGAAGTAAACACCAACAGACGCTTGTCCAGAGGAGTGTTCCTACTCCTCAAAAGAAAGAGTTAAAAGGTTTAGAGATAAAGGAGAAAACACACTAACTTAACTAATTTAGCTCTTCCTGAAGGGACTGTTAATGGTAAACTCAAGCAGCCTTCAAGAGAGTCACATGGAAAAATAAGTATTTTGGTCGAGGTCAAATGTGATATTTTTGAGCTTAACCAAGGTTAATATTTTAATGTTAGTCAATGTGTCCCTGACTTTCTTTTGGAGCTGGGGCAGAGTGCTGGTGTAAAACAGTTGGGAGAGGATGACCAGGGGTGGGAAATGGGACAAGGCCCAGAAACACTGGGGGGGAGAAATTCAGTATTGCCCCGTTTGGGGCGCAATTATCGGCCGGGTGCAAAGTTTAGCGCCTGCCGCTAATTATCGCCTCCGCCTGCAAACTTGGCTTCTATCGCCCCTGGGGTGAATGGACCGCTAAATCAGGCGCTACACACCTCTCTTAAAGCGCAAACGCAGAGGAGCGAGGCGCTAACTCAGAGCGCTGGCTAAGCTCAGGTGATGTCAGTCATCAATGGAACACAGACACACTGGCGCCGGCCACTTCTTAAAGGGGAGGGTCGATCTTGCTCTCCATCTGCACCCTGCTCATTGCAACCTTGAATCTCGGCCTGGAGAGACCTGTACATCAAATCTGCTGGAAAGAACAATGGAGAGACCAAGGGAAAGAGCTCAGAGTGCAGCCCCCATAGTCTCTTTTAAATCGATGCAAGGAAGGTCAAATCAAAATGAACCTGCAAAGTGCTGCTCAGTACCCAAAACTCCTTCACACAGCATTGAATCTCTCCAGAAGTCTCTCTCTCTCTCAGAATGCGTGGTGCAAAAATGTCGCCGACAAAAAAAGGCAGGAAGCGGTTGCCTTTAAATAGCGCTCCCCCATCCCTTCCCGGCTGCAAAATGCTCCCCTCAACCTGGCATTGCTAGCGGCAGACGGTAAGGCAGGGGGCGCTACTCAATATCTGGTCCAGGGCACTACTGGGGCATTGCACGCTCGACTGACGTCATGATCTGCGTCGCAGGAGATCATGGCAGTAGTGTTTAGCACTGCCACAAAATGTCTGGTCAATTTTGTGAGCGGTGCAAAAATCGCCGCGCCCGGGCGCTAGTTGCCTTGCGCCCCATTAGCGTCCTCTTAGGGAGGCGCAAAGCGACCGAATTTTTCCCCCTGGGACTTTACCCCAATATTGCATTGTGGGAATTCCTGTGATGGAATAAGCCATATTCAGAAAAATACACCATTCTATGAAAGAATTCTGGCCTTTGTAACATGACAAACTGGGCTTGAAAATCTAAAAACCGAACAATGGAGAAGCTGTAAACAGCATACAGGCTATTGAGATAAGATAAGTTGTTGACACTGAATCAATAGCCTTGTTGAAACAGAAGGTTAAAGGTTCCTGAAGTCTGCAGCTTTGGAAAGAACACGATGGTACACCCTGTTAAGGTGTCCTAAATCACACTTCGGAAAGAAACACAGAAAATTAAGAAATATATGCCTTCGTAAAAATGACATCAAATGAAACACAGGAGACATGATTCTGTTACAATAGCAAAATAATGCAGATGCTGGAAATCCAAAATAACAACAGAAAACGCTGGAAAAACTCAGCAGGCCAGGCAGCATCCATGGAGAGAGAAACAGAGTTAACGTTTCAGGTCGAAGACCTTTCGTCAGAACTGGAAAAAAGCAGGAAATGGAATAGATTTTAAAGCAAGTTTAGGGGCTGGGAAAAGGGGGAGGGGATGAAAGAACAAAAGGGAAGGTCAGTGATAGGATAGAAAGCAAGAGAGATTAAGATACATTGAGAGACATTAAGAGATATTCAAGGCAAGAGGAGGTGGTAATGTGACAGGTTAAGGAACAAAGGATGGCTCTAGATGAAGTGTGAATTGCGCTGGCAGAATGAAGGGCAGCTGCCATGTGGGAGGGAAGTAAAAAAGGCCAAACAAAAGGTGTGGATAAAAAAATATATATATATGTATGTGATAGGGGCCGAGGTTATCATCTGAAATTGTTGAACTCTATGTTGAGTCCAGAGGGCTGTAGAGTGCCTAATCGAAAGATGAGGTGCTGTTCCTCAAGCTTACACTGAGCTTCTGTGGAACAATGCAAGAGGCCGAGGACGGTGAGGTCTGAGTGGGAGTGAAGTGGTGAATTAAAGTGACAGGCTACCGGGAGCTCGGGGTCCCCCTTACGGACTGATTCTGTGTTGCAACCAGCTGAGGTAACTAAGAAGACAATGGTGCACCCGGTTGAGGTGTTTTTAATTTACACGTCGTAAAAAGACACAAATAGAAGACCTTGGTAAGAATGACATCAAATAGATGCATTTGCTGTCACACCGTTTTTATGATAAGCTTCGAACACCTAAAGGTAGAAATACAATTCTTAATGTTACCAGCTGAACTGACTGTAAGAATAGCAGAAGTCAGCAGAAAAATGACTAGAGATAATTAGCTTTTTCAGCAGAAAACTTCAAAGGAAATACCACTGAAAAAGAATATAAATATTGAACTTACAAATGGAATGATAGTCTCGCTGTAAAGGGGCAAAGCGATTCTCGGCTTCAGAGGCAAGCTCTGCAAGTCTACAACTTTTTGTACCTTGGGGATCAAGGTATTGTACTGTATTTGATTTTGGTGGATATCCTGGAATAAGACTAAGAAATGTAAAAATGTAACGAAGTTAAGATTTGAGAATAAGGATCTCTGATAATAGAATTGTAAGATTTCTGTTTTTGGAACTGTTAACGTTGCGATTGAATCACCAACTGTAATTACATGCCGGTTCTTTAATAAATCTATATATTTTTAGAATTGTCTCACATAATACTTCTGTATCAAACTCGCAAACTCAATCTCTGTACGCTCTTTGGTGAGGAGTTGCAGAATTCTGAGGGAGTTTTCCGGACCCTCATAATATCCGGAACGTTCCAGTCTAGCTAAATTTATTAAAAGTGCTATCTGGAGGACGGTAACATCTTCAGGTTGTTCCTTTCCTTTAGGGAGAGATAGTCTGGATCTTTAGACCCAATTAAGCGTCTTTAGGATTTGGCTACCTCAAACTTTAGTTGAAAGTGAACGTCTGGGGAATACGCCTGATCCGGGGTAGCCCTAAAGGGGCTAGGACTAGTAATTATCCCTTCATTCCCACTGGGGCAGAGTTGAATGGAAGTTCCGTCTGCCCCATTGAAGGTCTGTAAAAGGTCATAGGGCCGGGAGGATTGTGCCACCTGCCAGATTACCCAGTGCTCCCACCTCCTTTTGACCCAAACAACCTGGACACCAGCAAGATACCAGCATCTAGGTTAATGGAATGGTGGAAGTGGGATCCACATGGGTTTCCAGGCCTAGGTCTGGAAGAACCCAGAATTTTGTAGCCTGGTATCTTAAAACATACCTTCATACTGGCTGGTGTTATACTACACCTGGTGCAAAGCCCAAGTGGTGTGAGACTATTTTCTGGAGGTGGTCTCTCATCACTTGGCTTCAGTGCACTCAGACATCAAATTGCTGATTGACTCCCAAGATGTACTGCCATTCTCTCCCAAGATATACTGCCATGTTCACATCTATGCACATCCAAAAACAAAAGTAATAGTATACAAGCATTAATATAAAAGTAATAATATAACAAAACGGTAAGTTACCTGTTTCTGTAGTGAGAGATGTAAAAACTTGACCTGTGATTTATTGTGTTTTCTGTTCCCAGGTTGAATGCAAAGTTGTTATTGTTTTCTTCCAATACTGTATCATGGCTAATTTCAGTTGGTTGCTTGTAGAAGCACTGTATCTGCACACACTCCTGGTGGTATCTGTCTTTTCAGAGCAAAAATACTTCTGGTGGTACATTGTTCTAGGATGGGGTAAGTTTCACTTTAAGAAACTAAATCACATGTATTTTTGTACAATTTTAAACTACTCATTTTGGAAAGCGTCATCCTGTTTGCCTGCATCCAACAATCTGATTTTCCTTTATTTTGTTGATTCTTTTAATTTCTCACCTTCAGGTGCACCGGCAATTTTTATTATACCCTGGGCAATTGCGAGACAGATATATGAGAACATTGGGTAAGCTATGCTTCCATGATAAATAAAACCTATAAATGAAGGAGACATGTTGCAGGAAAGGAATTTTTCAGGTCAAGCCTTTATTATGATTACCAAGGGGGAATGGTATTATTTTTAATGTTAGATACTAGCAGAAAAATATCATAGTAGAGGAGTAAAACCTTCAACTATACTGAAAACTGTAGCATGCTTAATTATATATAAATAAAAATGCATGGTAATGTCATAAAAATGTACAGTACTTTAAAGCTCTCAAAAGTTTGAAAGTGATTTAGTTAAATCCAAAACTAGGGTCTTAAATCTAAACAAAGCAAACTACGTAGGTATGAGGGGCGAGTTGGCTAAGGTAGATTGGGAAACTACATTAAAAGGTATAACAGTAGAGAAGCAATGGCTAGCATTTAAAGAATCAATACATAATTTATAACAAATATATATTCCTTTAAGGCACAAAAACCCACAGGAAAAGAGGTCCAACCGTGGCTAACAAGAGAAGTTAAAGATAGTATTAGATCAAAGGAAGAGGCTTATAATATTGCCAAAAAGAGTAGTAAGCCTGAGGATTGGGAGGATTTTAGAATTCAGCAAAGGAGGACCAAGAAATTGATAAAGAAAGGGAAAACGAGAGTCAACAAGCGAGAGACATAAAAACAGACTGTAAAAGCTTCTATAGGTATGTAAAAAGGAAAAGATTAGCGAAAGTAAATGTGGGTCCCTTACAGACTGAGACAGGAGAAATTATAATGGGGAATAAGGAAATGGCAGAGAAATTAAACAAATACTTTGTGTCTGTCTTCCTTCATGGAAGAAGACGCAAAGAACCTCTCGTAAATAGCAGAGAACCAAGGGTCTAGCGAGAATGAGGAACTGAAAGAAATTAGTATTAGTAAAAAAAGTACTGGAGAAATTAATAGGACTGAAAGCCAATAAATCTCCTGAACCTGATAGCCTACATCCTAGAGTTTTGAAAGAAGTGACTATAGAGATAGTGGATGCAATGGTTATCATCTTCCAAAATTCCATTGATTCTAGAACGGTTCCCGCAGATTGGAAGGTAACAAATGTAACCCCACTATTTAAGAAAGGAGGGAGAGAGTAAACGGAGAACTACAGACCAGTTAACCTGACATCAGTAGTAGGGAAAATGCTAGAATCTATTATTAAGGATATGGTAACAGGGCACTTAGAAAATAATAATAGGATTGGGCAGAGTCAACACAGATTTATGAAAGGGAAATCAAGTTTGATGAGTCTGTTTGAGATGTCTTACTGCAATTATATAGGGCCCTGGTGAGACCACACCTGGAGTATTATGTACAGTTTTGGTCTCCTTACTTAAGGAAGGGTATACTTGCCATAGAGGGAGTGCAACGAAGGTTCACCAGACTGGTTCCTGGGATGGGGGGGGATTGTCCTATGAGAAGAGATTGAGTAGACTGGGCCTATATTCTCTGGCCGATGCTGTGCCGATTTGTATTTCTTCACTTCACCTGACGAAGGAGCAGCAGCTCCGAAAGCTTGTGATTTCAAATAAAACTGTTGGACTATAACCTGGTGTTGTGCGACTTCTCACTTTTGTCCACCCCAGTCCAACACTGGCATCTCCGCATCATATATTCTCTGGAGTTTAGAAGAATGAGAGGTAATCTCATTGAAACATACAAAATTCTTACAGGGCTTGACGGGGTAGATGCAGGGAGGATGTTTCCCCTGGCTGGGAAGTCTAGAACCAGGGGTCACAGTCTCAGAATAAGGGGTCGGCTATTTAGGACTGAGATGAAGAGAAATTTCTTCACTCAGAGGGTGGTGAATCTTTGGAATTCTCTACCCTAGAGGGCTGTGGAGGCTCAGTCATTGAGTATATTCAAGACAGAGATCGATAGAATTTTGGATATTAAGGGAATCGAGGGATATGGGGATAGTGCAGGAAAGTGGAGATGAGGTAGAAGATCAGCCATGATCTTATTGAATGACGGAGCAGGCTCAAGGGGCCGAATGGTCTACTCCCGCTCCTATTTCTTATGTTCTTATGTTCAATACTTTAAATAGATGTAGAAATTGTTCTCTGACACTCCATTGAGATATAGTGAAAAGGTTTACAAGTTATTTGTGAAAAAATTAAATGTTGTCAATTGTTTTGACAATTGTTCTTTAACACTTTTTGAGTATATATTTCTTTTTTTAATTTAGAGTCATGAGAATTATGTTCAGCTTTATATCTACCATATGTTGATCATAACGGGTGGCAAAAAATTAAAGTGATATGGTACTAATAATAACTATGTGTATATTTAGTACTACTGTACCTAATCTAATAGCTTGTTCAAATGCACAGTGTTCAGCCATTTAAACACCACCATTTTAAAAGCTTCATAACTTATTTGCCTAATCCACAGCTGCTGGGATGTTAACTCAGATGAATATATATGGTGGATCATTAAAGGACCTGTAATTGTATCTATTTTTGTAAGTACTTTTCAATTAAAGATGATTCTGAGCTGTTTAAATTATTAGTTAAAGTGCCACATTTTAAATAATTTGCAGTTATAATTAAATAGTGCACCCTAGAAACTTTAACTATTCAGCAATTTGTAAACCAATGTGCGGTGCATGCAGCTATTTTCTGATATGGGGGTAAATTTTGGCGATACCGCAAAATGAGCAAAATGAATCGGTCACACGTTATACACTCCGCCCAATTTTTCTTTCCATTGACATCAATGGAAGGAAAATCATGAGTGGTGCATAACGAGTGGCCGATACAATATCACCCATTTTACACTATCGCCAAAAGTCAAACTGACCCCCAGTGGTGCTTTGGGACCCCAGATTCCACTTTTTCAGGTATAACACTCGTACTGTATGGACTTCAAATTGGTCCATTTAATTGTTATTATTTATAACAACTTTGTGTATGTATAACATTAAATATTTTTGTAACATGCTGAAAATGTCTTAATCAGTATGAGATAAAACCCAAATCCAATTCCAAATGGTGAAACATATGATATAAATAATTGGATTGAATGATGCAGTTGGTTACACTCTTGTTTCATTAGTTTGAATCCAACCCCAGCAAATAGAATGAAAGTTTCCTTTTTCTGCTAACTGCAAGAATTTAAATGAATTTGGGCAGTCTCATCTCAATTCCTAGTAAGAATCCAAAACATAAGACTGCTTCTTCAATCGCACACATTGGCACTCTCACTAAGAAGGGTTACACATATTGCTAGTGTGGGAAATTTCTCAAATTAGGGATTATGAAAAGAAATGGTGGGCATTAATAATACTTGGTAGTAGTAAAATTAGCTCAGTGTTTTCTAAATTAGTGAAATAAATAAATTAAGCTACCATGGTATTTGTTAGTAGTGACACAAAATCTTAGGGGGAATTTTTCAGGGGGTCAGTGGGCTGCATTTGATGGCGGGTTGGGTGGGAATTTTTTTTTTTACAGCGGGTCAGGAACCCGCTGTCAACCCGCTGCCACACGACTTTCCCAGATGTCGGGACTGTTCAGCATTGACAGACCCGACATCTGGGAAAGTTGTGTGGCGGCAGGGGAGGCAATTCAGGTCATTATGACTTGTTAAGAGCCACTTAAAGGGGGCAAAATTCGGTTACACCCCATTTGGGGGCAGTAACCAAATTATCGCTGGAGATTTAGCGCCCAGCACGGAAGTACCGCCCCGGCCGCTAAATTCGGCTTACCGCCCCGGCGAGGAAGCAGAGCGCTATCTCGGGCGCTCCACTTCCTCTCGGGGTGGTGTTGGGGGCGCAAAGCGCGGTAGCGCCGGAGTGCTATGTGGCTGCTCCGCGTAGCGCTGATGCGTTTCAGCGCCCCTCCCCTTCTGTTAAAGGGGAGGGCCGCTGCAAGCTCTGCAGGGCCTCCGACGGCCCACACTAGCCCACCAGGGCAGTGTGGTGCTGTGGCTGCAGCCCTGCACTGAGACACGGTGCCGGGCTGTGCGATGGCAGCCACAGACCATGCTAAGGGCCACCATAGAGGGCCAACCTGGAGGTCGGTGAAAAGAAATAACATGGCGGAGCGGGTTGCAGCCGCACCTCCCTTTAATGAGTGCCCCGCGGGCGGAGGTTGACCCGGCTCGCGACCCGCGAGGCTGGCGCTGACATCACCCGCGGCAGCCTCACGGGGCGCTGCTGAATTTCTGCTAAGGGGTCGTAGCGGGGCGTTATGGGATTGTGGTGCACGGCGATGACATCATCGCCAGCGCCGCAGTAGCCTGGGGCGCTACCGACAGGTGCAAAGGAGCCGAATTTCACGGCCAAAAAGTATTTTGAGCTCACCTTTAAATTTTACGAGGTCACCCACAGGGTCCACGCTGCTCGGGGATCACACCAGGTAAGGAGGTCGGGAGTTGTGTTACCATGAAATTATCTCTTTACTTGACAGCTGCAAATTTGCTATAAAAGCTCCCATCTCACAGCTATTTACATTCCAATCTCAGAAGATGTTGCTTACACCATTTGGAAGACAGATTGAGATTTATGCAGGTTGCAAGTGTTTGGAGTAAACTTTGTATCCAGTGTCACCTCATTGGAACAACCTCTCTCACCATTGACAGATCGCTTCTGTCATCTCAACTTCACCTGCCATCTTTTACATCAGCATCGGTGCCCTTGAAACTATCTCACCTTGGTCCTCAGAATCCCACCATGATCAGCCCCAACACCAGCAGCACCAGGCACATCTGCAGCACCAACAACAACACCAACCTTCTCCACAATCAACTGATACTGCACAGGACACAGGGCATCAGCACCCGACCACATTGCTGCCCGGCAGGCCAGGGATGGCCTCACCATGGCCAGATTTACTTCACTTGATGCTGTACACCATGGCTGCCACATGTTGTGCCAGGTTGGCACCACCCCATACCAACACCATAAAGCATCCCTACAATGCTCAAGCCATTCCTTTCACACTCATGACCATTGCGGGGGGTACTATTATGTCTCACCATTCACTGCAACTCACTAAGCCACTTCCAAAGGTGCACAGAAATCTGTACAAGAACGCAAAGTGTTGAAAATAAAGATTTCAATGTTTGACACCACATTAACAGAAACTTCACATGAACATTGGTTAAAACACACAAGTGCCTACGCTTGTGTGTTGTTAGTTGGTATGATTTGGACTAGGATGAGGGTGAGGGTAAGGGCTGCCTAGTGAGATGGGGAAGTGATAATGTAGATAGAGAGGGATGGTGGAGGTGCAAGGTAAGTTGGTGTGAGTAAGGATGTGCAGGAGTAGGGTAGGGAAGGCAGAGTGATGGGGATGTGATGAGTGGCGCAGCAGGATGAGGTTGGGTGTGGCTTTGCAGTAACGCTTCGTGACCTACTGAGATCATTGAAAGGTTTGCACCACTGCAGCCTGGTGCACCTGACGACATCCCTGCTTGTGTCCTCCTGTGCAATGTGCAACCAGGCTGCGTTGATCTCCTGGGGAGGGCTCTTCCACCCATTGGAAGGGAAGAGAACCTCCCTGCGTGCTGTGACTCCCTCCATAAGAATATGGAGGGAGTCATGGAAGAGCCTGGGTGCAGCCCTGCATCTCTGTGCAGTGCTTCTCAGTGTTTACAGCACCTCAATGCTGTAGAACACTGACAGCACAAACGTCAAAATCAATTTGCGCATGGTCCCTTTAAGGAAACTGGCTGATGACGCGTCATCAAATTACGTCATCAGACCCGCTTCCTTCAATTGGCAGGCAAACGTGCTGGGTGGGCTTAACAAGCCCAATCACGGTAAAATCATTTCACAGAGCGGGCTGGAGCCAGCATCGAGGTCAGGACCCGCCACCGACCCCGGCCGCACCGGACCCGCCGAGGTAGGCAAAATCGCGGCCTTAGATTTTATTTGATTATGCATAATTTCAAAAAATTTCCTTTTTTTTTTGTTTTCCACCTCTTTTCCATATTTTTTTCATTCCCTTATATCCTGATAGAGAGTAGGGACATACGCTGGGAATTTCCAGATTGGCTGCCGTAACTTTGGTGGAAGATCAGTGGATACCCCGTTTCCACATCTATCCGGGGTTCCCGCTGATTTTCTACCGAAGTTGCGGTAGCCAATCAGGAGAACCTCTGAGGAAATTCCCAGCAATAGACTGTTGGGAATTGGCTCTGCATACTGCTTCCCCCTTGTGGCATAGCCATGACTATGTAGCAGAAAGTCAAGTATAAATTTGGTCAAATCAAGCAATTTCAGAACAATTATGGTTCCAAGAAAATAAAAACAATACTAGCCAATAAAGGGTGTTCCTATTAGTTCTTCAGTATATGTGCTCAGTACCAATGGGAGCGCATGTCTTTAAACAGGATATGACAATTGTGATGTGGAATATTTGCATTAACTTTGTCCCATACAGAGGATTCAGGAATTTTTATTGCTTTCAATGGGAATTCATAGAATCAGAGAAAGTTATAGCACGGAAGGAGGCCATTTCGGCCCAACGTGTCCGCGCCGGCCAACAAAGAGCTTTCCAGCCTAATCCCACTTCCCAGCTCTTGGATTAACAGCTTTATTTAGCCATTTTGTGTGAATGAAAACAAGTATTTTTATGATATTACCGAAAAAGTCAGTACTCAGGTTTTAGCTGTATTATGTATTAGTTGGTAATAAAGTCTGTAGACAAAGAAAAGGAAGTTTTGGGGATATATCATTCAAATATTTCATCATGGTAATTGTCAATGCCCTGTATATAATACCATATAAATGTTGATGCTGAAAACGTTAGAAAACACAGTTAGATGCACATGTTAATTTAAGAGCTATTGTAATTAATGGCCATAGCTATTTACTTACACCATGGACTGCTTTTTCTTTATTTTTATATATTCAAAATTAATTATTTAAATAATATTTATTTTTGACTATTATGTGTAAAAGAGGATAGGATGTGAAAGTGCCAATGGTGTTTCCTCAATAGCTTCTCCCCACTTCATAGAACCTCACGGCACAGAATGAGGCTATTCGGCCCATCGTGCCTGTGCCGGCTCTTTGAAAGAACTATCCAATTAGTCCCACTCCCATGCTCTTCCCCCATAGCCCTACAAATGTTTCCTTTTCAAGTATCTATCCAATTTCCTTTTGAAAGTTACTGTTTCCACCACTCTTTCAGACAATGCATTCCAGATTATAACAACTCACTGCATTAAAATATTTCTCCTCATCTCCCCCTGGTTCTTTTGCCAATTATCTTAAATTTATGTCCTCTGGTTACTGACCCTCCTGCCAGTGGAAAAGGTGCCTCCCTATCTGCTCTATCAAAACCCTTAAAAATTTTGAACATCTGTTAAATCTCCCTGTAACCTTCTCTGCTCTAAAGAGAACAATCCCAGCTTCTCCAGTCTCTCCACATAACTGAAGTCCCTCATTCCTGGTACCATTCTAGTAGACCTCCTCTGCACCCTCTCCAAGGCCTTCACATCCTTCCTATAGTGTGGTGCCCAGAATTGGACACAATACTCCAGCTGAGGCCTAACCAGTGATGTATAAATGTTTAGCATAACTTCTTTGCTTTTGTACTCTATGCCTCTATTTATAAAGCCCAGGATCACATATGCTTTTTCAACAGCTTTATCAACTTGTCCTGCCACCTTCAAACATTTAAACATTCACTCTTACTCTATTTTGCAGATTAACTTTGTTCTCTTCGTTCGCATCATTAGGATATTAATAACAAAACTAAAAACACCTGATGCTGTGGGGAATGATTTTAACCAGTACAGGTGAGTCACAATACCTGCCAGCCTCTTTAATATAAAGGCATGCAAATTCTACTGTGGGTGTGGGAAAGTCAGTGAGTACTCCTCACCAGTGCTGCAAAATCCGAACCCCAACACGGTGATATCAAACTCCAGGTACCTACCTCTAACCTAGTATATGTTGCATACCATCTTGATCTGTATCTTGGTATTTAAACTGATAAGAGATAAAAACTGAGTACATGCATAAAAAAACAAATCAATAATAATAAAAATGATACCAGAGAGGAGAGGCTTTAGTTATGACGAGAGACTAGAGAAACTGGGATTCTTTTCATTAAAACAAAATAGGTTAAGAGGTGATCTGATAGAGGTTTTCAAAATTATATATAAAAGCCTTGCTTCTAATGCACTTCGGCCATATTCTCTGAGAAGGACAGGCAGCCATTTCATGCTAGATTTTCTAACTTGGAGCCAGAAATTTATAAGTAGCACAATTGCTGTTTAATTGACTTCAAGAGCTTAGAGCAACTATCATTACCGAATTTATCCATATGGATGACTTCCATAGTGAATACTTCAGCAATTTAAAGGGTTATAAAATATTCAGAAGGGATAGCATAAGAAAAAAGAAGGAAGTTGGCAGTATTAATCAAAGATTCCATTACATCATTAGAGCATAAGAATGATATGGGGTTAGTGCAAAATCTGAATCTATTTGGTTAGTGTTCGGAGTAAGGAGAGAATTGTTACTTTTTGGTGACTGAAGTATGCTAGAATCAAGACTTTATATATATTGAGCAGATCTTCCATGATGTTGCTCATAGTGAGACACACTAAAGCATTAAAAGGAATAGAAGAGAAGAGAGATTTAGGGGTGTAGATACACAAATATTTAAAAGTGGGTGCACAAGCTAATAAAGCTGTTAAAAAAGCACGTGATTATAGCTTTTCGTAAATAGGGGCACAGGGTACAAAAACAAAGAGGTAATGCTAAAACTATACTATTCATTTCTTAGGTCTCAATTAGAGTAGTGCCCAGTTTTCAGTACCCTACTTTAGGAAGGATGTTAAGGCAATGGAAAGGGTACAGAATAAATTTACTAAAATGATACTAGGGATGAGAGGCTTTACTTCTGAGGAGAGACTAGAGAAAATGGGACACTTTTCACTAGATCAGAGAGGTTAAGAGGATATTATAGAGATGTTCAAAATTATGAGGAATTTTAATAAAGTAACAAGGGAAAAACTATTGTGAGAGAATTTGAATCTGACACCAAATATGGTTGCAACATAATCCTTTTATTGTGCTTGACCAAGTTTTTGACACACGCAATGTCTCTAAGCAGTAGACATACAGAGAAATAAACACAATTACCCCATTTTATCTCTGGGTGGAGACGTAACTTTCATTGAACCTTTCGATCCTGACTCTCTCTACAAATTGTGACGCAAAGATCTTCACAGGCCTCCAGTCACGCACACTGTCCTAGATGATTCATTATATCCTGATAGCAGTTATTGTGAACAAGACCCTCAGAAATGAGGGTAGTTCCTACAAAACACCAGATGCCAACTTGTTTACCAACTAGCATGTAACTGATCATCCTGAGCTCATTGTTCCATTTCCTTATCTCAAGACTATCTTGGCTATCTCGTTTCACAATGTGGCGACAAAATGAAGTCAACAGACATGAATCACATATTCTGCACTTTCAGCAGAAGCTAAACAGCACAGTCAGCTAAATTGTACCCTGACACATTAAACCCTGAAGAATCCTGGGAATGAACAACTTGAACCATTTCATTATTTCTAGCTACAATACAAATCACAAGCCATTTATAAGTAAAAAGAAATCAGAAACCTTAATCATACGAGATTAAACCAATTCTGAATCCTACGTATATATGTATATAAGAATAGGATATCTTACCCTATTTCCACTGGTTGGTCAATTGGTACTAAAAAGGCATTAATTTAAGATCATCATCACAGGAATGAAGAGAGAGGTTGGGAGACTTCTTCTACACAGAGGATTGTTAGGAAATGGAATTCCCTACCAGAAACAGTGGTGGAAGCAAAATCAATATAGCTTTTAAAAAGGAAATGGATAAATATTTTAAAATGAAATAATTAAAGGGAACGGGGAAAGGGCAGGGGAATGGGATGAACTGCATATCTCTTTTAGAAATCTGGCACAGGCATGATGGGCTGAATGGCCTGCGTCTGTGCTGTAAAATATGACTCAATGATTCTTGTGATGGCCAGGTTAAATATAGCTCCATATTAACAACTTATTATCATAATCATGCTTCAGCTACCAGACTGTAGACATATCCAATAGTATAAAATAAAGTCTCACCCTTTGTGCAAAATAATGCCTTACAGTTAAATTTCCACTCAGACAACTGTTATCACTGTGAAATAGACCTATGTTAATTTAAATTTATTGTGGGATTTGTAGTTCTCTGAATACATTTAAGTGAAAGAGACCTATCTCTCTGTGCCATTCCCAAGCAACAGTACAGTTAATCCATGTCTATTTATAAATAAACAGTAATTCAAGTTCATAAAGAAAAGCAGGGACAGGAATGTCATCTCAATCAAAGGCACTGCTGAAAAATACAATCAGGCATTTATGTCCAAGTCCACAAGGTAGCATTCTTTTCTCAGAGTGAAATGCAACTCCTTTACATCAGAATAGACACCAAAGGGGGAATTTTAACCCACACCACCCGGCAGTTAAAACAGCTGTGCAAAGATTTACCGCCCCATTCCCATTCAATTCCCGCTTGCCGCCATCTTAACTGGACCCTTTTTATAGGCTGCCGAGGTGGCCACCTGACTTGGGGAAGCCTCATTATTATATGTTATAACAACAGAAAACGCTGGAAAAACTCAGCAGGCCAGGCAGCATCCGTGGAGAGAGATTATATGTTAGTTGGGGTCCTATGATGTATATAGGACCCAGATGGCATTTTAATGGTCTACTGAGCAGGGTGCCCACTGTGGGCACTTTGAGAGGGGGGGGAAGAAGAGGAGGCCCTCTAAGGTAACTCAGAAACTTTCTTTAGTGGGACCAGGAGGAACTGGAGTCCACCTTGAGCCCCACAAGGAAACTTTGGGCCTTTGCTGCCCTGGACTCCTCACTTCCCACAGCCCCACTCCTGCTTCCGCTCCCCAGGACTTACCTTAGTGCTGGCGGGCAGCCTCCAGGCCTTATCATTTTGACCTGCCTGAAACCAGCCAGCTATCACTTTTCATCTGTTTCATGCTTGCCGCTGGCTGGCAGAATGTAAATAAGGCCCCGCCGTCAAAATCAGCCAAGGCCTCCTACAGAGACTTCTGGGGGGAAGGCTGTCAGCTCATCCCAGCTTCCCACCCGGGAGTGAAATTCCACCCGAGAATGTAAGAGCCAAATATATTTTAACTAGTTCTGCATATTGTATTTGTTATTTCTAGGAGACTTGCAAAGTCCACTCTCTTGTTAATCCCATTGTTTGGAGTCCACTATATTGTTTTTGCAATTTTCCCGGATAAAGAAAGCAACCTTGCAATGGACTTACGAATAGGCTTTGAGCTCGCTCTTGGATCATTTCAGGTATTTACTTGAATAAACATTAGAATTAGTAATTAAAATTAGTGAATCAGTCAGCGAAAAAATCACTAATACTAGTAGGGCTCTATATGAATTTTTATGAGAATAATTTTCTGAGTTTGGCAGACATAGATTTAAGGTGATTGGCAGAAGAGCCAACGGCGACACAAGGGAAAACTTTTTTACGCAGCGAGTGGTTAGGATCTGGAATGCACTGCCTGAAAGGGTGGTGGAGGCAGATTCAATCATGGCTTTCAAAAGGGAATTAGATAAGTACCTGAAGGAAAAAAAATTGCAGGACTACGAGGTCAGGGCGGGGGAGTGGGACTAGCTGATGTGCTCTTGCAGAGAGCCGGCAAGGGCTTGACGGGCCGAATGGCCTGCTACTGTACTGTAACGATTCTATGATTCTATTCTATGATGCTATGAGTACATGCTGTTGGTTTTCCAATATGCATTAGCAGCAGCTGAGGTTGCCTGCCACTGGTGCATATTAGGAAATTTACTCCATACATGTTAAGTAGCATTGTGACTTGCAAATTAAGATTATTTTAAGTGAGACAGGAAAGGATCCTGTAGAAGAGTATGCTATATCAATGCAAATGTATTCTTTAAGCCATTAATAAGGTTTTTTATTAACCTACAGGGCTTTGTTGTTGCAGTACTTTACTGTTTCCTTAATGGTGAAGTAAGTTTTTTACTAATTAATTCTAATTTATATACCACAGTCAAAAGAGCTTTTCTTTAATAGTAATGAACATGGTTTTGCTTTTCTATCGTTAAAACGTGATTGTTTTCCACTTAGGTTCGATCTGAAATCAAGAGAAAATGGAGACGATGGAGGCTAAAGAAATATTTTGCTGTTGACTTACGCAGCCAACACAATTCCATAATCAGTAATGGGATGACTGGTGGAACACAGGTATCTCTATTGACCAGGTCCAGTCCCAGGGAACAACGGGAATTTGCTTTCCAAGAATCAGATGTTCTTTAAAGGATCACATGAAATATTGTGCTTCAAATGCTTTTCCAAAAGAATATGAATCCAGATTTATTTAACTGTGAACAATTTAACAGAGATACTGCTGCTATTGATAAGGTCAGATGTCATTGACTCGCCAATTCCACTGAGAAGTAACAAATTATTTCAAATTGGCCTGTCTGATAAGCTGGTGTTTGCAACGTGCACTTACTGTGGGACATTATACTGATCAAGATAGACATGAAATTTATAATTTATGTATATGTGTAATATTGTGTGATTTATGTGTGATGTGTGTACAAGTGCTTTTGGTATTTAAATCAGTTAAATTCAACTTGTTACACCAATCAGCAAGTTCATTTATAGAGTAGCTATTTTGTAAAGTGCTTGTAAAACAGTCTCCCAAATAATTTTTTAAATGTCTAAATTGTGTGTTGTTACAGAGTAAGAAAATGAAATTCTTAAACATAGCCAACTGATAATAGTACCTGTGAGTGTTAATGTCATTGTATTACCACATTGAGTCACTTGTATATGTTACTAGCAAATCAGAAGAGACAGCTACCACTGCCTCTCAGTTCAAAACAAATCTTCATCAACGGTTGCAAAGAAAACAAAGAAAAGTTCTACTGTTAAGAGTTGGCTGATACACCCTATAAAATTATTGTTGTAAGGAAGACCAAAGCAGTGTTGCCCCTTTCGGCATAGTGCAATAAACACAACTTGGAATTTTAGAATTTGGTTTCCAATTCAAAATCAAATTCAAAAATGGTTTATTGGAATGCTCTGAGTTATAATGCATTAAAATAGTGTTGCAGCTTTGTGATTCTATTCGATGGAGCATCTCAAGCCTACATCTACATGGAGGTTGGATAATGTCTCTTAGTGAACTGCCATCTTAAATTTCCTTAGTGAGGATAAAGTATTAAGTTCACAGAAGCATTTAAGCCCCAAATATTATTTTCATGAGAGTAGTGAAGCTAATATTAATATTAACACTAACACTATACTAGTAGTGTCTCCCACCCTCCCACCTCCTCTAACCTTTAGGGGTAGAGGGAATTTAAAAGGTAGGTTCGATTTATATTTTGTTTTCAGGGACTTAACTTAATAAAGTAATATAAGGGTTAAGTCATGGCAGGAAATCTCGGAACCGTGTCGTGCTCCTCCTGTGCTATGTGGGAAATCAGGGACACTTCCAGTGTCCCTGACAACTATGTGTGCAGGAAGTGCGTCCAGCTGCAGCTCCTGACGGACCGCATGGCGGCACTGGAGCTGCGGATGGACTCACTCTGGAGCATCCACGATGCTGAGAACTTTGTGGATTACTCATTTAGTGAGTTGAACACACCGCGGGTAAAGGCTAGGTCAGACAGTAAATGGGTGACCAAGAGGCAGGGCAATATCAGGAAGGTAGTGCAGGAGTCCCCTGCGGTCGTCTCCCTCCAAAACAGATATACCGTTTTGGATACTGTTGGGGGAAATGACCTACCAGGGGAAGGCACCAGCAGCCAGGTTCATGGCACCATGGCTGGCTCTGCTGCACAGCAGGGCGGGAAAAAGAGTGGTAGAGCTATAGTGATAGGGGACTCAATTGTAAGGGGAATAGACAGGAGTTTCTGTGGCCGCAACCGAGATTCCAGGATGGTATGTTGCCTCCCTGGTGCAAGGGTCAAGGATGTCTCGGAGCGGCTGCAGAACATTCTGGAAAGGGAGGGTGAAGAGCCAGCTGTCGTGGTGCATGTAGGTACCAACGATATAGGTAAAAAGCGGGAAGAGGTCCTACAAGCAGAATTTAGGGAGCTAGGAGCTAAATTGAAAAGTAGGACCTCAAAGGTAGTAATCTCTGGGTTGCTACCAGTGCCACGTGCTAATCAGAGTAGCATGAACTGGATAGCGAGATTAAATACGTGGCTTGAGCAGTGGTGCAGGAGGGAGGGATTCAAATACCTGAGGCATTGGAACCAGTTCTGGGGGAAGTGGGACCTGTACAAAAGGGACTGTCTGCACTTGGGCAGGACTGGAACCGATGTCCTCGGGGTAATATTTGCTAAGGCAGTTCGGGAGGATTTAAACTAATATGGCAGGGGAATGGGAACCTATGTAGCGAAACAGGGGGAAGTAATATGCAGTCAGAAACAAATGTTAGAAGGGTGAGAAACAATAAGGGAAATCCAAGTAAACAAAGGCAAGAAACACAAAGGGCCATACTAAATCATAAGTCTAAAAGGACAAAGGGTGTTAATAAAACAAGCCTAAAGGCTCTGTGTCTTAATGCAAGGAGTATCCGTAATAAGGTGGATGAATTGACTGTGCAAATTGATGTTAACGGATATGATGTGATTGGGATTACAGAGATGTGGCTCCAGAACAATCAAGGCTGGGAACTGAATATCCAGGGGTATTCAACATTCAGGAAGGATAGAATAAAAGGAAAAGGGGGTGGGGTAGCATTGCTGGTTAAAAAGGAGATTAATGCAATAGCTAGGAAGGACATTAGCTTGGAGGATGTGGAATCAATATGGGTTGAGCTGCAGAACACCAAAGGGCAGAAAACGTTAGTGGGGGTTGTGTACAGACCTCCAAACAGTAGTAGTGAGGTGGGGGAGGATATGAAACAGGAAATCAGAGGTGCATGCAAAAAAGGCGCAGCAGTTATCATGGGTGACTTTAATATGCATATAGATTGGGCTACTCAAACTGGAAGCAATACGGTGGAAGAGGATTTCCTGGAGTGTTTAAGGGATGGTTTCCTAAACCAATATGTTGAGGAACCAACTAGAGGGGAGGCCATCCTGGACTGGGTGTTGTGTAATGAGGAAGGACTAATCAGCAATCTTGTGGTGCGAGGCCCCTTGGGGAAGAGTGACCATAGTATGGTGGAGTTCTACATTAGGATGGAGAAGGAAACAGTTAATTCAGAGACCATGGTCCAGAACTTAAATAAGGGCAACTTTGAGGGTATGAGGCGTGAATTGGCGAGGTTAGATTGGCAAGCGATATTTAAGGGGTTATCAGTGGAAGGGCAATGGCAGACATTTAGAGATCGCATGGATGAACTACAGCAATTGTACATCCCTGTCTGGCGTAAAAATAAAAAAGGGAAGGTGGCTCAACCATGGCTAACAAGGGAAATCAGGGATAGTATTAAAAGCAAGGAAGTGACCAGAAGTAGCAGCAAACCCGGGGACTGGGAGAACTTTAAAACTCAGCAGAGGAGGACGAAGGGTTTGATTAGGGCAGGGAAAATAAAATATGAAAGGAAGCTTGCGGAGAACATTAAAACGGACTGCAAAAGCTTCTATAAATATGTAAAAGAAGAGGTTAGTAAAAACAAACGTAGGTCCCCTGCAGTCAGAAACAGGGGAAGTCATAATGGGGAACAAAGAAATGGCAGATCAATTGAACAAGTACTTTGGTTCGGTGTTTACTGTGGAGGACACAAACAACCTTCTGGAAATAAAAGAGATCAAAGGATCTGGTAAGAGGGAGGAGCTGAGGGAAATCCTTATCAGTCGGGAAAAGGTGTTGGGGAAATTGATGGGACTGAAGGCTGATAAATCCCCAGGGCCTGATGGTCTGCATCCCAGAGTACTTAAGGAGGTGGCCTTGGAAATAGTGGATGCATTGACGATCATTTTCCAACATTCCTTAGACTCTGGATCAGTTCCGAAGGAGTGGAGGGTGGCTAATGTAACCCCTCTTTTTAAAAAAGGAGGGAGGGAGAAAGCAGGGAATTATAGACCGGTCAGCCTGACATCGGTGGTGGGTAAAATGATGGAATCAATTATTAAAGATGTCATAACAGACCATTTGGAAAGTGGCGACATGATAGGTCCAAGTCAGCATGGATTTGTGAAAGGGAAATCATGCTTGACAAATCTTCTGGAATTTTTTGAGGATGTTTCCAATAGGGTGGACGGGGGGAAACCAGTAGATGTGGTGTATTTGGACTTTCAGAAGGCCTTCGACAAGGTCCCACACAAGAGATTGGTGTGCAAAGTTAAAGCACATGGGATTGGGGGTAATGTGTTGACGTGGATTGAGAACTGGTTGGCACACAGGAAACAAAGAGTAGGAGTAAATGGGTACTTTTCAGAATGGCAGGCAGTGACCAGCGGGGTACCACAGGGTTCGGTGCTGGGGCCCCAGCTGTTTACATTATATATTAATGATTTGGACGAAGGGATTAATTGTAATATCTCCAAATTTGCGGATGACACTAAATTGGGAGGCAGTGTGAACAATGAGGAGGATGCTAGGAGGCTACAGAGTGACTTGGACAGGTTGGGTGAATGGGCAAATGTATGGCAGATGAAGTACAATGTGGATAAATGTGAGGTTATCCACTTTGGTGGTAAAAATAGGGAGGCAGACTATTACCTGAATGGTGGCAGATTAGGGAAAGGGGAGGTGCAACAAGACCTGGGCGTCATGGTACATCAGTCACTGAAGGTGGGAAGGCAAGTGCAGCAGGCAGTCAAGAAAGCAAATGGCATGATGGCCTTCATAGCAAGGGGATTTGAGTACAGGAGTAGGGAGGTGATGCTACAGTTGTACAGGGCCTTGGTGAGGCCACACCTGGAGTATTGTGTGCAGTTTTGGTCTCCTAACTTGAGGAAGGACATTCTTGCTATTGAGGGAGTGCAACGAAGGTTCACTAGATTGATTCCTGGGATGGCCAGACTGACATATCAAGAAAGACTGGATAAACTGAACTTGTATCCTCTGGAGTTCAGAAGAATGAGGGGGGATCTTATAGAGACATTTAAAATCCTGACTGGTTTAGACAAATTAGATGCAGGCAGAATGTTTCCAATGTTAGGGAAAACTAAAACCAGGGGTCACAGTCTAAGGATAAAGGGGAAGCCATTTAAGACTGAGATGAGGAGGAACTTCTTCACCCAGAGAGTGGTGAATCTGTGGAATTCTCTACCACAGAAGGTTGTTGAGGCCAGTTCGCTAAATATATTCAAAAGGGAGTTAGATATAATACTCACAACTAGGGGGATCAAGGGGTATGGCAAGAAAGCAGGAATGGGGTACTGAGATAGCATGTTCAGCCATGAACGCATTGAATGGCGGTGCAGGCTCGAAGGACCGAATGGTCTACTCCTGCACCTATTTTCTATGTTTCTATGTTTCTATACAAAGTCAGAAAATTGGAATTCATTTCACTGTAATTATACTATCAAACATGGCAGCAATCAGAATGGGAGAAATAGTTCCACTAGCAATATTATATTTGGCATTGGTGATTATAATATGTTTTACTTATTTAATTTCTGGATTGGGGATGCAATTGGGGTTGCTGGGGACTAGCAGGGGTGGAAATTGTGACTGGATCCAGTAACGCAAGCCTCTGCCCTCTTCTGTGATGCACTGGGGTTTCCTGTGGGGGATGGGCAGTTCTTACATCTGCACCTTGCAACCTGATGTCATAAATGGAGAAAAGACTAGCAGAATGATATCACCCGTTGGAATTCCCAAAAGTCCCACCTCTGGTGCCCCCAATTTACTGTGCGCCTGTAAAAAATTGGCATACAATATTTCACAGCAGTATAAGTGAGCCCCACAGCACTGTTTCAGGCTTGTTTCAGCGTCTGGAGTGATGAGGAAAGAAACTCATTTGCACTTATTTGCACCCTGAAAGCAACCATCCTAGAAAGGGGCTGAGATTTCATCAGAACTGAAACTTACAGCTGGACCTACCAGCTCTTGATCCCCCCCACCTAGATGGTGCCCCAGCTCCGCCAATATTACACTAGTTGCTTGATGCCGGGAATTCCGATGCGGTTAGACACAAATCAGAAGTCCTGCTCCGCCACATTGTTATGGCAGCAAGTTCTTAAATGATAATCTATGTTTCCTCTTTTTAGATGCTGATGGAACTGCTGTGCATTTCTATTATTCCTGATATACTGTGGTTCTCCATACAGAGGAGGTTGCTAATTATGTTCAGTCTTTATTGTGATAGCATTTCTACATACTACCCACCTCAGTGTAGTCTTGGTTTACACTTTTTCTTTGTTTCTTCCTGAGTTTTGCCTCAACCCATAGCCAGCAATTGTAACACAACTAAACTAATCCAAGGAGTGCAAACTCCCTTACCCTATTCCCCTCCCTGCATGTAGCAACACAGAGCCTGTTTTATTCAATAATTAAATTTAAAAGAATACCAATCTGACAATCATAGTTGCTACAATTTAAGTCACATTATTTATAGAAAATGCAAATAGTAAATAAGATAAATGTCATGTGCTTTTTATATGTGTTGTTTTAATTACTCTTGACAAGTGAACCCAAATTCAATCTGTTGCAGACTAACTGATATTAACATAAAACCTGAAATTATGAGCACTTAGTACAAAATAGGGTGATACATTCATAGCAGAGCATTTGGGGTAATTTTGACTTTGGGCGATAGTGTAAAATGGGCGATATCAGATCAGCTGCCCGTTAAACATCTCTCCTGATTTTTATTTCCATGGATTTCATATCAGACTTGCTATTGCCCATTTTACACTATCGCTCAAAGTCAAAATTACCCCCTTTATTTCTGATGATGCAACAAATGTTACAGCACAGTAAGGGAAGGTACTGATGAATGGTGCTCCCACAACATTGTTGCTTTTGCTTTTCTTGGTGTTAGAGATTGCAGGGAGGGTGGTGCCATCAAATTAACCTTGGTGAGTTTCTGGAGAGCATCCTGTAGACCGTACATACTGCAACCATAATGTGTTGGTGATGGAGGGGCTGGATATTGAGTCCAGTAGCAATGGTGCCAATTAAGCCAACTGCTCTGTAGTGGATGATGTTGAGCTTCTTGAGTGTTGTTGCAGCTGCACCCATCCACACAAGTTGTGAGTATTCCATCACACTCCTGACTTGAGCCTTGTAGATTGTGGAGAGACTTTAAGAGGTTAGGAGGTTAGCCACTTATCACACATTATGCAGCCTCTGCCCTCCTCTTGTAGCCAGAGTGTTGATATGGCTGGTCCAGTTCACCTTCTTATCCATGGTGACCCCTAAGATATTGCTGGTGGGGTAGTCAGCAATGGTGGTGCTGTTGAAGGTCAGGGGGAAATGGTTGAGCTTGCTCTTATTTGAGATAGCCTTTACCCAGCATTTATGTGGCACGAATTCTACCTGCCACTTTTCAGCACAAGCCTGAATGTTATCCAGGTCCTGCTGTAGGTTGATATGGGCTTTATTATCAGAGGAATTACGAATGGTGCTGAATACCGTGGAGTTGCCTGCAAACAGACTCACTCCTGACCTTATGATGGAGGGAACAAACCATTAAGAAGGACATGCAAAGATAACATCTAACCATTGAGAGGGACATGATACACTCCAGGTGCTAGTAAGGACATGGAAAAATGCATTCATATCCATGATGTGTTTAATGATGTGAACACAAATGAGAGCGCATGGAATTGGAGGCTTAGATAGGAAATTGGTTTGGAGGTAGGAGACAGAAAAAAGAGATCATGAATATGTACCCAAATTGACAGGATGTGTTGAGTGGTGTCCCCCAAGGATCTGTGTTAGGGCCTCAGCTTTTCACCATATTTATAAATGACTTGGATGAAGGAATAGAGAGCCATATGTCTAAGTTTACTGATGATACTAAGTTAGGTGGCACAGTAAATAGTGTAGATGGGAGCAGAAAGTTGCAAAGGGACATTGATAGATTAGGTGAGTGGGCAAAACTGTGGCAGATGGAATTTAATGTGGGGAAGTGTGAGGTCATCCACTTTAGACCTGAGAAAGATAGATCAGAGTATTTTCTAAATGGTGAGAAGCTAGGAACTGTGGATGAGCAGAGAGCTTTTGGGGTTCAAGTACAGAAATCACTAAAAGCTGTGGACAGGTACAAAAAATAATTTAAAAGACTAATGGAATATTGGCCTTTATCTCAATAAGGCTGGAATACAAAGGGGTGGAAGTTATGTTACAGCTGTACAGAGCTCTGGTTAGACCCCATCTGGAGTACTGCAATGAGTTCTGGGCACCGCACCTCAGGAAGGATAGATTGGCCTTGGAGGGGGTGCAGCGCAAATTCACCAGAATGAGACCGAGGCTAAAAGAGTTAATTTATGAGGACAGGTTGCATAGACTAGGCTTATATTCCTGTGAGTATAAAAGATTAAGGGGTGAACTAATTGAGGTTTTTAAGACGATTAAAGGATTTGATAGGTTAGATAGAGAGAAACCATTTCCTCTGATGGGAGAGTCCAGAACAAAGGGTCTTAACCTTAAAATTAGTGCTAGGCTGTTCTCATGTCAGAAAGCACTTCTTCACACAAAGGGTAGTGGAAATATGGAACTCTCTTCCCTCAAAAAGCTGTTGAGGCTAGGTCAATCGAAAGATTCAAAACTGAGATTGATAGATTTATGTTAGGCAAGGGTATTAAGGGTTATGGAACTAAGGCAAGTAGATGGAGTTAAGATACTGATCAGCATGATCAAATTGAATAGCGGAACAGGCTTGAGGGGCTGAATGGCCTACCTCTGTTCCCATGTTCCTATGATGTATAACTTGTTGATCAATTATCAGAATTAATTCAACAAGTTGTATAAAACAATACTTTATGAGTACTGATGAATTATTGTCTTGTATTTGGGAAAATTCAACTTATGACCTCAGGTTTTGCACCTGTAAAATGGGCGGTTTGCATCCGAATTATGTGTCGTGATCTGTCACACTCACTCTGGACCAGAAATGCACCGGACGCCATATTGGCTTAAGGCACCCACCTGAAACAGGCGTTAAACTGCTAAAATGTTCATTTCAGGGTCTTACGCCAATTGTAGGACCGCAAATGCGAAATTCAGATACAAATGGGCAGAGCTTGCACTGTGCATGCTAGTTGTATCAGGTCTTGAGCGGGCTAACCAGCCATCCTTAAAGGGACCGATATAGGCCACTCTAAAAAAGTCCCACGATATTTGCTGCTCCTGGGTACATAAAAAAATGCCGGCAAGTTCAAGGTCTCTTCCCCCACCTTCCCAGGATCCCCTCCCTCCACCAGACCTGACCTGCAGGCTGCTTCCATGTGGGAGCTTGCCAATTTCCTGCCCTTTCCAACAGATGAACTTCAGCGGGGTACCCATTTCATGCCCGCAGGTTGCCAACAGCATTTAAATGGGGCCCAAAGCCAAATTTAGCTTGGGCCTCAGAGTGGCACAGACCAGTGCACAGGGCAGTCGCTCCGCCGACTTCATGCCTATTTTGGGTTCAGGATCTCCAAATGTTAATACAAGATCATTTTTATTATAGGTCTTGGCATAAATATATAGATCTGCTTTTCCAGTTAGGACAGGGTCCGTTGATCAGGCCGGATCATTGATTTCAATTGCTAATAGCTACGCTGATGATAACAGAGGTTTCCTGAAATCTGAGAACTGGCCATTAACAATGCCTTAACGGTCCTTAATAAACAAGTTTTTTCTCTTAATTTGCATCAACACAGTTTATGATGGGAGCAAGACCCAGGGGTACAAATGAACAAAAAGTCTTCTGGGTTTCTATTGGTTTTGCTCCCCTATTTGAGTAGCTCTATTTCTGGTTAAAATTAACAGACAGAGAAAAATCTAGCCCTGAAGGGCCTTTTATTATACATTGACAACTATGGAATATCCACCCAGTAGCAATTGGTGCATCTTACACAACAAACATATACAATGCAGTGTTTAATCTATTCATCTTATTTTTCACTTGAACATATATAAACTAATAGCATCAGATGCAATTTGCAAAGTATTGACCTTATTGTATCATTAATCATGTTCTCATAAATTCAGTTATTTAGATTACCTTTTAAAAAGTTAAACTATCTGCTGTCAGTTTAGACTGAAGAACTGAGGGAAGTTTTCAGTGCTTTTTATGGTTGAAAATAGGAGTATACTTAAATGCCGATATCAAACATGAACACACAAACATGCAGGTGTTATAGACGTCTTGTGCAATAGCTGTTTTCATGGGAGAGATGGTTTAAAGATTGCAAATCATAAATAAGGAAATATGAATGCAAATATGAATACACACTAGAGAAACATGGGTTTTATGCAATGCTTTAAGACTTTTTCAGAATGAAGCTAACAGGAGTGATTATCACATAAAATTAACTGGAATTGTGCTAATATACTAACTTCCTTAATTAATAATTAAAATAGAATACCACTGAAAAATAGATTAATTAAGTAAATGTGTTCCAAAAGGTTAAAGTAAAAGCATAACTGTAAACAACATGCTTTATTGCAAAATAGTTGATTAGGTAAATAGTACAAGTAAAACACAATAAACGTTACCCTAAATGATCTATAACTAAATGTATGCTCTCAATTTAAGTAATTATGAAATTCCAACATATAAAATGATTCTCAGACACATATAATTTTTAATAGTAATAGGATTTCTGAACCTTTTCCAAGGCTATTACTAAATTAAAAACCAAACTGAAAATTCAGCTGGAATTGATGAAGTTCTATACAAAATAAATCACCTAGAAGCTTGCCTAATAGCTCAGCCATCTGTGCCAAATTAGCTTATCTCACCCAGGATACAACAATTGGCTTCAGCACAACTGGGTCAGGGAGGGGAAAAAACAGTCAGGCTTCCAGTAATAATTACTATCCGGAAACTCCTGCTGAAAGTTTGCATATGTGAATGTTGGGTGATAACTTAGCTATGATTCCCTCATTATCAATTAGCTTACCACCACTCATTGTCAAGATTCATACATGAATAAAGCCACTCAGGTGAGGTGTGTGAGAGCAATAAAAACTCATGGCATCATATTTTAGCAAGGAGTCAATCAATACAAGGAGAGCAGCTGAGGGGAAAAAATTTGCAAGAAAAAATTTGAAAAACAAACCACAAAATACAGCACAGGACTAAATTAGAGGATGTGTATCCAAAAATTTCCATTCAGGATGAATAAACCGCAAGAATTTTCAGGATGATCAGCAGAAACACTGTTTTAAAACTCCAAGATTTACTTGGAAATAAAAGGCAACATAAATTGTTTACAGATGTTTGAATTTGATGAGAAGGATACCTCACGCAGACAGACAAACACAGACAGATCCTTTGCTCACAAATAGTGTAGCTATGAGACAACCATATAGGTTTATTCCCAAGAGTGAAAGTCTAGGATGTTCAACTGCCTTGATGAGGAGTTCCTTTCACTTTACAGGCGTCTCCTTCTTTGTTCCCATTAGTGCCAGTATGATCATACCCTTTAAAAAAAATGTTTTTTTGGAAAGTATAAAATTATCTGCACCCACAAACATGATTATGGAATGCTTGAAAATTATACAAAATTTTAAAGGGGTTCTATTTAGGCTACATATAAACGTATACTCAGCCTAGAGCTTCAAATTTAAATAAACAGACCTTAGCAATGAGGCATAATTTGTCAAAATAACAGGAAGGCTAATGGTGCTCCCCGTTATTTATGCGCAAATAACACAGCAACTTCAGGCGAGTTGCTGTCCGGGTTGCGCCGCCACAAAATCGGCACCTTGCTGTCTGCCTCACCAGTGAAATGTATTGAATGGCGTGACGTTTCTGTATTTGTGTGGTAGATATGAACTAAACTCGCCACAGAAAGTTAAGTCTAGTCCATTTCAGTCCAAGTACCCTTTTAACAATGCAATAAATATTAATTACTGTCAAACTCTCTGGCACTGAAAATTAACTATTACAAGTGTGGAATCGCATTCCTTCAGGTTTAATTGTTGTTGGAGATTTTTAAAATGTTAAGTTTTACATTTTTATTTTTTTAACTTTTCCTCCCTTAATCTAATCTTTCTTTCCCTCTCTTTATTTCTCTTTCTGTACCTGATTTTGCATTGAATTCACCCACTCTAATTTACATTTCCTTCTCAGTCCTTGCGCTGTTAATTTCACAATCCTTCAATCTGATTGGTTAAGGAGATACACAGTTGCTTGCCCTGTTCGCTCAGGTCCCAGATGCCCGGTTTCCCTTGCTACGATGTTATCAGCTCGCACTTTCAGCAACTTGCCACACAAAAAAATTTAAAATCTAAATGTGCAAGGGCAATTCTAACTAACGCCAGATTCCGTTAGATGACCTGCTGCAGCAAATTCTGGCCCAATGAAATGGAATCTGCCAATAGGTTCTAGTCTAAAGCGAACTGTCTGACATTGTATGTATAATCTGACGTCCATTTGGCTGAGAAGTGATTAAACCACCACACTGGCATGTCACATGAAAGAAATTTAAATTTGCAATTAAAAACAATTAAACAGTATGGAGAACTTGGCCACCTCTTTACAGTACTGATAAATGGTGTATATTTAAGTGTGGAAATACAGCATTGAGTAGCACTTTAAAAACAAAATTGGAAACAATGTTTTGTTATTAACATAGGTAAGTTATGCAATTTTTATCAACCTGAAAATGAACCAACAGTGTCTGGAAAGTGCAGAGCATGTCTAAATTAAATTGCTTATAATATTTTTTTTAAGTTATATTCAGTGAAAACAATCTTTTTACAATAAACATACAATTCAGAAGAGAAAAAAAAGAAAAAAAATAGACTGACTTCACAACAGTGCAAATTTGCAGTCCATCAATCCAAATCAGTATAACTTAAAACCATTCACAAAATGATACAAGTACAATAGAAATAATTCAGTATATCCGTGTTAATTCAGTAGAGATGATCATAAATCCAAGCTAGGTGGGATGCAGTCAGTTTGATCAGGCTAAATTCACCTGCAGTTTCATTGTGAAACAGCAGAATTCTTAATTTTATAACAAATCATTGACAATAAAAATCTTGGTGCAGAGCAAGTCTTAAAATTGTTTAAGACCTTCCTCAATGTGTTTGATGGGTTGGATCAGTTTAGATCGGATGGTTTAGGAGTTTTGAAATGTATAAAACTGACATCCTACTAAACCTGCAGTCTGGATAAAGTACAATTTTTCTTGAATGGCACTTTCTTCTATTGCAAAAGTAATAACATTATAAAACAAGCAAGTTATTTAAGTGAATTATTAACTGAAGAGTTTATAAATGCATTATCATTTTAAATAATTATATTCCATGAGGATATTATGCCTACTCTACACTACCCACTTACAATCTCATCAATATCATAACTTCCTGTAAGAGGTTAGATTTGATTCAGAAGCATTTTATTTGTTAAGTACAGTATTATAGTAAAAGTCTTGAATGTGATCACTTGCTTTTGAAAACAATTCTTTTTCTTGTATAAAACTGAAATTTGATGTGATGGCCTTTCCATGTGAATTTGTTTAGTTCTTAATCACTGCATAAACTAGTAAATATAACTTACAAATGTTTTTCTTCAGACTACCTGTTGCCAACTGTGATGTTTATGAAAGCTTAAAGTTTCTTCCATATGTCATACAGTGATCTCTCCAATGTGTGTGATCAAACCAAGGTCCAGGAGATGATGGGGGAAGAAAGTATGAATCACATAAGATGCTTTACCGTATAAAAATATCAATTCAGTCTATAGTTATTAGAGTTACTGTTAAATTTGTATTGTGTAGGTCACAAACTACACTGATCAACTCTAATCCATTAAACCCAATGTTTTAATTTTATTCCTGATTATTTATTTCCTGAATTATTGTAACCATCATTTTTTCCCATAGTGGGCATCATAGGAGTACTTTTGCATGCCCGCACTGTTGGCAGTGAGCCTCTTCTGGTGGCAGGACACATCCGAAGTTCAGGCACTGGATGCCCACCATAATTTTCCAACCATATGGGGCAATTTTCCACTATGCCCTGCCACCAGGAGAGGCTCCCCACAGGCAGCACGGACTGATAAAATTACCATCAAGCACTCACATGTCAGGTATACTTCAGTGAGATGCAGAGCAAAGTTCCCTCTGTTCTTCCCCAACAATGTACCTCAACACAATCTCAGAAGAGCGCCCGCATTTCACCAGTATTCATTCTCCTAATTCCCCCATTCTCAAAACTTCTCAGTGATTCAGCCAATTTATTGCCAACTTGTGGACAGTTTTATGCAGTGAGCCTATCCCCACCAGAATTGGTTTAAGAACTTTCCACATTCATTTTGCTCATAGCCCTTGCAGTCAAAGCAGAGGAGACTTTCATCTAGCAAGTCGGTGTTGGATTCAAATCCAAATCCCAAGAAGGTAAAAAGCACAGTGTAGTAAGCCACGGTGCCATTGTTAATTCATAAAGGATAGCAGTCTTCAAAATAATGCCCTGTGCAGCTGTTATTCTTAAGCTAAGATCCCTTAAAAGATCCAAAGAAAATGGTGAGAATTTTCAAACCGTTTTTAGTTTTGTTAATAATGTTCTCACCTCCCCCCCACCACCACCCCACACCACCATAAAAGTAAATCATCTAAATTTGAGTAGTCAGCCAAGTGAGTACTTTTTAATATCACTGCAATGTTTCTAGAAATTAATTTCAGTGAGATTATAAACCCAAGGTGGGGGTAATCCCCCCCACCCACAAAATATCACTCATATTTAGTGCTATGATTTGTTGTCTAATTTCTGCATTAAAATTGTTGATTTTTTTAACATATAGAAAAATAGAAACACAAAACTGCACATTGCAATACAAAATACAGAATAATTAAAAAAAGTTAAATGATGAGCTTTTGGCCATTTTCACTGAGATTCTAAAAATAGCCAATAATAGCAATACTCATCAAATATTTGAGACTTAGAGTACCTGCACTTCACATATACAGATTCTGAGATCAATTTATTTTACATAAGGAACTAGAGTAAGAATAAACATTAAGCAAACATAATTATTCATATGTCTACTGAATTATCTTTAACTGAGGGCGTCATGCTGTAAATGTGAAGACCACTAATACTATTGAGGAAAAAAAGGAAGGCTGCAATGAACTCGCACCAGTACGCTAAACTGAAGCCTGTGAGTGTAATAAAGTTCCGCAACTGAATGGCAAAGGTCAACACACCAACAGATGTCATGAAAAAAGCCAGGAGAATTAGCCCTGAGCCATATGCCCACTTGCGCCTGGAGTAGGCATCTTGACAAACTTGAGAGGTGATTAGCATGTCCAGACCAAACATTGCCAGCACTACAGCAATAGTGACGATGATCCGTGTGAAAACTAGACCGGTGTTTAAACCATCAACCTCAGCAACACTGAAATCTGTTGTACATTGAGGCTTGCGGTCATGCTCTATAGTGCAGAAATACCAGAGTCCAAATATCTTCCTGTCTACAAACAGCCAGTGACCATAGCACACGGAAATGGAGGAGAGAACAACTGCTATTGCTGTGCAGAGAATTATCAGACACCTGATGAATGTCTCCAGTACTAATTTTCCAGCCTTCCTGCGTTGGAGCTCTTCCTGTACCTAGAACGAAATGTGCATATTATTAGTGAGAGACATATCTTCAGAATTCACGTTCAATGAATTTTATTTTTTGCTTTCAGTTGTTACACTTAGACAATAGGGCCCATTTCGCCATCCCACAGGGAGCTTCACACTCAGGTAGTGCATCATGGAAAATGTTAATGGATTGGAAAATCACAGACTGCATGTCTGTAATGCACTCCCTGAAGGATTGTGGAATAGGCCCTTATGGCTATAAGCACAATTAAGTGGTTCAGATATCATCATAAACCTTGACAGTGGAATGTCAGATGACAGTGCAAGACAGAGGCACAATCTTGTGCATATACACACACATACACCCTAAATAATTTGAAGGGTAAAAGCTGTGATTTTGACCGTGCAAGTCTCCTGAATCCACCATTATATTGTATGCATTTTATTAGTCTGTATGCAATCTGTTATGCCCATTTTTTAAAAGAGTATTACATTTCTGGGCCTCTTCAGATCCTGGCTCCAAACGGCTTGAGGGCTTCCCGGGGCAGACTTGGGGTTAATATTCCAATCGGATCCTGATACCATATCGGAACCTGAATTGCATATTTAAATAAGGAGACCCAGTTTCCGCTGGGTGAGGGGGTTATAATCCCCCCTGCCCAGTGTCAGCATCAACACAAGAACATAGGACCAGGAGTAGGACATTCAGCCCCTCGAGTCTTTTCCGCCATTCAATTTGATCATGGCTGATCTGTACCTCAATCCCATTTGCTCCTGATACCCTTACCTAACATTTTAAATCTATCCATAGCCTTTTGGGGAATGGGAGTTCCAGATACCTACCAGCTATTGTGTGAATAAGTGCTCCCTGTTTTCACTCCTGAATGTCCTGGCTCAAATTTTAAGATTATGTCCCCTTGTTCTGGATTTCCTCACCAGAGGAAATAGTTTCTCTTCAGCTACTCTATCGAATCCTTTTATCATGTTAAACACCTCGATTAAACCACCCCTCAATCTTCTATACTCAAGGGAATACAAGCCAACTTTATGCAACCTGTCCTCATAATTTAACCTTCTAAACTCCAGTATCATTTTGGTGAATCTGTGCTGTACCCCCTCCAAGGCTAATATATTCTTCCTGAGGTGTGGTGCCCAAAACTGAATGCAGTACTCCAGATGGGGTCTAGGATAACTCTCACCCCCCTTTGTATTCCAGTCCCCTTGAGATAAAGGCTAACATTTGATTAGCCATTTAAACATTTTTTTATATGTGTCCACTAGCTTTTAGTGATTCCTGTACATGGACCCCAAAATCTCCCTGCTCCTCCTTAGTTCCTAGCTTCTTACCATTTAGAAAATTAAAGTATTACAAAATCCCACTTGAAAAATTAACTTACCCATTTTTTTATGAAAGACCTATTCCTGTCTGCTAAAAGCTACTTAGCATCCAAAGACTGTTCCAAGGTTACTTCCCAAGTCCAAGGTTTCAGTTATGATATTTTTTGTCACATTCATTCCTAAAGAATGGACATGCTGATGTGGTTCACCTGCCTTACATTATCCATTATCCAAATTTTGTTCATTCATATACTGCTGCAGATGGATGTTTACAGGATTCATGAATAAGATTTGTAAACAAGGATATCCATTATATATTAAAAACGGTGAGTGATTTCAAGATGTTAAAGGTACTGCACCCATAGGTGGTGCTGTAAAATTAGTTGATTACAATCGGGTCGGAACTAACATTACATGACAGCTCCTTGCAGGGCACACAGGAATCCAAACTGAGGCAGAACTTCCCCCCTTTGCATCTCAACAGTCTGAGCTAGATTTGAATTAAGTCCCAGAGGTGAAAGGCCTCTGTTAACCCATTGCACCACCCAGATCCCCAGTTTATAAATTAGGATGCACTTTGGTTTCTGAATGGCCATTTATATGGTCATTCAGAAACCAAAGTGCTTCCTGATTTAGATCTGTATACAATTTGCATGTCTAGATTCTGTGAAGTGAAGCAAATTAGCAGCCTGGTGTGAAAAGGCTATTTTAGCTGGAATCAGGATGAAGTTGGAATAACCTCAGTTTGCGGCTGGGGCCAAAGACAATGGGGGCGATATTGGGCTCGGTAGTACCCATTTTGGGGTGCTACAAGGCCCCTTAGGCTTCCAAACTGGCGTCCGCAGAGCGTCCGCACACTTCTGATACGAAGTGCGCCAGACACCATATTGGTAAAGGGGTTAGCGCGCGCACTTAACGTCTGCCGGAAGTAGTGCAGGCAGATCACATGCAATGCTGATTTGATGCCAACGCTGCCATTTAGGAGCTCCATACTCCAGCCTATACCCTCTTTTAACCTTGCACAGCGGAACACGACGTTAAGCAGCATGAAAGACCCCCAGCAGCGTTATTTAAAGGGATCATCAATTACTTGTAGGTTAGTTGCTGGTTTATTTCTTCTGGCTGTTGCTACAATTCTACACATTTCTGGTGCTTTCCATAGCTGTTTCAAGTTTCAAAAGTCTACAGGGAGCCGGCGTGGCAGGTGCTGAAGTACTTTTTGCTGACTTCAAGGCTTCTACACAAACCAGTTGCTCCCAGACATGGGTGGCCTAGTAGGCCATCCTCTTGGAATCGAGGATGACTCGGAGAATGAGCAGAGGCCACGCAGAGCAAGACAATCTGTTGGAAGAGGGAGGAGGAGGAAGGGGTGAAGGGCTCTCAGCAGGAGGCCATATCCGCCCAGGTTGTTCAGGGAGCAATTCTCCAACCTGAACTTCAGCGATGACCAATGTTTGAGACATCTGTGCTTCACTAAGGAGGTTGCCACTGAAATCTGCCAACTGCTGCAGCCACAACTCCAACCTCAGTGCGGTCCTGGGATGCAGCAGTAAAGACAAAGAGGGGAAAATTCAGTTGATTAGCGCCTCCCGCTAGCGCCAGCAGTTGGGGCATTGATGCAGTAGCACCGGGGCGAGGCAATCCAGCGACGCACGGCAAAACCGGACCCCCCGTTGCGCTGCCGGTACAAGGTACCGCCGGGGACTTCAACGGCAGGCAGATCGTGATGTCAGTGAGCGTGGGGCGCCCGATCTGCAAAACTGATTTTCACCACTTACCTTTGCATCTTGACCAGATAGCAACAGGGAGAGCAGGCGCACAGCTGATGGAAGCCGGCTCCAGTGATGTTATTCAAAGGCATCAGCAGTAATCACTCGCAGCTGTCAGGGCAGGTTAGTTTCAGTGGCTTCTTGTCAGTTTCAGCTAGTGGATCAGTTTGTATGAGTAATTTCAAGCTTCTTTTTTATCAGCAGTCTTCTGGCAAGTGCAAAGTGGTTACATTTATTGTTCAAAGATTCAAACTGCTACACTTGGCAACATTAATGGAGGCTGTACTAGCATGTCACCTCTCCCTCTGACGGAGCGTAGGCAGCCAGAAATATGGGAACATGTGCACAGAGGGATGGGGAGAGACATCAGGGCTCTCACCAGGAGGCCTTGTCCTAGGCAAGTAACCAATCACACTTCCCCCACAACAAGCGTGAACATGAATAGCAGTAGAGACTGAAACATTTTTTTATTAATTCATGGGATGTGTGTGTAGCTGGCAAGGCCAGTATTTATTGCCCATCCTTAATTGACCTTGAGAAGGTGGTGGTGAGCCGCCGTCTTGAACCGCTGCAGTCCATGAGGTGAAGGTACTCCCACGGTGATATTAGGGAGGGAATTCCAGGATTTTGACCCAGCGCCGATGAAGGAACGGCAATATATTTCCAAGTCAGGATGGTGTGTGGCTGAGATGCCAGTGTTGTTCCCATGCGACTGCTGCCCCTGTCCTTCTAGGTGGTAAAGGTCGTGGTTTGGGAGGTGCTGTCGAAGAAGCCTTGGCAAGTTGCTGCAGTGCATCTTGTAGATGGTACACACTGCACCGGTGGTGGAGGGAGTGAATGTTTAAGGTGGTGGATGGGGTACCAATCAAGCGGCCTGCTTTGTCCTGGATGGTGTTGAGCTTCTTGAGTGTTGTTGGAGCTGCACTCATCCAGGCAAGTGGAGAGAATTCCATCACACTCCTGACTTGTGCCTTGTAGATGATGGAAAGACTTTGGGGAGTCACTAGGCCTGGGGAGGCCTAGGACACTGCCCTGAGGAACTCCTGCAGCGATGTCCTAGGGCTGAGATGATTGACCTCCAACAACCACAACCATTTTCCTTTGTGCTAGGTATGACTCCAGCCAGTGGAGAGTTTTCCCCCTGATTCCCATTGACTTTAATTTTACTAGGGCTCCTTGATGCCACACTCGGTCAAATGCTGCCTTGATGTCAAGGGCAGTCACTCTCACCTCACCTCTAGCATTCAGCTCTTTTGTCCATGTTTGGACCAAGGCTGTAATGAGGTCTGGAGCCGAGTGGTCTTGGCGGAATCCAAACTGAGCATCGGTGAGCAGGTTATTGGTGAGTAAGTGCCACTTAATAGCACTTTGTTGATGACTGAGAATAGGCTGATGGGACGGTAATTGGCTGGATTGGATTTGTCCTGCTTTTTGTGGACAGAACACATCTGGGCAATTTTCTACTTTGTTGGGTAGATGCCAGTGTTGTAGCTGTACTGGAACAGCTTGAAAACACACTCTTAATTAAGGGACTAATGTTCTCGTATTGTGACTGTTGGGAATACGGAAGACTTGATAAATATGCATTAGGAACATGGTAGATGATGTGCAAAGTGGGTGAAGTGGTCAAAAAGATAATAACGACATTAAATGTGAAGTTACCTGTGACTGGTGATACTGAAAAAGGTGTTTTAATGGGAATAGTAAATTATCAGGAAATTTTCTCAGGAGTGATTCAGTGGCTAACACTTACAACTCTGGGATGTATTTTTGATTCACCCAAGACTGATAGGGTGAAAGTGTGTATCTGCTGACTGTAAGGGTCTGCACGAAATGAGTCTGTTAAAGTCCAATGCACCTCTTACTGTGTGCATGACCATGACACACAACTGCCCACAAAAAGGAACAAATTAGCAAACTCACTCAGAGAAACCAAAGCCTGATGTGGGAAATTGAAATGCTTCAAATCAAATTGTGCAGTTGGTATTCTCTTCTGAGGATTAGGATAGAATAGACAAATTCTATTGGTGGCGGTAAACCTGGCTTTATAGTATAAAGATATAAAGCTTATAAAATATGAGATGTAAGACCACAATTTCCATGCACATTTACAAAAAGCTCCACATTCTACTGCAGGAAAACCTTCTTTCATTTTCCTTTTCCATTCTTGATTTACAGGTACTTTTTCAAACTCACTTCCATTCTGCATGATCTATTCAAGTGTTTCAGTGTATACTTTACTTTCAATTAGTTATTATTTATCATATTAGGATATATTTACATATCATTTGCTATTATTTGAAATGACTAATGAAGACACTTAAAATAACAGGTTTTAAATTAAACTCAATGTCAACATTTCAGGGCATATAAATACTAGATCTGAAATTCTTGGGGCTAGAGAATGTGTAACTCGTATTCAGACCCGAGAGGGAGAGGGCAGAATATGGACCAGGGTTCCACCCTATTTGGGCTGAACCTTTAAATTATAGTTGGAGACGCATGGGCAGATCTTCTGCCCTCGCAATGCCCCCCCCCCTTCCCCCCACCTTACCCCTGCCCCTTCCCCACCTTTCACCACGTCAATAGGGTATGTTGGGGAAAGTTTCTGGCCTTCCAAGGAAAGACAAGAATCATTTAAGGCCATGATAACACAGAATTATGATGGATTCAATACCAAAAGGCATACCTGCAGTGTAAAAAGGGCATCGACATACAAGAAAAACATTTTGAATTGAAAATAACAAGAGAAGTGAAGAAGAATAATAAAAAGATTTTTAGTTATATTAAGAGAGAAAAAAAACGAGGAATGGATTGGGGCCACTGCACGTGGGATCGGGCGAGATGCTACAGACTACAAAAGTGCTAAATACATTTTTTGCCTGAGGCTTTACCAAGGAGGAGACAGGTAACTTATTTGTATAGTTAATTCTTTAGAAGACCAAAGGAAACTGCAACGGGATGTTGATAAGATGGGGAAATGGGCTGAAAAGTGGCAGATGGAAGTCAATGTCAGGAAATATGAGGTGATAGATTTTGGTTAAAAAAACACCAGTAATTATACTTTAAATATGAAGTAGGCTTGGTGCTGTGGAAAAGCAGAGGGATGTGGGGTTATAGGTTCACAAAATATTAAAGGCAGCACCTCAAGTTGATAAGGGTGTAAATTATATATTTTATCTCAAGAGGTAGAAACATAAAAGCCAAGAGGTAATGAGGAGCGTTTTTAAAAATGTAATGAGATCTCAGTTAGAGTAATGTGTGCAGTATTGGGCTCCACACTATAAGAGAGGCTGGTGTCGTGAGCGACGAGACCGGAGGTCCAGTGAGTATTTGAACTCACTTTCGTGGGCTTTTCTTTTACAGGCTGGTGTCGGGAGCGACGAGACCGGAGGTCCAGTGAGTATTTGAACTCACTTTCGCGGGCTTTTCTTTCACAGGCTGGTGTCGGGAGCGACGAGACCGGAGGTCCAGTGAGTATTTGAACTCACTTTCGCGGGCTTTTCATTCACAGGCATACCAATCTCAGACCGGCGGCGGCGTTCCAGAGCCACGTCACGATTCAAAACGTGACGCGGGCAGGAGGGAGCAGCTGATTGGGTGAGTACGGCTAGGTAAGTATTTATACTACTCTATAGTTTGACAGTTAAGGTTCATAGGGGGAAAAATTAGGTCGCGCCCCGTTTGGGGCGCAAATATCGTCTGGACGCAAAAATTAGCGCCTGGCGCTAATTATCGCCACTGACTGGAAACTTCACTTTTACCGCCCCGGGAGGTGAGTGGAGCGCTAAATCAGGCGCTGCACACCTGTCTTAGGGCGCAAAGGCCGAGCAGTGAGGCGCTAACTCAGCGCGCGAGCGCAGCGCAGGTGCTGCCAGTTAGCGAGGGAATACAGACACACTGGTGCCGGCCAGTTCTTAAAGCGGGGGGGCCAACTTGCTCCCCAGCCACACCCTGCTCATTGCAGCCTTGAATCTCGGCCTGGAGAGACCTGTGAATCCATTTTGCTGCCAAGGATGGAGAGGGTGAGAGAACGAGCTCAGCGCTTCACCGAGCGGGCCTTGGATGCTCTGGTTGGCGCGGTGGAGCGCAGAAGATGTATACTCTTCCCTGAGAGTGGCAGGAGGCCTTTGCCACGCGAGTACAGAAGAGTGTGGAGGGAGGTGGCTCAGAGCGTCTCCTCCAGGAGCATGGTGCCCAGGACCCATGTTCAATGCCGCAAAAAGTTCAACGACTTCACTCGGGTCGTCAGGGTGAGTGGCTTTTTCTCAATACCTCTCCATCCCTCCATCTCAACCTCACTCTATGGCCAGAGGGTCTTAAAACCCCAATGCACAACACTCATCCAACACCTATGGCCCTTTCATGAAACACACACACACATTCCACACTTTGCATACAGTAAGGGCTATTCACCTATGGGAGGCACATCAGGCAAGACCATGGCTGCATACAGTAAGGGCTATTCACCTATGGGAGGCACATCAGGCAAGACCATGGCTGTATATTTACTCAGATGCTGTCCTTTTACTTGCAGGCCAAGCTGGCGCATAATAGGAGACAGCAGCAACGGACAGGTGGAGGGCGGCCTCAGCTGCAACCCCTCAGCGATCTTGAGGAGCGCGTCCACAGGATTGTGGCAAGCCGGGTGATCGGTCCCGTCGCCACTGGAGACGCCGACCCCGTTCTGGACAGCAATGGTAAGGTCATCACCTTTTTGTCCTCTGTCCTTCCACTTGTCCCTCACAACACCAGCCTTTGACACTTTCAATCCAACTTGCTAACTCGCTGCACTTATTCCTCCCTTACTGCCACCCTGTCCTCACGCTAAAGCCACTCTTGTACCTCCCTGCTTTCAGATGGTGATTCACCAGCTGAGGAGACGGGCCCTGAAGCTGCCAGTGGGAGTGAAGCTGCAGCCGAGGAGGAAGAGGAAGCCGGAGCATCAGTGCCACCCTCTCCCGAGGAAGCCCATGCCCACACTGGGAACACGCCTTCCCTGGAGGGGAGCAGGGGAGAAGGGTCTGATGAGGGTGAAGCTCCAGGACCCAGCGGGCTGCAGCAACGCCATGGGGGTAGGGAAGAACGGGGGCCTTCTCCCCAGAGGGAGAGTATGCCAGCGACTCCTACTGCAATGGACACAGAGGAGGAGCGGCTGATCGCAGAAATGAACACCCAGGCGGTGGGCATGCACACTGAGCTCATGGGTGCAGTGGGAAGGGTGCCCGAATGCATTGAGTCACTGGCAAGGAGTGTGGAGCACTTCGCTGTAGCACAGGCGGATGCCACACTAACGCTTAGTGCTGCAATTCAGTCACTGACTGCCGTGACCCCATCTCTGACTGCTCTCATGCAGACTCAGATTGAGGCCACGCGAGCACTGACTGCTGCCAACCTCGATGGTTCGTTCACATGTCCCCGGGGCTCTCACCGCGCCGCAGCAGGCCAGCAATCTGTGCTCCAGCAGATTGCTCCAGATGCTGAAGTGCTGCCCCGTGGGAGTGCCAGTGTGTCGGGCGAGCAGGGAGTTGCTGTCCTCTCTCACGATGACAGCATTCCTGCTGCCAACACTGTCACTTCTCCACTGCACTTGCCACCGCCTGTAGGACAGACTGCTGCCGCCCATGCAGAGTTGGTGCAGTCTGCAGCCGGGCCCTCCAGGCCCAGAACTGGTCGAGGCCGTCCTTCAGGGGCATCTGCAGTGTCAGGGTCTGACAATCTGCAGCCTTCCACCAGCCTTGCTGCAGCCACTGAGGTCCCATTACGGAGGAGCAGTAGGGTTAGAAGGGGGGAAGTGCGCAAGGGAAGGAGATCACCCTCGAAGGGCAAAAAGTAGGAGGTGTGACAAAATGCTGGTCATTTTTTTATTAAAGGCCGAGGTTCGTGGTCCAACTTTTGTTTAGTGTTTTGGACATTATCTCCAGGTTGTGAGAACCAGTTATGTTAATGACTGTTTTTTTTGTGTTTATTTCTATGAGTTTGTCATGAGGAAATGACACACACAGAGTTTGTAAAATAAATAAGTTTTTGTATTCAAAATATACATGTTTGGTGTTTGGAATCATTGGTGCCTTGGCCGGCTTAGGGGTTGCGTGCTGGGTTCATTGATGTTGTTAGCAATGGCAGAAGCCATTTCCACAGCAGGGGCCCTAGAAGCGGCTTGCTATCAGCCATTGACGGACGGCCCTTGCAGTTTCACCATTGTGGGCCGCCCTCCCGCCTTGGTGCTGCTGATGATCATCCTCCTCGTCCTCTTCCTCCTCCTCCTCTGGTGGTGCTCCAAGGCCTGGTGGCATTGGCTGGGTCCTGACGATTGCCATGTTATGCAACATGCAGCACACAACTACGAAGTTGGATACTCGCTCAGGCGAGTACTGCAGGGCTCCTCCAGAATGGTCGAGACAGCGGAACCGTTGCTTCAGCACGCTCATTGTGCGCTCAATGATGTTCCTGGTAGCTTGATGGCTCTCGTTGTACCGCAGCTCAGCAGGGGTGTTGGGCGTACGGAGCGGTGTCATCAGCCAGGTGCTCAATGGATACCCCTTGTCCCCGAGAAGCCAATCAACTGGCTGATGCGGTGCCTCGAAAAGTTCTGCCACAGTAGTCTGGCGCAGGATGAAAGCATCGTGGCAGCTGCCAGGATAGTGGGCATTGACAGCGAGTATCAGCTGTCTGTGGTCACAGACCAACTGAACATTCAAGGAATGGAACCCCTTTCTGTTCCGGAATTCCTCGGCATTCTCATGTGGAGCACGCAAAGCCACATGCGTGCAGTCAATGGCGCCCTGCACCATGGGGAAGCCCGCTATCCTCGCAAAGCCCAGAGCACGGTCACGCTGCTTGTCTGGGGTCATGGGGAAAGAGATGAACTCTCGTCTCCTTTTAAAGAGGGCATTTGTGACCTGCTGGATGCAGCAATGCACCGCGAACTGGGAGATATTGGCGAGGTCCCCAGCAGCAGCTTGAAATGAGCCAGTAGCATAGAAGTTGAGAGCCACTGTGACCTTCACTGCCACCGACAGAGACGTCCTGGACCTCAGTTGAGGCTGCAGATCTGGCTGCAGCAGGTGGCAGAGCTCAGTGACCACCTCCTTGCTGAATCACAGCCTTCGCAAACACAGCTCCTCAGACAAATGAATGTAGGAGAGCTGTTCACGATATACCCTGGGAGGGTAAGCTCTCCTGTACATACGCCTGTTGGCCCTCCTCCGTCTGGCCATCATTGCCACTCTCTCTCTGCGTCTCTGTGTCCTCCGATTCAGCTGGAGCAGGACGACGCCCCCATTCAGTGCAGCCCCCATAGTCTCTTTGCAAGCAAAGTTATGAAGGACTGCAACCAAAGTACCAGCGAAGTTAAGATCAGTAGGCAAAACTACCTCACAAAGCGTTGACTCAATGCAGAAGTCTCTCTTTCTCTCTCTCCGAATCTCTCTCTCTCTCTCAGAACGAGTGGTGCAAAAATGTCAACCACAGAAAAAGACAGGAAGAGGCCCCCTTTAAATAGCGCCCCCCCCCCAGCCCCACAGCGATTGATAGCGTTCCAGTCTTCTGGTCGTTGGATGCGCCAGGCGGTAAGGCAGGGGGCGCCACTCAATTTCCGCTCCGGGGCGCCACAAGGGCGTTGCACCATGGAATGACGTCACAATCTGCGCGCGCAGGTGGTCGCAGCGGTAAAGTTTAGCGCCGCCGCACAATGTCAAGTTAAGTTCCCGAGCGGCGCAAACATCGCTGCGCCCGGGCGCTAGCGGCTTTGCGCCCCATTAGCGCCCTCTTAAGGCGCTAACGGGAGGCGCAACCAACTGAATTTTTACCCCATAGTTTATAAAGTTTAGAAGGTCTTAATTTTGTGGATATAGTTTCTAGAGCTAGTAACCAAGGGCCCTTGAGTATATCATTTAATTGAGTGTAATTGGTGGTATCGATTTGATTTAATTTAAGTTCAATTAATTAAAGGGTAAGTCATGACAGGACAGCCCAGCCCCGTGTTATGCTCCTCCTGCTCGATGTGGGAAATCAGGGACCCTTCCGGTTTCCCTGACAACCATGTGTGCGGGAAGTGTATCCAGCTGCAGCTATTGACAGACCGCATTGCGGTGCTGGAGCTGCGGATGGAGGCGTATTGGAGCATTCGCGATGCTGAGAACCTCATGGATAGCACGTTTAGAGAGTTGGTCACACCGCAGGCAAAGGGTGCTCAGGCCGGAAGTAAATGGGTGACCACCAGGCAGAGTAAGAGGTGCAGGCAGGTAGTGCAGGGGTCTCCTGTGGACATCCTCCTCTCAAACAGATATACCACACTGAATACTGTTGGGGGGGATGACTTATCAGGGGAAGGCAGCAGCAGCCAACTTCCTGGCACCATGGGTCGCTCTGCTGCACAGGCTAGGAGGAAAAAGAGTGGTAGAGCTATAGTGATAGGGGACTCAATTGTAAGGGGAATAGATAGGCGTTTCTGCGGCCGCAACCGAGACTCCAGGATGGTGTGTTGCCCCACTGGTGCAAGGGTCAAGGACGTCTCGGAGCGGCTACAGAACATTTTGAGGGGGAGGGCGAACAGCCAGCTGTCGTGGTGCACATAGGCACCAACGATATAGGTAAAAAAGGGGATGAGGTCCTAAAAGCAGAATATAGGGAGTTAGGAGGTAAATTTAAAAATAGGACCTCAAAGGTAGTAATCTCAGGATTGCTACCAGTGCCACGTGCTAGTCAGAGTAGAAATAGGAGGATATTTCAAATGAATACGTGGCTAGAGGAATGGTGCAAGGGGGAGGGATTCAAATTCCTGGGACCAGTACAAACCGGACGGTCTGCACCTGCGCAGGGCCGGGACCGCTGTCCTAGGGGGAGTGTTTGCTAGTGCTGTTGGGGAGGGTTTAAACTAAAGTGGCAGGGGGTTGGGCACCTGAGCAGGGAGACAGGGGAAAGCGTGTCAGGAAGGGACAGAAGGTATGGAGTAAAAGGTAAAGTGTTAAAAAAGGAAAAAGCAGGAACTAAGTGTCACAAAACATATTTGAAAGTTCTTTATCTGAATGCACGTAGCATTCGTAACAAAATGGACGAGTTAACGGCACAAATAACTACGTATGGGTATGATCTTGTGGCCATTACAGAAACATGGCTGCAGGGTGACAACGACTGGGAATTAAATATGCCAGGGTATTTAACAATCAGGAAGGACAGGCAGGAAGGAAGGGGAGGTGGAGTGGCTATGTTAATAAAGGAAGGAATCGCTGTAATACAGATAAATTATATTGGGTCAAAGGATCAGGATAATGAAACAGTTTGGGTGGAGATAAGGAATAATAAGGGGAAAAAAACACTAGTGCGAGTAGTATATAGGCCTCCTAATAGTTGCAACTCTGCTGGAAGAAGTATTAATCAGGAAATAGTTGGGGCATGTAATAAGGGAACAGCTATAATTATGGGGGATTTTAACTATCATATTAACTGAACAAATCAAATTGGGCAGGGCAGCCTTGAGGAAGAGTTTATTGAGTGTATTAGGGATGGATTTCTTGAGCAGTATGTAACTGATCCTACAAGGGGGCAAGCAACCTTGGACCTGGTCCTGTGTAATGAGTCAGGATTAATTAATAATGTCCTAGTTAAGGATCCCCTTGGACTGAGTGACCATAACATGGTTGAATTCCATATCCAATTAGAGGGCGAGAAGGTTCGTTCTCAAACAAGCGTACTGAGCTTAAATAAAGGAGACTATGATGGTATGAGAGCGGAATTGATTAAAGTGGACTGGGAAAATAGATTAAAGGGTAAGACGGTACATGAGCAGTGGTGTTCATTTAAGGAGTTATTTTACAACTTTCAAAAAATATATATTCCACTGAGGAAAAAAGGGCGCAAAAGAAATGACAGCCATCCGTGGCTAAGTAAAGAAATTAAGGATAGTATCCAACTAAAAACAAGGACATATAAGGTAGCCAAACTTAGTGGGAGGAAAGAAGATTGGGAAGTCTTCAAAAGACAGCAAAAAGTAACTAAAGGATTGATTAAGAAAGGGAAGATAGATTATGAAAATAAATTAGCAAAAAATATAAAAACAGATAGCAAGAGTTTCTATAGTTATATAAAAAGAAAAAGGGTGGCTAAGGCAAACGTAGGTCCCTTAGAGGATGAGACCGGGAAATTAATGGTGGGAAACATGGAGATGGCAAAAATGCTGAACAAATATTTTGTTTCAGTCTTTACGGTAGAGGACACTAAGAATATCCCAACACTGGACAAACAGGGGGCTCTAGGGGGGGAGGAGCTAAGTACGATTAAAATCACTAAGGAATTGGTACTCAGTAAAATAATGGGACTCAAGGCGGATAAATCCCCTGGACCTGATGGCTTACATCCTAGGGTGTTGAGGGAAGTGGCAGTAGGGATTGTGGATGCTTTGGTAATAATTTTCCAAAATTCCCTGGACTCAGCAAATGTCCCGGCAGATTGGAAAACTGCTAATGTAACACCCTTATTTAAAAAGGGTAGTAGGCAGAAGGCTGGAAATTATAGACCAGTTAGCCTAACATCTGTGGTGGGTAAAATTTTGGAGTCTATTATTAAGGAGACAGTAACGGAACATTTAGATAAACATAATTTAATAGGACAAAGTCAGCATGGCTTTATGAAGGGGAAGTAATGTCTGACAAATTTGCTTGAGTTCTTTGAGGACATAACGTACAGGGTAGATAAAGGGGAACCAGTGGACGTAGTGTATTTAGACTTCCAGAAGGCATTCGACAAGGTGCCACATAAAAGATTATTGTTCAAGATAAAAAAATCACTGGATTGGGGGTAATATTCTGGCATGGGTGGAGGATTGGTTATCTAACAGGAAGCAGAGAGTTGGGATAAATGGTTCATTCTCGGACTGGCAACCAGTAGCCAGTGGTGTTCCACAGGGGTCGGTGCTGGGTCCCCAACTCTTTACATTCTATATTAACGATTTGGAGGAGGGGACCGAGTGTAACATATCAAAGTTTGCAGATGATACAAAGATGGGAGGGAAAGTAGAAAGTGAGGAGGACATAAAAAACCTACAAGGGGATATAGACAGGCTGGGTGAGTGGGCGGAGATTTGGCAGATGCAATACAATATTGGAAAATGTGAGGTTATGCACTTTGGCAGGAAAAATCAGAGAGCAAGTTATTATCTTAATGGCGAGAAACTGGAAAGTACTGCAGTACAAAGGGATCTGGGGGTCCTAGTGCAAGAAAATCAAAAAGTTAGTATGCAGGTGCAGCAGGTGATCAAGAAGGCCAACAGAATGTTGGCTTTTATTGCTAGGGGGATAGATTATAAAAACAGGGAGGTATTGCTGCAGTTATATAAGGTATTGGTGAGACCGCACCTGGAATACTGCATACAGTTTTGGTGTCCATACTTAAGAAAAGACATACTTGCTCTCGAGGCAGTACAAAGAAGGTTCACTCGGTTAATCCCGGGGATGAGGGGGTGGACATATGAGGAGAGGTTGAGTAGATTGGGACTCTACTCATTGGAGTTCAGAAGAATGAGAGGCGATCTTATTGAAACATATAAGATTGTGAAGGGGCTTGATCGGGTGGATGCGGTAAGGATGTTCCCAAGGATGGGTGAAACTCGAACTAGGGGGCATAATCTTAGAATAAGGGGCTGCTCTTTCAAAACTGAGATGAGGAGAAACTTCTTCACTCAGAGGGTAGTAGGTCTGTGGAATTTGCTGCCCCAGGAAGCTGTGGAAGCTATATCATTAAATAAATTTAAAACAGAAATAGACAGTTTCCTAGAAGTAAAGGGAATTAGGGGTTACGGGGAGCGGGCAGGAAATTGGACATGAGGCTGAGTTCGGATCGGTCAAGGCCCTGTGGGTGGCGGAGCGGGCCCAGGGGCTGAGTGGCCGGGTCCTGTTCCTACTTCTTGTGTTCTTTAGATTTGAGGTTAGGATCAGATCAGCCATGATCATGTTGAATGGCGGAGCAGGCTCGAGGGGCCGATTGGCCTACTCCTGCTCCTATTTCTTATGTTCTTATGTTATTGAGGCTTTAAAGAAGATGCAATGCAGATTCATTTGGATGTTGTCTGGTATGAGGAAATATAAATACGAAAACTGACTTGAAACAAGGAGGGGGTTCAAAGTTGGATAAGGCCCGAAATCGGGCACGGAGATCGCAATCTGCCCGCGCCCGTTGAAAGTAATGCAGGCAGCACGCAAAATTTGTGCTGCCTGCTTATTAACATGATTGAAGCGCTGAGCCCAGCGCTGAACGCGCTTCTGGTTGGCTGAGTGCTCAGCAGGGGGTCCAACATCGTGGGAAGTCTGCTCTGTATTTAAATATTGCCTGCGGAGTGAAAGGTTGCCTGCACTACTTAAATTGGAGGCGCTTTGTGAAGAAGTACCTCATTCTGAGTGGAGCTAAGCAAAGGGGAAGTTAGCAATGTCACAAGAAGGCAGGAAAAGGGCACCTCGGTTCTTGGACACAGCGCTGGAAATTTGGTGCAGGGGGTTGATAGGAGGAGACAGGTTCTCTACCCACAGGAAGCCAGGAGGCCTTCCAGACAGACTGTACAAAGGCAGTGGGAGCAGATTGCTGAAGTGGTCAGTGCCACCAGTCTTTCCCCCAGGACCTGGATCCAGTGTCGGAAGAAGTTCAATGACCTCACACGAGTGGTCAAGGTCGGTGAATGCATCTTCAAATGCCATATCCCACCAACTGCACCACTAGCCTCACACACTGCTCAATGCATCAGACACCCATCACTCACCTACCAACAATCTCTATCAATCACGACTCATATCTCACAATCATAGCTTCACCTCACCTTCATACATTTACCACTGTTACAAGACTCACACCCATATCTCACATCTTGCACACAATGACAGCTATTCAACTATGGCAGGCATATCACCCAAACACATTGCTCCACACTCACTCACACACTTTCCTTTGTCTTGCAGGCCAAGGTGGCTCACAACAGGAGGGAGCAGGAGCGCACAGGCAGGAAACAAGCTGACACCCAACCACTGTCTGCACTGGAGAATAGAGTGCTGCAGATATTGGGCGCCAGGTGATGGGCGCCGTGGCCACCGGCGACGTTGACCCCCTTGGGGACAACAACATTATGTTCATCCCTACTCCTTCTTCTTACATCCCACTTCCCCCTCACCCCACAAGCGTTTCGCACTTTCTAGCTAATCATGCTGTATGCATGCATTTCTCCCTTCCTGCCCCCCCTCCCCTCACCTGAACCTGACTCTTGTGCCTTTATGCTTTCAGATAATGAGAAAGCACCTGAGCAGCCTGTCCCTGAGAGGACCGTAGAGAGCGAGGCGGGAGAAGAGGAGGAGAGAGAACACACCATGTCTCACCCGCAGGCACCAGCTCAGATACTGGCACTACGCGTTCTTTAGAGGCTAGTATAGTAGCCGGATCTGCACAGGGTGATGCACCGGGGACGAGTGGGCTGCAGCAAGGCCAGGGGGAAAGGGTAGCTCAGGGGCCAACTCCCCAGAGAGCGAGATCACACGTGAGGTCTGCTGCACAGGACTCAGATGAGGACCTCGATGGGGAGGCCTTCAGAAGAAGGGTGATGGGCATGCACATGGAAATGATAGGTGCAATGGCAAGGGTGTCTGAGAGCCTTTCGGCAATGGTAAGGAGCCTGGAGGAGTCCACCTCCAACATTGCACAAGGCTCTGCGCACACCATGGAGCCCATCATTTCCAGTCTGCAAAGGATGGTAGACTCCTAGTGAGACTGTGGCGACCCTAGACCTGATGCTGTGTGTGATGGGCGATCTGGCAGCTTCCATTGCAGCACAGGCGGAAGCGACGCAACGTCTTAGTGCTGTAATGCAGTCTATGCTTGGTGGCATCCAATCTCAGACTGCTCTCATGCAGTCTCTGCTTGATGCCATGCAAGCTCTGACTGCTGTCATAATGGCTGGGTCTACCACCGTCGACCGGGGCTTTCACGGTGTTGCAGCAGGCCAACAATCTGTGCTCCAACAGACTGCTAGGGATGCTGAGGTGCTGCCCCGGGGGAGTGGCAGTGGGTCAGTGGAGCAGGAACCTGCTGCCCTCTCTCAGGATGACAGCATTCTTGCTCCCACCACTGCCACTCCGCCATTGTCCTTGTCGCTGCCTGTCATCCAGCCAGCTCAGACTGCTGCTGTCCATGCTGAGGTGGTACAGTCTACAGCTGGGCCTTCCAAGCCCAGAGCTGGTCGAGGGCATCCTGCAAGGCCATCTGAAGTCACCCGCAAGGACACTCAGCAGTCTTCCACCAGCCCTACTGCAGCCACTGGGCCAACACTTCGTAGGAGCACTAGAGTAGACAAAGGCACAGTAACGAGAGGCACTAAGGGATTGCACAAGGGTGAATAGTTAATATTTTTGTTGTAAATTTGTGTTCACTGATTATTGATAAATTTATTAATTCAGTTTGTATTCTTTTGTGGTGTGACTCATTTCAGCTTTGCGCTGTGATATGGCCTGCGACAGGGATGGAATGATGGGGATGTGGTGAGCAACGGGGATCTGAAGTTTAATTCATTCAAACCGCAGTCTGATGAGGCGATCACGGAAGGCCAATTGAGTGGCTGCCTCCTCTCTCGCTCCTGTTCCTCCTTGTCCTCGTCCTCCTCTTCATCCTCGCCCCCCTCCTCCTCTCCCTCTTCCTCCTCCTGAGGTGGTCCCGCAATCCCTGGTGGCAAGGGCTGGGCTCTCATGATGCCTAAGTTGTGGAACATGCAGCAGACCATGACGAAATGGGACATCCGCTCAGCCGAGTACTGGAGGGCTCTTCCCGAGCAGTCAAGGCAGTGGAACCGTTGCTTCAGCAGGCCGATGGTCTGCTCGATGATGTTGCTGGTGGCAGCATGGCTCTCATTATATGAGTGCTGGGCAGGAGTGTTGGGGTTGCGGAGGGGAGTCATGAGCAAGGTGGAGAACAGATAGCCCTTGTCTCCGAGCAGCCAGCCACAAGCTTAACGTGGTGGCTGGAAGACTGCTGGTACTCACCGGTCTGGCGCAGGATGAAGGCATCGTGGCTGCTGTTAGGACAGAGGACATTGACATTGAGGAATCGCTGTCTGTGGTTGCACACCAACTACACATTAAGTGAGTGGTAGCATTTGCGGTTACAGAAGATCTCAGGATTGTTATGTGGTGCCAGCAAAGCCATGTGGGTGCAGTCAATGGTGCCCTGCACCATGGGGAATCCTGCTATCCTGGCAAAGTTACATGCACGCTCATCCTGCTTCTCTCTGGTGATGGCGAAGGAAATGTAATCCCTTCTCCTAATGTAGAGAGCCTCTGTGACAGCGATGGATGGCGAACTGCGGGATGTTAGCGATGTCTCCTGTTGCAGACTGGAAGGATCCGCTGGCGAAGAAATTGAGGGTGACGGTGACCTTGACTGCCACTGAGAGAGCCATGGTCGCCCTGATCTGAGGCTGGAGGTCTGGTTGCAGGAGGTGGCAGAGTTCTGTGACCACCTCCTTGGTGAAGCGGCTCCTTCTAATACACTGCTCCTCGCTTAATTGGAGGTAGGAGAAGTGCTCTTGGAATACCCTCGGAGGATAAGGCCTCCTGTTGAGAGCCCTGATGGCCCTCCTCCTCACTCTGGGCAGATGATCAAGTCTTTCTCGCTGCCTCCGCTCGCTCTGCTGTAGATCCTGGAGAGCGAGGTCGACTGCCAGTACAGTCCCCATTAATGTAACCAAGTGTAGCAGTTTGATTTGTTTAAGAATAAATGTAGCTACTTTTTAGTTGCCACAACACTTCTGATACGAAATTACTGAATGAAACTGGTGGACTATGTGAAACTGACAAGAACCCACTGAAACTCCACTAACCTGACAGCTGTGACTCATTACTGATGATCCCTTCAAATAACGTCCCTGGAGCCAGCTTCCTCGTGCTTCACGTCAGCTCTCCTGTAGCTGTTTACTCCAGGCACTAAGGTTGGTAGCGACAATCAATTTTGCAGATCGGGCGGTCAGTGAGCATTGCACACTCACTGACGTCACGATCCACCTAGCATCGAGGCTCCTGGCGATAACTGTTACCGACGGCGCTGCGGGGGGGGGCGGGATTTGGCATGCGGCGCTGGATTCGCCTTGCCCCGGTGATAATGCTCTAGCGCCCTGTTAGCACCATCTGCTGGTGCTAACAGGAGGCACTAAGGTACCGAATATTTCCCCCTTTGCTTCTTTTCAATGTTCACTGTAAGCTTTCTTAATTTTACTTCTTTCTTTCACAAAATGCATGTTTAGAACATACAGTTACACTATGTGTGGAACATGTTTTACTTCCTCCCTCTTTTCAGCCAATTCCCTTATGTTGTGTCTATCATTCTCACTGATTCTAAAGATCACCTGTCCTTGTTTGTAATTTTCTTCCTGCCACAACTTCTGTTGCTGAATAGAAGTAACTATTTACCCGGACTATTTCTGCAATAAATGCACAGCGAGCTTTTGCCGGGAGCAACTCATTTACTCAAGCAGGCTCCATTCAACCGCTGGTTGGGTGAAGCGGTCCAGTCCAATCCCATCGGACTTACAAAAGGGGGAATTTTGACTCTCTCTGCTGGCCATGGCTCACCTCATAAAACAATTGTCCGTTAATAAAATATAGCGGTGATATTAGTCCCATTCAATTTTTTTCAAGCTATTTTCTACCCAATAATCAAGATTACCACTATTTCTAAAAGCAAAACACACCTGGGATAATGGACACAATCCCTTTCTTTCTGTATAAATAAACTAATCTGCTGGAAACAAATTTGCTGTTTGTGTGACAGCAGCAATGTTTGGAACAGGTTTGTAATACAATTTTCTCATCCCCCCTCCTCTTACGCTGTGCAACAGGCTCCTGTGCCTGTTTGCACCAGACATAAATATTTTCAGGGTAATTAATTCGCAGTAGGTGGGCAATTAGCCCAATTTTTCACCAAGACATTGATTTGAATGAGGAGGTGAAACATGCAGTGAAACCTATGTGCAATCGGAATGTGACAGATTGCAAGTTCGGGATTAGGAAATCTCTGCGAGTACACCGTCATACAGACCGTGAATTCAGTGCCATTATATTCTAGAATATCTACAGTGATTATTTGAGCAGATCTAAAGTCCAGTTCTATTTCAGTACATGTGGCCGCCGTTACAGCCTTTTATAAAGCATTAGCATCAGGTCCTGTCGGTTTTCAACTCTTTGTTTTCATTTTATTGTAAGCTATATGGAAGTTTATCCAAATAGACCTGTCTTGATTCCTAACTAATACCTTAAATTAATCCTTAATAACCTATGGATCCACCATTCACAACTTCTTGAACATGTGATTCTTACCTTGATGACAGCATCATTAGCAACATTAGTTTCAGCCTGAAGGATTAGTCAGCTGCAGGTTTTAATTGTGTTTGATTTGGCGGAAGGATGGAATTGTTTATGGACTTATTCAGTGTTTTTCCCCAAGGTGATCTTAGTTTTATTAGGTTCAGAATATTAAACATAGAAACATAGAAACATAGAATCTAGGAGCAGGAGTAGGCCATTCGGCCCGTCGAGCCTGCTCCGCCATTCAATACGATCATGGCTGATCATCCAAATCCAGTACCCTGTCCCTGCTTTAATCCCCACAGTACACATATCCCACCCTACCCCCGTAACCCCACGTATTTAATTCCCCCTAACATATCCCATCCTATCCCCATAACCCCACATATTGTTGAAGCTTTTTTAAAAATCCACCTCTCCATCAATTGTAAGTTTCATTGTGTCAATGTGCATGGAGAACTTTGTTTTTTGTTCACTGAATTCAGGGATTGAGGAAGTCTCAGCAGTTATTTGGGTTATAGTGGATCTTAGGTAGCCTGGTCACAAAGCAGCATATAACAAAATAGCTAATGGAATGTTTTATCTATTGTAACATTTAGCTGGTATGTTTCAAAGATCCAGATTAAGGGCAAATTTACTCTTTTCATTGACTGCTTCTTGGGCTTCTTAGGTTTCCATTAACAGTATCTGTAAGTATGTGGAGTATCCTTCACATTTAACTTGACATTGTAATTTAAATTTGGACAACATCCAGGACAGTGTTTTCAACTAATCTGTTTTGGCAGCATGAAATTGGGGCCTCCTAGTTGAAACTTCTCTCCTCTTAATTGGTGTTACTTTGGAACAGCTTCCACAGTGTATGATGGATGCCAGAATGATGAAGAAAGTAAGATTAAGTACCTTGTAGAGTCTTCATCGCTATGACGTACAGAGGGGCCCATTTTCATTTTAGGAGGTCATCCGCAGAACAAAAGAGGCACAGCAAAGGTGAGTTTGAAATTATTTTTGTCAGGCCAGCAGAAGCAGGAGCTTTCCTCCAGGCCCCACAAAAATAATCTGGGCCGCTTGCAGATGCACTAAATCCCGAACTTGCGATCTGTCAAGTTCTAACATGACAGATCATCCGCTGTGACTGTGAAATCCTTATTGCTGGTGTAGAGTTGGGCTAATTGCCCACCAACTGTCCAGCAATTACGCAGGAAAATTTTATGGCTGGTGCAAATAGGCTCAGGAGCCTGTTTGCACATCGTAAGGGGAGGGGGATATGCAGCAGCTTGAAATATACATCCGTCAGGATAAAAAAATCTTCAAGAAATATCTATATCCACTTAACTAGCAACTCTTTCTAATTATTACAACTGATCCCAACAAAACTTGCAGAGACAAATAGGCAAAGGGTGAAAACAATCTACCAAGAATGAGAAACTGATTTATTTATTAATATAACTGGGGTGAGTGAGAGACTGATTTATTTATTAATATAACTGGGGTGAGTGAGAGACTGATTTATTTATTAATATAACTGGGGTGAATGAGAGACTGCTTTATTTATTAATATAACTGGGGTGAGTGAGACTAAAAAATCATGAATGGATATCGGAGATTTCTGTTTCCTGATTGGAGCACCGCCCCACATGATCCCAGGTACGTTTACGCACACAGTGTGCCCCAGGGATCTGTGGGCCACTACGCTGCACTCAACTCCGCAGCAAAACAACGCAAGTTTTCGAAGGGAGCCTAGCATTAGGTAAGTGCGGATTTCTTTTGGAGGTAGGTGGTGTACCCCTTAGCTACGCCGCCGACCGTAATTTCAGGGCCATTATTCCACTAAATTAGTTGGTAATTTTTTTTTTTTAATCTACAGAATAAACTGAACTGAACACAAGCATGTCTATACCGTATATCATAGATAATCATAGAAAGTTACAGTACGGAAGGAGGCCATTTCGGCCCATCGTGTCTGCGCCGACCAACAAAGAGCTATCCAGCCTAATCCCACTTCCCAGCTCTTGGTCCGTAGCCCTGCAGGTTAGAGCATCCCAAGTGCACATCCAAGTACTTTTTAAATGTGGTGAGGGTTCCTGCCTCTACCACCCTTTCAGGCAGTGAGTTCCAGACCCCCACAACCCCTCTGGGTGAAGAAATTTCCCCTCAAATCCCCTCTAAACCTTCCACCAATTACTTTAAATCTGTGCCCCCTGGTTTTTGACCCCTCTGCTAAGGGAAATAGGTCCTTTCTATCCACTTTATCTATGTCCCTCATAATTTTATACACCTCAATAAGGTCTCCCCTCAGCCTCCTCTGTTCCAAGGAAAACAGACCCAGCCTATCCAGTCTTTCCTCATAGCTTAGATTCTCTACTCCCGGCAACATCCTTGTAAATCTCCTCTGTACCCTCTCTAGTGCAATCACATCTTTCCTGTAATGTGGTGACCAGAACTGCACGCAGTACTCTAGCTGAGGCCTAACTAGCGTTTTATACAGTTGAAGCATAACCCCCCTGCTCTTGTATTCTATGCCACGGCTAATAAAGGCAAGCATTCCATATGCCTTCTTAACCACCTTATCTACTTAGCCTGCTACCTTCAGGGATCTGTGGACATGCACTCCAAGGTCCCTTTGTTCCTCTACACTATTCAGTGTCCTACCATTTAATGTGTATTCCCTTTCCTTGTTAGCCCTCCCCAAATGCATTACCTCACACTTCTCCGGATTGAATTCCATTTGCCACTGTTCTGCCCACCTGACCAATTTATTGATATCTTCCTGCAGTCTACAGCTTCCTTCTTCAGTATCAACCACACAGCCAATTTTAGTATCATCTGCAAACTTCTTAATCATACCCCCTAAATTCAAGTCAAGATCATTGATATATACCACAAAAAGCAAGGGACCTAGTACTGAGCCCTGCGGAACCCCACTGGAAACAGCCTTCCAGTCACAAAAACACCCATCAACCATTACCCTCTGCTTCCTGTCTCCAAGCCAGTTTTGAATCCAACTTGACACTTTGCCCTGGATCCCATGGGCTTTTAACTTCGTGACCAGTCTGCCATGTGGAACCTTATCAAAAGCCTTGCTAAAGTCTATATACACTACATCAAACGCACTACCCTCATCGACCCTCCTTGTTACCTCCTCAAAAAATTCAATCAAGTTTGTCAGACACGACCTTCCCTTAACAAATCCATGCTGACTATCCTTGATTAATCCGTGTCTTTCTAAATGAAGATTTACCCTGTCCTTCAGAATTCTTTCCAATAATTTTCCCACCACCGAGGTTAGGCTGACTGGCCTGTAATTACTCGGTCTATCCTTTTCTCCCTTTTTAAACAAGGGTACCACATTAGCAGTCCTCCAGTCCTCCGGCACCACACCTGAAGCCAGAGAGGATTGAAAATTGATGGTCAGGGCCTCTGCTATTTCCTCTTTTGCTTCGCTTAACAGCCTGGGATACATTTCATCCGGGCCTGGGGATTTATCCACTTTTAAAGCTGCTAAACCCCTTAATATTTCCTCTCTTACTATGTTTATTTCATCTAAAATTCCACACTCCTCCCCCCCCCCGATAGCAATGTCTGTTTCGCCCCTCTCCTTTGTGAAAACAGACACAAAGTATTCATTAAGAACCCTACCGATGTCTTCCGCCTCCACACACAGATTACCCTCATGATCTCTAATAGGCTCTACCCTTTCTTTAGTTATCCTCTTACTCTTAATATATTTATAAAACATATTTTGGGTTTTCCTTGATTTTACTTGCCAAGAATTTTTCATGCTCCCTCTTTGCTTTCCTAATATCATTTTTAATTGCACCCCTGCACTTTCTGTACTCCTCTAAAGATTCTGGAGTATTTAGCCCTCGGTATCTGTCATACGCCTCCCTTTTTTTCTTCATCCTACCCTGTATGTCTCTAGACATCCAGGGGGCTCTAGATTTGTTAGTCCCAACTTTTTTCTTTAAGGGCACATGTTTGGTCTGAACCCTCCGGATCTCCTCCTTGAAACATAGAAACATAGAAACATAGAAGATAGGAGCAGGAGTAGGCCATTCGGCCCCTCGAGCCTGCTCCGCCATTCGATGAAATCATGGCTGATCATCCAAACTCAGTACCCTGTCCCTGCCTTCTCCCCATATCCCTTGATACCTTTAGCCTTAAGAAATATATCTAACTCCTTCTTGAATATATTTACTGACTTGGCCTCAACTGCCTTCTGTGGTAGAGAATTCCACAGGTTCACCACTCTCTGGGTGAAGAAATTCTCCTCATCTCTGTCCTAAGTGGCTTACCCCTTATCCTTAGACTGTGACCTCTTGTTCTGGACTCACCCGCCATCGGGAACATCCTTCCTGCACCCAGTCTGTCTAGCCCTGTTAGAATTTTATAAGTTTCTATCACATCTCCTCTCATTCTTCTAAACTCCAGCGAGTATAAGCCCAATCGACCCAATCTCTCCTCGTACGTCATTCCTGCCATCCCAGGTATCAGTCTGGTGAATCTTCGCTGCACACCCTCCATGGCAAGCACATCCTTCCTCAGATAAGGCGACCAAAACTGCACACAATACTCAAGGTGTGGTCTCACCAAGGCCCTGTACAGCTGCAGCAAGACATCCTTGTTCCTGTACTCAAACCCTCTCGCTACGAAGGCCAACATACCATTTGCCTTCTTAACCGCCTGCTGTACCTGCATGCTTACCTTCAGCGACTGGTGCACAAGGACACCCAGGTCTCGTTGCACTTCCCCTTCTCCCAATCCACATTATACTGCATCTGCCATGCTTCTGCCCAATCACCCAACCTGTCCAAATCATACTGGAGTTTCTCGGCATCCTCCTCGCAGCACACACGCCTACCCAGCTTTGTGTCATCTGCAAACTTGGAGATATTACATCTAGTTCCCTTGTCTAGATCATTAATATATATAGTGAATAGCTGGGGTCCTAGGACCGATCCCTGCGGAACCCCACTAGTCACTGCCTGCCACTCGGAAAAAGACCCGTTTATTCCAACTCTTTGCTTCCTGTCTGCCAATCAGTTCTCGATCCAAGTCAGTACCTTGCCCCCAATCCCATGTGCCTTAAATTTACACGCTAATCTCTTATGCGGGACCTTATCGAAAGCCTTCTGAAAGTCCAACTACACCACATCCACTGGTTCTCCCTTATCTATTCTATCAGTTACATCCTCAAAAAATTCCAGTAGATTAGTCAAGCACGATTTACCTTTTGTAAATCCATGTTGACTTTGTCCACTCCTGTCACTGTTTTCCAAGTGCTCTGCTATTACATCTTTTATAATGGACTCTAACATTTTCCCCACAACCGATGTCAGGCTTACCGGTCTATAATTCCCCGTTTTTCCTTTACCACCTTTTTTGAACAGTGGGGTAACATTAGCTACCCTCCAATCCATGGGAACTGTTCCAGAGTCTATAGAATTTTGGAAGATGACCAGCAATGCATCTACTATTTCTAGGGCCACTTCCTTAAGTACCCTAGGATGTAGATTATCAGGCCCTGGGGATTTATCGGCCTTTAATGCCGTCAATTTCCCGAACACCATTTCCCTACAAATACTGATTTCATTCAGTTCCTCCCTCTCATTAGACCCTATGTTCCCCGACATCTCTGGGAGGTTATTTGTGTTCTCCTTTGTGAAGACAGAGCCAAAGTATGTATTTAATTGATCTGCCATTTCTTTGTTCCCCATTATAAATTCCCCTGATTCTGACTGCAAGGGACCTGAATGCCTCCACTGCTCTGACACTGATTTAACTTCAAGTAGCTGTTTCCAGTCCACTATGGCTAAATCCCCTCTGAGTTTATCAAAATTTGCTTTCCCCCAATTTAGAATTTTTATTCCTGGTCTATCCTTGTCCTTTTCCATAACTACCTTAAATCTGACAGAATTATGGTCACTAGCACCAAAATGCTCCCCCACTGATATGCCTTCTACCTGCCCAGCTTCATTCCCTAAAACTAAGTCCAGAACCGTCCCCTCCCTTGTTGGGCTTGCTACATACTGGCTAAAAAAGTTCTCCTGGATGCATTTTAGTAATTCTGCACCTTCTATACCCTTCACACTAATTTTATCCCAGTTAATATTGGGGTAGTTGAAATCCCCTACTATTACTGCCCTATAGTTTTTGCACTTCTCAGAAATTTGTCTACATATTTGTTCTTCTATCTCCCTCTCACTGTTTGGGGGTCTGTAGTACACTCCCAGCAGCGTGATCGCCACTTTTTTGTTTTTCAATTCGACCCATATGGCCTTGTTTGATGATCCCTCCAACATATCATCCCTCCTCACAGCTGTAATAGTTTCTTTAATCAATACCGCGACCCCGCCTCTCTTTTTACCTCCCTCTCTGGCCCGTCTGAAAATCCTGTAACCAGGAATGTTGAGCTGCCATACCTGCCCCTCTTTCAGCCACGTCTCTGTAATAACTATAATATCATAGTCCCAAGTATCTACCTGTACCCTCAGCTCATCTGCCTTGTTCGCTATACTCCTTGCATTGAAGTATATACCATTTAGTACAGGCAAACCTCCTTGTTGACTACCATCTAGCCCTTGATTCCTCTGTCCTTCCAATTTACTTTCTACATTTTTGTTTTCCAATTCCAGTTTTTCTTCCCTCCCTATTGACTCTATACTTAGGTTCCCATCCCCCTGCCAAGCTAGTTTAAACCCTCCCCAACAGCATTAGCAAACCCTCCCACGAGGATATTGGTCCCATTCCCGTTGAGATGCAACCCGTCTGGCTTGTAGAGGTCCCACCTCCCCCAGAAACAATTCCAATTCCTCAGGAATCTAAAGCCCTCCCTCCTACACCATCTCTCCAGCCACGCATTCATCTGCTCTATCTTCCTATTTCTGAACTCACTAGCACGTGGCACTGGTAGTAATCCAGAGATTACTACCTTTGAGGTCCTGCTTTTTAACCTCTTTCCTAGCTCCCTAAACTCTGCCTGCAGGACCTCATCCCTCTTCCTACCTATGTCGTTGGTACCGATATGGACCACGACCTCTGGCTGTTCACCCTCCCCCCTCAGAATGCCCTGCAGCCGTTCAGTGACATCCTTGACCCTGGAACCAGGGAGGCAACATACCATCCTGGAGTCACATCTGCGGCCGCAAAAACGCCTGTCTGCTCCCCTAACTATTGAATCCCCTATCACTATTGCTCTCCCTCTCCTCTTCCCCCCCGCCTGTGCAGCTGAGCCTTCCATGGGGCAGTGGACTTGGCTCTGGCTGCACTCCCCAGAGGAACCATCTCCCTCACCAGTACTCAGCACCGAATACTTGTTGGTGAGCAAGATGGGCTCAGGGGACTCCTGCACTACCTGCCTGGTCCTCCTCTTCTGTCTGACGGTCACCCATTCCCTCTCTGCCTGCACACTCTTAAGCTGCGGGGTGACCACCTCCCGAAATGTGCTATCCACGTAGCTCTCAGCCTCGTGGATGCACATCAGTGACTGCAGCCGCCGCTCAAGCTCCGTAACCCGGTGCTTGAGCTGCTGTAGCTGGCGACACTTCCCACACATGTGGTCGTCCAGACCACGGGAGGTGTCCAGGACTTCCCACATGGCACAGGATGTGCATTCCACGGGTGTGAGCTGCCCTGCCATACCTCTAATTAACCTCTAATTTACTAACCTAACTGGAATAAACTTAAAAACTTTAAGTCAAGTAAAAACACTTACCAGATACTCACCAATCAGCTCCCTCCCCTTGTGCCGACGTCACTTTTGACTTCTAACGTCACTCTTTGAAAATTCTGCCGGTGCTAAGTTGGTACTGCCGCTGCCACCTCGGCGCTCCTCCCAGGTCCCCTCTGCCGCCGCCGCTGCGGCTTATATTTCAAGTAGGCCAAAAGGAGGGTTTGACTAACTCACAGATATCATAAAACTCACAGTAAACACATAGGGGGTAATTTTAACTCTTGCTGCAATTAAAATACCCGGGTTAGTTACCCACCGGAAAGCCGCCTGCATCCTTTGTGTAATTATTAACTTCTTTAAGAGTGCCGTTTTAGAAAGGCAGGCTCATATTTTATACTTTGTTGGAACTTGTGCTCATGAGTATTTTTTTTAGCTGTTTGGTTGAATTTTTATTTTCTTCCTGTCATCATACATGTGTAAATAATTTTACATGTTATAGACTTTTGGGTTGACATAGACTTTTAGGGCTAGAAATTGCGTAGCGCACCGTTTGGGACGATAACTATTGTGGGAGCGCAAAAGTATCACCGGGCGCTACACAATTGATTCCGACGGGAACTTGTGGTTTAGCGCTCCAAGCGGGAAGTGGTGTGCTAAATCAAGTGCTGCCACTTCCCTTAGAGCGCTAAAGGGAACGATAGGGGCGGGAGTGGCAGAGCGCTGCACAATGTTCCGTGCAGCACTGCCGGTTTTACAGGCCCCTTCCCTCCCTTAAAGAGAAGGGCCAATGCTGCGGTCATTGAAGGCTGAGGCTGGGAATGGTCATCGACGGCACCTGCGATATGCGCATAGCAACCCCAAGCACTCTAAGAGAGTGCAGTCTGATCAATTGCGGGCTGGAAAAAAATCAAAATACAGCACACTGGGGACATTATTACATTTTGGCCTATCTGACCACCACTGCCTTTAATTAGCGCTCCTCAAGCGGCCAGCTGAGGTGACAACGCCTCCTGCAGCTGCCGGTGTTGACGCCCGGCGATGCTGCAGGGGGCAGAAGCGAATTTTGCATCCGGGGCGATAACGGGGCGCAGCGCACCGGATGATGTCACGATCTCCGGCGCACAGGAGATCGAGGCGGTAAGTTTTAGCGCCAGCGCTAACCCGCCATGGAAGTTCGCGGGCGTCAGTAATTTCACCGTGCCCGGTCGGTAAGCCCTTAGCGCCCCGTTATCGCCCCCGGAGGCGCTAGCGGGAGGTGCAAAGGAGGACAATTTCTCCCCCTTAGAATATATAAAATGTCTATTCTATAAAATTTCTAATTTACTCACTGTAGGAAGAATATGTAATGTCCATACCTACACATCCAGTGCACATAATAATCGCTGGTCAATCCAGAAATGTGACAATGATCAAACCGTACCTACACCCAAAGTCCAATGTATGTATATATAAGTACCCGGTCACCTATAATTTATCTGAATTGATATGTATCAAACAAAGACCATTTTTTTTGATAAACTAAAAGTTTCTCTACTTGTTTGAAACTTCAATGAGCATAGTTTAAAAGCGCAAAAATATTTATCAAATAATTTAACCCACAAAATGGCATCATCTTTTATTTTCCTATCCTCTTAAACTTCATTATTTAGGTTCTTCAGGACCATATCACCTGGGCTCACGAATTGTATTTTTTTAATATTCATTCTGGGGATTTGGGCATTTCTAGCAAGGCCAGCATTTATGCTATCCCTAGTTGCCCTTGAGAAGGTGGTGGTGAGCCTTCTTTTTGAACCGCTGCAGTCCAGGTGGTGAAGGTACTCCCACAGTGCTGTTAAGTAGATCCAGGATTTTGACACAGCAACCATGAAGGAACTGCAATATATGTCCAAATCGGGATGGTGTGTGACTTGGAGGGTAACTTGGAGGTGGTGGTGTTCCCATGCGCCTGCTGCCCTTGTCCTTCTAGGTGGTGGAGGTCATGGGTTTGGGAGGTCCTGTCAAAGAAGCCTCGGCGAGTTGCGCAGTGCATCTTGTAGACGGTACACACTGCAGCCATGGAGCGGCGGTGGTGGAGGGAGTAGATGTTTAAGGTGGTGGATGGGGTGCCAATCAAGCGGACTGCTTTGTCCTAGATGGTGTAGAGCTTCTTGAGTATTGTTGCAGTTGCATCTATCCAGGTAAGTGGAGGGTAACCCATCACACTCCTGACTTGTGCCTGTAGGTGGTGGAGAGGCTTTGGGAGTCAGGAGGTGAGGAACTTGCCACAGAATATCCAGCCTCTGCTCTAGTAGCTACAAATTGTTAGCTGGTTCAGTTTTGTTTCTGGTCAATTCTCACCTCACCTCTGGAATTCAGCTCTTTCATCCATGTTTGGACCAAGGCTGTTCATAGGTCTGAAGCAAAGTGGTCCTGGCAAACCCAAACTGAGCATCAGTGAGCAGGTTATTGGTGAGTAAGTGCTGCTTGATAGCACTGTTAATGACTCCACTGTATATCTGTATCACTCCAAGAACATGTATATACTTTGTATAATTCTATAAAAGTATATGATTTAAAAATGAGCTTCAAAAACCTGAGACTTTTTTGCTGCCATTCATTCTTATTTACCTAGACCAACTGCTATAATTATGGATTTAAATGTTACTTTCTGGAGGGGAGTATTGATGTGTTCTGAATCAAAAATCTATGTTCATTCCAAGCAACATGCCTAGCCTACACTCATTGACATAACAAACTAGTTTAAAAACAAAAGATTTATCACTAGGCTAAAACAACTTTGCATCTTTTCAATGCAAGTAACTACTGGTAAAATAGTGCTGAATTTAAAATTAGTCTTTACACCTGTAATTTCTCCAGGGAGCTTGTTTGAACTAGCTCAATCACAAGCAAATTATTTGCAAAGTAGCCATTTCTTAATAAAGGAAATAAAACATTGAGCTTGTGTTTAAAACATAGCTGGATTTTCAGTTCACAAAATTTTCAGAATAGCTAATGATTGTAGTGAACAATCGTATATTTACAATCGTATATATTTATATATACGAACAAGTCGCATATTTTCCTTAAAATGTTGTTTCCAGTAGGTGGCACAATTTGATGCAGAAAAACAAAGCACAATGGCAAATCAATAAGACGTTGCAGTACTACTCAGTTATTCTGCAACACATAGCCAGTGCAATTTGTACAAGAAGATGACAAAGCAAAGACTTGAAAATCACACTGACAATCAATTTTCCAATCCTGTGGGTGAGACACGGGTGATTCACATTAAGAATTAGTGAGTTATGGGAAGAAAACCAAATGGTACCAATTAATATGACTGTGGCAGGTTACAAGTGAGCTAAGACAAGTGTTATTTTTCATAAACCATCAATCCCTAAATGTAATTCTTCACCAATTACAAACAAAAAATTGGGATTGAGGGGAACACCCAGGATACATTCCCTGTAGGAGCTTTGATACACTTGCATCCGAAGTCTCCCCTACCTCCGTATCTAAGGCCTCATTATGAGCTGCATGCTCAATGTAATTTGGTAATCTTCTGCTTTTTAAAATGTCTCTAGCAAGATTTGAGGTATTTTAATTTTTTTTAAACTTATTTTCAGCAAAGTATCCATTCTGTTTAGGCATGAACACTTTGCCTTTGTTAGTGTGCACTTGTCATGTGTTCCACCACTAGTCTGCAAAGGTACAATTTGGAGAGGTAATTTCAGCTCAGCATTTGACTTCAAGATTTGTGCTGAAAGTTAAAGATCCATTCCAGCTATTGACACCCAAGATACCTCTCTTGATCTGTAGATTTCATATGATGTCCAAGCCCTGTGAAGCTTGTGCAAAGTTCAACAAAAGGACTTCTTGTGGTTATTTCATAAGTGGAAGGCCAGCCTGATTATCAATGTCTCAGCTCAACTCATCTCAATTTAAGAAACAGGTTTAGATATAGGTGATTGTCTAAAGTAATCTACAAAGATAAACTGATCCAAGTATTATGCGCGAGCTTACAAGCTGAGAAGCAGAAGTTAGGATCTTCTGAGGTTTTCTAAACCTCCTTCAGCTCCAATCACAGAGTTGCTTGATCATAAGACCTTCCAACTGTTCCATTGGCAAGAAACATCAAACCTTAAAAAGTAAAAATTTCCCTGCCTAATTCTGTCAGTAACATTGCCACTAGAGTAAACTTGCGTAACAGTGCTACCATAAGCACTTCGGCTCCAGCCAAGATACCTATCATGGTTGACAGCAACATTTAAATATCAATTACATGGCAAGAGGATCCAGTTGTGCTTAGGAAACTTATTTATAAATGCTCTACCTCTCACAAATGCAAGAGAAAATATTAACCGAGAAAAAGTCTTAAATAGAATATCTATAGGTTTCCCTTAAAACCATGTCCACTTCCATTTTGACTCTCGTAAGGTAGAGTGAGATTTCTTCAATCAGCTGAAGCTCCTGCATTAATGCAGATGTTGGTGTGACAAAAATAGAATTCTTGTCTTGATATGATTATATAGTTTTAAAAACGTAATGGCAACCTAACTTAAAATTGGTCTGCTGGAAACGTCTTTAGGAAATTTAATTTGTTCTGTGGTAAAAGTTAATCTGTGGATAGCTAACCAATGTTCCTGCTGCAATGCAAATAACCTGTATTATTGTTAGATTAGCTAAGCACACTTTGTGCTAAGTATTCATCTGAATCATCAGTCAAACTTTAACCTTGCTATCTTATTTAATGTGGCCCCCTCCTATTTCTCATCTCATTGCTGCCCCTCAGCGACATCATCCGAAAAAACAATGTCAGGTTCCATATGTACGCTGACAACAACCAGCTCTACCTCACCACCACCTCTCTCAGCCCCTCCTCTGTCTGTGATTTGTTACACTGCTTGACCGACATCCAGTCCTGGATGAGCAGAAATTTCCTCCAACTAAATATTAGGAAGCCCAAAGCCATTGTCTTCAGTCCCTGTCAAGGGAATGGTAGCATAGTGGTAATGTTACTGGGCTAGTAATCCAGAGGCCTAGACTAATGATCCAGTGATGTGAGTTCAAATCCCACCATGGCAGCTGGGGAATTTAAATTGAATTAAATAAATCTGGAATAAAAAGCTAGTATCAGTAATGGTAACCATGAAACTATCGGATTGTTGTTAAAAACTCATCTGGTTCACTAAGGTCCTTTAAGGAAGGAAATCTGCAGTCCTTACCTGGTCTGGCCTATATGTGACTCGTGACCCACAGCAATGTGGTTGACTCTTAACTGCCCTATGAAATGGCCTAGCAAGCCATTCAGCTGTAACAAACCACTATGAAACACAATGCCAGACCAGCCCATTTGACCCTGCAAAGTCCACCTCACCAACATGTGGGGACTTGTGCCAAAATTGGGAGAGCTATCCCACAGACTAGTCAAGCAACAGCCTGACAATAGTCATATTAACAGATTCATACCTTTCAGCCAATGTCCCAAAATCCTCCATCACCATCTCTGGGTATGTCCCACCAGCAGGACAGACCCACCAGGGGTGGCGGCACAGTGGTATACAGTCAGGAAGGAGTGGCCTTGGGAGTCCTCAACATTGACTCCACACCCGATGAAGGCTCATGGCTTCAGGTCAAGCATGGGCAAGGAAACCTCCTGCTGATTACCACATACTGCCCTCCCTCAGCTGATGAATCAGTACTCCTCCATGTTGAACACCACTTGGAAGAAGCACTGAGAGTAGTAAGGTCACAGAATGTACTCTGGGTGGGGGACTTCAATGTCCATCACCAAGAGTGGCTCGGTAGCACCACTACTGGCCGAGTCCTGAAGGACATAGCTTGCAACTGGTGGTGAGAGAACCAACATGAGGGAAATACCTACTTGACCTCGTCCTCACCAAACTACCTGTTGCAGATGCATCTGTCCGTGACAGCATTGACCACAGTCATTGTGGAGACGAAGTCCCGTCTTCACACTGAGGACACCCTCCATCATGTTGTGTGGCACTACCACCTTGCTAAATGGGGAAAGATTCAGAACAGATCTAGCAGCTCAAAACTGGGCATCCATGAGGTGCTGTGGGCCATCAGCAAAATTGTATTCCACCACAATCTGTAACCTCATGGCCTGGCCATATCCCTCACTCTACCATTACTATCAAGCCAGGTGACCACCCCTGGTTCAATGAGGAGCAGAGCAGCACCAGGTGTACCTAAAAATGAGGTGCCAACCTGGGGAGGCTGCAACACAGGACTACATGCATGCTATAGACAGGGCTAAGAGATCCCACAATCAACAGATCAGATCAAAGCTCTGCAGTCCTACCACATCCAGTCATGAATGGTGGTGGACCATTAAACAACTAACAGGAGGAGGAGGCTCCATGAATATCTCCATCCTCAATGATGGTGGAGCCCAGCACCTGAGTGCAAAAGACAAGGCTTGAAGCGTTTGCAAACATCTTCAGCCAGAAGTGCTGAGTGGATGATCCATATCGGCCTCCTCATGAGGTCCCCACCATCACGGAAGCCAGTCTTCAGCCAATTCAATTCACTCCATATGAGATCAAGAAATGGCTGAGCGCACTGGATACAGCAAAGGCTATGGGCCCCGGCTGTCGTGCTAAAGACTTGTGCTCCAGAACTAGCCACGCCTCTAGCCAAGTTGTTCCAGTACAGCTACAACACTGTCATCTATCTGACAATGTGGAAAACTGCCCAGGTATGTCCTGTCCACAAAAAGCAGGGCAAATCCAACCTGGTCAATTACCGCCCCATCAGTCTACTCTCAATCATCAGCAAAGTGATGGAAGGTGTCATCGACAGTGCTATCAAGCAGCACCTGCTCACTGATGTCCAGTTTGGGTTCCGCCAGGACCACTCAGCTCCAGACCTCATTACAGCCTTGGTCCAAACATGGACAAAGGTGCTGAATTCCAGAGGTGACGTGAGAGTGACTGCCCTTAACATCAAGGCAGCATTTGACCGAGTGTGACATCAAGGAGCCCTAGTAAAATTGAAGTCAATGGGAATCGGGGAAAACTCTCCACTGGCTGGTGTCATACCTAGCACAAAGGAAGGTGGTTGGTGGACAATCATCACGGACTCAGGGCGGCAGTGTCCTAGGCCCAACCATCTTCAGCTGCTTCATCAATGACTTTTCCTCAATCTTAAGGTCAAAAATGGGGATGTTCAGTGCCATTCACAACTCCTCAGATAATGAAGCAGTCCGTGCCCGCACGCAACAAGACCTGGACGACATTCAGGCTTGGGCTGATAAGTGGCAGGTAACAAGTGCCAGGCAATGACTATCTCCAACAAGCGAGAGTCTAACCACTGCCCCTTGACATTCAACGGCATTACCATCACCGAATCCCACACCATCAACATCCTGGGGGTCACCATTGACCAGAAACTTAACTGGACCAGCCACATAAATACTGTGGCAACAAGAGCAGGTCTGGAGGCTGGGTATTCTGTGGCGAGTGTCTCAGCTCTTGACTCCCCAAAGCCTTTCCACCATCTACAAGTAAGGAGTGTGATGGAATACTCTCCACTTGCCTGGATGAGTGCAGCTCTAACAACACTCAAGAAGCTCAACACCATCCAGGACAAAGCAGCCCGCTTGATAGGCACCCCATCTACCACCGGCATACTGTGGCTGCAGTGTGTACCATCTACAAGATGCACTGCAGCAACTCGCCAAGGCTCCTTCGGCAGCACCTCCCAAACCCGCGACCTCTACCACCTAGCAGGCGCATGGGAACACCACCACCTCCAAGTTCCCCTCCAAGTCACACACCATCATGACTTGGAAGTATATCGCCGTTCCTTCATCGTCGCTGGGTCAAAATCCTGGAACTCCCTCCCTAACAGTACTGTGGGAGTACCTTCATCGCACGGACTGCAACAGTTCAAGAAGGTGACTCACCACCACCTTCTCAAGGGCAACTAGGGATGGGCAATAAATGCTGGCCTTGCCAGCGACGCCCAGATCTCATTAACGAATTTTAAAAAAACTCCGTTCCCTAGCCACCGACGACATCCCTTTTCCTGGTCACTGTCTGAGGCTGAACCATACATTTCGCAACCTTAGCATCCCATTTGCTCCGTCACCAAGACCGTTTACTATCACCTTCGTAACATTGTCCAATTCCGCCCTTGCCTCAGCTCATCTGCTGCTGAAACCCTCATCCATGCCTTTATTACCTCTAGTCTTGACTATTCCAATGCTCTCCTGACTGGCCTCCCATCTTACATTCTCCATAAACTTGAACTCATCCAAAACTCTTCTGCCCGTATCCTAACTTGCACCAAGTCCCGTTCATCCATCACACATGTGCTTGCTGACCTACATTGGTTTCCGGTCCAGCAACGCCTCGAATTTAAAATTTTCATCCTTGTTTTCAAATCCATCCATGGCCTCGCCCCTCTCTATCTCTGTAACCTCGTCCAACTCTACAACCTTCCAAGATTTCTGCGTTCTTCCAATTCTGGCCTCTTGCGCATCCCTGATATTAATCGCTCCACCATTTGTGGCCGTGCCTTCATCTGACTGGGTCCTTGGCTCTGGAATTTCCTCTATAAGCCTCTCTACTTTTCTCTCCTCCTTTAAGATGCCCCTTAAAGCCTACCTCTTTGATCAAACCTTTGGTCACCTATCTCCTTATGTGGCTTGGTGTCAAATTTTGTTTGATAACACTCTTGTGATGCGCCTTGGGACATTTAACTACATTAAAGATGCTATATAAATGCAAGATGTTAATGTTGCCTGACATAAATGTGTTTTCACTGTTATTTCATGTCAATGCCTAGTTGCCCAAAAGATAGCCATTGTTAAATTTCCTGGGATTGATGTGACCACATGTCAGTCATCAACTTACTGCCCTGTTAATGTAGGTGATTGCTCCCTTCATCAAATTTGGCTGCTGAGGAAGACCTTCAAAAAAATCACTTTTAACTTCAAAAGGAAAAGCATCCTTAAAGAATGTAGTGTGTCCCAACTAGCCAGAGACTCTCTAAGCCTGAGCATGTCAGAAGGATGTAACAAAATACATTATGAAAAAGAAATCCTGAAACCAAAAATTTTGTTGGTGTTAAGTTTTTGGGACTATTTCATCTACTTGCAGCAAGTGTGACATTTAAAAAGGACAAATTGACCACATGTGCACTGTTTCAAAATCTTTTACACAATTATTGTACCGCTTAATATTTTGTTTATATCTTTGCTTCTGTATATTGTTTAAGCATAAATAAATTTGATTGGTAATTTTATCTAGTACTAAATGGTCTAGTGTTGCGATATTTTCCATCTTCCAGATTAACAGGAAACTTTGTAGGAACCCTCACAAATTCCAGTGCACAATATTACTGCTAAAAAGCCCTGTGCTACACTAACTCAGTATGGGTACAAGTTTCAGATTGTAAGGTAAGGAGGGGACAGTCTGATTATAGAAATTATTGTCCGACTGTTTGCATGAGAGAAGAGTGTTAGAAACCGTAGCAGTCAGCATTGAGATGCCGGCCCAGCACTGCTATCTTCACTGCCACCAGTAGATTCGGGTTTTTCATCAGCTTCGAGAATGCCTGGTTCTCTGGTAGGCATCCAGGGGGAAAAATTCAGTCGCGCCCCATTTGGGGCGCAAATATCGTCCGGGCACAAAGATTAGCGCCTGGCGCTAATTATCGCCACTGACTGGAAACTTCACTTTTAACGCCCCGGGAGGTGATTGGAGCGCTAAATCAGGCGCTGCACACCTGTCTTAAGGCGCAAAGGCCGAGGAGTGAGGCGCTAACTCAGAGCGCTGGCGAAGCTCATGTAATGTCAGTCAGCAATGGAACACACACACAATGGCACGGGCCAGTTCTTAAAGGGGATGGTTGATCTTGCTTTCCATCCACATCCTACTCATTGCAGCCTTGAATCTCGGCCTGGAGAGACCTGTACATCAAATCTGCTGGAAATAAAAATGGAGAGTACCAGGCAAAGAGCTCAGAGTGCAGCCCCCACAGTCTCTTCTAAATCGATACAAGGAATGGCAAATCAAAATGAACCTGCAAAGTGCTGCTCAGTACCCAAAACTCCTTCACACAACGTTGAATCTCTCCAGAAGTCTCTCTCACTCTCTCTCAGAATGCGTAGTTCAAAAATGGCACCAACAATAAAAGGCAGGAAGCGGTCACCTTTAAATAGCGCTCCCCCTTTCCCTTCATGACAGAAGAACGCTCCTATCAACCTGTCGTTGCTAGCGTCAGGCGGTAAGGCAGGGGGCGCCACTCAATATCCGCTCCGGGGCGATACCGGGGCGTTGCACACTCGTCTGACGTCACGATCTGCCGGCGCACGTCACGTCACGATCTGCCGGCGCAGGAGATCGTGGCGGTAGTGTTTAGCGCTGCCGCAAAATGTCTGGTTAATTTCGCGAGCGGCGCAAACTTCGCCGCGCCCGGGCGCTAGCTGCTTTGCGCCCCATTAGCGCCCTCTTAAGGCGCTAACGGGAGGCGCAACCAACTGAATTTTTCCCCCCCAGAGTGGCTGGGTAACTTTCCTAAGCACAAGTCACTGGAGCTTTCAAAAAACAGAAAATGTTGGAAATACATAGCAGGTCAATCAGCATCTGTAAAGAGAAAAGACGGGCTGTAATGTTTCAGGTGTGTACCCTACATCAGACTCAATAAAGGGGACACACTCAAAATGTCACAGCCTGTCTTTTCTCTTTACAGATGCTGACTGAACTGCAGTGTATGTCTAGCATTTACTGTTTATGTTTCAGATTTCCACCTTTTAACATTTTTCCTTTTTATTTCACATGAATTTTCTACTGATAAATAAGGGCACAAGGGATGATGATGAGGAAGAGCAGATACTTAATTTCCCAGAACATTATTAAAGAGGGAATAGTGACATCCTCCTCCCCCCTTTAAACATATAACTACTTGTCTTGAGCTTTATGTCCCAGAGAGCTCTGAAACTAGCATGGTGGACTTATCCATCAAATATGCCTCCCAGCTTTTCACCTTTCACCCATTCTTCATCCATATGTCCTTTCACAAGAAAAGTATTGGAGCGCTTAGGTTGATTCATATCAGGCCTATATTGATGCAATAGACTACACAGAGCTCCCATGATTACTGACGTACAATCTATGGTTTACTTTACCTGTGGTGTTCAGATGCAGCTTCAGTTTGGAATTTCTTTGATGCAGTGGAAACCCCCCAGAAAAGGAATCTAATAATTTAGATAACTAAATAATACTTTGGCAAGTTTCTAGCAGCATCAACACATTCTAAAAGCTATCCCCTGACATGGTCCTACCCACCTCATCAAACCTGTGTATATTCACGTATCTATCTCTCCAAAAGTGGCATATTACCTCCTTTCAGATCAAGAGAAGTTTTATGTCAAGAGCCAAAAGGTTCAGACAAGAAGGACAGCAAGGAACCATGAAGGGAATCAATCTGCCCTGATTCTCCGTAAACATGACTCTCGGGGTATATTTTAACTGGGAGTGGAGTTCAGGCAGGCAGGGGGCGGGGTGAGCATCAATAGCCTTCCCCTTAAGGCAAATAGCATAGATGCATTTAAAGGGCAGCTTAATAAGTACATTAGGGAGAAAGAAATAGAAGGATATGTTGAGTTAGTGAGAGGAAGTATGGTATGAGGCTCGTGTGGAGCATCAACACTAACATAGACCAGTTGGGCCGAATGGCCTGTTTCTATGCTGTAAATTCTATGCCATTCTGTATGGTAAACTACAAATATGATTTATTAAAATGTAAAAATTAAGCAGTAACAGAAAATCAATAGAGCATACTCCTTTTGATCACAGACGCTTTAATTTACACTTCCTTGTATATAAAAAAAATGCAACACTTCACTAACTTTCCTAATATTACTGAACCTGGGCCAGCGCCCATTAAAAATTTACGCATGACCCTGAATCTAATCTCACAGAGCTTTCAGAAGTTTGTCTCTGTATCAACAGAACCAGAAGAACTAAGGCTCCTGAGTATGTATCAGCCTAAGCATGGGGGCTTTCAATCGAGCTCTACTCTGAGACACACCCCTGCTGGAGATCAGTCATACTGTCAAAATACTGAGGTGATCGCTTACAGTCACCACCCAAACAAAAAGCAGACTGACTCCCCATAAGAAAAATGTGGATTCCTTTTGCAGTAAACATGTCAAACTGGCCTAACCATTGATGGTTCCATGACAGTACATAGAACAGCTTTCTGATTGATTTATTTTAGTGGGGATGGCTGAGGAAGGAATGCGACCAGGACACTGACAGAATTCCCTGATCTTTAAATGGTGCCACGGGATCTTTTACATCCACTGGCAGACAGATAGGCCCTCAGATTAACATACCATCTGAAAGACAGCACTGCATACAATTACAGCACTCCCTCAGTGCTACACTGAAGTGTCAGCAAGTATTCTTATTTGTATATGGAGTTGAGTGAATCAGAAAGGATATTAGGGTATCAGTATGTGAGGAAATATTCCTCATCCTGAGAATGGAAATTAATTCTGCATACAAACGTTCCCTCCCACCTTTCTTCCCTTATTTCTGTTGTAGTTGTTCATTTTTGTATGAGGTGCCTGTCTGTCTATCTATTTATTTATTTAGTCATTCACTCATTCTGGACATTGTTGACCAGAGTATACCATACTTTGCAAGTTACACACACATGGACACTTACATTTATATAGCACCTTTCATGACCTCAGAACATCCCAAAGCGCTTTAAGCCAATGAAGTGCTTTTGAAGTGTAGTCACTGTTGTAACATAGGAAAAATGCAACACCTTTCCTTGTGAGATCTGGATAAGGCGCTCACAGTGAGGGGAAATTTCTGCTGTGCTTTCTACACATTTACAATTTCCCTATAACTAATTAAAACCAGAAATCTTTTTCGAGTACATAATTTTCCAGTCATAATCAGCCTCATTGATTTTTTTTCTTGTGCTAGTTCAAGGATCCTCTCACTGGACATTCTTGTCCAACTAATTTTCAATATATGTCTGTAGCACAATGATTCAAACACCTCCAAGATTATTTTACTTCAGCACTCAAGGTTCAATTTTCACATCCTTATAGCACTGTTGATAACAAAATAACACTTAAGCAATCTACTTAACACCAGCTTGATTGTAAAGTTAAATGGAAACACCTTCAGGTTGTCAAACATTTATTTTGTAATTGCTATAAATCTGTTTAACTCCTTTATGTCTTCAGCCAACTGGTGCTATTAGAATCAAAGAATCATGGAATTTACTGTACATAAGGAGGTCATTTGGCCCATCAGGCCTGTGCTGGTGCTAGCTCTTTAACTGGAGCTGGCTATTCTAATCCCATAATTTTTTATGTTCTCCCCTTTTAAATACAGTACTTCTCCAATTATCTTCTAAATAATTTTATAGGCTCTGTCTCAATTGCCATTTACAGTAAATAATTCAATTTTGTACAGCTTCCCTTTTTGTTCTTCTCATGAGAATCCTGATGTTTATGCCCCCTTGTTACTGATTCACCAGCTTTGGGTATTTACCCTCTCAAAACCTTTCATGATTTTGAAAAGCTGTATTAGATTCCCCCTTAACTTCCTCTGTTCTAGTGGAAAAGCCCCAATTTTTAAAATCTTTCTTAATAACTATAACCTCTCCTTCCTGGTAACATTCTAATGAATATTTGTTGTACCCATTGTATGTCTCTATCCTTCCTGTAACAGGGTACACAGTACTTCAACTGTGGCCTCACTCATTGCTTGTGAAAATTTAACATCAATTTTTTGCTTTTATATTCAATGCCCTTATGTATAAAACTCAGAATCTCATTTGTAATTTACAAACTTTTCTTCCTGCAGCCTCACCTTTAAAGATCTTTGTATCTGCACCCCTAGTTCTCTCTGTTCCTCCACTCTGTTAAGAATCTTACTATTTAGATATACTTACTTTCACTGTTCTTTTTTCCAAAATGTACTAAGTCTTATTTTTCTTTATTGAACTCCATCTGCTACATATCTGTTCACCCTGCTATTGTTTATGTCTGCCTGCAATCTCTTGCATTCTTCCTCACAATCTGCCCTTAATTTGGTCTCATCAGGAAACTTCACTTGTCTTGTGCCTATGTCATTTATATAGTGGAAAAAAGATCCCTGGATGCATCACCACCCACATCAATCTTTCATTAACATTTTTAATTTGGTGCCTCTCACATCTGTTGAGCTTCCCCTCTACCTAAACTCATCCAATGCCTTTCAAATCTGAAACTTTCCCATCTACACTATTTGTCAAGCCATGTGTTGTTGTGTATAATCTCCTTCTCCCTAACAGGCCTAATGCGTGCCAGTGGGAGTAATCCTGAGATCAGTAGATTGTGTTTTTTAATCTAACATCTAACTTCTCAAACTCTCTTTGAACGCCCTCCACCCTGCTCTTCCCTAACTCATTCATTCCAATATAAATCAAGACTTGAGGCTGATCACCCTCCCTGTCCAGAATCATCTCCAACCACTCCATTATGTCCCTTACACTGACACCCAGGAAGCAACAGATCATTACAGCTCATCACAGCTGCAGAAAAGGCTTTTTATCCCTCTAATGATAGAATATGCTACAGCTACAAGTTTTTCTTTTCTCAACACACCTATAGCTACCACTTTCCTTTCCTCAACACTATTACTGTACTTCTTTCCCCTGGGTAACCAACGGCTCCACAGTGCCATGGTGTTGCTCATGAATTCCCTCTCCTGAGTCACCATTCTTGTATGTGACAAAGATACCTTATACCTATCAGACAACTTTAGACTCCCAGGAATATCCTGCAATACCTCTAGCTGAGTCCTTCTCCCATACCACAATCCCCCAGATGGTCGGTCACCACTTTCCTTCCTATGCCTCACAATTCCTCTTTAGCTGTGGGAACCTTCCTCTCCCATATAGTGAGGAGTGTCTCCAACTGTTTCTCATGCTCCGTAACTTTGAGTTCAAGAGAGTCCACCTATAGACATTCCCAACACCTATAGTTGTCCTGGACAGTCATGGTTTTGAAAAACTCTCACGTCATGCAGAAACTATAATGCCTTTACAAAGCGATGTGGACAAATATCTGAAAAAGGGAAATTTAAAAAGGTACGGGAAAAGGGCAGGGAAAGATTAAGTGGCTAGCCTTTTCACAGAGCTGGCACAATGAGCCAAGCAGCCTCCCTCTGTACTGTAAAATTCTATGATTCCATTTGAGCTTGCCTGAATACACACCCGTACCTCTTTAAATTATACTTATACTAGCTTTATAATTATACTAGCTGTTACAGCTTATGGGGCTTAGTCGTTCAACGACATGTCTAAAAAGAGACTTCTCTTTACAAACTGTTGCCAATTTATTTTCAACAAAGTTTAGTTTTATAACATAAGTTTTAATATTAGGAACCATGGTTCTCTGTTAAAAAATCTTTATCACAAGAAGCACTAAATAATGTGGTAGTTCAAAAGAAAGAGCTATTGTCACTCTTGAAGTTCTTAGAGCAGGATCATGTCCTTGAACCATTTTCAACCCAACACATTAATTGCGAAGAAAGTTTGTACTGCAACAGTCCAAAGTGTAAACTTCTGGAAGTGATTTTTGCAAACTAGGGCCATATCTTCCTCTCATCGTTAATTATAATCCTAAAAAATTTACAAGTTTAATGTGAGTGAAAAGAACAAATTTTTCCTGTTAAGGTAATTAATTAAGAATAAAAAGCAAAAATTTGCAGGTACTAGAAATCTAAAACAAAAACAGAATTTGCTGGAAACACTCTAGCTCAAGCAGCATATGTGAAGAGAACAGAGAAGTTGACGTTTGGCATGTGGACGCTGATAACTCCTGCAGTTTTCCTCAGCGTTAAATGGAAAAGCAAATATTCTACTTGAGGATCAAACCTGTGTTAATGAGCTTAAAAAACGGGGAAATTATGAAGGATCAGCACAGCAGTAACAAACGTGAATAGTACAGATCCAACTTACATTTGACTCCTTCCCTCATCAAAGCTACATGAGTTGCTAAGATAAAGATTAGACTATTGGTTGTTGGCTTCTGTTCTCTACAGTACAAAATAAAATTTTACAAATATTAGCTTACCAGAGATTTTTTTTAAATGCCTTAAATAAAAGGCAGCTGAGGACCAAATGTACACTCCACACCTTGTTAAAAAGTAAACTATCACTCTCTTATATAAATAGAATACGATTACTGTGAATACGTGTTTTGTTAAGATTTTTTTAAATGGTAGATTTTTCTTCTCTTATTATCTAGGGCAAGAGATAGCGTACTCATAATTCAAATCTGACCTTTACCTTTCCCCCCCTGACAGACCTCAGTAGTTCATCAGTGAGCCAAACCCCACATTCTACCACCTGCTGCTGTGAAAATCCAGGCGTCCCACCCTGGTGCTGCCAAATCCCCGGACAATCCCCCTCACTGTTGCTAACCCCATGACCTCCTCCCTCTCCTCAGTACTGCTAAAACCCAGGTACCTCCCTCTGACCTGGCACATCAGCTTTAAAACTGGTAAAGGATAAATAATTTGTATGCATAGGTAAAGAATATTTTTGTAAAAAAAGGCCACTCATTTTTTAAAGTAAGAATAGTCGAGACCACTGATTTATCATTTTCACAGAAAAGTGAACAGCTGTAGAATTCAATTGCCAAGACACCAATATAAAAATCCCAGAATACCATGGAATAAAAGCAGAATTTGATGTACAGTATTCAGTCATTGTAAATCAGTGGCCCTGGTAGCATAGTGTACATTACATGGCATAACACCCCTTTTGTTATAAAGCAGCTTATCTTCCTTCATTCACCATGAGCAATGCCGAGGGAAATCTTGTAGTCTTTAAAAGCACATGGAGAAAAAGTAATGTCACCTAGCGCTCTCAATCAGCAATATTGTTTTCAGCAGTTTTCATGTCACTGAGCAAGTAGAAGCAGAAGTTAGCAGACGTGTTTGCAGCAACTTGGAAGCGCTAAACCAGTGACTCTATGGCTGCAATTTTACGAACCTCAGCGGGTCCGTGGCGGGCGATGTCGGTGGCGGGTCCCGACCCCGCTGCATCCCGGCCTCTGAAATGAATTTACCCTGATTGGGCTTGTTAAGCCCGCCCAGAGCATTTCCCGGTCAATTAGAGGAAGCGGGTCTGATGACGTCATTTATGACGCATCATCAGCCGATTTCCTGAAAGGGACCACGGCCAAATTTAGTTTGACATTTGTGCTGTCAGTGTTCTACAGCATTAAGGTGCTGCAAACACTGACAAGCACTGCAGAGAGGTGCAGGGCTGCACCCAGGCTCTCCCACAACACGCAGAGAGGTCCTCTTCTCTTCCCATGGGTGGAAGAGCCCTCCCCAGGACACCAACACAGCCTGGTTGCACATTGCACAGGAGGCCACAAGCAGGGATGTCGTCAGGAGGACCAGGCTGCAGTGGCGCAAACCTTTCAACGATCTCAGTAGATCAGGAAATGTTACTGCAAAGCCACACTCAACCTTATCCTGCTGTGCCACTCATCACATCCCCATCACTCTGTCTTCCCTACCCTACTCCTATACATCCTGACTCACACCAACTTACCTTGCACCTCCACCCATCCCTCTCTATCTACATTATCACTTCCCCATCTCACTAGCCACCCCTCACACTCACCCTCATCCTAGTCCAATCATACCAACTAACAACACACAAGGGTAGGCACTTGGGTGTTTTAGCCAATGTTCATGTAAAGTTTCTGTTAATGTGCTGTCAAACATTGAAATCTTTATTTTCAACACTTTGCATTCTTGGACAGATTTGTGTGTACCTTTGGAAGTGGCTTAGTGAGTTGCAGTGAATGGTGAGACATAATGGTACCCCCCGCAATGCTGATGAGTGTAAAAGGAATGGCTTGGCATTGTAGGGATGCTTTATGTTGTTGGTGTGGGGTGGTGCCAACCTGGTACATCATGTGGCAGCCAGGGTGTACAGCATCAAGTGAAGTAAATGTGGCCATGGTGAGGACATCCCTGGCCTCCCGGGCAGCAATGTGGTTGGGTGCTGATGCCCTCTGTCCTGTGCAGCATCAGGTGATTGCGGAGAAGGTTGGTGTTGTTGTTGGTGCTGCTGATGTGCCTGGTGATGCTGGTGTTGGGGCTGATCGTGGTGGGATTCTGAGGACCAAGGTGAGATAGTTTCAAGGGCACCCATGCTGATGCAATAGATGGTAGGGGAAGTAGAGTTGACAGAAGCAATCTGTCAATGGTGGGAGAGGTAATGAAGTCAGACTGGATGGAGACTTGTGTAAAGACCTGAAGCATTCTGAATCTGTAGTGGAAATGCAGTTTAGAGAAGCTAGTGGTTAAGGGAACATTTCTCAATCAGCTGGAAGCTTTGACTTGACATTTGAAGCTGGCAACTCATCAGCTGATTCAATGGCCACTGACCTCCTACCTCAGCTTCACAGATGAGGCCTATGTGTTTCCCCCATTTACATACCTTAAGGGAACACATAAACTCTGCCGCTAATAACAGCAAATTATAGATTGTACGGTTATGGATTCTGCCTGTACAACATATTCTAAATTTCACACTCAGAAACTGAAGAAAATTAGTGAATCAGAAATGCAAACAACAACAACTTGCATTTATATAGCGCCTTTAACATAGTAAAATATCCAAAGGTGCTTCACAGGAGCATTAGCAAACAAAATTTGACACCGAACCACATAAGGAGAAACAGAAGAAACAAACCCTAAATCAACAGAGAAGATCACGAGTTATAATAAGTAACAACATACAGGACATCATAACTCATGAATTACTGGACATTAACAATTGTTTAACAAAAATGGTATCTTAGTTTATCATTTAGGATTCTACTTAGAAGGGTTTGCCTATTTATTTTTTTGTTCATGTCAGAGATACAGCACAAGTTGTGAATTTGAAATAATCAGCAGGTATTTCAAAAGCAACACATCAGTAACTGTACATTATAACTCCTAGAGGTTAATGTTCAAGCCACACTGTGAACTATCAGACAGATTACAGAAAACAAACACATTGGCCCTGAAATTGATGTTGGAGGATTACCTACGGAGTACGCCGCCGACCCGCAAAAAATCTACGAACTTACCCCCTGGCTCCAAAGCTACGGAGAGTTCGGGTCCTGGGCCTCCAGGCATACGCCTGCGTAAAGGCCCAAAGATCCCAGGCAGTTTGGAAGCGTCCCTGGGATCCCTGGGCCAGGTCCTCCAATGAGAAAGGAGGATTCCATTTCCGAACGGAATCCCCAATAAACCCTAATGGAATCCCCAAATAATTAAACAATTTAGACAACTCTAATAAATATAAATGTTCTGATTTTCAAATTTAATTAAAAGTCCCTTCATTACGGCAAATACAATAAAAATTAAGGGGGAAAAATTCGGTATCGACCATTTTGGGGTGCTAACATCGCCTGGGCACTAACTTTAGGGCCCGGGACCGCGAAATTGAGTTTTAACGCCCACTAAATCAAGCGTTCCACTTCCTTCTTAGGGCGCTAACTTCGGAGAGCGGGGCGGAGACTTCAGCAGCGTTGCACACTGGGCCGTGCAGCGCTACCACGTTCAAAGGCTCCTTCCCTCCCTTAAAGGGAAGGGCCATCGCTGCAGGCTTTGCAATTTAAAAACTACCTACCTGGACCACCAAGGCAGCCGCGATCCTGCGCGATCAGCCCGGCACTCAAGCAGTGTGCTGGGCTGATCGATCATGGGCAGGAACCTTCGAAAAAAACTAGAGCAGGAAAGGAAAGGTTTTTTTTTACTTACCTCGGCCACCTCGCCTTTAATCATCACCCCCGAAGCAGCCAGCCACCTGATGCACGCCTCCTGCAGCTATCGGTGTTTTCGACCAGCGCTGTTGCAGGGGGCAGAAGTCAATTTCGGGTCCGGGACACTACCGGGGTGGTGCGCACGGCAATGACGTCACGATGTCTGGGCGAAGGAGATGGGGTGCAACGCTGTAGCGCCGCCGCAAAACTCCTGCCGAATATGGCAGGAGTCGATGTCAGCGCCACGCTCAGTCGCAAAGCCATTTGCGCCCTGTTAGCGTCCGGGCGCTAACGGGAGGCGCAAAGGCACCGAATTTCAGACCCTATGTCTGCTTTTTACCAGCCGTAAGAGTTTTATGGGCAATTGCTGGGCAGTAGTTGGACAAACAGCCCAACTCTGCACCAGCGAAAGTGATTTTCTAGTCGGTTCGGATGATCTGTCAAAGCGAACCTTGACAGATTGCAAGTTCCGGGTTTTCGTGCTTGCAGAAACCCGAGACTTGCTGAGCCTTTCAGAAGGCTTACGACGGCGTACACTGAGTGTACCTCGTCACAGAGACCGTATATTCTGGCCCATTGTTGGTACTACTTTAAGCTTACACAATGCTCTGAGAACATGCATCTTACAAAAAAGAAAAAGGATCAAAGCTGAAATGAGACACAACACAAAAGAATCCAAACTGAATTAAAAAATGTATCAAAAATCAGTGAACACATATTTACAACAACAATATTAACTATTCACCCTTGTGCAATCCCTTAATGCCTCTCATTACTGTGCCTATGCCGACTCTAGTGCTCCTACAAAGTGTTGGCCCTGTGGCTGCAGCAGGGCTGGTGGAAGGCTGCTGAGTGTCCGTGCGGGAGACTTCAGATGGCCTTGCAGGACACCCTCGACCAGCTCTGGGCCTGGAAGCCCGGCTGTAGACAGCACCACCTCAGCATGGGTGGCAGCAGTCTGGGCTGGCTGGATGACAGGCAGTGACAAGGGCAATGGCGGAGTGGCAGTGGTGGGAGCAGGAATGCTGTCATCCTGAGAGAGGACAGCAGGTTCCTGCTCCACTGACACACTGCCATTCCCCCAGGGCAGCACCTCAGCATCCCTAGCAGTCTGTTGGAAAACAGATTGCTGGCCTGCTGCAACACCATGAAAGCCCCGGTCGACGGTGGTAGACTCAGTCACGATGGCAGCAGTCAGAGCTTGCGTGGCATCAAGCTGAGACTGCATGAGAGCAATTGAGATTGGATGCCACAAAGCATAGACTGCATTACAGCACTAAGACGTTGCGTCGCTTCTGCCTGTGCTGCAATGGAAGCTGCCAGATCGCCCATCACACACGGCATCAGATCTGGGTCACCACGGTCTCTCTGGGAGTCTACCATCCTTTGCAGATTGGAAATGATGGGCTCTATGGTGTGCGCAGAGCTTTGTGCAATGTTGGAGGCGGACTCCTCCAGGCTCCTTACCATTGCCGAGAGGCTCTTGGGCACCCTTGCCATTGCACCTATCATCTCCGTGTGCATGTCCATCACGCTTCTTCTAAAGGCCTCCCCATCGAGGTCCTCATCTGAGTCCTGTGCAGCAGAACTCGCACATGAACTCGCCCTCCGGGGAGCTAGCCCCCGAGCTAACCTTATCCCTCGGCCTTGCTGCAGCCCACTCGTCCCCGGTGCCTCACTCTGTGCAGCTCCTGCTACTATACTAGCCTCTAAAGAATGCGTAGTGCCATTATCTGAGCTGGTGCCTGCGGGTGAGACATGCAGTGACATGGTGTGTTCTCTCTCCTCCTCTTCTCCCGCCTCGCTCTCTAAGGTGCCCTCATGGACAGGCTGCTCAGGTGCTTGCTCATTATCTAAAAGCATAAAGGCACAAGATTCGGGTTCAGGTGAGGGGAGGGGGGCAGGAAGGGAGAAATGCATGCATACAGCATGATTAGCTAGAAAGTGCAAAACGCTTGTGGGGTGAGGGGGAAGTGGGATGTGAGAAGAAGGAGTAGGGATGAATATACTGTTGTTGTCCCCAAGGGGGTCAACGTCACCGGTGGACACGGCGCCCACCACCTGGTGCCCAATAATCTTCAGCACTCTATTCTCCAGTGCAGACAGTGGTTGGGTGTCGGCTTGTTTCCTGCCTGTGCGCTCCTGCTCCCTCCTGTTGTGAGCCACCTTGGCCTGCAAGAGAAAGGAAAGTGTGTGAGTGAGTGTGGAGCAATGTGTTTGGGTGATGTGCCTGCCATAGTTGTACAGCTGTCATTGTGTGCAAGGTGTGAGATGTGGGTGTGAGTGTTGGTAGGTAGAGATTGTTGGTGGGTGATTGCTGGGGGTGTGGTGCTTTGGGCAGTGTGTGAAGTTTGTGGTACAGATGGTGGTATGTAGCATTTGGTGAAGCATTCACTCACCCTCACCACCTGAGTGAGGTCGTTAAATTTCTTCCTGCACTGTGTGTGGGTCCTGGGGACCACAGTACTGCCCGAGACGTGCTGCGCTACCTCCCTCCACATGGTGCAGAAGACTTGCAGTGAGGGCCTCCTGCCACTTGCCAGGTAGAGCACCGCCCTCCATCTTTCCACTGCGAACACCAATGCCTCCAATGCTTGATCGCAGAATCTGCGGGCTCTCGCCCTGGGTGTGGATCTACCATGAGTACACCTGGTTCAGTCCTCCGCTCCTTCTCCTTGACCTGCTGCTACTTGCTGAGGCAGCTGCACAGCCAGCAATGCTGAGAATTAGGTTCTGCGGCATCAATGAACCTCCCCTTTAAGTATTGAAAAAAGCCTGTGGCAATCATGATTTGCGATTAGACTGCACCTGATATTGGTCCACCCTTTGAGTGTAACGCCAATGAGCTTGGGCTTCAAGACTTGAATTAGGATCCCAATCATTTCTTTGAGCAGTGAGCACAAATTTTGCGTGCAGTCTAAAGCATTAGCGCCTTGCGCTAATTCTCCAACTTTTTTAATGACACCACCCATTCCGGGGCTATAATGAATTTCTAGCCCAATAGTGCAGGCACTCTATCCTATTCTCCAGACTTTCTCTCCTTTCCCTTCCTCACACGACTTGCATCTAAATTCGCACCACCCATCAGGTTTTGTGATTTCACCGGATTGCTAATCCTCTCACAAGATACTTTTACAATACTGGGTTTAAATTGGCATATTTTTTAAAAAATATCATATTTACCCCCTCTTCAGGTAAATAAACTGTATGGTTTCCCTTATTGCAGAACTTTGTTACCTTTAGACTTGACTATTCCAACGCACTCCTTGCCGGCCTCCCACATTCTACCCTACGTAAACTTGAGGTCATCCAAAACTCGGCTGCCTATGTCCTAACTCGCACCAAGTCCCGTTCACCCATCATCCCTGTGCTCACTGACCTACATTGGCTCCCGGTTAAGCAACGCTTTGATTTCAAAATTCTCATCCTTGTTTTCAAATCCCTTCAAGGCCTCCCCCTTCCTATTTCTGTAATCTCCTCCAGCCCCACAACCCCCCGAGATATCTGCTCTCCTCTAATTCTGCCTTCTTGAGCATCCCATATTATAATCGCTCAACCATTGGTGGCCGTGCCTTCTGTTGCCTAGGCGCTAAGTTCTGGAGTTCCCTGCTTAAACCTCTCCGCCTCTCTTTCCTCCTTTAAGACGCTCCTTAAAACCTACTTCTTTGACCAAGCTTTTGGTCACCTGCCCTAATTTCTCCTTATGTGACTCGGTGTCCATTTTTTTCTCTTTTAATATTCCTGTGAAGCGCCTTGGGACGCTTTACTACATTAAAGGCGCTATATAAATACAAGATGTTGTTGTAAAAAAAACCAATTGTTGAGAGCCAGTATACCTTTAACAGGAGAGCAGTCTTCATGATGTTTGGAGTGAAAAGACAGCACGGCGGACAGCAATGATCAGGGAAGGCGAAGCTGCTTCTTTCCAGATATCGAAGAATTCTCGATCATTTCTGGAGTCAAAAGTCCGACAAACATTGGGCTGGGTTTTATGATTAACGAGCTGCGGTAGGCAGAGGCTGAGGAAACGGCCAGGTTGCAAAACTCGTCGTGTTGATCCTCTTTTGCTGACTTGGCCGGAACAGCAGGCGCTCTGCGGTTCGTTGGTAAACCGGGGGGAGGCGGGTCTGTGTTTGATTTCAGTGGGACCCGGTGATGCAGAAACATCGGTTTACTGGTGCTCTGTGAACGCTACGTGCTTTCACGCACGGATGAGGTTTATGAGCCGGTGACTTATCAGCGGTTACCAGGTTGAAAAGTCCAGTTTAAAACTGCATTAGATTACGGGTGAATGGTTCCAACCCGTGTAACCCCCCCATGTAAAAACCCCTAATATACAATACAGTGTAAACATGAGTGAGAAGAAATGTGTTGAGAAAGTACATGGGCCAGTTACACTTAGGGTACCGAGGAATCCTCAGCAACTCCAACTTAATTCTGTGGCAGTAGATGCACAGACACACTGTAATGGTAACAAAGTAGTGTTTTGCTACAACTAACTTCAGAGTGAACCAGAGTAAGACTCCCTCCTGATTGGTTTGTCAAAAGAGGAAGACTCCCTCCTGCGGGGAGTATATCACATGTTAAAGAAAGGGATGATCTGCATCGATTTCTTAAGCGCTTTTAAACAACATAAACCAATCTTTATCATTTTGGAGCAAATAGGTTGTGTGACACATTTGGGGCTGTATGATATGAAACTGTTGGTTGAGTGGTGACTGCTGTTATGAAATAATTGCCGCAATTCCTACACGCAGTCACCATGGATGGGAGGCAATAAGCGTGTGTGACAGAAGTGGGCCGATTACACAGCTCTCAAGCAGTGCCAGTGGCTCATTTACATAGCTGTCAGGAACGAGACTAAGGGGAGACTTGCTAAAGGTTATTTTTACCTTATATAGTTTGACAGGGTGGGTGGGAGAAACTGTTTCCACTTGTGGGTGAGTCCAGAGCAAGGGGCATAAATATAAGATAGCTGCTAACAGATCTTAAAGAATTTAGGAGGAATTTCTTTACACAGAGAGTGGTGAGAATCTAGAACATTGCCACCTGGTGCGCTTGCAGTAAATAGCAATGACGCATTTAAGTGGAGATTTGATGTACACATGAGGGAGAAAGGTTTAGAGGAATACAGGGTTAGGGTGGGAATTAGAGTGGGTGGAGGCTCCTGTGGAGTACAAACATCAGCATAGACCAGTTGGGCTGAATGGCTTGCTCCTGTGCTATAGCTTTTATGTAATTCAATGTACCATTTCATGGCTGTTAAAGCAGCATCTCCTCAGAGTGATTCAGGCAGCAGAAATGGTGATCCGGATTTTGCGGTGGTTATGGCGGGGTACTCTCGGAGTACGCTGTCATACCTCCTTTGAAATCCATGCGCATGTGCAAAATCCTGAACTTGCGGTCTGTCAACATATGCACACAGCCAAAGAAAAACTAATTGCTGGTGCGGAGTTGGCTGTTTGCCCGCCAACTGGCCAGCAGTTGCGCACGAAAATTTTACGGTTGATGTGAACAGGTGCAGGGCCTGTTTGCGTCAGCGTAAGGGGGTACCTCAGGCACGTTTTAAACATTTTCATCTCGGAAATCATATAGTTTAACTGTGTCAAATGAATTTTTCTTGTTTCTGGAAATATTAGAGTTTTAATGATGTCGATAATTATTATCAGCAAAATTAAATTTTTAGTGAAGTTGGTGGAATGAAGCTAATTAGGAAATTAAATTCCAATCCTGTAAATTGTAATTAAATCTGATGACAGGATTCCATTAAATCTGATTACGATGCAAAATCTAATTCAGTTTTCTGATTGGAGGACCAGGCCCACATGATCCCAGGTACGCTTCCGCACAGGCTGTGTCCCTGGGATCCGTGGGCCATTACGCTGCCCTCCTACTCGCAGCATCAGAGCACAAGTTTTTGCAGGAAGGCCGCCATCAGGTAGGTGTGTATTCTTTTCGTAGGTCAGCGGCGTACTCCAGAGGTATGCCGCCGACCGCAAATTTTGGCCCATTGAGTAGAATAGTAGTGTGTTCTGTTTTGTCCTGATAAAGGGTATCTGCCTCATTATAATTTCTTTCAATTGCTGTTATCAGACAGGGCTCCAGAGGTATCCCTGATCTCCCAAGATCCATCCATTTATGGTCAGGAACAACAGTAGGAATCTAGACTGGTGTAGGATGAATGAATTATGTCAGCTTCCTGGATACCTGGCATGATGCAATTATGATGGTCACATACAACCTTCATGTTGATCAAATACAAGCCCTTCCTGTTATTTATGCATTAGCATTGTTGAAAGAAGCCCATAAGGCCATGTAGGTTACATCAATGCGGCCTTGCGCCTTGGGGAATTCAGCCACTATGAAAAAGTAGACACCTCTCCCATCGATCTTCCTCATCCTTCAGAAAATCAATGAAGTTATTGGCCTTGGCAAGCTATGCTGCATTGACCTGCTGAATGCAGCAATGCACTGTATGCAGACTGATGTGGCATGTACCACCCATGGCCCTCTGAAAGGAGTCAGCGGCATAAAAACCTCAAGGCAGTAATGACTTTTACCACCACAGGTAAAGATGTGCAAGTCATAAAGGAGGTTTGAAGGAGATGGGAAAATTCCTTGCCTGTTTCCCTGATGAGCACCAAGAAACAGTGGCCGTGATTTACCCTACCTCGGCCGGTCTGTGGCATGCGATGTCGGTGCTGTCTCCATCCTGACCTCTGAAATGACTTTCCGATGATTGGACTTGTTAAGTCCGGCCAGCAAGTTTCCTGGCCAATTGGAGGAAGCGGGTCTGGTGAAGTCATTTGATGACGCGTCATCAGCCGGTTTCCTTAAAGGGAACATGCCCAAATTTATTTTGACATTTGTGCTGTCAGTGCTCTACAGCATTGAGGTGCTGCAAACACTGACAAGCACTGCACAGAGGTGCACGGCGGCACCCAGGTTCTCCCATGATTCCCTCTATATGATTATGGAGAGAGTCACAGCAGGCAGGGAGGTCCTCTTCCCTTCCCATTGGCAAAAGAGACCTCCCCAGGACACCAACACAGCCTGATTGCACATTTCACAGGAGGGCACAAGTAGGGATGTGGTCAGGAGGACCTGGGTGCAGTGGCGCAAACCTTTCAATGATCTCAGTAGATCAGGAACTGTTACTGCAAAGCCACACTCAACCTCATCCTGCTGTGCCACTCATCACATCCCCATCGCTCTGCCATCCCTACCCTACTCCTGCACATCCTTACTCACACCAACTTACCTTGCACATCCACCCATCTCTCTCTAACTACATTGGCCCAGAAATTGATCTCGCTCTGTTCCCGCGGGGGTAAGCCTTCCCCGCGATGTCTCACCTCGCTTATGCTTTTTCTGATCCAGCTCGCACGAACTTGATGTTCCAGACATCAGCTGTGCTGGGCTTGCGTATCCCAGCGGCGTAGTGAATTCGTGCGAGCTGTGGGATCACGTGACTCAGTTAGAGCCAATGGCAGCACACCATCTTCCATTCATAAGTCTCACAGCATGGCTGTGAGACTTATGAATCTTACACCCCCCCAAAATAACAGCTAAACCTCAATTAAATTTTTAAAAAAAACCATCACATTAATAAAATAAGTATAGTTAATTAAATTAACCATTTTAAATAAAAAATTACATTTTTGAAAAAATTTAAAATCTTTTAAAAAGTTATAAAAATAAACTTACCTGTCTTTAAAGTCTATAAAAAAGATATACCTGTAAAAAAAAATTCAAAAAAATACTTAATTCACTACTTACCTTCTTAAAAGCGGGTCTTACTCCTCCTTTTTACATTTCCAAAATCTTCCCTACTTACCTGCGCGTCCAAAGCATGAAGTGCACAGCGTGCGCGCAGCCTGTAGCGCGCACGCGATGCACCCAGGCCCCGCCCCCTTTTCGGAAGAGCAATTGCCGGTTTTCAGCGCATGCGCAGGGCATGCAGAAAACCGGCAATTGGAGTGGGAATACGCGAGAGTACGCACTGCGTACTCTCGCGTCCCGGGATCAATTTTCGGCCCAATATCACAAATCCATCTCACTAGCCACCCCTCATACTTATCCTAGTGCAATCATACCAACTAACAATACACAAGGGTGGGCATTTGGATGTTTTAGCCAATGTTCATGTAAAGATTCTGTTAATGTGATGTCAAACATTGAAATCTTTATTTTCAACACTTTGCATTCTTGGACAGATTTGTGTGTACCTTTGGAAGTGGCTTAGCGAGTTGCAGTGAATGGTGAGACATAACGGTACCCCCCGCATTGCTGATGAGTGTGAAAGGAATGGTTTGGGCATTGTAGGGATGTTTTATGTTGTTGGTAGTGCCAACCTGGCGCATCATGTGGCAGTCAGGGTGTACTGCATCAAGTGAAGTAAATGTGGCCATGGTGAGGTCATCCCTGGCCTCCCGGGCAGCAATGTGGTTGGGTGCTGATGCCCTCTGTCCTGTGCAGCATCAGGTGATTGCGGAGAAGGTTGGTTGTTGGTGCTGCTGGTGATGCTGGTGTTGGGCTGATCGTGGTGTGATTCTGAGGACCAAGGTGAGAGAGTTTCAAGGGCACCCATGCTGATGGAATAGATGGCAGGTGAAGTATAGATGACAGAAGCAATCTGTGAATGGTAATGAGGTCAGACCGGATGGAGACTTGCGTAAAGACTTGCAACATCCGGAAACTGTAGTGGAAATGCAGGTTAGGGAAGCTAGTGGTTAAGGAAACATTTCTCAATCAGCTGGGAGCTTTGACTTGACATTTGAAGCTGGCAACTCATCAGCTGATTCAATGGCCACTGACCTCCCGCCTCAGCTTCACAGACGAGGTCTAGGCACAGCGGGAAACTACTAATGATTTTAATTGCCTCCCCCGCCGCTGCCTGTCGGGTCTGCTCAACGCTGGCAGACCCGACATTGGGAAAGTCGAGTGTGCGCGTTTTGACAGCGGATTCCCGACCCACTGCCAATCATTTTAAATTTAACATCTGACCCACCACCCAACCCATTCGCTGAGTGCTGGCAAAATTCGGCCAGCTTCTCTGAAATGTCCGGGTAACTGTGTGATCTGCACACAGAGCTTTTTAGATAGTCGTGGATCTGCTGACCCTTCTCCGATGCACGTGTAGTTGCCTCTGCGTTACACTGAGGAGCTCCTCTTTCTCATCTTCTTAAGGGCAAGGGGAATTCCCCAAGGAATGCCCATGGCATGCTCAGGGTGATTTGTCTGTGTTACAAATTTCAGGTCTGCTTTAGATATTCTGGCAGCTACAGCGGTGCTGATCAGTTCTATAAATGATCTGAGTGTCTTAAATTCAGGAGTGTGCCCGTACTGCCAAATATCTAATTGTACAATAACATAACTGGAGGGTTGTAACAAATGACCCCTTTTGCGATCCGAACTGGATATTATATCTTTTGCATGTGTCCTCAGCCTATGGCTTTTTAAATCTGTGCAAAATCACTAAATCATAGCTTATTCTCAAATCCTTTCCATAAAGACCAAAACAAGATCAAAAATCCCAAAATGCAACACTATGTCAGGCAAAGTGTCCTGAATGGCAGATGATCCAATTCAAACCAAACAAAAGATCCAGAAAAAGGGTAAATTAAAGATCCAATCTAACAATAGTGCAATGTAAAGAAACCAAAAAGCCCCCAAAATAAAGATACTAAGGGCTGGATTTTCAATGACCCATGGAGTCGGGTTTGGAGGCGGGGGTGGGGGGTTAAAGTTGCAGAATCGGGGGTCCCGACCCCATCCCGACTCCAACCTGCCTCCATGCCAGTTTCTCTGGCGGCGGGTAACAGGCAGTTTTTTGCATAATCCCTATTTTAAAAAGAAAACTGTGGGCTTCCTGACAGGTGGCAACCACTCCAAGTTATCGGGGCGGGCCGTGGGTCTGCAGGGGTTGGAGGGGTCGATATGTCCGGTTGGCAGGTGAGTGATGGGTGCATGTGTGCAGAGGTAAGTGTGTAAGGTAAGTGCTAAGTGTTGGAAAAAGTTTTACTTACCTTAACTTCCTCCTGCAGGTGTCAGCCCTTCAGTTCTCGGGAGTTAGAAATCTCACCGGCACAGAAAGCAGGAAAGCCGTGGTCTGTCAAAACCTGCAGCCTTTTGTTTTCTGTGCTGGAATGATTTCTAACTCAGCCTGAAAGGAAGGACTGAAGTTAGAAATCATTTTGTGAGTGTTTGACAGCTTCACAGAGCTGTCAAACGCTGATATTTCATCTGTCAAAAGCTCTTGACAGATGAAATGTCAGTCTGTGACGTCACCTGTTGCCGGGTGGCCCTTAATTGGCCTGCTGAGCCCACTGGGTGGGCTCAACAAGGTTAATCAAGGGAAAATACAGTGGGTTGGCCACATCTCGATGGAGGCAGATTCACAAGCCAGAATGTGTGATTCCCGACCCCAGCCCGACTCCAACTTCAAAATCCAGCCCTAAGTCTCAGCTGCAGTAGTGACTATTGCCTGTGCAGCTGCAGTAGTGTGCTGTGCTCCGAATTGTACAGATGCACCAAGGTGATGTTGCCAATGATGCAATGTATCAGAATTTATGGGGCAACAAGACCACGCCCCCAAATATATAAAATGAGATCTGTGCCACAGAGCAGTGCAATCTCCTGCTTCCCCAGTGCAAGCCTATCAGAAAACTCAGAGCAAGTGCAATTCTGCTCCATGGCCTCTGCCCACAGTTCTCCACACCCTCTGCACTTAGCAGGGCATTCCCTGCCATCACGTGGAATTTCAGCCCATATTCCAAAAGGAATAGTTAATTCTACAATTACTGTCAACCTACTGTTTTTCTCGGCTACTGTTGCTATCTATTTGCTGTTAATAAATTTATTTTGTACTTTATAGCCTAAACCATGGTCTGAATCTTTATTCACTACAATTTCCTAGATATTGAGCAGATAAAGGCACACTCCAATTCATACAGCATGAAGGCTCATCTATTCGAGTGGTCTTTGGCATTGAACTTGAGGAGAATATATGAGGTAAAAGTCCAAAAGCTTAACCCCCACACCAGCCCCCTTCCACTGTTAGACTCAGAAATTACTCAGTAAGCCAAACCACACATTTTATCCCCTGGTGTTACTATACCCCAGGTTTTCCCTTTGCCGTGCTGCCATACCCGAGAACGAACCCCCCCCCCCGTGCTACCAAAGCCCAACACTTCCCATAATTGTTGTTAAATCCCACAGCACTCTCCCCGTTTCCCATTAGTGCCAACAACAACTTGCATTTATATAGCGTATTTAACATAGTAAAACGTCCCAAGGCGCTTCACAGGAGCGATTATCAAACAATTACCAACCTTTAAATACCTACCTCTAATTTGACTGTGATCTTGCTGTGAATCCTGTGTTTTAAAAAAACTTGAGGTAAAAATTTAAAAAGGTAGATAAAGGAACATTTAATAATAATCAAGGCCAATGATTTACATTTTTCATGGAATAGATGATAGAATTAAGGGCCAGAATCTTTACCTGAGCGCGGGGCGGGTGCGTGTGGGCCGCGTAGCGGGTCGTCATCCCGAAGTTTTCAACAGCGCATTCTGCATTGCGCGTTTAACTCAATGACATCAATTGAAACAGTCATGCGGGTTTCCCGGCCCATTTAAATGGAGCGGGTCTGCTGACGTCACCAATGACTCGTTTTCAGCTCGGATAATTAAAGCAGCCTTGCACACATCCCAGTTGAAGGTTGTTGGAGGAGACATAAAGGTGGTTGGGAGAGGTGGCACTTGCTGGCTATCATAGAAATTTGTGTGGGTCATGGAGTCACACCGACAGAAGGCTGCGCCCAGATTCACTGATGCCTCCCTGGAAGTCCTGGTCCAGGGAGTCAGAGCACGCAGGGAGGTCCTGTTCCCTGGGGATGGGCGCAAAAGAGCAGCCAGAGACACCAAGAGGGCATGGCTGGAGATCGTGGAGGAGGTCAGCAGCAGGGATGTCATGAGGCAGTCCTGGATCCAGTGCCGGAAAAGATTTAATGATCTCATGAGGTCAGGAAAGGTGAGTGCAATGACACATTCAACTACATCCTGATGTGCCTGTCACCCTAACCCATCACTCTGTCTTTCCAAGCCTACTCCTGCACATCAATCCTCACACCAACCTACCTTGCAAGGTGCACCCATCCCTCACTCTCTATGCACCTACTCACATCCCCATCTGACTAACCACCCCTGACACTCACCCTCATCCTAATCTTAATGCAATCATAGGAAGTAACGCCACAGAAGGAGGCCATTTGGTAATGTCACGCCACTCCCTCATAGTCACCCTCTACAGATGTAGCCCATCCATTCCTTACACTCATTCCAGCTGCACATTGAGGGAGTGGAAGCCGTTGCAGCTCACAAACACTCCTGGGGGATGTGGGGGTGCCTTGATGACCACATATGTGCAGTCAATGATGCACTCCACCTGTGGGAAGCCAGCCAGAGCCGCAAAGCCGAGCGCCCGCTCAGTAACACTGGCCTCATCAGTGGCAAAGTTCACATAATTGTCTGACTTGTGAAACATGGCATTGGTCACCTGGGGTTATCTGTGGGCAGCCGACTGTGAGATCTTGCATATGTCTGCTGCCGATCCCTGGAAGGAGCCTGAGGGAAAGAAGTTGAGGGCGGTGGTGACTTTGACGGCTACTGGTAAGGCGTGTCCACCAGGTCCTCTGGGCAGCAGGTCTTGTTCCAGCAAGTTACAAATGTCTGCAACAACCTGGCATGATAGCCTGAGACTCCTGATGCACTGCTGCTCAGTCATGTCCAGGAAGCTCATCCTCTGCCTGTATACCCTGTGTTGGAGGTATTGCCTCCAGTGCGGTGCACCCTTGTGCTGATCCCCTCTCTCCTGTGGAACATCAGTTCGGTGAGGAAAAGGCTGCTGGTGTGGTTGCTGCTGCTGCTGGTGTGGCTGGTGTTGTTGGTGCTGGGGCTCAGCTTGGTCCCATTCTGAGGTCCAAGGTGAGACAGCATAAGCGGCACCCATGCTGATGTAATAGATGGCAGGTAAAGTGGAGATCAGAGGCACAATCCTCCATTGTACTGAGAGTGACTGGAAATGTAGTGAGTGGCTTCAGAGGTTGCGGAAATGACCTGCAAACTCCTGAAAGCTAAATCTCTGCACAAAATGGAGTCAGCAAGAGCCTTTCCCTTAGGCAAGGAAGCAGGCGTAAGGTGAGAGTATTTATGTGCTGTTTCCAGCTGTCACTTAATGAACTCGCACTATGGCCACTGAGCTTCCGCCTTCCCCCCACAGGCGAGGTTCCCGAGGTGCGTGAATCCCGTGCGCAATCAGTTCAAGTTCAAACCTGACATTAAAAAGGCAGTTAAGGGTCTGCAAATGAGCAGTTAAGTACCTTAATGAGGTCGCCCGCCTCTCCTGAGCGGGTCAGTGGCGCGCCTCGAAACACGCCTGAGTTAAAGGCGGAAGTCAGCGGGATGACGGCAGATTCCTGTCAATTTCTGTGTTTTTAACCGCCGACCCGCCCCCAAACCCGCACGCTGTCCAATGTGAAAATTCTGGCCCGGGAATTTGATTCCCAAAACACACATACAAATCCTATATACCATGTAATAAAAACAGAATTTTACTTATTCAGTTACCTTAAATCAGTGCTTAAAATGATGTAACATCCCTATTGTTATAAAACACATATTCTCTGACTCACCATGGGGAATGCCACAGGAGATCCATGCGTATCTATAATTGGCTGAATGTTGGTATCATCAGAGGTGCTACCTGAGCACTTCTACAAAGTGTTGAGGGGCAATGCCACCACTAAAAGGAAAATCCCTCCTGCTGATATCATTTTTTCATATTGAGGATGTATTCTGGATAGTGATGCTGAAGGAAAATACACATCAAATTGTATCAAGCGGTGCCAGTTGAGGGGGGGGGGGGTTTGGACTTTGAACTGCCGACTGCCCATTTCTCACCTGATAAAGGGGTGACTCTCAAGGAAAATCTGATGGGGACCTTGAACACCCATTTGCTCACCTGATTTAATTTTCAGGCAGGCCTTTAAATGGGTACCCAGCCCTCCTGCCCAAAACAAGTGGGAGGCTGTTTAAATATGCAAATTGGGGTTCTGGGCCATTTGTACAATCTCAGTTGTAATTTTAATGCACAAATGGGCAGAGCATGTGTTGTGCATGCAAGGCCCAGTTGTACTAGGTATTGAGCAGCCTAACTAATGGTTGTTAAAGGGACTGCTGGAGACCGCTCAGGAAAAGGTAAGTTCTACATTTTTTTTTAGAACCTTGTTGTGACAGGAAGTGCACCTGACGCCACGAAAAATTTTCTGGCATGTTGCCGGCTCATTCACGACCCCCAACCCCCCAGGACCTTCGCCTTCCCCTACAGGCTCTACCTGCTACTGGCTCCGTGCCGAGACCAGGTGATTTTTCTGCTGTCCGTAGAGTGCCCGTTTGGCACCTGCAGCTCACCAGTAAAATTCATATGAGGCCCGAACCGGAAAATGGTTCAGGCCCCCCGATTGCGGAGTTGGGCGGATGCTGCAGACGCATTGCCACCCGTTTTGCGCCAAAGTTGAAAATCCCTTCCCAGTGCATTAATAGCCCATTAGCTCAGTTTATGGATTGTTTATACAGTCTGTGAGCTATCAAGCATGTGCACATATATACTCTGTGTGAATGTGGCTTTGTAAAATTACACTTGTTAAAGAAGTATACTGACTCCAGCTAGTGATTGTGTGTGGAATTATTTAATTTACTCATTTCTTCTTATGATGTAAGTATTCTAAGAAAGTGTCATTAGGAGCAGTAGGATGATACAGGAGAACAAATGGGGTAATGGGATTAGCTTGGGATTGCTCTAGCAAAGAGTTAGCACAGACACGATGGGCGAATAGCCTCCTATGGTGCTGTAGATTTCTATGGTTTTATGATATCACAGTGGTATTAGGTAACTGAAAAACAATGGAAACAACAACTTGCATTTATATAATACTCCTTATATGCAGGAAAAAATCTGAACATTTGCAATAGAGAAAAAGAAGTTGCCTTTCTTGTCCTCAATTTGTCCTAGCATGCTTTGCAGTCAATTAATTACTTTTGCACTGTATGTAGTCACTGTTATGCAGGCAAACACAGTAGTCAATTTGCGCTCAGCAAATTTTTTAGAATTCATTTCTGGGATGTGGGCGTCGCTGGCAAGGCCAGCATTTATTGCCCATCCCTAATTGCCCTTGAGAAGGTGGTGGTGAGCTGCCTTCTTCAACCTCTGCAGTCTGTGTGGTGAAGGTACTCCCACAGTGCTGTTAGGGAGGGAGTTCCAGGATTTTGAACCAGCGACACTGAAGAAACGGCGATATATTTCCAAGACAGGATGGTGGGGAACTTGCAGGTGGTGGTGTTCCCATGCACTGCTGCCCTTGTCCTTCTAGGTGGTAGAGGTCGCAGGTTTGGGAGGTGATGTCAAAGAAGCCTTGGCGAGTTGCTGCAGTCCATCTTGTAGATGATACACACTACAGCCACGGTATGCCGGTGGTGGAGGGAGTGAATGTCTAAGGTGGTGGATCGGGTGCCAATCAAGTGGGCTGCTTTGTCCTGGATGGTGTTGAGCTTCTTGAGTGTTGTAGGAGCTGCTAGTGGAGAGTATTCCATCACACTTCTGACTTATGCCTTGTAGATGTTGGGAAGGCTTTGGGGAGTCAGGAGGTGAGACACTCGCCACAGAATACACAGCCTCTGACCTGCTCTTGTAGCCACAGTATTTATGTGGCTGGTCCAGTTAAGTTTCTGGTCAATGGTGACCCCCAGGATGTTGAAGGCGGGGGATTCAGCGATGGTAATGCCGTTGAATGTCATGGGGCAGTGGCTAGACTCTGTCTTGTTGGAGATAGTCATTTCCTGGCACTTGTGTGGCACGAATGTTACTTGCCACTTATCGGCCCAAGCATGAATGTTGTCCATTGTAGGCGCGGACATCCCCACTTCTGACCTTATGATGGAGGGAAGATCATTGATGAAGCAGCTGAAGATGGTTAGGCCAAGGAGACTGCCCTGAGGAACTCCTGCAGTGATGTCCTGGGGCTGTGATGATTGGCTTCCAACAACCACAACCATCTTCCTTTGTGCTAGGTATGACTCCAGCCAGCGGAGAGTTTTCCCCAATTCCCATTGACTTCAGTTTTACTAGGGCTCCTTGATGTCACACTAGGTCAAATGCTGCCTTGATGTCAAGGGCAGTCACTCTCACCTCACCTCTAGAATTCAGCTCTTTTGTCCATGTTTGGACCAAGGCTGTAATGAGGTCTGGAGCCGAGTGGCCCGGGAGAACACAAACTTAGCATCGGTGAGCAGGTTGTTGGTAAGTGCCGCTTGATAGCACTGTTGATAACACCTGCCATCACTTTGTTGATGATAGAGAGTAGCCTGATGGGGCAGTAATTGGTCAGATTGGATTTGTCCTTTTTGTGGACAGGACATACCTGGGCAGTTTTCCACATTGTCGGGTAGATGCCAGTGTTGTAGCTGTACTGGAGCAGCTTGGCTAGAGGCACGGCTAGTTCTGGAGCACAAGTCTTCAGCACGACAGCTGGGATGTCGTCGGGACCCACAGCCTTTGCTGTATCCAGTGCGCTCAGCCGTTTTTGCTGTCATGTAGAGTGAATCGAATTGGCTGAAGACTGGCTTCTGTGATGGTGGGGTCCTCAGGAGAAGGCACTTCTGGCTGAAGATGGTTGCAAATGCTTCAGCCTTGTCTGATGGAATAATTGGTTAATCTGTTATTTTGTTGGTTGAAGGAGGAATATTGGCCAGAGATCACCTTGGGATCTTTTTCATTCACCGTAACAGGTAGATGGGATCCCATTTTAATGTCTCATCCAAAATATGGCTTTTTTAGACGAGTTGAAGCCTGTGAAGTGTGGGTGTGGAGATTCAGCTAGAAAGACATTGGACAAGTCAAGCCTTGAGGTGATGGACTAGGGTTTTGGCTGCCAAAGGGAAAGATAGGGGTGGAGACGAGTACTGTTCTGGAAGTAGAAGAAAATGATTTTGGTAGTGGAATGGATGTGGGGAAGAAGCTGAGCTTGAGGTCAAGAAGAACCCTAAATTGTCACACTTCCTGACTCAACTTGAAGTGGCAGTAGGGAGATTGACTTTAGGCCAGAGACTTGGAGGTGCCAACAAAAGCCACAGAGGAAGAGTGTAGGAGTTAAAAATTTTTATAGGGTTTTAATAAGAAATGTAAAATTAAAGAATGTGCTGTAAGAAGTAAATTCGTAAATAGAGAATGGTTTCGCTGACAGTGCGATGAGTAATGTCTGTGGTCAACATTGAGGCCCACCAAGGAGGCCACCAAGGCAATAATAGTACAACGATTACACAATCACCGCATGACCGGCTAGACCGGCTAGTCCGAATGGACAGATGTGAGGCAAACCGCTATGCTTGTAGTTTCGGTAGGGAAGTAACATTTGAACCTAATGTACATATTATAATTAGAAATCTGTTGCTAAGGCTATGTGATTGGATGAATAATGTATAAAAGGAATCTCATACCACTGTAATTTCGAGAAGAAGTAAGTCACTAGGCTGCGGAGTTTATGGCTTCTTCTCCCAGAGATTTCTGAATATTAATAAACTGTTTGCTTGTACCTATCAACACAGATTGGAGTGAAGTAATTTCTCCACAACAAATGGCGTAGTCGGCAGGATACTTCGGAGCTGAAAGACCGCCTGTACCAGTGAACAGGGCGAGTAGTCAAATCTTTGACCACCCAGAAATTGGGTCACTTGGCAGGGCGGTGTGACGGCGACGCAGTATCCAACGAATCTGGTGTCTGTGACGGGTGAGAAACAGTTTATTAAAACCTAGGTAGCGCATAAGGTGTTTGTAATATTGAAATAATAAGGTTAACCAAACGTATTAATAGTAGTTAAGATGATTGAAGCCTGATGTGTTATTTCGGAATGTAAATGTCTCGAGGACCCATGCTGAGCCGAAATTAAGAGGGCGATTGGGCCCCACGTGACGGCCAGAGTTAGTTGGGAATCTGAGACAGACAAAGAATTTGTAAGAACTTCTCTGCTGCGTTGCGTTGCGGGATCTATTGGATGGTATTACGTGAAGAATTGTGATAATGTATTAATGGCTACAAGTGAAACATCACCTCTGAGACAAGTGAAATAATCACCTCTGAGACAAGTGAAACCTTCACCTCTGAGAGCAAGATAGTTACAAGTCAGGCCACCATCATACAAGTGGTGGACGATAGGCAGAACCTCTGAGAACGAGTTGCTAGGGCGGACCGGAACGCGGTAAACTAGTGACAAAGAATAATACATTATGGCGGCGGGCGAGGAACCAGATTGGGGCCCGCCAGGATCCATGAGTCGGCTCTACGCCGAGGACCAAAAGGGTTTTATTGATAAAATGAAGAAGGATGGATGGGATCCACTAGGAAAACCCCTGGCGCAATGGGAGTGGTGGGAGAAGCAGAAACAAAAGAAAACTAGAAAGGCAGGAGTAATTTTAATACATCAGTTGATAATGATAACAAAAGGGGTTAAGACACAAACCAGTAAGATGGAAGAACAAGGAAAGAGAATAGCCAAATTAGAAAGTATAATAGAACGGATGGAATTGACAAATAGAGGGAATAGAAATGCTGAGGATAAAGAAAGGCCCCCACCGTATGCCTCGGCCCCAATCGAAAACGAAGGGGACGTTCCGGTAGTGCCGATGGCACCCGTAATACGATACCCAGCGGCAGCCAGCAGTCGATATCGGGCTTTTACGCCTCTTGAAAAACAAGCCGTTCTCAAAGATTTGGGAACCCTCAAACCCCGTAGTCAGAACGCCGAGTTCTGGAGAAATCTAGAGGGAATGTGGGACATCCATGATTTACACTGTAAGGATATCCATCAGTTAGTTAGGGCATCATGCCCAGCCGACAAATGGAGAAATGTAAACCCTGCTGCAGGCATGCAGGATGGAGCATGGGCAGATGCAGTGGCTGCGGGTGCTGCACGGGCGGCACAACAAGCAGGATTTGGGCCTTTTAAAATCGCAGTAGAAGCAGCACTTGGGGGTCCTACTATAAATTGGGGAAAAATCCAATCAGTAAAACAATCAAAGGGAGAATCTAGTAGTGAGTATGGAGAACGATTGTTTGATGCTTATTGTGAATCGTCAGGGCAAGCAAATCCACAGCGAACAGACCAGTCCTTTATCCAGCTGTTTAAGGACGGACTCTCATCGGCACACCAAGCCATCCTAGAGTTGGGAGTGTTGGTCGCCCCTACATACGATCTCGCGGTTCAATGGGCATGTCAGATAGATGCTAAGGTACCTGAACCCACAGGAAAGGGAGATGTAAAAATCAAACAGGAGAAGGTAGCAGCAGGGGGGGGCATCGCAACCGTACAAGAGGATTCAGGGGAGCTGTTATACTTGTGGAAAAGTGGGACATATGGCGAAGGATTGCAGGAGTGGAAAGAAAGGGGGATGTGACTATTGTGGTAAGCTAGGACACCAGAGTCACAACTGCTGGCAGAAGAAAGGAGACATGGACCAGACACAGGGCACTTATTTTAGTCCGGAGGAATAGAAGGGACTTTATGGAGTACCTCAAGTCAAAGGGGAAGAGTCAATGACGGGAGGCGGCCCCAGTAAAAGGACGCTTGGATAACCGAGTCTACGTTGCAGCATTATTAGGGGGACAATCGTGTGAAATGCTAGTTGATACAGGAGCATCAGTATCTTTAACTGATTTGCCCCGTCCGACAAACCAAAGATAAAGGAGGAAAAGATCTAATTTGCAGGCTAACCAATCTGAAAACTCAGCTTAGACAAAAAAAAAGGATTTGGAAAGCCAGGAAAGCTGCTGAGACACCTATGTAAAAAGAAAAAAGAGAGAAATTTAAAGTTTTACCAACATGGAAGTTATTAATGTCTGTGCCAAGACAAATAAACACAAGATTTGTTGAGTGAAAGGAATCTTAAAAGGAATGCTGGGATCTAAGTTTGAGTGAAAGTGTGTGTTAAAGGGTATAAGTTTTCCTGACTGTGAATGTTTAAGGAGTTGCAGTATTTCTTTTGTCTGAAAGTCTGTCTTTAAAAAGGTGTCTGTCATTTTTGTTTTAGCTCCACCCACTCTTTTGTACAGAGAGCTAAAAGCTGTTTAACCCTTTGAAGACTTGTCTTGAATGGTGGACAAGCGTGTGTTGTTTTAAGTTTGTTAATTGTTTTACAAAAGATAAGCTTCAGCCTTGAAGTCACAATTGCCAATGTGCCTGGAAGAAAATGAATTTGAATGTTTACAAGGCATGGGTAATTGTTTCTTTGTTAATGTGGCTATGGTTTCTTTCTTTTCCAAGTGATACTGGTTAGTTTAAAAAAAAATTGATCTGGATTGAATTGGAGTTATTGAGGTTAATTTACCTATTAAAACCAGACTTTCATTGTGGCCACGGTGAAATTCTGGTTGGTGTAAATTTGTGTAGACCACATTGAATAAGATATTTAATGGTCTGAAACCAGACTTTAAAATATTTACAGTCTTGGATACAGAACGGGTTCTGGTCCATACCATTGGCAGAGGAATCACAAGGGAAATTCGCCTTTACTGTCGGGGATAGACAGTATACCTGAACCAAGGTCCCGCAGGGGTTCCACAATAGTCCAAATATATTCCACCATGTACTGAGTCAAGCCTTAGATGAGTTAGACCTATCAAAGTATCAGAGTGCCCTACTCCAATATGTCGATGACATAATGATTGGATCAGAAGATGCCAAAGGACATATGGGAGCATTACACTTAAGAAAGCTGGCTTTAAATTGAACCCAAAAAGGCAGCCATAAAGACATGCCAAGGCCAGAGGCCGTCCGGGGAGTGAGGAAAATGTTGGGACTATTTAACTACTGCAGGAATTTTATATCAGACTTTGCAGGGAAAGCAGAGCCGATTCAACGGTTAGTTAAAGAGGGATCCAGTAGCGAAGGCAATGCCACAATGTGTGGCTGCAATAGATTGTGCCCCAAGAATTAAAAAAAAACTTTGAACTACAATTTAAGTTAAGCTGGTGTGTAAACTGAGAAGAACAACAAAAAGTTTGTTTAACAAAAGATTAAGTTTCGGTCTAAGATTTAACCTTGGAGTCGCGGTTGCTATGGTGAAATCTTCCAAAGCAGTTTGATTTGATTTGCTTAAATGTGAAAAACTAATTTTTCTCCAGTTATATTCAATGTTTTTACAGTATTTTGGAAAGGCATCTGAAGAAAGGAAAATAAGAAATATGATGTAACAGAGCATGGGGAAAACCGGTACGAATCCAGTATGAGGTGATTTTGGTGGTGCCTCCTGTGTCACCACTACCGCAATTACCATGCTTTATGGGTCTAACAGGACCTGTCCCATCAACCAACACGTTTTCAAGTATGAGCTGCACAATTATGTGGCACAATTCGGATACTACATTCCCCTGTTGTCTAAGGGTACCAGTGAGCTCATGATGCGACTGAACTCCTCCCTAAAGCATTTTTATGTTTTGGAGGAAGACAACTCGAGAATAGATATTGAAATTGACAGCATAGAGGACAACTCACACTGGTGGGATATTGGGCTTAATATATCAGCACACCCTTAGATTTGTATTATTTCACACGCTCTGGTAGTTCTCCAACTTGTAATGATAGTGTATTTGATATATGTAACCTATGTAGTAAGATACATAAGCCAATTGGGTACTCATGCCTATGACTAACCAGCACCAACAAATTAATTGAGCACACCGAAAGAGAAGATCCAAAGCAATATAGAGGAGACCCCAGGCGGGGTAACATCAGGAAAGATGAAGAAACAGAGGATACCCCAGGCGGGGCAGAATTGGAACACCGGAACAATGAATTGAATTTGAGTAAGGGGATTGGTCTGGGCATTATGCATCATTCTGATTTGCTTCACATTGGGTTGGAGTAAATGCGAGCAGAAATATGAATTAAAGGTGACCAGGAGTGGGTACGGTGGTGCAACCTTCACGTATGGGACATGGAATCTCGGTACAATTCCAAACATGACCAGTGGGGGGCCATGGAAGGGTAAAATCATGATAATGAATAACATATGGAGTAGGTATGAAGCCTATAATAACACTTACTTCATTGGGGTATGTCGTACCCTTTATACATCACTGCCTAAACCTCAAGGAACACCCAGCCTATCGTTATAAACGAGAAATTAATGAGGCTGAAAGATACTTCGCGATCTATCTACCCCCATACGGAGTCGCGAGAGCTATTAAAGAGATACGGTTGTTGGCAGAGGTTTTAGAACAGGTTGGGAATGATACAGCAGAAGCTCTAATAGACATTAACGCCGAGATGGTAGCGATAAGGACAGTGACACTACAGAACCGAATGGCACTTGATTACCTCCTAGCAGAAAAAGGGGGAACGTGTGCATTGATTGGGACAGAGTGCTGTACATACATTCCTGACAGTTCAGAAAATATAACTAATTTGGCAGAACACATACAGGAGGAAGTAAAGAAATTAAAACAACCTCCGGCATCCACCCTTTGGGGCTGGGCAACTGGATGGTTGGGATCACTCGGGACATCAGTAGTACAAGGATTGATTTTGTTCTTTGTTATAATATTAATGATGTATGGTCCTATTGTTAAAATGTTGTTGCGCTCAAATGTCACGGTCTGCTGTAAGTGCCATGATGGTTAATCCAGTGACGCCCAGAGAGAGAGATGTATGGATATGAGTCAGTGCTGGGTCCCCAACTCTTTACAATCTATATTAACGATTTGGAGGAAGGGACCAAGTGTAACATATCAAAATTTGCAGATGATACAAAGATGGGAGGGAAAGTAGTGAGTGAGGAGGACATAAAAAACCTGCAAGGGGACATAGACAGGCTAAGTAAGTGGGCAGAGATTTGGCAGATGGAATACAACACTGGAAAGTGTGAGGTGATGCACTTTGGCAGGAAAAATCCTAGAGCAATTTATTATCTTAATGGCAAGAAACTGGAGAGTACTGAAGTGCAAAGGGATCTGGGGGTCCTGGTGCACGAAACTCAAAAGGTTAGTATGCAGGTGCAGCAAGTGATTAAGAAGGCAAATGGAATGTTGGCTTTCATTGCTAGGGGGATAGAATATAAAAATAGGGAGGTATTGCTTCAGTTGTACAAGGTATTGGTGAGACCGCACCTGGAATACTGCATACAGTTTTGGTGTCCTTACTTAAGGAAAGACATCCTTGCTCTCGAGGCAGTGCAAAAAAGGTTCACTCGGTTAATCCCGGGGATGAGGGGGTGGTCATATGAGGAGAGGTTGGGTAGATTGGGACTCTACTCATTGGAGTTCAGAAGAATGAGAGGCGATCTTATTGAAACATATAAGATTGTGAAGGGGTTGGATCGGGTGGATGCGGGGAGGATGTTCCCGATGACGGGTGAGACGAGAACTAGGGGACATAGTCTTAGAATAAGGGGCTGCTCTTTCAAAACTGAGATGAGGAGGAACTACTTCACTCAGAGGGTGGTAGGTCCATGGAATATGCTGCCACAAAAAGCTGTAGAAGCTACATCATTAAATAAATTTAAAACAGAAATAGACAGTTTCCTAGAAGTAAAGGGCATTAAGGGTTACGGGGAGCGGGCAGGAATTTGGACATGAGTCTAGGTTCGGATCGGTCATGGCCCTGTGGGTAGTGGAGCGGGCCCAGGGACCGTGTAGCCTGATTCTGCTCCTATTTCGTGTGTGCAATTCTGTTAGATGCAGGAGATGGTTCTGTGATAGATAGTAGATTGGCGGTTAGGATCAGATCAGCCATGATCTTATTGAATGGCGGAGCAGGCTCGAGGGGCCGATTGGCCTACTCCTGCTCCTATTTCTTATGTTCTTATGTTCTTATGAGTCCCTATACAAGAATGTCACAGTCTGACTGATGGACTGTGAGCTCCTGGAATGTAAACATATCTACTTACATTACCAGAAATCCGTATGATGCTGGTTCCCTGTCACAAAGGAGTTTTGATCAGGGACCAACAGGAGGAATTGTAGGAGTTAAAATTTTTTATAGGGTTTTAATAAGAAATGTAAAATTAAAGAATGTGCCGTAAGAAGTAAATTCGTAAATAGAGAATGGTTTCACTGACAGTGCGATGAGTAATGTCTGTGGTCAACATTGAGGCCTACCAAGGAGGCCACCAAGGCAATAATAGTACAACGATTACACAATCACCGCATGACCGGCTAGACTGGCTAGTCCGAATGGACAGATGTGAGGCAAACCGCTATGCTTGTAGTTTCGGTAGGGAAGTAACATTTGAACCTAACGTACATATTATAATTAGAAATCTGTTGCTAAGGCTATGTGATTGGATGAATAATGTATAAAAGGAATCTCATACCACTGTAATTTCGAGAAGAAGCAAGTCACTAGGCTGCGGAGTTTATGGCTTCTTCTCCCAGAGATCTCTGAATATTAATAAACTGTTTGCTTGTACCTATCAACACAGACTGGAGTGAAGTAATTTCTCCACAACAAAGAGGATGTCAGTTTTTCTGACATTCACCTTGAGGAAGTACCAGGTTTTGATATTAGCCAAGAGTTTGAGAGTGTGACAACAACCTTTGGTTCAATGGAGGCGGCAGCAAGTTGCTGCTGGGCATCAAGTGAAAGCTAATCCATTGCTTCCGGATAGTGTCACTGCCTCCTTACAAGTAGCAACCCCAACTACCCATCATCCTCTCTTGCTGACCTTCCTGCCCAGCGTGCCTGCTAGGGGCTCAACTTGCCAACTGCCTTCCTATCCTTCTTACCCTACCCACTACTGCCGACTTCAGCGGATCAACAATCACCGCCCATCTCCAGATTTTCCATCAGAATATTCATTCGCTCTCAAACGAGTCCATTGCCATTAAGTTGATATCCTGGCTTTGACTGAAATTTGTATCACAGGTAGCGACACTTTGCCCCTTACCAAAGCCTCCTTACATGAATATAGTTTCCTCTACCTGCCCCAGTCAATCTGCCATGGTGCTGGTGTGCCCTTTATCAATAGTCACACGATGGTCTCTTTTCCCTACTCCTATGGTACCTTCTCTTCCTTTGGGCACCTGACCTTGTTCCACTCCTGTTGCTTATCCTTTAAAACCTTTATTGCCTCCTGCCACCCGCCTCCATGTCAGGCCCCACACTCTAAAATTCCCTCCCTAAACTTCTCTGCCTCTCCATCTCTGCCTTTAAGACCCTACATTATACCTCACCTCTTTGACCACATCTTTTGTCACCACTGCTAATATTTGACTCGGTGTCTATTTTTTTGATTATGCATCTGTGAAGCACTTTGGCACATTCTGCTACATTAACGTCACCGTATAAATGAAATGTGTTGCTATCCAATCCCTCCATCTCATAACTCCAACAATCCACATTGTTTGTGAGCTTTGCTGTGCAATCTCCTTTAGTTCAATCAGTTTAGTTTCAGGGAATTAGCGATCAAATTTTACAGCAATTCGCTGATCTCCAGTGGCAATGCTCATGGTGAGTCAGACATTATGCTGTTGTAAGGAAGATTACTGGAGTGTAGAAGTGTAGGAGAAGTGCACATCTCCAAGGATCACAATTGCATTCAGCACTGTACATGCATGATCCATCACAACAGCTTCCCCCCCACCCTGCCTCCCCCAAGAATTAACAATCCCCCACAAGAAGTAACAATGATTTATGGACTACAACGTACAAAACATAGTGAGGAAAAAACATAAAATAGATCTCCAAAACATAATTGTCTGTGTGCGGCCTGCACAATCGGCATCTCTGCACATTCAAATAGATTTAGCCAAGCACATGCGCAATTCATCACTACAGAGAAAGAGAAAAAAATTATTGTCCACAATGTTCAAGAACAATTTTTCAAACAGCATTGCTACAAATCCTACGACATTGTACCTAAACTTCCAAAAGGCAAGTGACAAAGTTCCACAGAAAAGGCTAGTTAAACTCAAAGCTGTGTCTGGACAGTAAATCTATGAACAGAAGAAAATGTTTGAAGAATAAAAAATATGGGCAACACTTGTACTCCATGTTGTTGAAACTGACCTCAGAATCTTAGTAGGCTTGATGCTCAACATATCCATTCAATGCAGAACAGCTATCAATAAAACCAATATAATGTTGAACTACATAGTCAAAACAGCAGAATGTAGGGTAAAATTGGTATGCTTTGCGCCCATTGTTCAGGTGCAAAGCGGGCACAAAGCATACCAAATTAACAGTGGGATGGCCTGTGACGCGGGATGCACGTTAGATGTATGTATGTAGCGTCTGAATCATCATCGTGGGATTAGTCATGTGACTCATCAGGTGATTCCTTGGTGTTCTCTCTCTCCTCAATATGTGGTCTGGTAAAGAAGCAGTCTTTTGCTTCTCCTGAAGTTATTGTGAGTTACTGGTTATTTTATATACCTAAATAAAATACTGATATTCTTTATAACAAATCACAGCTGTGCCTACTATTCTTAAAGAGATACTGAAACATGGTGGTAGTGATTGTTTAAAGCAACTTTCACTATTTTGGTGGGCATCTTGGTAGCTGGCACAGGGTTTCAAAGTTACACGAAAACTGAAGCGTGTGCACGATGGCATCCGGAGCCACCACCTTGGGCTCTCGAAATCCACGGCACGAACTTGCGGAAAAGTGGAAAAGAATCAAGCGAGCCTGGAAGCATATGCCCTGGTGACGAAGCTGGGCCAGAAGCCGGAATTGGTGCAGGTGTCGATGCTCCTCACAGTAATAGGGGAAGAAGTGCGTGAAGTTAACTCCACGTGGGTGGACTGGGCCGTGGATGGAGACAGAGACAAGATAGAGCCGGTGCTGGAGAAATGTGCTCAGTACTGCCAACCGTGAAAGAACATTCCTTTTGAGAGATATAAATTCAACAGGAGAATGCAAGATGCTGGTGAAACGTATGACCAGTATCGTACAGCGCTGCGAAAACTCGCCGTAGACTGCGAGTTCGACTCTATAACGTCGGAAGAGATACTCAGAGACCGACTTGTGTTTGGAATTGCGGATGCGAGGGTGCAAGAGAGACTGCTTCGAGAGGCTTATCTAACCTTGGCAAAGATGGATGAGGTTTGTCTTGCGGCTGAAAGCATGATGGTGCAACTCAAAGTCATCGGGGAGTTAAAGGGACAGAATGAGAGTGCGGTACATAAAGTCAAGGAAACCCCTATGCACGACAGAGGCAAGCTTCAGAATGACGCTAACGAATCCCCAAAAAATCGTGAGCACTGGAACTGCGGGAAGAAACACGAGTTCCACAAGAGAGAGCTGTGCCCAGCCTTTGGGAAGGTGTGCAATAAGTGCGGAAAAGGCAACCATTTTGCAGCAAAATGTTGTGGAAAAGAATCGCCTGCACAAAGACAGACAGTTAGAGCAATAGATGAAGAACCAAGGACAAAAGAAGTCTTTGTTATCAATGAGGTCAGTGCTATGGGTTTCGATGACGCGGAGTGTGTTACACTTAAGCTGGAGTCAGGCAACTCCCTAAGATTTCAAATACACACGGGTGCACAACGTAATGTAATTCTGCTGCACCTTTACAAAAAAGCAACAAGAGATTTTAAGCTAGCAAAGGTGGAACTGTTGAAGTCAGCGATTGTAGCTTATGGTGGTACAAGTATCCCCATTAGAGGATAGGTACAAATTCTAGTTCAACGTAGTGACTATAAGTGTAAGCTGGACTGTAAGCTAGTCAAAAGCACGACTATATGGCCTGCCTGGGCATGGACATCATTACGTACAATGATAATGATAAAATTAATAGAACTCTCTGCGATCGGTGATTAGAGTTTGACTAATTGACCAGTTTCTCTCTGTCCAGACCCCTCATGATTTTGAACACCTCCATCAAATCTCCTCTCAATCTTCTCTGCTCCAAGGAGAACAACCCCAATTTCTCCAGTCTATCCACGTAACTGAAGTCCCTCATTCCTAGAATCATTCTCGTAAATCTTTTCTGCACCTTCTCTAAGGCCTTCACATCCTTACTAAAGTGTGGTGCCCAGAATTGGACACAGTCCTCCAGTTGAGGCCTAACCAGTGTTTTATACAGGTTCATCATAATTTCCACGCCTTTGTACTCTATACCTCTATTTATGAAGCCCAGGATCCTGCAAGCCTTTTTAACTGCTTTCTCAACCTGCCCTGCTACCTTCAACAATTTGTGCACATACCCCCAGGTCTCTCTGTTCATGCACCCACTTTAGGATTGTACCATTTAGTTTATATGTCCTCTCCTCATTCTTTCTACCAAAATGTATCACTTCATACTTTTCTGCGTTAAATTTCATCTACCACCTGTCTGCCCATTTCACCAGCCTATCTATGTCTTCCTGAAGTCTATCACTCTCCTCCTCACTGTTCACTATACTTCCAAGTTTTGTGTCATCTGCAAATTTTGAAATTGTGCCCTGTACACCCACGATCAAGTCATTAATATATATCAAGAAAAGTAGTGGTTCTAGAACCGACCCCTGGGGAACACTACTGTATACCGTCCTCCAGTCCGAAAAAAAAAATGTTCACCACTACTATCTGTTTCCTATCACTTCACCAATTTCGTATCCATGCTGCCACTGTCCCTTTTATTCCATGGGCTTAAACTTTGCTGGCAAGCCTATTATGTGGCACTTTGTCAAACGCCTTTTGGAAATTCATGTATACTACGTCAACCGCATTACCCTCATCAACCCTCTCTGTTACCTCATCAAAGACTCAATCAAGTTGATTAAACACGATTTGCCTTTAACAAATCCGTGCTGGCTTTCCTTAATTAATCCACACCTATCCAAGTGGCTATTAATTTTGTCCCTGATTACTGTTTCTAAAAGCTTCCCCACTACTGAGGTTAAACTGCCTGGTCTGTAGTTGCTGGGTTTATCGTTACACCTTTTTTGAACAATGGTGTAACATTTGCAATTCTCCAGTCCTCTGGCACCACCCCCATATCTACGGAGGATTGGAATATTATGGCCAGTACCTCCGCGATTTCCGCCCTCAATTCCCTCAGCATCCTAGGATGCATCCCATCCGCTCCTGGTGATTTATCTCCTTTAAGTACAACCAGCCTTTCTAATACCTCTTCTTTATCAATTTTTATGCTATCAAGTGTCTCTACCACCTCCTCCTTCACTATGTCTATAGCAGCATCCTCTTCCTTGGTGAAGACAGATACAAAGTACTCGTTTAGTACCTCAGCCATACCCTCTGCCTCCATACATAGGTCTCCTTTTTGGTCCCTAATCAGCCCCACCCCTCCTCTTACTACCCTTTTACTATTTATATGCCTATAGATGACTTTTGGACTACCTTTTATGTTGGCTGCCATTCTATTCTCATAGCCTCTCTTTACCCCTCTTATTTTCTTTTTCACTTCTCCTCTGACCTTTCTATGTGTAGCCTGATTCTCAGATGTATTTGCAACCTGACATCTGTCATACGCGCTCTTTTTCTGCTTCTCTATCTGTTTCGTCTTCCAGGGAGCCCTGACTTTAGTTGCCTGCCTTTCCCCCTAGTGGGAATGTACCTCAACTGTACCTGAACTATTTCCTCTTTAAAGGCAGCCCATTGTTCCATTACAGTTTTGCCTGCCAATCTTTGATTCCAGTTTACCCAGGCCAGATCCGTTCTCATCCCACTGAAATTGGCTTTCCCCCAGTTAAACATTTTTACTCTAGATTGCCCCCTGTCCTTTTCCAAAGCTAAGCTAAACCTTATGATACTATGATCACTGTTCCCTAAATGTTCACCTACTGACACTTGCTCCACTTGACCTACCTCATTCCCCAGAACCAGATCCAGCAATGCCTCCTTCCTCGTCGGGCCGGAAACATACTGATCAAGAAAGTTCGCCTGAACACACTTCAGAAATTCTTCCCCTTCTTTGCCCTTTACACTATTACGATCCCAGTTTATATTAGGATAGTTGAAGTCCCCCATTATTACTACTCTATAGTTCTTGCACCTCTCTGTAATTTCTCTGCAAATTTGCTCCTCCATATCTTTCCCACTTTTTGGTGATCTATAGAATACACCTAGTAGTATAATGGCACCTCTATTATTTCTTAACTCTAGCCATATAGATTCTGTCCTTGACCCCTCCAAGACATCCTCCCTCTCCAGCACTGTAACATTCTCTTTAACCAATACTGCCACACCACCTCCGATCTTTCCTTCCCTATCTTTCCTTTGTTTTTATTCGTTCATGGGATCTGAGCATCGCTGGCAAGGCCAGCATTTATTGCCCATCCCTAATTGCCCTTGAATATAACCAGGAATATTTAATACCCAATCCTGCCCTATTTTGAGCTAGGTCTTAGTTATTGCCACATCATATTCCCATGTGGCTATTTGTGCCTGCAGCTCACTTACCTTGTTTACTATGCTTCGTGCGCTCACATACATACACAGTAAACCCATCTTAGACCATCCTGTATTCTCTCCTAGTTTGACCCCATCTAATATTTACTATTTCTTACTTTAGTGCTCTCTGCCTCTCCCAATCCTTTGAGCACTTTATTTCCCCTTTCTAATGTTACATCCTGGTGCCCATCCCCCTGCCAAATTAGTTTAAACCCTCTCCAACAGCACTAGTAAACCTCCCCGCGAGGATATTGGTTCCGGCCCTGTTGAGTTGCAACCTCATACAGGTCCCACCTCCCCCAGAATTGGTCCCAATGCCCCAGGAATCTGAAGCCCTCCCTCCTGCACCATCTCTCCAGCCACGCATTCATCTGCTCTATCCTCCTATTTCTATACTCACTCGCACGTGGCACCGGGAGTAATCCGGAGATTACTACCTTTGAGGTCCTGCTTTTTAATCTCTTTCCTTGCTCCCGAAAATCTGCCAACAGGACCTCATCCCTCTTTCTATCTATGTCGTTGGTACCGATATGGACCACGACCTCTGGCTGTTCACCCTCCCCCCTCAGAATGTTCTGCAGCCGTTCAGAGACATCCTCAACCCTGGCACTAGGAAGGCAGCATACCATCGTGGAGTCACGTCTGCGGCCGCAGAAACACCTGTCTGCTCCCTTAACTATCGAATCCCCTACCACTATTGCTCTCCCACTCTTCTTCCTCCCCCCCTTGTACAGCTGAGCTACCCGTGGTGCTGCAGACTTGGCTCTGGCTCTACTCCCCAGAGGAACCATCGCCCTCACCAGTACTCAGAACTGAATACGGGTTGGAGAGCGAGATGCACTCAGGGGACTCCTGCACTACCTGCCCGGTGGTCACCCATTCCCTCTCTGCCTGCACACTCCTTAGCTGCGGGGTGACCACCTCCCGAAACGTGCTATCCACGTAGCTCTCAGCTTTGCGGATGCACCGCAGTGACGCCAGCTGCTGCTCAAGCTCCGAAACCCGGAGCTCGAGCTCCTCCAGCTGACGGCACCTCCTGCACACCTGGTTATCCAAGACACTGGAAGCATCCTGGATTTCCCACATGGCACAGGATGTGCATTCCGTGGGACTGAGCTGCCCTGCCATGTCTCTATTTAATAGATTAACTAACTTACAGAAATAAACTTAAGACTAAGGGGGAAAAATTCAGTTGGTTGCACCTCCCGTTAGCGCCTTAAGAGGGCGCTAATGGGGCGCAAAGCATCTAGCGCCCAGGGCACGGCGATGCTTGCGCCGCTCGCGAAATTAACTAGACATTTTGCGGCGGCGCTAAACACTACCGCCACGATCTCCTGCGCCGGCAGATCGTGACGTCAGTCGAGTGCGCAACGCCCCTGGTATCGCCCCGGAGCAGATATTGAGTGGTGCCCCCTGCCTTACGCTAGCAACGACAGGTTGAGGGGAGCGAATTGCAGTCATGAAGGGACTGGGGGAGCACTATTTAAAGGCGACTGCTTCCTGCCTTTTATTGTTGGTGCCATTTTTGTACCACGCATTCTGAGAGAGAGAGAGAGACTTCTGGAGAGATTCAACGCTGTGTGAAGGAGTTTTGGGTACTGAGCAGCACTTTGCAGGTTCATTTTGATTTGCCATTCCTTGTATCGATTTAGAAGAGACTGTGGGGGCTGCACTCTAAGCACTTTCCCTGCTACTCTCCATTGTTCTTTCCAGCAGATTTGATGTACAGGTCTCTCCAGGCAGAGATTCAAGGCTGCAATGAGCAGGATGTGGATTGAAAGCAAGATCAACCATCCCCTTTAAGAACTGGCCGGTGCCATTGTGTGTGTGTTCCATTGCTGACTGACATCACATGAGCTTCGCCAGCGCTCTGAGGCTTCGCCAGCGCTCTGAGGCAGCGCCTCGCTCCTCGGCCTTTGCGCCTTAAGACAGGTGTGAAGCGCCTGATTTAGCGCTCCAATCACCTCCAGGGGCGATAAAAGTCAAGTTTGCAGTCGGTGGCAATAATTAGCGCCAGGCGCTAATCTTTGCGCCCGGCCGATACTTGCGCCCCAAATGGGGCGATACTGAATTTCTCCCCCTAAGAGTCTTAAAAGTCAGGCCTACCTTTATCTCCAGTTGCTTCTCTCGCTCTCTTAGTTAAAGTCTTTATTCACACGATTATTTATAGTTATATTAATTAGTTTATCGAGTTACGTTAGAGAGAATAATACACTAATACTCATCCACCAATCACCTACCTGCACTCCTGTGACATCACTCCTTGCTTTTGCAGTTCTTTTGGAATTCGTCAGCCCCGCGCTCTTTATCCTGTGCTGTTGCCACTGCTGCTGATTCCTTTCAGTAATTTTACCTCGAGTATTTTTGTCCAGTTCTGGTGACAGTGAAAGAGACATTTGGGTGCTAGAGTCAAGGCTGATACCCAGGGATATGTCTGGATTATGAGGAAAAACTGAAGAAACTTGGGCTTTTCAGCCTGGAAAGGAGGAGATTGAGAGGTGATTTTATAGAAGCATATGATAGTTAAGGGAATAGAACATATAAGTCCAGAATATTACTTTACATTAAATTGTCAAAATAGGACAAGTTCATTAGTTTTATTAGTTCAAACTAATAAAATGTAAATTTTGAGCTGAAATCGGGATATGCTTTCTCACAGAGTGATCAGCACAGAATGGAATTCCAGATAGACTAGAGGAGGCAAAAACCATGGGATCATTTAAGAAACAATTGGATGACACAATAGGGGTGTGGGGCTGTAGGATCTTTCCAATTACATTAAAATTGGCCAAATGGCCTTCTTTATTGGTAATAATCTTGTCATCTTGTGTGTATATATATAAAAAACACAGAAAACATGTCTCAAGTAAAAATACCCTTCATCAATCATTTTTGGCAGCTGTATGATTCTGCTTTGCAGATGTATTTGTGCAATGTAGCACTGGAAGAAATTATCTTTTTTTATATAACTATTAATTATTTATTGTAATTCAAAGTAGAATGGATTTTTATTGCAGTCAAATAAAATGTATGGTTTTCATGGAAGACCTGTCCCACAAATATATACTTACCACAACTCCTTAGACTGTATGAAATATAGCCTGGAGCTTAATTTTATATATACATATCAAAGTATGCATCCCTCCCATCCAACAAAATCCTTTGTTTGTGATATTAAACAGTTATGCAATAATCATACTATTTTAATCTATCTCCCTAGATCATTTGTTCTATATCAGCTCACAATCCCATCGGCACTAATCATTTAATGGTAAGATCATGACATTTACTGCTGTAGATTTGATGTTATTAAACAACTATAACATGTGCATCACTGGGTCCGTAGAGTTTTTGGTGATTGACAAGTGCAGTCAATCAAGACTACTGCCTGAGGAATAGTTCTTTAAATTGGGAGAAGACAATTATTTTAGACCTGGAACTTCCATTTCTCATGGGTAACTAGGTATATATTTTTTTACATTTTATGGAGTCATTTGTACAGGTTTTGTCCACTTCACAGATGGATTAGAAAAAAGTTTTATCAGTTATACCTGTTAAGCATCTCTTTAGTATTATTTTCTATATATCATAATAGGCCTTTTATTATTGCTAACAAAATTAGCTTTAACAAACTCACCCACAGCAGAATTGTGTGTATCTGCCATTTTGATTTGCATTCATTAAAATTGTTGAAATCAGAAAGTATTTCTTATTTGAAAAAGAAAAAGTCTGTGCGTTTTGTTTTCCGAACCTTATTTTTTTAAAATGAATACATTTTAGTAATTGATACATCTGATGCAAATTAGCAGAAAGCATCTGGAAATTATAGCAAAATGGACTTGTGCAATCTATGGCATCAGGAACAAAACAGGTTATTCCATATTTCTAAGCTGGTGGTATTGCAATAAATCTGCTGCAATTTATAATAATGCAATATCACAAGTAACTGGATACATTTATAAATCTGTGATAATATTTGAAAGTTTAATTTAAACTGATCAAGAAATTAGATTGGTACTTGAATGTTTTCTGCTACTGCAACACTAAGATTAAGATTTTACTGTTAGAAGAAAGAAGTTGCACTTTTGTATCTACTGTTCACATCCCAAAAAACTCCAAAAGTGCTTTGCATATAATGAATCAAATTGTGCAGTTACTGTAGTTACATGAGCAAATCCAGTTTACTTATGCATGTACACAGTTATTGTAACAGTAAATCTATATAAGTCTTACTATCAAAATAGCAAAGTTACTGATTACATGTCTCACTGTGTTGTCTAGTAGAACACAGAGCATGCATTCAGAGTGAAAATGGCACAGCAAAACTGTAGCAGGGTACATAAAGTCTTCATTGTTTCAGTGGTGAGATCTAGTTGAGGGATGATATTAAAATTCTGACATATCAAGCAGGTTTCTGTGTAATCGGATTGTGTGAACTATGCTTTGATCAGACTGAAAGAATGTACATGTCGTGCTGTGCTTAAAGTTAAGCAGTCCTTGGCAATTTGTAAGTCTGCAAGGGTGTATTGGAAGGGGTAATGTTTTTAAATTATGTCTTGCTTACAGAAACTTTTATTTCAAAAACGAGTTACACCTTTCCCACAAATACTTTTGAGACACCAGTGCTAATACTGGGGTTAACTTAGAGTGTGATTTATGGAAGGCTGGCTCTATGATCACAGTACAAGTGAGGTAATGGCTGCTAGAGATAGTGCTTTATGTTACTAAATTGATTTGCAGTGGTCTATTTTCTACTAATTTATAGACAGTTTCAAATGTATTTTGCAATAAACATGCCATTTTCAGTTCAGATCACTGTGAGGAGGTTTCCATATGCAGACTGGAACCAATTCTGATGACTTCAAGTATTTGACATGACCTTTTGAAGTGGGCCTACACAGCACACAAATACTAAATCAATTTCAAAACTGAGCAGATTTACAAGATTGATCTTACTGGGTTCCTAACCTTTAAATACAAACCTTTAAAAAAAAAATCCCAGTTTGTACGAAGCGCAAGCTTGGCAGCACTCCTTATTTCTCAGTTTAAAGTATATTCTCATTCTCCCATACAGACACAAAAACACTCACCAACACTTTGAAATGCTTGGTGGTATCATACTGTAGGAAAATACCATTTATCACCGATCACACATCACTGACGCAATATATATTATGGCTTCTTCATTTCCAACAGTACTGGATTAAATTGTTTGAGTCTTTGTCTTCATTGAATAAAAATGAATACACTGAAAGAATTGTGGAGCCAACAGTAGACAACAAACTGGTTTATCAGCCTTTTATTTTCAGTGCAAACTTCACATCAGACTAAATATTTATACCTTCTATTATTCTAACCCAAGTCTCGGAGCTTTTCTTGGCTTGAAATTTTTTTAACCCACTCAAAAATTTACTAAAAATTGCTTACATGTTCACTTACTGCTTCAACAATAGTTTTTTTTTTTACAATCCATGCGTAATTATTAAGGGCACAAAATCCAATACTGCTTGAAAATGACAGTTCCTGTTTCAGGATTGATGGCAGGTGACGAGCATCCACAACATGCACAAAGTCTCACAAGACTATGTTGTGCAGTAAGGTTTTCTACAGCCTCTTTTTTTTTTAAGCAGAGTATCTTATTTGTCTGAAATAATCATACTTCATGTGAAATAAAAATGCTGACCGGGCTGGATTTTAAGGAGGAGGGCGGGTTGGGGGTGGGGAGGCTCCGAGGCGGTCGGGAAACCCAGGCGGTCGGCCTCAGCATCATCGGTGGAGCCTGGGGGGGGGGGGGGGGGGGGGAGATGTGATCGGATCGTGAGTGGTGGGTTAGGGAGGGATCCTGGGTGTAGGTATATAAAGGCACTTACCGCCTGGATCCAGCAGTTTGTAAAACCCGTCCAAATGCAGTTAAAAACAAAATGGAGGTAAAAAAAAGGCTTCCAGCCTCATTATAATATTTAAATTGATGTCCCGCCTCCTGGGAGCAGGTTGGCTGCCCACCCCTGTTAAAACCAGAAGTGGGTGGGTTGGAGCTGGGTTCAGGTCAGGAATCCCATTTATAACAATTTAACTACCCCCACGCCCCCATACCACCCATTTTTTTAGGTTAAAATTCCCCCGATGTGTCTGAAGATAAATTCCAGAGAAGGTAGTTTATTGCTGTTTAGTGATCCCATTATTTGTCAAGAAAAGCACATATATGATGCGTTATCAGAGTTGTGTTGGTTTAGAAAAGCACTTCATTAACAGAAGGAACAAACTTTCAACGTTATGTACACTAGGTGATGTGAAAAAAAGGGTTTAAAAACCTCGTGCCTTATTGGAGATATCTGCAGTTTTATCAATCTTTTCCCTCTGAGTTTTGTGAGAAAGGAACAAAAATGAATCAGTTTGCTGATGAAGTTCACATCATCTAACAGTTTATGTATAACTTAAGCTGTCAAGGGCTCACGAAACAGGTCCAAACCAGGTCAACTGGAATCTGCTGTGACGGCCATGACATAGTATATCCAGGTTTGGGCCTAATATGTGTCCATTCTGCTGGGTTCACATAGGACTTACTGCATGGTGCATATTGGAATGGTTGTAGATTATTGGCTACCTGATCTTTAGTCTGCTTTCCTGGATCATGTTCTCCTCCCTGCCATTCTCTTGCTATCAATGAAAATAAATTAAATTTTGTCTTTTCTCATAACTTAAGAGTTACCCCGTTCAGTACATCCATGTCCTTTGGTAAATAGGAGGGTCAATTTTCCCAAATGCCTGCTGGGAATACCCATTCCCCAAAGTGCAAATGCCTGCAAAAAGGGGGTGCAGATCTGGTGAACTAGATCTCTGTCCCCTTTATGCTACCTTAGGATTGCTGGGGCTTCATCTTTTGGGCAAAGCAAGACCAACATATTAATGTAAACAAGGCAGAATGGGGCGTTCCTCGCCTCACCCATGATAATCACTTTGTCAATGACCAGTTCCTTGTGCTTCCTGCTTTCAATACGGTAGAAAGGTGTGATGTGAACTGAGCTCCTGAATATTAGTTTTCAGGAGCTAGCCTCTGAAATCCCCTGAATCTGGCTACCCCAGTCAGGAAGCCAGCCACTCTGTGACTAGATGTTTTTGTTTTAAATTCAATAATGGGAATTGCATGAATGTGCAAAATTTTGTATGCCCATAGCTTTAATGGCATGTTTACTACTTTTGTGCACAAAATCTCCTGTATATATTGAAGTTGGCTTGTAACAAAAGCAACAAGACACGAGAGTTGAAGTAAATGGAAAATGCCTTAGCATTACCCAGTTCACACACCAGCTGTTTGGTCCATTTTTCCTCACTTGTTAGTTTTAGCAGCTTGTACATGTGTTATTTTCTCTGTCCCGTTCCTGATAATTTATCAACTTTAGCTCCTTTGCTTAGGTTTTCCCGTTTCTCTGCAGTATGGGCTGGGTCTCAGTTGTGCCTCTTCGGGTTATTGACTTTCAGCTCCACGCTTAGGAAGTACCACATGGGATGAGCAGTGCCAATACAGCACACAGCTCTTTCACTTTCCGTGCCATTCTGAACTATGGGTAAAACCTACCACCATTAAATGAAAATGCAAGTCTTCAATAATGACTCACGGCCCACAGGTAATGAGGCAACTTCAAAATACAAAGAAACCATGACAGACTTCAACAGTTGGAATAATGAATTATATTCTGTGCTTATACTTTTTCCTGCCCACATCTAGTAAGCTGGATAAATAATTTATTCTAGCCTGTTTGGCTATTTCATTACTCACTGATGGAGATATCCCAGAAGTGAAAAATCAAAATAGACAACTTGCGTGCATGAAACACTTAACAGTAAACATGCAGTGTTCCATAGATAATTTGAAGACTCTGGAGGTTCTACAAGGAGTCACACACACATAGAATAAAACAATTTCTCATGTTATGTTTCATTTAGGCAATGGACCGTAACTTGCACCTGTACCACATGTGAATCATAGGTCTTTGAAACAGCTGCTATAATGCTCAGTCACAAGTGACAGCCTTTAAACAAGGACAGTACTATAACAATTATTCAGAGTGTAATTACAGTACTGATGTGTATCACTGCTGTAAAGTGATATGCTATTTTGTCTATAATATTGTTGTATGCCCAATTATATATTTATAGGATCTCGGTTTTAGGCATTGAGGTAAAACCACATTGCAGCTATCTGATATCCCATTAAGAACGCATTTTAACCAACAAATGCATTTGCAGAGGTCACTGCTTTTGGTGCTTGAATGCATGAGATTTTTCTCCAGTTCTAGCCCCATGTGTGTACTAATGTGTTAACTATGTACATTTACTTGGAGGGCAAGATTACTTTGCTGTTTAGTACACTGGAAGTTGGAAAGGTTTCTAGTTTATTTAATTTTAATTTCTTAAGGTTTCCACAAAGAATCATTCAGAAGTTTTACAGATAAAACACCTTTGTCACCTTTAGTAGCCATATCCATGCAATCCCAACAAAATGGCAGAACTATCTGTTTGATTTACGCCTGCTGGTTCGACTATTTTTAAAAAGAATTCGCAGTCAGCCACCAGATGGACCACTACAGTAACATCAATCTCAGGGGAGGGACAGATGAACAAAATGTAACTCCAGTTTTGACAATTATAGATCAGAGCTTCTTGAACAAGACCATCCTAAACTCATTTTTTTTGGGGTGGGGTGGGGGGGCACGGTGGGAAGTTGGAGAAGAAAGGCAGGTCTGGGTTACAAATCAAGGAATCCCACTTTAATTTTGCAGAGATTGGCACTTTCTAGGGTTTGAATTGTATCTAAAAAGCTAATGACACTAAGCTTTTTCTAGGGGGAAGATGTTCAGAAGGAATATAGCTACTTCAGAAAACCAAACCGTTAAACAGATACCCGTATTAACCCAATGGCATAGTTGGCATTTATGAAGAAGTTCAGCTGTTCAAATGGAAAGATTTAGTTTAGTGATTACGATACTTGTTTCGATGATTTTAAGTTTGACTTGTATAATATTTAGCTGCAATAGATACATTTAGGCTTTTGAAGATTCTGCGAACAATGTTTTGCAGAGTATAATGGGTAGGATTGTAACCAAGTCAAATGAAATTCCACCATAGCTGGCTTCACTTACACCTCCATTATTCAAGTCTGCTTGATTTTCAGATGAAATTTCTGTGACTTCCAGCAATGCATAAACATTTTTCAATCGGATATTTTATCCATTCACACTTATTCCCATAACCCTCAATCCCATCCCTAACCAGAAATCTTGTCTAGCTTTTTGAAGGAATGAACACCACGAAATTAACTGCTTTTGCTGGGAATCTTTCTAAATGTCCATTACTTTATCACGGAGGAAGAAGGGGGAAGAATCACAATTCTAACTGATCCTAGTGCTGCATGAGACTTCATAATTTCTTGAAATGCCATCTGATTCTCGGATCATAATCAAGTTAACCAGCTTCCATACACGTTCATTATCTGCACGTCCTCGCACTTAAAAAAAAAAAGCCATTTGCGTCCCTTCTCAGTGAAAAGTTTAGTTTTTAAGTTCTTGCTCCTAAATGAAGAACCTCAACTGCTGGAACTTCCCTCTCCACTGTATAACTGCCCAAGGTAAGGCAAGGTTCAAAAAACTGCACAAAATACAGGCAATTTTCTGCAACAAGCTAAGTTTAGGCTTATGTACCAGCTGCTAACTATTGGCAGTGTGAGCTTACTGCCTCAAATTTTCAATGATCAGCTCATTTGATTAATTATTCATAGTTGCCTGTGTAGCGGGCCAGCCTAATGGGTTAGACGCTGAAAATCTGACCAGCAGGTCAAATTTTAAGTTCACACATCTTTTTAAGGCAAGTGGCTTAAACAAACATTGTTTCAGCCTTTATAAATTTTCAAAACAACTTCCGAATATTGGTCATCCTTTGCAAAACTTTGGGGGAAATGAGTGCCAGACAAAAGAAGTGAAAGTAACCCCAACATAGAGGCACAAAACCACCTCGAGGGTATGACAGAAAGGTATAGCACCTGACCAACTGTTTGACAGCAGACAAAATAAGTGCAGCTGCATGACCCAAGTATGAGGAGAGTTGCCCTGTTGGAATTTCAGAGCACCCTTCCCAAAGGACAGCTGTGCACCAATTCCTGCAGCAGGTGGTAACCAGGCTCCACGCTCAGTACACTACCTGGAGAACCTGGGAATAGACACATACAAAAAGGCACACTAAGAAATCTGTCAAGATAGTACCAAGCACCAGGTAGATAACCCAAGACTGTATGCTGAAAGTTAATCTGTTCCACATTTACTGCTCGGCTATGCCAAACCCTCACACAAACTTATAGCTCTTTCATTGCATTTTATGCATACCCGTAACTCAGTAGGGCACAACTAAGATGCAACTTACAATAGAAAGTCTTGCTACATTACTTTTTCAATAGCATAACAGCTCAAATCATTGTAAAACAGCTTAACTGCATGATGAATAATTACTTACTGAAACCTGACTTGTGATACAGATATACTCAACATCCAGTATATTGACTGTTCTTCCATTTGCACAGCAAGATGGCGCATCAACAGGCCCAATCCCATTCTACAGAAATGCATCATGGATGAAGTGTGGGTGATGAGGGCACATTTTCCCTGATGCACCCAAGTAGCTGTGGTGGGGTCTGTATACCTGCACACTTGGATAACAGCAGGTGTGTAACTCATCTCAGCCCTCCAACACCTCCTCATCCTTAAACTTCCTAAGGGAGAAGAGGAATTTCCAGAGTGTCCATCCTACCAGCATAAGCTGTCTGAATTGGCAGTACATCTTTCTTCAGTGGTAGGTTAAAAAAAATATATATAAACATGCAAAAACTAGGCACAAAATAGCCAGAAAACTACACACTGAACTAAGGAAACCAAAAAGCCAATAAATGTAATACCTCATACTCAATCTCAATGCAGCTAAACACAGCTTTGAGAGAAACATCATTTAACATTGGCTTTCAGTGATAACATCATGCTTGGGGTACAAAACAGAAAATGAAATGGCAGGAAGCCCTGGTCCATTTTTTAAATTCCCTTTGAGGTCTACATGTACCAGAAACAGAAGCCTCTTAAATTACCTGTGCAGCATAGGCAAAAAATACCAGGCAGGGCAGTGATTTTCCCTGATTTTCTGAGCTCCCTGCACCGGTGTCACATATGCCACCAGTATATAGCAGGGGAAAATCAAGTGTGTAGACTTAGATCTCAATCCTTGGTTCATAGGGATTGAGTAGCTTTTAAACAAAACACTTTTTTGGCTTTACTGATGCAGACATCTTCATCACATGCATGTTTCATGTTTTCAATGCCCATTAACTTTCTATTATCCATATAAATGATCCACCTACCATTCCTTAGTTAATTCGCTTAAAGATAGCTAGCTCAGTTTCCCTACAGGTGGGTTAGGTTAAAACTACCCACGTGCGGTCTAGAATCACATGACGTATGGACACTTGTGCAAGGCACTAGAAAGCTGCTGGTACCCATGAGGTCATACTTCAGCAAGGTCAGTACGTCAAGAAGGGGCAAGGGGAGAGAGGAGCGAAAACCGGGGGAAAAAAAAACACACACCTTTCCTCGTCTCCCCCACCTCCCCCTACACTGGAATATATTTTAACAGCCTCCGACCAGTATTCAGAGGCTGGAGCTGCTGACAGAAAGGTCAGTCACCCCTTCTACAAGGCTAAAGTGAGCCATAGAAAAATATATATGATAGAGTAGAATACTCTGAACTACAGCTGAAAGCATGTTGTTGAGGCAGTCTGGCAGAGCTCAAATGCTTGTAACCTTATGTTTTGAGGTATTTTATACTCAAAACAATCAATCAGACACAAATGAGTAATAGTTAAAGCCCTGTTGCAATTTTATTTTTCTTACCAGGTTTACAGTAAAGCCAGTATTCAATCCACAAATATGGATAAGCATTAGTAAGCGATATGAACTGCCAAATATAAAAATTAATCACAAATGTAGCAACCTTTAAGGCAGTTGGTTTCATTTAGATATCGTCTCATCTGTATGTATTGAGGAAACAAATTAGTTCAACGAACATCAGTGCTTTTTTTCTACAGTTGTAGACTAAAATGTAGACCTTCTTTACAGATCAAATTTAATTCATGCCATGTTTTTCTTTCAGCTCTTGAACTTTTGAGATGTACATCTTCATCGCCTCTTCCTTACTTGTGCCTATTAAAGAAGTTAGTCAATGAATTAAAAAAAGCTGTCCTCTAATCTGTGTCTAAATTTAAACATATTTACTTATAAGCAGGTTCTCATTTTATAAAATTAAAACACTTTCATAATTTAATCAATGCAATTCTGCTAAATAAATGTTAAAGCGCCAATAAACTGGATTATAAGTATAAATTAAAATTAAACAGCTCCATTAAACTCAAAGTCAGAATCTTTACACAAGAACCTACATTTTTGATTGCCAGTAAACGACAAAAAAAAATGTGCCTCTCCACATAAAATGGACCAAAGCATTTCTGGTACCTTCTTGAACTTGGGTATCTAGGTTTAAACTATGAACACCAGGTTATAATTTTTGTATTAATTTCAAGCTCTCTCCCCCTTTAATAAGAGGTGCAGCCACATGGGATTAGCTAACAAATTACAGCAGACACTAATGCAAGAACTTTTAAACTATCATTTTACATTTACAGTGCATATTTAATTATACACACAGGTAGTCTCAAACCTTACTCGCTGCTCGAGAATCATTGTAACTTAATGTTCTAATTAGTATTTATAGTCAGAAGCCAAGCCAGATTTCAGGAGGAGTTAGGAACCAGATGTTATTAGTTTAGGGATATATGAGAGAGAGCAGCAAGTTATCAGAGGATAATGAACAGACTCAATGAGTAGCAGCATATCAAAAGAACTTGCTGTATTTAATACACAGCAATATTGATGGACCACTTCAAGCCCATATCATTTACTGTACATTAGATAGTTATTAATTATGTTGGGCAATTAGCAGCCTTCATTTTTGTAGATTTTATAAAGAAACAAATTTATTTAGGGTTTGCGCACAAACCTTTACGCGTATTCCATGCATCCCACTTGGCCTTTCCTTTCATATCAAACATGCCAGGACGCTCTGGGAAAATAAAAGGTAAGTTAGATAAAAAGATGAACAGCATTTACACTATAACTGACATTAGAACTGAGCTTGATTACTAACAAACCTGTATTCACATCTCCAACAGTTGCCTGCTTGTACAGACCGTAGATAAGCAACATGTCTTCATCAGATGGTTTAGATTTGAGATTTTTTACCTCTTCTGCTGCTTTTTCAAAATCACCCTAAAAAGAGAATGAGACTTCAGATCACAACTATCCTAAGAATATGGTCAACGGTCACAATCCTGTCCTAGATACTTGGTTGTGTGCATTGTGTAGGCTCCATAATACAGCTCCCCACTAGTTAAACCCAGGGTCCTTTGCTGAAGGGAACAAACAGGCAATACTTGTACAGCAGGTCTGTACTACAATGACTACACTTACAGCAAGTGTATTGTAGTCAATGCAATCTACCTAGAGACCAATAACAGGCCTTCTGTGTCTAGTCATTCCTTTCTCCATATCTGTCTATAGTCAGACTCATTCCAAGAACACTGTTTGAGCATACTCAGTTCTGAGTCTTCAAATCTGCCCATCTGTGGCAGAAACTGGAATATCAAAGGCCAATTACAGGGATATAAATCCCATTCTCTGAAATATATAGCATGTAATTTAGTAGCTTGGTGGCTTTCAGCCCTTTAGCTGATATGAGAAATATACTTTAAATTACAATTTTTCTCTTTCATCTCCTTGTAGTGGGTGATTGAAGCCCTGACTGGATATAAATGTCAACTCTTCCACAACATTCAGCTGACAATGAGGCTAACTGAATGAGTTAAATTAGAGGTTTTAATGAAAAAAGTTGGCTTCAGTGCTCCTTGGAGTTTGGTTCCAGTGAGCTACAGGCAACACAGCTTCTAATTAGATTGTGATGTGGGTTTGAGACATGCTTAGAGTCCTCTTCAAAGGAATTTAGCTCGTGATTAAACTGAAAAAAGTAGTTTGTTAAAGGTTATATCATATCTTGTACTGCATTACATTTTACACTTGCTGACAGTATTGTGCATGATGACTCCAGCTCTTGCTGTCAAAACTTTCATCTTGCCACTGATGGAGGAGACATTGGCCTAACTAGCTTTTCATTCCATTAGAAACCTACAATTCCTCCCCACCCAATCTCAGTATTCAACTGTTTCTTGAATGACTCGAGTTTATTCCCCCTACCCTGAAGGTGTTAATCTGAGTAAAAAGCTACTTTTAGATATTTGCCCATAATTTTCATTTTACCAATTTGTATCCCCTTGTCCTGCAGTATTGGCAAAATAGAAAGTGTGCTCAGGATTAATCTTTTCTATTCCACTTAGCATGCTCTTTACCTCTATAAAAGGTCCCATCACATACACCACCTTTCAAGGCTGAAAAATCCACATTTTCTATCTATCCCTCATAACTCAGTTATCAGCCTAGTCACCCTTCTCTGAACTTGGATGGTTGTCATGTGCCTCGGTGACCAGAACTGAATGCAGCACTCCCAGTGTGGCTTGACCAGAGACAGACAGTTAATGACATAAGTAAGGATTTTATAGTAAGGTCAGTCATGGGTTGATATTGAACCACTGGAACATCAAGACATTTTAATATAATAGTGAAGTACAAGTTACAAGTCTAGACTCATGTCATATATACACTACAATTAAGTACATGTACAGTTGATTAACTTTTCCTTTTAGGTGCAAGGTAATTGTTGGTGTATTTTGGCTAAATGTCAAATATCTGAGAGACTTTGAATAAATTGACGAAGAACACTCTGGGTCACTGGGTGGGATATCTGATAAGAACAGCTGTTAAAAGCTGCCACTTGCACTCTTAAAACTGGCCTGTACATGGATGAGGAAGAAACTTTCTGCATTGAGACTGACTACGACAGCAATCAAGGTAAAAAGCAATCTGCTTCTTGTGAAGATGCAGCTTTGAAGGTCTTGCTCCATGAGAAGCTTCAAGGAAGGATGCCCCTCTATGGAGTCAGGTGCAGCCTCTGAAAGTCAAATGCATGCAATGCTTGGAGGTAGAGGAACATGTGGATGCCGTTGTCTCTCACACACAAAATGTGGCAGATGAGAAAAAAAATGTCAGTACCCAGGATTGTCATCAAGGTATTACACTTGCCCACTGCATGTTCATCTGATAAATGGCAATAATTAATTCTCACCTTGGTGCAGCAACAACAGGGCAACGTGCACAGCACTCGGGCAGCTGTTCACCTGGTTGGTAAATGCACACACATGCCCACGTTGCTGCAAGGCACACCTCGTCACTGTTACAAAAAAATACATAGATTTGCAAGATAGAGCCAAACACGCACCAACTTTGGCTGCCTATTCAGGGACTTGCTTAGGGTGGCCGTTAGGCTGAGCACTGGGCAACAGTCTTGTTCTTTCTAATTCCAACGTCCCTTTAGAATAATTTACAGAAGGCCATACACAACAGGCACGAGCAGCTGCAAATCAATCTGCCCCCATGAACTCCCGATGAGGAGAGGGCCTTTCAAGGTCTGAGGACAGGGGCATTAAAGGGAAAGCGAAGTCAGAGCCAAGCTCAGGGCTAGTACCATCTTTTTTCACCTTCCAGTAGCATAACACGTAATATCTTGCCATACAAGCAGTTTGAAGTGGTAGAATTGTAAGATGTTTTCTATTTAATCTTTTATGTGCCTATGAAGAGCCTGCTGAAACAACCTCTTCCCCCCATAACATCCTGCACTCACTCCAACAAGCACCAGCACAAATACATCTATTCTGGGGACGGGGATCGCTGTATTTTGAGTTGCTCAAGGGAGCACTTGATGAACTGAAGAGCACAAATGAGGAACAACAAGTGAAAATGACATTGGAGGAGCAAGAACCTGCTAGCTGGAGGTGTACCGCCAGTTCGCCTTCAGAGATGAAACCTATTAATCTGGACTTCACAGGGCCTGCCAATAAAGAATTGATGTTTCGTAAAGTAATTTGGGAGTGTGTCAAGAAGCTTGTGAAATTCAGAAGTTTCTCCTCATCGCACTGCACTGATTGATTATCCATTCCATACTTCAGAATTTTTAAGGTTTTACAACTAGTACTCCAAAATATTTACACCAGCTCAAACAGGTTTGTGTAACAGTGCATGGAAGTATTAATATCACCGTTACAAATTCAGGCCTGTGTGCTAAGCAGGCCAAGTGATTAAGGTTTTGGGCTCTTCATCCATTAGGACGTGCAGGCACGGGCTTGAGTTCTGGCCACGTCACTGGAACAGTGATGGCTGTTAATCCTTGCAGTGCTACATCTAGTCAGGCAAAGCCACCAAATTGGGGCCTGTCGTAGATACTCTCTCGGGTTCAGTCGCTTCCATAGGTGGTTTGTGGATCTGACTTTATGGGAGTTGACTCTCACTTCCCTAGATCTACTTGCATGATAGTGGGACATGGAATGGCAACAATGAAGCTTCTTTGCAACAGGAATCAGATATTTAGGCCTTTTGCATGTGTATTTCTTCAATTGCTGCAAAGGTAGAGCACTTGAACACGAGATTTAGCATGCCAAGGCTTGGTTAGAATCATTAAGCTGCTTTATTCTATAGTAAGGTGATGTACAGAGCAACAGTTATGATCTAATTCCCTTAGTTCAATCAGTAAAACTTGTATTAATGTAATGGTATAAAAATAATGAACACATTATGCTATCCCACTTCAGTGGGCCATTTAACTTAAAAAAGAGTAACTCCTTGATCTCCTGACTTTTAGGGGGCCCTTCTGCCTCAGCTGCAGCTTCTGTTGAAAAGGCTAGAATGCCTTTTTAGACATCAGTCAGAAAGAGGGCGATAATCTTCTGACTCAATAGGTGAAGTGTAGATCAGCCACTGAGTTGCTTATTATTTACAGTCAATTAGGAAATATCAAGGGTAGCTCATTAGCATCTTTAGTAGAGCCACCTTCCTTAAATCCAGTAGGGCCTCCAACTCTTCACCAAAGGCAGTAGTGTTGTCCTTCCCTAGGCCACTTTTATTCCAACAGCACAACGTCCCCTTTAATACAGGTTGAGCGTCCTGAATCTGGCAACCTCGGGACCGAGGCCGAGCCGGTTTTCGTGTTTGTCCGGACTTCGGAACGTGTTTCTGATGACCGAAGTCTGGAAATATCGCAACCTGGGCTCGGGCGTTTCCGGACTTCGGACATCAGAAACACGTTCCGAGTCCGGAAATGCCTGGGCCGCTCCGCGTAGTGCTGACGCATTTATCCACCCCGCCCCTTCTGTTAAAGGGGAGGGACGCTGCGAGCTCTGCAGAGCATCCGATGGCCCACACTAGGCCACCAGGGCGGCGTGGTGCTGTGGCCGCAGCCTGGCAGAAACACTTAGTGGAGCTGTGCAGATTAAGGAGGATAAAACACAACACTAAAGTTTTATTGCATCACTCGCATTTTTCATAGGATTTAAAAAAAAAATTAATGGCTTTTTGAAGTACAGGTTGAGCGTCCAAAATCCGGAGTTCCGGATTCCAGAACATTTTACGGATTCTGGATGACCCTGCCACCAATCGTCCCGGAGTCCGGACGCTCAACCTGTAGCAAGCTTCTGCCTCATTGGATTTTACACTGTCCAGTCAAATATATTGCACACCATGATTGTCATGCACCAATAGTCTAATCAAATTTGGGGAATGTGGCACAGCCCATCCTGAGCTGCCAGTGCAGGCAAACCTGGGCCAGCAGTCAACTCGACCACATTTATGGAAAAATTGGGGCTCATATCACATTCCTGGCTGTGCAATTTCCTTAGCTCTATTTCAGCAATAATCCAACATTAACAGATAGTTATTAAAGGGGCACTACAGAAAGACAGCTTATTTTTTTTACAGTTTAACAGATAAACTTGGAGATAAGTCTTCAGTAACTGCATTACTACAGACCATCTCTTGGAATGGATTACTTTTTTGATAATTAGAATTTGCGCAATTTAAGGCTCCTCCCTCAGTCAAGTCATTCGTTTACAGTTTGTAATGCTATTGGTGAAATTTTCAATGGTGCTATTTGTTTAGTGAGGGGACCGGTAGACTTTGGTACCAGAGCCATTGATCAATGTCCACAGCTGTATAGTATCACTGATCTTTCTACAATCATCTTACATAAAAACTTTTTTTTAAATCTCTTCTTAGGGCCTCAATACAGCTTTAAAATGTTTGTGGTGTAAAAACATCACTTACAACAGATCTTTTTATATATTTTCAATGAGGAAATCCACGTACTGGTAGGTAAAACTACATACCGGGGTTACCCTCTTATTGCTTTTCGCCCCATTCTGCTTCCCCAGTTTGCACACACGCCGATGGGGTCTTAAAGATCCGATTTTGTATCCCACAACGGCAATTCTTGCCGAGCCGTGAAACAGGAATGTGCCCATTCATTCTAGGCTGCCGAGGTCGGCAAGGCAACTTCCGCTCCCCACAGCAACCGGCAAATTTCTCGGGGTTAACTCCGCACTTATTTTCAGCAGCAAAACGCGGCTGTCATAAGAGTTAAAAGGTGGTCTCGGGTTTTGTTTTCAGGAGACCGCTTTGTCTCCGGGCCAAACCCGAGCTTCCCTTCCTGCTGTGTGCAGGGGAACAGAAAGCAGCTGACCACACCCAGCCCCAGACAATGCGAGTGTGGTCACTGAGCCGGCCCTCACCAGTCCCGGGCAAATGCAAAGTCTGGAGCACGGTGCAATGAATGATCGCAAAGGGCTGCGGCTCGGCTCCACTCCTCTCACCTACCCACAGCATCGTGGAGCGGGCTGGGCGCTTCAAACCCCTGGCAGCCGGTGAGGCCGACACACACGTCTGACTCCAGCTGCAAAATCCATCTGGGATTTATATATATTTAAAAAGATCAATCCATTATTCTACTGCAAATTCAGATCCCCGTGCAATAAAAGCGCCGCCCCCGCCCAGTCTGTTACCTGTGCCATTGCTGCCGGTCTGTGTGATCGCACCGTCCCTCCCTGCTGAGCTCTGAGGCTGCGCCGAGTCTGCTACAATCACAGCGCGTCCTCTGATTGGTGGGTGGGACAGATGGCGCGCACCGACGTTCTCTGCCGTGCCCTGCCGATTGATTCGCAAGAGCTGGCTGTGGTTCCCGGGAGCTCGGCGGAGTAACGTGCATTGCGAGCCAATAATTCTTCTTAGGCAATAAAGACCACAAGGGAGTCACTGTTCACTGGATAACTCACATTCCTTCTCTGCATCTGCCAACCACGATGCACGCATCCGGAAGTAACTGATTGCAAAAGCCATTAAGAATGAAACGTGTAATCTGCAGTGGCGGATTAAGTGCATTCCAATCATATTTGAACACATTAAAAAAAAGACTAACAATAAACACAGTGGTTGTCCTCCATCTAAAGACGAGGGTTATTTCAGTAATGGGTGCTCGTTGTTCAACTAATGAAACAAATCTGGTTTCAGAGCAGCATCACCGTTGCCGTCCGGCGGAAGCAGAGGTCCCCAATGGAGGGCTCCCTACGCGGGAGTCCTCCCTTTTTCTATTGGGGACTTGGCCTGGAGGGTGTTGTACGGAGCAGTCCCGTGCAGTAAGTTTTTAAGCAGGTTCACGGACTCCCAGGCCGCCTGCCTTTTTTGCGGCCTGGAGGAGTCTGTGTTCCATGTATACATAGAGTGCCAGAGGTTGCAGCCCCTGTTCCATCATTTAAAGGGGCTGCTCCTTGACTTTTGGTTGCACTTCAGTCCCACGCTCCTGATCTACGGTCACCCGGTGCGGAGGGGAGCGGGCAGGTCGGAGGACCGCCTCGTAGGACTGCTCCTGGGCTTGGCCAAAGTGGCCATTAATAGGTCCAGGCAGCGGGCAGTCGAGGGGGTCGTTTGACCCGATTGCCTGGCTCTCTTCCGCGGCTATGTTCGCGCCCGGGTGGCCCTGGAGATGGAGCACGCGGTATCCGCCGGCGCGCTTGACCCCTTTCGAGACCGGTGGGCGCCGTGGGGACTGGAGTGCATCGTCACCCCCGGTAATGTAATTGTAATTTAATTTGATAAGTTTTATTTAAAGTTTTGTTAATTTTCAGTTAATTTACAGTTAATTTGGTTCAATAAAAAGAGGACCACCATCACCCATTGGGCCTGGCTCTGCAAGGGCCGGGCGTGGAGGTCGTCCTCTCGGCTTACGCCGATGACGTGCTCCTCATGGTCACGGATCCCGTTGACTTGCGGAGGAAGCGAGAATGCCAGCAGATTTACTCGGACGCATCCTCCGCCAGGATCAACTGGGAGAAATGTTCTGGACTCCTGGTGGGCCAGTGGCGGGTTGACTCCCTGCCGGAGGAGTTCAGGCCCTTCGCCTGGAGCACCACGCACCTCCTCTACTTGGGAGTCTACCTCAGCCCCGCCGAGGACGCCTGGCCGGCGAACTGGCAAGAGCTGGAGGCTAAAGTCACCGCTCGCCTAGGACGCTGGACAGGACTGCTCTGAGTATTGTCCTACAGGGGTCGAGCGCTGGTCATAAACCAGCTGGTGGCCGCCATGTTGTGGTACCGGTTGGTCACTTTGATCCCGCCCCCTGCGTTTGTCGCCAAGATGCAGAAGAAGCTCATCGACTTCTTCTGGGACAAAGGGAAGCACTGGGTCTCTGCCGCGGTTCTGAGTCTCCCGCTTAGGGAGGGCGGTCAGACGCTGGTGTGCCTACGCACCCAGGCGGCGACTTTCCGTCTTCGGACCCTGCAGAGATACCTGTACGTCGAGAATCCTCCCAGATGGTGTGCACTGGCGACGTATTTCTTCCGCCAGCTGCACGGCCTCAACTATGACACGCAGCTCCTGTTTGTGGAATTGGGCCGCACGCGTGCCTACCTGCGGGAGCTGTCTGTCTTCTACCAGGAACTGCTATGGGTCTGGAACAGTGTCGCCTCCAGGCGCAGTTCTTCCCCGTCAGGAGCGGCGGCTCTCCTTTGGGAGCCGCTGCTCAGGAATCCGCACCTCCGCCACCGCTGGATCGGGCGGCTGGCGGAGGGCAGGGCTGTGCGTGGCAAGGTGACCAGGGTCGGGGACCTGCTTGTTGGCGGAGGAGCGGGCTGGATGGCGCCGGAGGAGTTGGCGCAGCGCCTGTCCTGGGCTGGCGTCCGGCTCGCGGCCAAAGCCGTCGAGTCGCTGAAAGCAGCACTGGGTCCTGACTCCACTAGGTGTATCGAGGAGGCTCAAGCACGTGGGCGATTCCGTCCGAACTGACCCCCGTTCAGACGGAATTCCTCATCGGCGCGCAGCCCCGAAACCCCTCTCGGGAACCGGCGCCTCACAACTTGAGCCTTCTCGGGGAAATACCCTCCGTGCCCTTTAGTTCTGCGCGGAGGGGTTTCCTGTACGGGCTGCTCCTGCACACACTTCACTTTGCCATCTTCGCCTGCCGTCCGGACATGCCTTGGTGTGCCATCATGCCGTCCGGCAGAGGCGAAGGTCCCCAATGGAGGGCTCCCTACGCGGGAGTCCTCCCTTTTTTTATTGGGGACTTGGCCTGGAGGGTGTTGCACGGAGCAGTCCCGTGCAGTAAGTTTTTAAGCAGGTTCACGGACTCCCAGGCCGCCTGCCTTTTCTGCGGCCTGGAGGAGTCCGTTTTCCACATTTACGCTGAATGTGAGAGGCTGCAGCCCCTCTTTCACTATTTGAAGGGGCTGCTCCTCAATTTTTGGCTGCACTTCAGTCCCACGCTCCTGATCTTTGGTCACCTGGTGCGGAGGGGAGCAGGCAGATCAGAGGACCTCCTCGTAGGACTGCTCCTGGGCCTGGCGAAGTGGCCATTAACAGGCCCAGGCAGCGGGCGGTCGAGTGGGTCGTTCGGCTGGATTGCCTGCCTCTCTTCCGCGGCTATGTTCGTGCCCGGGTGGCCCTGGAGATGGAGCACGCGGTGTCCGCCGGCAAACTTGAGGCCTTCCGCGACCGGTGGGCGCCACGGGGACTGGAGTGCATCATCACCCTGGCCAACAAAATCCTAATTTAATTTGTTAAGTGTTGTGGAGAAATTATTTCACTCCATTCTGTATCATAGGTACAAGCAAACAGTTTATTAATGTTCAAAGATCTTTGGGAGAAGATGTCATAAACCCCTTGGCTTAGTGACTACTTCTTCTCAAAATTACAGCGGTATGAGATTCCTTTTAAACATTATTCATCCAATCACATAGCCTTAGCAACAGATTTCTAATTATAATATGTACGTTAGGTTCAAATGTTACTTCCCTACCAAAACTACAAGCATAGCGGTTTGCCTCACATTTGTCCAACTCGGACTAGCCGGTCATGCGGTGATTGTGTAATCGTTGTACTATTATTGCCTTGGTGGCCTCCTTGGTGGGCCTCAATGTTGACCACAGACATTACTCATCGCACTGTCAGCGAAACCATTCTCTATTTATGAATTTACTTCTTACAGCACATTCTTTAATTTTACATTTCTTATTAAAACCCTATAATAAATTTACTCCTACAATTCCTCCTGTTGGTTCCTGATCAAAACTCCTTTGTGACAGGGAACCAGCATCATACGGATTTCTGGTAATGTAAGTAGATATGTTTACATTCCAGGAGCTCACAGTCCATCAGTCAGACTGTGACATTCTTGTATAGGGACTCATATCCATGCATCTCTCTCTCTGGGTGTCACTTGATTAACCATCATGACACTTACAGCAGGCCGTGACATTTGAGCGCAACAACATTTTAACAATAGGACCAGACCATACATCATTAATATTATAACAAAGAACAAAATCAATCCTTGTACTACTGATGTCCCGAGTGATCCCAACCATCCAGTTGCCCAGCCCCAAAGGGTGGATGCCGGAGGTTGTTTTAATTTCTTTACTTCCTCCTGTATGTGTTCTGCCAAATTAGTTATATTTTCTGAATTGTCAGGAATGTATGTACAGCACTCTGTCCCAATTAATGCACACGTTCCCCTTTTTCTGCTAGGAGGTAATCAAGTGCCATTCGGTTCTGTAGCGTCACTGTCCTTATCGCTACCATCTCGGCGTTAATGTCTATTAGAGATTCTGCTGTATCATTCCCAACCTGTTTAAAACCTCTGCCAACAACTGTATCTCTGTAATAGCTCTCGCGACTCCGTATGGGGGTAGATAGATCGCGAAGTATCTTTCAGCCTCATTAATTTCTCGTTTATAAGATAGGCTGGGTGTTCCTTGAGTGATGTACAAAGGGTACGACATACCCCAATGAAGTAAGTGTTATTATAGGCTTCATACCTACTCCATGTTATTCATTATCATGATTTTACCCTTCCATGGCCCCCCACTGGTCATGTTTGGAATTGTACCGAGATTCCACGTCCCATACGTGAAGGTTGCACCACCGTACCCACTCCTGGTCACCTTTAATTCATATTTCTGCTCACATTTACTCCAACCCAATGTGAAGCAAATCAGAATGATACATGATGCCCAGACCAATCCCCTTACTCAAATTCAATTCATTGTTCCGGTGTTCCAATTCTGCCCCGCCTGGGGTATCCTCTGTTTCTTCTATCTTTCCTGATGTTACCCCGCCTGGGGTCTCCTCTATATTGCCTTGGATCTTCTCTTTCGGTGCTCAATTAATTTGTTGGTGCTGGTTAGTCATAGGCATGAGTACCCAATTGGCTTATGTATCTTACTACATAGGTTACATATATCAAATACACTATAAATTCAGTCTTACAATCATTTCAAGCGACATTACAGTTTAACATCTAATCAACAAATCATGGACTTAAAAGATTCTCCAGATCTGTCTTGAGTCATATCCATCTTGTGGATAATTCTTAATAAACATGATTTCTCCTTAGACCTCAATTGTCCCAATCCAGATTCCATGTAACTCTCCACTTCAACTTCAATTTCAATCCCTCTAACAGGTACCAGTGTATTTAACTCTATTCTGATTGTTTCATTAATTAGATAGTTTCTCGATGGAGTATGTGTCAATGCTTTAAAGGTTGTCTCGCTCTCCTGAACCACATCAACCACCTCATGTTTTGCTGTTGTAGCATGTCTGAGACCCGTTCTTCAGTGCAGATTCACCATACATTCCCGGATGGCAACTGCCTGACATGTAACAAATCACATTTGCACACTCATATCGGTATCTCCATCATGCCACATGTGCCTTTCTCGGGCCTTCAGGTATCTTATCAAAAGATTGTCTGCAGGTCTTTGTTCATCTTCCTCTGCATGGTCCCGATGTCTTTGGTAGTGGCCAGGCTATCAAATTCAGTTTTCTTAAGAAGTTCATTATAGGCAGGGACACAAATGTCTCCAAGAGAAAGCTATCAATTTACTATTCTTAGCTACTCTTTCCTGACTTTCACTAGAAAGTTTGGAAAATTCTCAATTGGTGGTGTAATTCTCCTGTTTCTATCTCACCCTCAATCACTTCCTTTCTCCATTTTACACATCCTATTAATTACCATTCATATCTCATTCATGAGCCCTGGAGGAACTTTACTGTCCAGTACAATATTTAAGATTGAAAACATAGATCAAACATTCTCACTTGGTCTAAGTTATTAACACCTTTTATTTATCATTACTTTAGAGGATCTTTTATTTCCCCAAAAGTAACCCAATATATAGTGCCTGAGTTCATTTTGTCATTTCAAAATTATCCCGAAATCCAAACAGCAGTACTGTTGAACTGACAGGTTTTGTCAATGTTCAATTTCATTTCTATAACTTAAACAGCTGTCAGTGGAAAGGGTTAACTCCTTTGCAGGGTTTTTTTTTTAAGAAGGCGGAGCGAAACATTGTCAGACGCACGCAATTGTGTCATTTTACGTAAATTAAAAAAATACTCTCCTGATCGGAAAAGACAGTTGCGTTTCCACACTTTAACTGAACACGAACAGAACAGATAAAACAAAACAAACTAGTACATGCTTGTAGAAAACCATAAATTACATCATATTTCTTATTGTCCTTTCTTCAGATGCCTTTCCAAAATACTGTAAAAACATTGAATATAACTGGAGAAAAATTAGTTTTTCACATTTAAGCAAATCAAATCAAACTGCTTTGGAAGATTTCACCATAGCAACCGCGACTCCAAGGTTAAATCTTAGACCGAAACTTAATCTTTGTTAAACAAACTTTTTGTTGTTCTTCTCAGTTTTACACACCAGCTTAACTTAAATTGTAGTTCAAAGTTTTTTTCAATTCTTGGGGCACAATCTATTGCAGCCACATATCGTGGCATTGCCTTCGCTACTGGATCCCTCTTTAACTAACCGTTGAATCGGCTCTGCTTTCCCTGCAAAGTCTGATATAAAATTCCTGCAGTAGTTAAATAGTCCCAACATTTTCCTCACTCCCCGGACGGTCTCTGGCCTTGGCATGTCTTTATGGCTGCCTTTTTGGGTTCAATTTAAAGCCAGCTTTCTTAAGTGTAATGCTCCCATATGTCCTTTGGCATCCTCTGATGCAATCATTATGTCATCGACATATTGGAGTAGGGCACTCTGATACTTTGATAGGTCTAACTCGTCTAAGGCTTGACTCAGTACATGGTGGAATACATTTGGATTATTGTGGAACCCCTGCGGGACCCTGGTTCATGTATACTGTCTATCCCTGACAGTAAAGGCGAATTTCCCTTGTGATTCCTCTGCCAATGGTATGGATCAGAACCCGTTCTGTATCCAAGACTGTAAATATTTTAAAGTCTGGTTTCAGACCATTAAATATCTTATTCAATGTGATCTACACAAATTTACAACAACCAGAATTTCACCGTGGCCACAATGAAAGTCTGGTTTTAATAGGTTAATTCACCTCTAACTCCAATTCAATCCAGATCAGTTTTTTTAAACTAACCAGTATCACTTGGAAAAGAAAAAACCACACTAACAAAGAAACAATTACTCATGCCTTGTAAACATTCAAATTCATTTTCTTCCAGGCACATTGGCAACTGTGACTTCAAGGCTGAAGCTTATCTTTTGTAAAACAATTAACAAACTTAAAACAACACACTTGTCCGTCATTCAAGACAGGTCTCCAAAGGGTTAAACAGCTTTTAGCTCTCTGTACAAAAGAGTGGGTGGAGCTAAAACAAAACTGACTTCCGTTTTTTTTTAAAAACAGACTTTCAGACAAAGGAAATACTATAACTTCTTAAACATTCACAGTCAGGTAAACTTTCACCCTTTAAAACACAAACTTAGATCCCAGCATTCCTTTTAAGATTCCTTTCACTCAACAAATCTTGTGTTTATTTGTCTCGGCACAGACATTAATAACTTCCATGTTGGTAAAACTTTAAATTTCTCTCTTTTTTCTTTTTACATAGGTGTCTCAGCAGCTTTCCTGGCTTTCCAAATCCTTTTTTTTTGTCTAAGCTGAGTTTTCAGATTGGTTAGCCTGCAAATTAGATCTTTTCCTCCTTTATCTTTGGTTTGTCGGACGGGGCAAATCAGTTAAAGATACTCATGCTCCTGTATCAACTAGCATTTCACACGATTGTCCCCCTAATAATGCTGCAACGTAGACTCGGTTATCCGAGCCTCCTTTTACTGGGGCCACCTCCCGTCATTGACTCTTCCCCTTTGACTGGAGGTACTCCATAAAGTCCCTTCTATTCTCTGGACTGAGATAAGTGCCCTGTGTCTGGTCCACGTCTCCTTTCTTCTGCCAGCAGTTGTGACTTTGGTGTCCTAGCTTACCACAATAGTCACATCCCCCTTTCTTTCCACTCCTGCAATCCTTCGCCATATGTCCCACTTTTCCACAAGTATAACAGCTCCCCTGAATCCTCTTGTACGGTTGCGATGCCCCCCCTGCTGCTACCCCTTACTGATTGAATTTTTCCCCAATTTATAGTAGGACCCCCAAGCGCTGTTTCTACTGCGGTCTTAAAGGGTCCATATGCTGCCCATTGCACCGCCCGTCCGGCACTCGGAGGTACTACATCTGCCCATTCTCCATCCTGCATGCCTGCAGCGGGGTTTACATTTCTCCATTTGTCGGCTGGGCATGATGCCCTAACTAACTGATGGATATCCTTACAGTGTAAATCATGGATGTCCCACATTCCCTCTAGGTTTCTCCAGAACTCGGCGTTCTGACTACGGGGTTTGAGGGTTCCCAAATCTTTGAGAACGGCTTGTTTTTCAAGAGGCGTGAAAGCCAGATATCGACTGTTGGCTGCCGCTGGGTATCGTATTACGGGTGCCATCGGCACTACCGGAACGTCCCCTTCATTTTCGATTGGGGCCGAGGCATACGGTGGGGGCCTTTCTTTATCCTCACCATTTCTATTCCCTCTATTTGTCAATTCCATCCGTTCTATTATACTTTCTAGTTTGGCTATTCTGTTTCCTTGTTCTTCCATCTTACTGGTTTGTGTCTTAACCCCTTTTGTTATCATTATCAACTGATGTATTAAAATTACTCCTGCCTTTCTAGTTTTCTTTTGTTTCTGCTTCTCCCACCATTCCCGTTGCGCCAGGGGTTTTCCTTGTGGATCCCATCCATCCTTCTTCATTTTATCAATAAAACCCTTTTGGTCCTCGGCATAGAGCCGAGTCATGGATCCTGGCGGGCCCCAATCTGGTTCCTCGCCCGCCGCCATAATGTATTATTCTTTGTCACTAGTTTACCGCGTTCCGGTCCGCCCTAGCAACTCATTCTCAGAGGTTCTGCCTATTCACCACCACTTGTATGATGGCGGCCTGACTTGTAACTATCTTGCTCTCAGAGGTGAAGGTTTCACTTGTCTCAGAGGTGATTATTTCACTTGTCTCAGAGGTGATGTTTCACTTGTAGCCATTAATACATTATCACAATTCTTCACGTAATACCATCCAATAGATCCCGCAACGCAACGCAGCAGAGAGGTTCTTACAAATTCTTTGTCTGTCTCGGATTCCCAACTAACTCTGGCCGTCACGTGGGGCCCAATCGCCCTCTTAATTTCGGCTCAGCATGGGTCCTCGAGACATTTACATTCCGAAATAACACATCAGGCTTCAATCATCTTAACCACTATTAATACATTACAAACACTTCATGTGCCACCTAGGTTTTAATAAACTGTTTCCCTACCGTCACAGACACCAGATTCGTTTGATACTGCGTTGCCGAACACACCCCCCTTCCGAGTGACCCAATTTCTGGGCGGTCAAAGATTTGACTACTCGCCCCGTTCACTGGTACAGGCTGTTTTCAGCTCCGAAGTATCCTGTTCATGACGCCATTTGTTGTGGAGAAATTATTTCACTCCATTCTGTATCATAGGTACAAGCAAACAGTTTATTAATGTTCAAAGATCTTTGGGAGAAGATGTCATAAACCCCTTGGCTTAGTGACTACTTCTTCTCAAAATTACAGCGGTATGAGATTCCTTTTATACATTATTCATCCAATCACATAGCCTTAGCAACAGATTTCTAATTATAATATGTACGTTAGGTTCAAATGTTACTTCCCTACCAAAACTACAAGCATAGCGGTTTGCCTCACATTTGTCCAACTCGGACTAGCCAGTCTAGCCAGTCATGCGGTGATTGTGTAATCGTTGTACTATTATTGCCTTGGTGGCCTCCTTGGTGGGCCTCAATGTTGACCACAGACATTACTCATCGCACTGTCAGCGAAACCATTTTCTATTTACGAATTTACTTCTTACGGCACATTCTTTAATTTTACATTTCTTATTAAAACCCTATAATAAATTTACTCCTACATAAGTTTTATTTAATATTTTCTTAAGTTACAGTCGATTTGTTTAATCACCCCACCAGAAAGAGTAGCACCACCATCACATACAAATATACAACCTCCCTCTGGAGCCTGCACCATACAACTTGAGCCGTCTCTCAGAAATTCCCTCCTGTGCCATTTCACTCTGCACGGAGGGATTTCTTGTACGGGCTGCTCCTACACACAAACCGCGTGAAATGGTTTTTGTTTTATGTGGAGTTAACTTTGAGATTTATTATTTTAAATCTAAAAAGTTGTGTGGTATTGTTTAAGGGTATTTGTACTGTAAACATTATTGATTATTTGTAAAATTAATCATTGCATTTATATTAACTATAAGGCTGTTTTTAAGGCTTTATTTTTTACTGTGATGGATGAATGTAATGGATTTATTATGTAATGGATTTACTATGTAATTGATGAGTTGTATAAGTATTATTGTTTTTGAATAAAAATATACACACAAACCGCTTCTTCGCCCCCATCTTCCATCCAGAAACACCATGGCGAAGTGAGGCACGGAGCAGTTCCGTCAAATAGATTGTTAAGTTACTTCATGGACTCCCAGGCTGCCTGTATCTTTTGCAGCCTGGATAAGTCCATGTATCACATCTACATACAGTGTGAGAGGTTGCAGCCCCGTTCCATTATTTGAATGGGCTGCTCCTCGACTTCTGGCTGCACTCCAGCTGTACGGGGGGGGCGCGCGGAGGAAGAAGAGTGGGAGAGCAATAGTGGTAGGGGATTCGATAGTTAGGAGAGCAGACGGGCGTTTCTGCGGCCGTAGACGTGACTCCAGGATGGTATGTTACCTCCCTGGTGCCAGGGTCAAGGATGTCACTGAGCGGCTGCGGAAGATTCTGAGGGGGGAGGGTGAACAGCCAGAGGTCGTGGTCCATATTGGTACCAGCGACATAGGTGGAAAGAGGGATGAGGTCCTACAGGCAGATTTTAGGGAGCTAGGAAAGAGATTAAAAAGCAGGACATCAAAGGTACTGGCCATAATATTCCAATCCTCCATAGATACGGGGGTGGTGTCAGAGGACTGGAGAATTGCGAATGTTACATCATTGTTCAAAAAAGGTGTACAGATAAACTCAGCAACTACAGGTCAGTCAGTTTAGCCTCGGTAGTGGGGAAGCTTTTAGAAACAGTAATCCGGGACAAAATCAACAGTCACTTGGATGGGGTGGATTAATTAAGGAAAGGCAGCACGGATTTGTTAAAAGCAAATCGTGTTTAACCAACTTGATCGAGTTTTTTGATGAAGTAACAGAGAGGGTTGATGAGGGTAATGCGGTTGACGTAGTGTACATGGATTTCCAAAAGGCGTTTGACAAAGTGCCACATAATAGGCTTGCCAGCAAAATTGAAGCCCATGGAATAAAAGGGACAGTGGCAACATGGATATAAAATTGGCTAAGTGACAGGAAACAGAGAGTAGTGGTGAACGGTTGTTTTTTGGACTGGAGGAAGGTATACAGTGGTGTTCCCCAGGGGTCGGTTCTAGGACCACTGTTTTTCTTGATATATATTAATGACTTGGACAGGGCACAATTTCAAAATTTGAAGATGACGCAAAACTTGGAAGTATAGTAAACAGTGAACAGTGAGGAGGAGAGTGATAGACTTAAGGAAGACATAGATAGGCTGGTGAAATGGACAGACACGTGGTAGATGAAATTTAACGCAGAAAAGTGTTAAGTGATACATTTTGGTAGAAAGAATGAGGAGAGGACATATAAACTAAATGGTACAATCCTAAAGGGGGTGCACGAACAGAGAGACCTGGGGGGTATGTATGCATAAATCATTGAAGGTGGCAGGGCAGGTTGAGAAAGCAGTTAAAAAGGCTTACGGGATCCTGGGCTTCATAAATAGAGGTATAGAGTACAAAAGTGTGGAAATTATGATGAACCTGTATAACACTGGTTTGGCCCCAACTGGAGGACTGTATCCAATTCTGGGCACCACACTTTAGGAAGGATGTGAAGGCCTTAGAGAGGGTGCAGAAAAGATGTAGGAGAATGATTCCAGGAATGAGGGACTTCAGTTACGTTGATAGACAGGAGAAGCTGGGGTTGGTCTCCTTGGAGCAGAGAAGATTGAAAGGAGATTTGATAGAAGTGTTCAAAATCATGAGGGGTCTGGACAGGGTCGATAGAGAGAAACTGTTCCGATTGGCAGAAGGGTTGACAACCAGAGGACACAGATTTAAGGTGATTGGCAAAAGATCCAAAGGCGACATAAGAAAAAACTTTTTTACACAGCGAGTGGTTAAGATCTGGAATGCACTGACTGAACGGGTGGTGGAGGCAGATTCTTATCTTTCAAAAGAGAGTTGGATAAGTATCTGAAGGAAAAAAAAATTGCAGGGCTATGGGGAAAGGGCAGGGGAGTGGGACTAGCTGAGAGTCGGCATGGGCTCGACGGGCGGAATGGCCTTCTTCCGTGCTGTAACCATTCTATGATTCACTTCAGTCCCCCGCTCTTGATCGTTGGCCACCCGGTGCAGAAGGGTCGGGCAAGTTGGAGGACTTCCTCATGGGTCTGCTCCTGGGCTAGCCCAAGTTGCCATCCAGAAGTCCAGGTTGGACGTGGCCCGTGGGAGCGCTCGTTCTGGCTGCCTACCTCACTTCCGCGTATTTATCTGCGCCCGGGTGGCCCTGGAGAAGGAACATGCGGGGCCCGCTGGTACACTTGAGGCCTTCCGCAACCAGTGGGAAACGCAGGGACTGGAGTGTTTGGTGGATAGTGGAAACAATATTATTATTTAAGTTATAAGTTTCCTTTGTTTTTATTTAAGTTTTTTATTAGTTGCGCCCCCTCTAAAAAGAGGACATCCTTATTGTTTTAATTAAAAGAGGCATACAAGTATGCCTCTAGGATACTGTGTAATAGTGAGTTAACAACAACAACTGTATCTACCCTATCGAAACTTTATCATTTTAAAGACTTTAGTTAGATCACTCACCTTCTAAACTCAAAGGAATACAAACCAAGTTGAAGCATCATGTACTTATAATTTAGCCCTGAAACAAAAGCAAAATACTGCGGATGCTGGAAATCTGAAATAAAAACAATTCTGGTGAATCTGCACTGTACCCCTCCAAGGCCAATGTATCTTTCCTGAGTTTCGGTGCTCCAAATGGGGTCTGACCAAGGCTCTGTACAACTGAAACATCACTTCCTCACTTTTGTATTTCAGCCGCCTTGACATAATGACCAACATGCCATTAGCATTTTTATTATTTTTTGTACCTGTGCACCAGTTTTTTGTGATTTGTATACATGGATACCAAATCTCTTTACTCCTCCACAACTCCTAGTTTTTCACCATTAAGAAAATATTCCAATTTGTCTTTCTCAGATCCAAAATGTATGACATCACACTTTCCCACACTGAACTCTATCTGATAGTTTTCCACTTCCTATCAGACAAACACAAACTCTACATGATTTCTCAGTACCTCAATTATGATGGGTATCTGCATGTCAAACACCTAGCTGAGCAAAAAAAAAAATCCCACATAGTAAATTTCTTATCCCAACCATGCTGCCTTGCACTTCCCCATGGAGAATAAATTGAAAGCACAATAAATATGGTTCCTTTTGTGAGGGTGTTAGGAAATCTCTAATAAAGACATCTGAGGTTTCCCAATAGAAAAAAAACTTGCATTTATACAGCACCTTTCACGACCTCAGAATGTCCCAAAGCGCTTTACAGCCAATGAAGTACTTTTGAAGTGTAGTCTCTGTTGTAATGTAGGAAACGTGGCAGCCAATTTGTGCACAAGGTCCCACAAACAGCAGTGTGATAATGACCAGATAATCTGTTTTAGTGATGTTGGGTTGACAGATAAATATTAGCCAGAACACAGGGGATAACTCTCCTGCTCTTCTCCAAAATAGTGCCGTGGGATCTGTCCATGAGAGAGCAGACGGGGCCTCGGTTTAACGTCTCACCCGAAAGACAGCACCTCCGACATTGCAGCACTCCCTCAGCACTGCACTGGAGTGTCAACCTAGCTTTATGTGCTCAAGTCCCTGGAGTGGGACTGGAACCCACAACCTTCTGACAGAGGCGAGTGTGCTACCAACTGAGCCACAGCTGAAAGAAAGTAAATTAAACGAAATGCTGGGGGACAATGCGTTGATTGGCGCCATTGAATACAGAAACTAGAGCAACAGAAATGTAAGCTCGCTGCTGTGCGTTGTATTGAGAATATTGCCGCGCAATGGGGCCTGCGCAGTTATTATCAGGGGTGAGGTGGGAGAATCGGGCCCAGTTCGGGCAAATCTCGCAGGATTTGCAATGGGACGCGAGTGCGCAGGCGCGAGCTGGAGCCGGTTGTCGGTTGTTTTTCTCGCAGGTAATAAATGGCGGTGGGGCCTGCGCGGTTAGAGTGCCGCTCGCTAACAAGCACCACGTTGCGGCGACACGGAGTGAGTTGGGCGCGATGTAGCGGCACTAGGCCCAGGGGCCTCATGTTAGTATAAAAATAAAAACAGGAAATACTCAGCCGGTCAGGCAGTAATCTGTGGAGAGAGAAACCGAGCTAACGTTTCGTCACAACATTCCCCCATCCAGGAGCTCAGGATGGGAAGGATGGCATCACAACCCGGCGCCAATCTCCGACATTTTGTCACAAATGTCCCTGGGTAGGAATTCGGAGCGGGGCACCATCCATCCCATCCCCTGGCGCTGACACAAATCTCAACTCCAGGGTGTCAAGTGATCCGTCCATGATGAGGTCTTGGCTGGTAAGGGTCATGTTTGCGAGGGAGCAAACGTTCAGGAGAAACATGCAGAGTGGATGTGTGATTGATAACCCACCATTGGGGCGTGGGAGGGAAGCACTGCGAAGTGGGAGGAGGAGAAGGCTGCTTGTAGAGTAATTATGAAGGAAAACTATTGCAGGGCTAAGATTATGACGGGTTTGGATAGGCTAGATGGGGAAAGGCTGTTCCCACTAGTTGATGGTACAAGGACTAGGGGACACATTTAAGGTTTTGGGCAAGAGATACAGGGGGGATGTGAGGAAAAACTTTTTGACTCAGCGAGTGGTGATGACGACCTGGAATTTGCTGCTGACAAGTGGTGGAAGCGGAAACACTTGATGTTTTCAAGGGGAGACTGGATAGGCACTTGAAGGAAATAAACTTGCAGGGCTACGGGGATAGAGCGGGGGAATGGGACTGACTGGATTGCTCTACGGAGAGCCGGCACGGGCTCAACAGGCCGAATGGGAAAAAGTTGGCCACGATGGTTGTTGGGAGCAGGGGCTGAGGCAGTTGGGATTGCTACTCCTGGGAAAACCAGCAGTCAGGGAGTCAAAGGGAAAGTGGATGTCAAGAAAATACTTGAGGCAGCGGCAGGAGAAAAGGCAGCTGGGGAGGGGAGAAAGCCGCAGAGCATATGTTCAAAGAAAATAAAAGGGATTGAGAGAGTGAAGGAGTTGGAAGCAGCAAGAGAACGTGCAGCAAAACCAGGGAAAAGCTTGGTTCTGGATTCACAAGACTTATGGTCATTTGGTTGAGGTACTGGAAGTTATCCAGTGACTGAAGCTGTACCCCCCAGCATCTTCAAGGGAGGAGGGGGAAAATAGGAGGAAGAAAAGGGCATGTTTCCTTTTGGTTTTCCAGTTTGATTTATTTCAATAATATGATGGGTAAAGTCAGATAAATTGGGCTGTATACTTGGGGTTCCATCAATGTGGGCAAAAAATGAACAAGTTGCGACCAAACTGTTGCTGGATCTGTTAATTCAGTCTATTTATGAAGGACAACTGAAGAGGCATAATAGACATCACAAATAAAAACCCTAGAAATAAACCTAAATCTTGATTTGGTATTTATACAATGCCATGTCATTTCATTACATTTGCTATCCATTCCTCCTGGATCCTCCTGCTCCTGGGTAAATTCACCTACACTGGTAGCTGCATCAGGACTAGATGACTTAACTCTCCGCTCCCTTAATTTCAGGGAAACTTGTACATCTAAGTGACACACTTGTATCTGGATGGGAGAGCCGTACAATCTTAACTTCTATAACCTCTTTCAGTCTCTGTCGAAGATTCACTTCCTGATTTTACAGAGGCACCCTCTGACATACTAGATAAAGTACAACAAAAACTAGAACTATACTGAGGACTTTAGTGTCAAAAACACCATCTTGTATATCTTTAATTTACAAAGAAACTGCCCCAATTCCATTGACCAATCTGAGTGACATAAGTTGGAAGAGTTCAGCCATTTTTGTGTACGCCACCTCACACAGCCATGTCGGTACCCCTGATGATCTCCAAATCAATGAAGCACCAGTACCTAAGCCACTTGTTTATTCCCTAGCTTCTCAGGTCTTTACTTGCAGAGTCTCTCACAGGTCCAGATAATGTAGGGCATCTTTATGTCCCCCTTGATGAGCTGTCTCTGGGCCTGTGGTCTTGGTAGCTTGTTTTCTGTCCCTGGTAAGCAATGTTTATTTGTATAAGCTTTCATGTTTAAATTAACATTAGCCAATTCCCAGGATTCAGTCTGACTACTGACTCTGTTTTGAGGACATATTTAGGCAATTCTTACGCCATTTCCCCCAAACATTTTATGATGTATAAATTGCAGGTAAAAGGTTTAAAGTTTTTGAATCTAAAAACGTAATAACAATGAAATGCTCCCTAGTATTCTAATGTTAAATTTATTTTGTACACAAAATTCTGTTTGTCATCCCAGGTTAATTCCATGTTTCTGTTTCAATTCATAGGGTTAACATTAAAATTCCTCATATACAACACATGTCTTCTGAAAAAGTAACGGTTACAGTTCGCCTGGTTCGTTCCTTTGAGCATCGTAATTTCAGACCAGTGGTCTACCATGATGTGGATGTAAATCAGTCTGTAAAGGAATTCCTTAACTTTCTCCAGAATGGTGAGATAACCTGCAAGAGATGCAGAATAAATGGCTGTTCTGTATTTTCAATCTGTTCAGTTATTTTGTATAGGTTACACATACTTCTCTTGTAGTACTTGGATAGTTTTTGACCTTCATATGCATTCTACAATCAAAGCTCATTCAAAGAAGTCTTACCTTTTCCCTTGTTTGAGATATGTTCCATGTTATGTACCACTTCTGAGGATAGGAGGTGCCTTGTTTCCCGCTCTCTGCTAATGCTGTTTTGTAACCAGATACAAGGAAGTGCTCAAGAATAACCTGGGTAATACATATAGTTAATGGCCCAAATTTTGCGGTTAGCGGCGAACGAACAGCGCCAGCCGTTTATTAAAATTACACTTGCCCACAGACTTTTTATGGACTTTTGCACTGGAATTTGCGGTGATTAGAAATCCAAAACAACGTGGCGCCCTCTACAGTGGATCTGGGATCTGTGTGAACAGGGAAAGCTACGGCGTGTCTCCTTAACCAATCAGATTGAATAATCCTTACTGAGACACGCAGAGTCTGAACCAGGAAGTGTAAGTTAGAATATTTAATTAAATGCCAAATTATGTACAGAAAGCAAAATAAAGAGAGGGAAAAAAAGATGGGATTAAGAGGATGCGATAAAAGAGAGGTAAGAAAAATTAAATTTTTAAATATCTCAAACAATTAAAATCTGAAAGAATGAGACTCCACACTTGTAAAAGTTAATTTTCAGTGCAAGTAAGGTTGTTTGGCAGTAATTAAGACTTAACGCGTGTTAAAAATTCACTTGCACGAGTGCAAAAGTGAGTGAACAAGCCTAACTTTTTAGTGAGTATCTATCATGTAAGTACCCCAACTTCACACCCTTCCATGTATTTAAATGCCGAGTCTTTTGGTGAGCTACTGTTATAACAAAACCATATTTTTGGATAAATAATGCTAGTATAGATATAGCTAGTAACCCAGAATACTTAAGCATGTGTCACTTTAGCTGTTTTAATTCTGCTCCTTTACACTTTTGAGTTTCTACCGCACTTCCAGTGAAGTAACGTCTCCTATATGGGAGCAGATCCAAGGAATTACCTGGCCACTATGTCCAGCCTCCTCCTCGCACCCCCCTGATAACGTCAGCAACCCCCCCCCAGTTTGGGAACATCTGATATAGACTTTGTCGCCTCAAATAAAAGAGCTTTATTTTCCTAGCAAAATAACACTTTTGCAGTTGATGGTATAATGCTGCCCTCTTTATAAAACATTGTACAATTCAACTTACCGTGAGCAATACCGTGGTATATCAGCTGATTTATTTATAGAGAGAATTAAAATCCTTTGCTGGGCAAAGCACCTTAACCTAAGTGACACGCCTTCCCCTGCTGACACAGTGTTGATTGGGAAACCAGTGTTCTACCACATTCTACCTTAAATTAAATCGAGGTCCCGTCTGCCCTCTCGGGTTTAGGTAAAAGATTCCATGGCACTATTTCAAAGAAGAGTAGGGGAGTTCTCCCCGGTGTCCTGGCCAATATTTATTCCTCAACCAACATCACTAAAACAGATTATCTGGTCATTATCTCATTGCTGCTTGTGGGACCTTGCAGTGCGCAAATTGGCTGCTGCTGTCCTTGCATTACAAAAGTACAGGAAACTTTCGTTTATCCGGCACCCAAATATCCGGAATTCTCGCTTAACCGGCAAAAATCATCCTCCGAAAACTCCTCTCAAATAACCGGCAATGTTGCCGAGTCGCAGTCGAGTCTCCGCGAACGCCGAGTGCTCCGAAAAATCCTCTCAAATAACCGGCAATGTTGCCGATCCCGAGTCCGCGAACGCCGATTTAGTCAGTAGGGGTACTTTTCAAAAGTGCCACTACTCGGCCTCCTGGCGCTGTCGCAAGTCCGAAACATTGCAGTCGCTTGAATAGATTCTCCCGTGCTGCTTGGAGTCTCTTTGTTAAAAATAGCCTCGGTAGATATAACTCTCTGTTATCCGGTACTTTCGATAAACCGGCACCACGCCGGTCCCGTCGATGCCGGATAAACGAAAGTTTCCTGTACTTCATTGGCTGTAAAGCGCTTTGGGACGCACTGAGATCGTGAAAGGCACTATAAAATGCAACTCTTTCTTCTTACTCGTTGGTGAATCTTATGTATTTGACTGGCTTGTTAATTATAATTACTCATGTCCCCGTACAGGTGGAGTTTTGGTATTGTCATGTCATCTTTTGAGTAACTGCCATTGTATACCCCCAAAAATGTGACTATATTTGTTATGGTAGCCTGCATCAATGATATTTAGAAATGTTATGTTTTTGCTTTGTGCAGATATACCTTCAAAACCTGGACTTCCACCACCATTTAAGAAGTACACCTATGGTAGGTTATATTTGAATTGAAATAACTTAGAGTTAGTTCTTTTATATAGTTGCCATTTTAATAATTAGAACTCTGAACACTGGTTTCCCAATCAACATAGTCAACCAACCTTCATAATCTGTCATGTTTATGTAAAGCACTTGAGTAAAAATAGTGGTTTTTAACTACTATTTCACTGATTCTGAAGTACCGTGGAGTGTTCCAACTGCCTTCCTACCATCATTCTCCAGCTGACTGCTGCATATTCCTAGCCATAAACTGCAAAAGGCATGCACTATAGGAGTCAGCCTTTCCACTACTTTTATCTGGCCTAAAGCCACACCTTCATGCCCAACTGACCCAGAATGGTGTGTGTCATGGTAGTAAATGTCCCCGCTGTCGCTCTTGACTGACAGCTGTGTCTTCCCACCCACTCAATAATGAAGAATAGTGTGTGCTGTATTAGCCAGCCTCCCCACTATTGCACCGCAGCTGACAGCCTTCTCTCTGGTGTTAATTGTTTTTCTTGCTGCCTGCTCTCCTGTTTGAGAAGTGCTCGTGAGGCTGAACAGCATCAGTGTTTCTACTGTGAATCCTTCTCGACTTCAGTTAGATTTCTGAGCACTTTGGTTTAAGGAGGAGCATGAATGATAATGAATTACGAAAGGTAGGGCTGCTATCTCTAAATTGCTCAAAATTTGAGTACATCTCTGGAAATTTTCTTTAAAAATCTTGTATGAGCTGCTAAGTATAAGAGTGTGTGTATGTCTCTGAATGTGATTTTGTGTGTCAGTTTGAGTGCCCCACACTGATATTCCCTTCCAGCTTGTTTCTCCCTCTATACATCTGGAGAAACCAGATTATTTCTGTGGCTATCAAAGGATTAGAGCCTGGCTCCAGGATCACTGTGTGTGGTGAAAACAAGAAACCAGAGAGTGAGAAACATACAGAGCGTTGTACACAGTGAGAAAGCAGAAACACAGATATAAAGACATAATTTTTTGTCTGAACTATGTAATTTTTAATAATTTTATATTCTTTTTTCAGATACATTAAAGATTATTCACCAGGCACATGGAGCAAAGGTATGTTTAAATATAGAACACTTTGGATTTTTTCTGGTTTTGTTCTTTTAACTTGATTTTTATAAAACTAGTTGTAGCCTATGAAGCACTTACAAAAGGTATCTTTTAGTACATCATGATTAGCATAGCACAAAATTCCCTTACATATCACAATCTTACTAAAACAAATGCACTATATGCATGTTCCTTTTTCCCCCCCAGGTCAGCTGATGACTTTGCAAACTGATCTGAATGCAGCTTTTGGCTGGTTTTAAAATGCTACATTCTAATAACTATACACATTCTCAAATAATTAAAAAAAAATCAAGGTTAGTGGTTTCTAATAACCAGCTAATGTCGAGCCAGTCTAAAGTGAGGCCTATTGCTAAAATGTTAATTTAATTGTTGCTAAGCTAATGAAGTTTGTAAAGACTGTCTTTTAAAATCTACTTGGCTTACACTTGGGAAGCAGGAAGCAAATGGAAGTGATGTTTAGTGTTTTAGTTTTGGAAATAGTTTTGTTTTGGCCTTGTCTCTCCATTTCTAATTTAAGCTAAAGCCTTCATAGGAAATTGAATCCTAATTTTTGACTTTCATTCCGAAATTTTAGTCATGTAGTTTTTGTTTTCCACTATTTTATTCAGTTCTTCACTTAGCATTTATTTAAAAGGAATGTTTGTTTTTCATTTCTGAGAACACAAGGCTACAAGAAATGTTGAGAAATAATAAACTGGTGTTTGAATGAAATCAAGATTTTTTAAATCTGTTTTAATGTTTATTATCTGTTCCAAAACTAATCTAGCATTTGTCGTAGAAGTAATTTTAGTTTTGACACCATTTCAATTTTGAATCTTATTTTGAAGTCTTTGCAAGAAAGTTAGTCCTATGTTCTAATTGTTGTCTTAATTGATAATCCAATAATTTTCAACAGTGACCAGTTTTTTGCCTCATTTCCATTGATGAAAATACTACTGCTAAAGTTGAGTTCCCTGCAATTTGAGTTCTCTTTTTGCTTCTATTAATCTAACACTTCACCTAATTTCAGTTATAAAGGAGACCAATACAATTAAAACTACACACCTGCATTTTGGTGAAGAGACCTTTAAGGCCCCTTTTGAAATGGGTTCGGAATATTACTGTCCTAGTTTTGTGGCTGGAGATTGAGCAGATTTCAGAAAAAAAAACTCTGCTTTTATATTGTAGACTACTGAATAAATCACTTGTACGGCAAATTCTTTTCTTGTAAGTAATTATCACGGAGGAGTGTACTTCTTACTGAACTTCATGTAGCTTTACTTTGAGACCTCAGAGCGTACTTGAAATTAGCAGCAGACCCCCCGCATAATTATAGACATTGTGTATTACATAAAAAGTTGTGTTGTAACCTAATTTGGGGGTTCAGATGGCATTTATATGATGTTTATCATCAGAATCTCTCAGGATACAGTGAGTTTTTCGCTCATCTATGATTCCATATCACTTTTTAACTTATTTAAAAGTAAGCATACATGCTCTAAGAGGATCTCCCCATCTAACATTGTCGTAGTCTGTTTGAATGTCTGCCTAACAAATTAGACCATATGCAGGGCTCCACAGAGATCCCCTTATAGAGGCATATTAGGAAACAAAAAACATGGGATTGATCCATGGGTAACAACTTGCCCCTCGCTGCATCTAGCACTCCAACTACAAATCAGAAGAACATTGCTAATTTTAAAACATTCAACATTACTTTGAGGATATTAAAATATAACTATGTTGAATTTAGAACTCTGCTCGTTTTATGAAGGCACTCTAAAATGTTCAAAAATATATGTTACAGTGTCAACTTCTTTATCAGGAGGGTTTGATTTTGTTTTTGTGTTTGTAACAATAGTGGCAAGTCTGGCCATTTTGTGAGAGCCTCAGTGAAAACACATATGGGGAAAGCACTCATTTTGTGCAGAAGTAAATTGTGTTTTGAACTGTTCATCCATATTACATATGTATATGCATTGATGTGGGTGGGATAAGTCAGTTCTGGTAGACACTTTTTTTCCTAAAAATAGCTCTCAAATTTTTTCTCAGTTTAAGAACTTGGTAATGTTATGATTTAAGGCACGTGCTTCATCTAATGAAGAAAAACAAATTGTAGGATACCTCAAACTTAAGTCTTTAATACAAATAAAACAGTGATGTAGTACATTTTATTTTCTGTTTTACAGACAAATGATCTTGTAGTGAGTTTGGATAATGATGATCAGCTTATGTTAAAGGAGGCAAGCACACTGAAAGAAGCAGGAGTGGGTAAGTGATTGGAAATCCTCTTGATTTTCTGACACATGGGGTTGGATTTTCCAAGCCCCGAGGAGGCGGGCATGGAGGCGGGACAGCCGGTAAACTTGGAGGAAGTGGGGGTGGATGGCAAAGCCGCCCCATCCCGCCTCCGTGCCCTTTTGCCAGGAGGCGGGAAGATGTGCAGCTTCGGGTCCCGTCTCCTGGAGGAGGGAAAGGCATTTAATCCTTTTAACTGCCTGTTAACAGGTAGTTAACAGGCAGAAAAAAGGATTAGTGCCATTTTACCTTCACAGGTGAAGGCTTCCCGACCTCTGCGAACCCCGCCGGGTTGGAGGAGACGTGGAGGAGGTCTGTGGCGGTCGGAGGCACCTGGAAGTAAGGCGTAGAGGTGAGTGATGGGTGCAAGTGTGGAGTGGTAAGTATGCAAGGCGAGTGATAAGTTTTTAAAAAAGTGTGCACTTACCTTGTTTTCTTCCTACAGCCAACATCCTGCTTGTCAATTTCACAGAATGGCTGTTGGAACGTCCGTTCCTACAGACATGTGAAATTTGCAAATTTGAAAGGTTTGATGCGTCCTCAACACAAGGACTCATCAAACTAAAGAGAATGTCAGTGTTTGACAGCTTCAGAGTTGTCAAACGCTGTCATTTCTTCTTTGAAGAAGTCTTGACAGATAGCACGTCTGACGTTGACGTGATCTGTCAGTGACTTCCTCCCTAATTGGCCTGCTGAGCCCGCAGGGCGGGCTTAAGCTCAATCGGGAAAATCCCTCTGGTTGGTCAGGTGAGGATGGAGGCGGGACATTGACACGACAAGCAGCTGTCCCGCCTCCAACTCGACTCCATTCACAAAATCCAGCCCATTGTGTATTTCTGTATATTTTGTGTCTGTGAACATATGATTGTATGAATGTAGCATTCTAAATTGCTTTCTTGCTAACCACAAACCAATCTGATCTGAGAATCACATGCAACAACAAGCACAGAAAGCAGCCATTACACTTTCATATCAGAAGGTGAAATAACTAACCATTTAAATGTAACAAACATGTCAAACTTCTGGTTCCAGCAGAAATTTTAACTAAGTTGAAGGCACTTAGACAGGTCTGAAACTAAGATGAAGCCCAACCCAAGAATTTGCTAAAATAGTGAAGATAAAATCTTCCCCTGATGTTGACCAGGAAATGTACAGTAAATGTAAAGTAGATAGTTCTGTAGGGAGCAGGTAGAATTAAACAGATCAGTGAAGTTACTTTTGACATCAATAATCTAATTTAAAATGAATACCTTTAATCCATCGACGATAGCAAAATACTGCAGATGCTGGAAATCCGAAATAACAACAGAAAACGCTGGAAAAACTCAGCAGGCCAGGCAGCATCCGTGGAGAGAGAAAGAGAGTTGACGTTTCAGGTCGATGACCTTTCATCAGAACTGGGAAGAGCTGGAAATCAAATAGATTTAAGGCCAGGGTAAAGCTGGGAAAAGGGGGAGGGGATAAAGGAACAAAGGAGGAGATGAAGAGACATTAAGAGATATGCAAGGCTAGAGGTGGTGTTAATGTGACAGATTAAGGCTGAATGAAGTGTGAAATCTACTGGCAGAATGAAGGACAGCTGCCAGCTTCTAGGAGGAAAAAAAAGGTGGGGGGGACAAATAAAAGGGTAGATAAAATAAAATATAAATGTGATTGGAGCTGAGGTTATGATCTAAAATTGTTGAACTCGATATTGAGTCCAGAGGGCTGTAGCGTGCCTAAACGAAAGATGAGGTGCTGTTCCTCGAGCTTACGCTGAGCTTCCGTGGAACAGTGTATTAGGCCGAGGACGGTGAGGTCAGAGTGGGAGTGAAGCGGTGAATTAAAGTGACAGGCCACCGGGAGCTCGGGGTCCCCCTTACGGACTGAACGGAGGTGTTCCGCAAAGCGGTCACCCAATCTGCGTTTGGTCTCCCCAATGTAGAGGAGTCCACATCGTGAGCAGCGAATACAGTATACTAAATTGCAGGAAGTACAAGTAAATCGCTGTTTCACCTGGAAGGGGTGTTTGGGGCCCTGGACAGTGGGAAGAGGGGAGGTATAAGGGCATGTGTTGCATCTCCTGCGCGTGCACGGGAAGGTGCCGGGCGAAGGGGAAGGGGTGCTGGGGGTGGTAGAGGAGTGGACTAGGGTGTCGCGGAGGGAGCGGTCCCTGCGGAATGCTGAAAGGGGAGGTGAGGGGAAGATGTGTTTGGTGGTGGGATCACGCTGGAGGTGGCGGAAATGGCGGAGGATGATCCGTTGAATGTGGAGGCTGGTGGGGTGAAAGGTGAGGACAAGGGGAACCCTATCGTGGTTCCGGGAGGGAGGGGCAGGGGTGAGGGCAGATGTGCGGGAGATAGAACGGACACGGTCGAGGGCCGTGTCGACCACGGTAGAGGGGAATCCTCGGTTGAGGAAAAAGGAAGACATGTCGGAAGCACTGGTATGGAAGGTGGCATCATCAGAGCAGATGCGGCGGAGACGGAGAAACTGGGAGAATGGAATAGAGTCCTTACAGGAGGCGGGGTGGGAGGAAGTGTAGTCCAGGTAGCTGTGGGAGTCGGTGGGCTTGTAGTGAATGTTAGTCAATAACCTATCCCCAGAGATGGAGATGGAGAAGTCGAGGAAGGGAAGAGAAGAGTCGGAGATGGACCATGTGAAGGTGAGGGAAGGGTGGAAATTGGAAGCATAGTGAATGAAATGTTCTAGTTCAGGGCGAGAGCAGGAGACGGCACCGATACAGTCATCAATGTACCGGAAAAAGAGGTGAGGGAGGGGACCCGAGTAGGACTGGAACAAAGAGTGTTCCACATATCCCACGAAAAGGCAGGCATAGCTAGGACCCATGCGGGTACCCATAGCAACACCTTTAATTTGGAGGAAATGGGTTGAACAACTTCTCCTTTGACTCTACCCATTTCCTCCAAATTAAAGGTGTTGCTATGGGTACCCGCATGGGTCCTAGCTATGCCTGCCTTTTCGTGGGATATGTGGAACACTCTTTGTTCCAGTCCTACTCGGGTCCCCTCCCTCACCTCTTTTTCCGGTACATTGATGACTGTATCGGTGCCGTCTCCTGCTCTCGCCCTGAACTAGAACATTTCATTCACTATGCTTCCAATTTCCACCCTTCCCTCACCTTCACATGGTCCATCTCCGACTCTTCTCTTCCCTTCCTCGACTTCTCCATCTCCATCTCTGGGGATAGGTTATTGACTAACATTCACTACAAGCCCACCGACTCCCACAGCTACCTGGACTACACTTCCTCCCACCCCGCCTCCTGTAAGGACTCTATTCCATTCTCCCAGTTTCTCCGTCTCCGCCGCATCTGCTCTGATGATGCCACCTTCCATACCAGTGCTTCCGACATGTCTTCCTTTTTCCTCAACCGAGGATTCCCCTCTACCGTGGTCGACACGGCCCTCGACCGTGTCCGTTCTATCTCCCGCACATCTGCCCTCACCCCTGCCCCTCCCTCCCGGAACCACGATAGGGTTCCCCTTGTCCTCACCTTTCACCCCACCAGCCTCCACATTCAACGGATCATCCTCCGCCATTTCCGCCACCTCCAGCGTGATCCCACCACCAAACACATCTTCCCCTCACCTCCCCTTTCAGCATTCCGCAGGGACCGCTCCCTCCGCGACACCCTAGTCCACTCCTCTACCACCCCCAGCACCCCTTCCCCTTCGCCCGGCACCTTCCCGTGCACGCGCAGGAGATGCAACACATGCCCTTATACCTCCCCTCTTCCCACTGTCCAGGGCCCCAAACACCCCTTCCAGGTGAAACAGCGATTTACTTGTACTTCCTGCAATTTAGTATACTGTATTCGCTGCTCACGATGTGGACTCCTCTACATTGGGGAGACCAAACGCAGATTGGGTGACCGCTTTGCGGAACACCTCCGTTCAGTCCGTAAGGGGGACCCCGAGCTCCCGGTGGCCTGTCACTTTAATTCACCGCTTCACTCCCACTCTGACCTCACCGTCCTCGGCCTAATACACTGTTCCACGGAAGCTCAGCGTAAGCTCGAGGAACAGCACCTCATCTTTCGTTTAGGCACGCTACAGCCCTCTGGACTCAATATCGAGTTCAACAATTTTAGATCATAACCTCAGCTCCAATCACATTTATATTTTATTTTATCTACCCTTTTATTTGTCCCCCCCACTTTTTTTTCCTCCTAGAAGCTGGCAGCTGTCCTTCATTCTGCCAGTAGATTTCACACTTCATTCAGCCTTAATCTGTCACATTAACACCACCTCTAGCCTTGCATATCTCTTAATGTCTCTTCATCTCCTCCTTTGTTCCTTTATCCCCTCCCCCTTTTCCCAGCTTTACCCTGGCCTTAAATCTATTTGATTTCCAGCTCTTCCCAGTTCTGATGAAAGGTCATCGACCTGAAACGTCAACTCTCTTTCTCTCTCCACGGATGCTGCCTGGCCTGCTGAGTTTTTCCAGCGTTACCTTTAATCCATCTATTGGGACGAGTTGTAGATTACAGGACAAAATGTAGATGTTTGAATCAAATGAAACTTTAGGTTGTTTATATAATCTAAGATTGTGTCAGCTGTTTATTCTGATTTCCAGTGCTTAATTGTGCAGCTGGTTTAAGATTTATAGACGATGGCCTGTAATTTGTGGTCAGCGGCGAAGCAAAGGCATTCACCGCTGGCCCCGAAATAAACTTCGCACACATATCTCACGATCTGTGTGTCAAGAACTTCGGGTTTTTCCGACCTTCAATTCAAATCAATGGAGTTTAGTGGGGATCACCGAGTGCGAGCTGCTGTGACGTCAACAAGCGGGGGGGCACAGCGCAGCTTGTGTAGGAGCTGTGAATGACAGACCGCAACTTCAGGATTTTTGCATGTGCCCGTGCATACGCCAAATCCTGAAGTTGCGGTCAGTTTCAAAGGCGGAATGATGGTGAGCGCTGCCAGTACGCCATCATCTGGACCGCAAATTCATTCCGGGCCAATATCTATACATTAGTTTCCTGCAAGACACACAGACATAGACCTGTTGGACCGTATGCCCTTTTCTGTGCTGTAAATATAATGTAATACTATGTATGTAGTAGTTGCAGCGTTATAATTTTGTTTTTTCAGTCAATTTATATGTCCAAATTACATACAAGATGCAATATTGATATTTAACTCATGAATAAATTTGACAAAATGCACTTTAATTTGTATTTCAAATTTATGAATATAACTATCAAGATTATAACAATCGGCCAAATAACACGACTACGCGTGTTTTTTCTCCAAATTGTATCTAGTTAGAAGTCTGAACCTAGCTTCCTAATGGCTCAGTTGGTAAATGCACTCTCAGTGTGGAATTCAGCAATACAGACAATGAAGGATCTAGGTTCAGTCTCCAGTCTATGCTGAGTTGGCTGATCTCAGCTGGGGCAGAGTGAGATGTTCTACAATTAGTCTCTGCATTCCTGTGGATGGAGGTGAAAAAAATTAGCTATGGGTCCTACTTCTGATTGCTGTCCATTGTCTCCTGCTGGAAATTCAGAGACATGATTTACCTTTCATTTATCCGGACACTAAAGGTTAAATGCAGATAACTTTTCTCAACGGTTACAACTTTGAATGAAACACAGGTTTGTACAGCATTGCAGATGATCTCCATGTCTCTCCCTTTATTTTGCAGCCCATGAAACAGAAATGGCATGTTTTAAGAAAGAAGATTATGAAACGTACAAAAAGAACCCTGTAGTGGCCTGGTGACAAAAGTACTAAGATTATTTGTTAAGTTTCTGAAATAATTTTAATGAGATCAAGTATCACATTCCGCAGAATATGTTGAAATTGTTTTTGACAAGAATGCAATAGAGAAGCTCATCTAAATAATTAAAATGAACTTTCACAGTTTCTTTCCTGTTAAAATGTTGACAGTAAAGTGTACATTTTAATTTGGCTGGTCTAATAGTGTACTCTCCATTATATTTTCGCCAGAGAACGTGCTGAGCAGTAGCTATGTACTTTCCCCACAATAACGGGAAAAATTGGAAGGCTATTCACCTGCTCGTGATTGGTTACAGAGAGAGGCCAGAGAGCAGAGAGTCTTCATACTTTCCATTGGGTAATGGGTGGGATGGAACTCGAAATAGTTGAAACCAGCAACTACTTTTTTTATATGCGGACATCAAATTATTGAACGTTTTGTTTCAAATAAATGAATATAAAGTTAACTTATGGCTCTTTAAATTTGTTTTCAGTGTAAATTTATTTGATGGCTGATGTAAACATTGTCAGGTTGGGATTCACAGTAAAAGTTACTAACATTAGTATAAAGTTTTTAAATTAAACTATATTTTGCCCTGCCAGAAAAAAAAAATTGGAACACTTTGTAGACTTCCACTCTCTGATGGTGCAATTTAAATGATTGTGACTGGATGCACAGCTGTGACATAGTAAGTAGAAGGTCAAGTTTTTAATTTCTTGATACTTAGTTATCACAAAGCACTCCACCAGCTCAGACATGAACCTCTTTGGGATGGAAAGTTGGAAAGTTCTGGAATTTGGACCTATAATCATTTTGGGGAATTGGTTATAAATCAGTGAACTAACATGCATTTTAAAGACAGATTTAATAATCCACCAAGGTGTCCACAACACTCATTCTACAATTTATACTGCAAATTATGCAATGTTAGCAGTGCAAAAACCAAGACAAGAACTCCCACAGCAATCAATTCAGAAATTTTATTGAACACTGAGCGCAAATACTTGACAGCAGGTTAATTGTTGTTATATTGCTTTTATTTAAAAGAACTAAACAGTTTTAAAATGTAATTGCACAAAGTTTATTATTCAATATGCCTGTCAAACAAATGATCAAAAATTCAATATTTTTCAAAAAGGATTATTTGATTAGAAGCTTAATAACTTAGTAAACATGAACTAGAGTCTGAATTTTCCTGCAGGACAGATTTGCCACCAGAAAGAAGTCAAGTTTAATGAGGGTCTTACTAAATTAAAGTCTCTCGAGCAAATGGTAGAGGAGGAGAGGTGCAGACTACTAGGCCCACTGCCTCCAACATTTGCAGTAGTGGGTTTGCCATCTCTGCCCCTGGGTCTACCACCACTCCTCGCCTGCTGTTGACAATAATTGGAGATATGAGGTGGGAGAAATTGGCCTCCTCCCCACTATCATTTATACGCTGTGAAGTCAAGGGGTGGGCAGCCGACGTCCCTGCTACAGGGGTGTAGAGAAAGATTGCTAGCACAGTGGTGGATCTCCCCACCTTGTTTCATACGGCTATACTCTGGCAGTATATTCAGAGGAAAACCCAGTCCTTAATGCTAATTAGCATAATTCAGGTTACGGCTCTATAACCCTGGAATTGTAAAAGCTTCCTTGCCATGTAGATATCAAATTTAGCACACAAAATACTGAACGGTTAAACTGACCAAATGTTTTTCAGCATTAATGAACAATATGGACAACATAAGCAAAGCGTACAGAGGCATTAAGTTGACATTTATAAAGGTTGAAGTTTGAGATGTTTGTCATTTCGATCCCAAGATGAATTATGCTTTTGAAACATACTCGCATGTATTCAGAAGCATGATTTTATTTTGTTGGCAATTTAATTAAAAAACTAGAGGGTGTCATGGTGAAAATTTAAAAAAATCAAATCATGAATTTAACTGCAGCAATACCGGGTTTTATTTCACTGCATGCAGGAATAACATTTTGTATATTAGGTAAATTAGTTACAAGATAATTGAATGTAGTGGTCCTGAGAATGTTTTAAATGACTCCAACTTTGCACTTATTTAGAATGTAACACATTGCTTTTTACATTAAAATATTCTCGACTACATTGTGAGTACGCAGAGGTTGTGAGATGTAGGTGATCGGTAGTTTAATTGCAGCAAATTAGAGGAAAAACATCAGCAACTGTATGATAATTATATCGAAATTGCAATTGAAAAGCATATCTAACATGGTCCAATGTTTAAACACTCAAGTCCTTTTTGAACAAGAGGCAAACTGGGATTACTGTTTCTAGTCCCGTTTCTCCTCTCCACCGCGCCCTCCCCCCCCCCCCCCAAAAAAAAAAATTATGCTCAAAATTAAATGTTAAAACTGCTTTCAATAACTTTTCAAATGTATAAATGATGTATGTACATTTTTTTTGTATAAAATCAATATTGACCACAAAAATCTATCCCATAGCAAATTCTCCATGTATCGGTTATGAAATATTAGAAACGTATACATTTTGATGCAATTACAGAAATAGAAAAGTGTAAAATTTATTAAATTGTGCTGCACATGTGTAAATACTAAATAAAATCTATACATTTATGCTGGCAGAATACTAACTTATCAGACATTTGTCTATTTAAAAAAAAAATGTACAGGGGCCTAGAGTGTCTGCTAGTTTGTGCTGGTTTTAACAATGCAATCTGTCTGAAATCGGCCAAACTAGCGCAAAAAATTGCAGAATTTTAAACACAAGTTACGTCTAGCGTAAATCAAGTTTCCGTGGTCTTTAACACCAGTTTAAAATATATTGCACTGGAAGCTGGCCCCACCCACAAAACTGACCATGCCCCCAGATCAAAATAATGAGGATGGCGCGTTTCCACCAATTGCACCCGTTTGCAGGCCTTCGAGGAGGCTCTTCAAATTGAGCTCCTTTTTTGGCGCATAGGCACGTTTTAAAAGTTTGTACTTATTAAAAAATAATTAATTTACTTAGAAACTAACTAGTATACACCAGTGAAACTAGTAAATGGTTCAGTACAGTTTATTTTTTAAAAAAAGGTCATTTTCAGTCATTTAAAATCGGGTCACTCACAGGCAATGTTCTCGCTAAGCTGCGCAACTGCACAGTGGTTTGGCGGTCCCGCGCAGGCCACTAACCGCCTTTTCAATATAAGAAACTGCACATGCGCCAGAATTTGAATGGGCCACGCAGCCAGTTAAAGGGACCATGCACAAAAAAATAGGGAACATTGCTCACAGGTGGGGGACTTTAGATTACTGAGACATTGGGACCGTTTCTGGGGAAGGTGAGACCTGTACAAACCGGACGGGCTGCACCTCAACAGGACCGGGACCAATATCCTCGCGGCGGGGTTTGCTAGTGCTGTTGGGGAGGGTTTAAACTAGCTTGGCAGGGGGGTGGGAACCTGAGAGTGGATTCAGAAGGGAGAGAAGCAAAGCTGAAAATGGAAGGCAGAAAATTAGTAAGCGAGTTTGGAAGGCAGAGGAAACAAAGGCTAGAAAATAGACAACAAGGGAGTTTGGCAGTGCTAAATGGTATATACTTCAACGCAAGGCATCTAGGGAATAAAGCAGATGAGCTGAGGGCACAGATAGACATGGGAGTATGATATTACAGCTATTACTGAGACATGGTTGAAAGAAGGGCAGAAAAGGCTGCTCAAACCTGGTTACAGGGTTTTCAGACGAGAGAGAGGGGGATAAAAAAGATGGGGGGGGGTCGCAATCAATTACAGCTGTGAGGAGGGAGGATATCTGAGAAGGATCATCAAATGAGGCCATATGGGTTGAACTAAAAAACAAAAAAGGGGCAATCACTGCTGCGAGTGTACTATAGACCTCTGAACAGTCAGGGAGATAGAAGAGCAAATATGTAGGCAAATTTCTGAGACGTGCAAAAATAGGGCAGTAATAGTAGGGGATTTCAACTTCTCCAATATTAACTGGGATAAAATTAGTGTGAAAGGTACAGAGGTAACAGAATTCTTAAAATGCATTCAGGAGAACTTTTTTGGCCAGTACGTAGCAAGCCCAACAAGAGGGGACGGTTCTGGACCTAGTTTTATGGAATGAAGCTGGGCAGGTGGAAAGGGTATCAGTGGGAGAGCATATTGGTGGTAGTGATCATAATTCAGTTAGATTTAGGGTAGTGATGGAAAAGGACAAGGACAGACCAGGAATAAAAGTTCTCAATTGGGGAAAAGCTAATTTTACAAAGCTGAGGTGATTTAGACAAAGTGGACTGGAGACAGAAACTTGAAGGTAAATCAGTGTCAGAGCAGTGGGAGGCATTCAAGGAGGAGATAGTGAGGGTTCAGAGCAAGTATGTTCCCTTAAAGAAAAAGGGTGGGACTAACAAATCTAGAGCTCCCTGGATGTCAAGGGGCATACAGGGTAGGATAAAGAAAAAAAGGGAAGCTTATGACATACCGAGGACTCAATACTGCAGAAAGCTGAGAGGAGTATAGAAAGTGCAGGGGTGAAAGTAAAAAGGAAATTAGGAAAGCAAAGAGAGGGCATGAAAAAATACTGGCAAGTAAAATCAAGGAAAACCCAAAGATGTTTTATAAATACATTAAGAGCAAGAGGATAACTAAAGTAAGAGTAGGACCTATTAGGGACCATAAAGGTAACTTGTGTGTGGAGGCGGAAGACATGGGTATGGTTCTTAATGAATACTTTGCATCTGTTTTCACAAGAGAGGGACGATGCAGGCATTGCAATCGGAGGAGGAGTGTGAAATATTAGATGAAATAAACAGTGAAAGAGGAAGTATTAAGGGGTTTATCATCTTTGAAAGTGGCTGAATCCCCAGGCCCGGATGAAATGTATCCCAGACTGTTAAGAGAAGAGAGAGGGGAAATAGCAGAGGCTCTGACCATCATTTTCCAATCCTCTCTGGCTACAGGTGTGGTGCCAGAGGACTGCTAACGTGGTACCGTTGTTTAAAAAGGGAGAAAGGGATAGACCGACTAAGTACAGGCCAGTCAGCCTAACCTTGGTGGCGGGAAAATTATTGGAAAAAATTCTGAGGGACAGGTTAAATCTTCATTTAGAAAGACATGGTTTAATCACGGACAGTCAGCATAGATTTGTCAAGGGAAGGTCGTGTCTGACTAACTTGATTTAATTTTTTGAGGAGGCAACAAGGAGGGTCAATGAGGGTAATGCATTTGATGTAGTCTATATGGATTTTAGCAAGGCTTTTGATAAGGTCCCGCATGGCAGACTGGTCACGAAAGTAAAAGCCCATGGGATCCAATGCAAAGTGGCAAGTTGGATCCAAAATTGGCTCCGAGGCAGGAAACAAAGGGTAATGGTCGAAGGGTGTTTGTGACTGGAAGGCTGTTTCCATTGGGGTTCTGCAGGGCTCAGTACTGGGTCCTTTGCTTTTTGTGGTATATATCAATGATTTGGACTTGAATGGAGGAAGCATGATTAAGAAGTTTGCAGATGATACAAAAATTGGCTGTGTGGTTGATAATGAAGAAGGCAGCTGCAGACTGCAGGAAGATATCAATGGACTAGTCAGGTGGGCAGAACAGTGGCAAATGGAATTCAATCTGGAGAAGTGTGAGGTAATGCATTTGGGGAGGGCTAACAAGGCAAGGGAATACACTATAAATGGTAGGACAATGAGAAGTGCAGAAGATCAGAGGGACTTTGGAGTGCATGTCCACAGATCCCTGAAGGTAGCAGGACAGGTAGATAAGGTGGTTAAGAAGGCATATGGGATACTTGCCTTTATTAGCCGAGGCATAGAATATAAGAGCAGGGAGGTTAGGCTGCAGCTAGAATACTGCGTGCAGTTCTGGTCACCACATTACAGGAAGGATGTGATTGCACTAGAGGGGGTGCAGAGGAGATTTACGAGGATGTTGCCTGGGCTGGGGAATTTTAGCTATGAGGAAAGATTGGATAGGCTGGGGTTGTTTTCTTTGGAACAGAGGAAGCTGAGGGGAGACCTAATTGAGGTGTATAAAATTATGAGGGGCCCAGATAGAGTGGATAGGAAGGACCTATTTCCCTTAGCAGAAGGGTCAATAACCAGGGGGCATAGATTTAAAGTAATTGGTCGGAGGTTTAGAGATGATTTGAGGAGAACCTTTTTCACCCAGAGGGTGGTGGGGGTCTGGAACTCACTGCCTGAAAGAGTGGTAGAGGCAGAGACCCTCGTCACATTTAAAAAGTACTTGGATATGCACTTCAAGTTCCATAACCTACAAGGCTATGGACCAAGTGCTGGAAAGTGGAATTAGGGTGGATAGCTCTTTGTTGGCCGGAGCGGACAAGGGCCGAATGGCGGCCTCCTGTGCTGTAAATTTTTATGATTCTATGACTAGACACATTAAAAATGCTTATTTTTGATGATAAACCCATTAATACTGCACCTATTTTTTTTATTTGTTCACAGGATGTGGGCGTCGCTGGCAAGGCCAGCATTTATTGCCCATCCCTAATTGCCCTTGAGAAGGTGGTGGTGAGCCGCCTTCTTGAACCGCTGCAGTCCTTGTGGTGAAGGTACTCCCACAGTGCTGTTAGGGAGGGAGTTCCAGGATTTTGACCCAGTGACGATGAAGGATCAGCGATATACTTCTAAGTCAGGATGGTGTGTGACTTGGAGGGGAACTTGGAGGTGTTCCCATGCACCGGATGCCTTTGTCCTTCTAGGTGGTAGAAGTCGCAGGTTTCGGAGGTGCTGCCGAACAAGCCTTGGCGAGTTGCTGCAGTGTATCTTAGAGGGTGGAGGAAGTGAATGTTTAAGGTGGTGGATGGGGTGCCAATCAAGCGGGCTGCTTTGTCTTGGATGGTGTTGAGCTTCTTGAGTGTTGTTGGAGCTGCACCAATCCAGGCAAGTGGAGAGTATTCCATCACACTCCTGACTTGTGCCTTGTAGATGGTGGAAAGGGTTTGGGAAGTCAGGAGGTGAGACACTTGCCGCAGAATACCCAGCCTCTGACCCGCTTGGTCCAGTTAAGCTTCTGGTCAATGGTGACCCCCAGGATGTTGATGGTGGGGTAGTCAGCGATGATAATGCCGTTGAATATTAAGGGGAGGTGGTTAGACTCTCGCTTGTTGGAGATGGTCATTGCCTGGCACTTGTGTGGCGCTACTGTTACTTGCCACTAATTAGCCCAAGCCTGAATGTCGTCCAGGTCTTGCTGCATGTGGGCATGGACTGCTTAATTTTCGGAGGAGTTGCGAATGGAACTAAACACTGCAGTCATCAGCAAACATCCCCACGTCTGACCTTATAATGGAGGGAAGGTAATTGATGAAGCAGTTGAAGATGGTTAGGCCTAGGACATTGCCCTGAGGAATTCCTGCAGCGATGTCCTGGGGTGGAGAAGATTGACCTCCAATAACCACAACCATCTTCCTTTGTGTTAGGTATGGCTCCAGCCAGTGGAGAGTTTTCCTCCTGATTCCCATTGACTTCAATTTTTACAAGGGCTCCTTGATGTCAAGGGGCAGTCACTCACCTCACATCTGGAATTCAGCTCTTTTGTCCATATTTGGACCAAGGCTGTAATGAGGTCTGGAGCAGAGTGGTCCTGGCAGAACCCAAACTGAGCAGGTTATTGGTGAATAAGTGCCGCTTCATGGAAGGTGTTGTCGACAGTGCTATCACTTTGCTGATGATTGAGAGTAGACTGATTGGGGTGGTAATTGGCTGGATTGGATTTGTCCTGCTTTTTGTGAGCAAGACAGATTTGGGCATTTTCCACATTGTTGGGTAGACCACGCTTAAATACATCAGTGAATATTTTTTAATGCAAAGAAAAAATTACATTCTATTACGCTGACTGATTTCACTGGTTCATGGGAGATTTTAAGTTTGATTATGCAAATGAGTTTGGGCGAAACTTGAACCATGACTTCACTTCGGAAAACCAGCATAATTTCAAGCGCAATTTGCGCCCATTTTCCCGATTGCGCCCGAAGCGGAAACTATGCCAGGGTGTTTAAGCAACAGTGAAGAAGTACTAAGTATATGTTCAGTGATGGTTGGCTCCAGACACAATTTGATTTCAGATCTACCAGCACAAAATATATACTGAACACTGTACAACTGTTCTAATTAATTAACACAATGTCAGGATTTACATTAGACTCACAGTTAAGTATCTTCTGGTGTAATTCAGTCAATTTTACATTGCTTAATTCTGTATACTTGTGTAGCCTACTAATTACCACACACTATAGTGAGTCGAGGATACACTAAAGTGGGATGTCTAGAATGTAATACTTAAAAGGAAGAGAGTGCTATGAGACTTTTAATATATCTAAAAACTTTAGGATGAAGTGTTTTCCCTATATTGGGGTGATCACAAAGCATGTGACTTCTTACTGATGTTGGGTTTTGTCATCTTATGGGTGCATCATTTGAATACATACCAATTCAAGCACACAAGTTTACATAACTATCTTTTCCCAGTCCATTAATAAAGATACATTTCAATAACTTATTTTGTTTATTCTATATATTTCTTCTGTACTATTTCATACCCTGAAAATTCTTCTGAGCAACTCAAATTTTTTCCTCCTCTGTGGGGAAATTGCCTATCCCTAGACAACTTACAGGAAATCTCCACCCTATCAACCAACCTTAAAACTATTCACTAATAAATAACAGTTTCTATATCACTAGCCATGTAGATAATTAATAAAATGCTAGCAATTATCCAATGCATAAGTAAAATGTAAGCAATAATTGTTTTTGTATATTTAAGAGTGGACAACTAGTCTTTAGAAACCATCTCTGGCTTTTATTTATAATTTATAAAAACACTATAGAGAATATAATGAGTGCTTTAATTTGGGAAAATGTCAAATTCTTACAAATTAAAGTTATTGCAAAGACAGTACTCAAACTATGCTGGTGTTCTCTGGACTGAAATCTGAAAACTGGCTAGCATCACCAGCTTCATGGAACTTCACTTGGCGACTGGCTTCCCAGCCTCGTCTGATCCGTGACAGTTTGCGATTCACAAAGGGAAGAAAAAGGTACACTTTGGCCAGAAGGACTGTGCAAGGCACAATTAGAGCAATTGTGAATGTAGGTGGCAAGTAGAACTTGTATTGGGCTGAGTCAAAGGCTTTACACCATCCAAAAGTTAGTGCGTGTAGAGTGCTGATCACCAGCGCGGTGCATCCAAGTCTAGACTGAAAGAGAACACCGACTTTAAGGTTCACATAACTGGTTGTGTTAACTTCTAATTTATACAAATTAAATACCTTTTACAGGATGCATATGAATAATAATGTGCATCAGCTAACGAGCTTTTTACACAATGTTCTTTTAGAACTACCAGTATTAGACTTGCGTTTTACGTATACTATTTTGTATTCTATACTGGCATTACATTTGTGGATATTGCTTCAATTTTTCTCCCAACATAATTCACCAATCTCAATGTACTTCTGGAACATCTCAATGATGAGGATAGGATTAAAGGCAGTAATTTTTGAATCTTGATTGATTAATAACTAACATTTTAATTGTGTTCATATCTATTAAACAATGATCAGTGTGAAAATTGATGTGGCTAAGTGACATTACTCATATTCTGACATTCCATAAAGAAGTACAGCTGTGAAGAATAGTATGTGGGCTGTACAGAACTTGGAGGGGTTGACTTATTAATCAAATTACAGATTTGAACTATTGTCTTTAAATTGGAAATAGTTTACATATACTTTTTCTCCTTCAATTTTGCTGAATGGCATCATCTCATGCTGGTTATGGTTGCAATGGCCCTGTGCCCATTCTTCATATGAGCCTGGACAGCAAGTGTTGATGGATTATTTAACCATTGATGTCAAAGCTACATCAATGGTTAAACAGCTGCTGTGATCACACCCAGTCTATATACTTGCACCAGAAGTAGGAATCTTGGCTGCTTTCCCCTTCAGCTGCCTAATTTGGGAATTCTGAAGCCAAGAGCAACTCCCACTGCTTACTCATCCTTGGCAAACAGGAAAGAAAGAACCTGCATTTATATAGTGCATTTCACAACCTCAGGAAGTCCCAAAACTCAGTCAATTAAGTACCTTTTGAAGTGTAGTCACTTGTAGGGAAATGTGGCAGCCAATTTGTGCACGGCCAGGTTCCACAAATAACAATGAGATACACAACCATATAATCTAGTTTAGCAATATTGGTTGAGGTATAAATGTTGGCCAGGTCACTGAGAGAACTCCCCAACTCTTATTTGAATAGTACTGTGATCTTTCACATCCACCTGAGAAGGCAAAAGGGGGCCTCAGTTCAACGTCTCACCTGAAAGACAGTACCTTTGATAGTGAAGCATTCACCATTCTTTTGGTACTACACTAAATTGTCAGCCTAGATCATCTGCTCAAGGCTTTGGACTGGGTCTTGAACCCATAATTTTGACTTGGAAATGAGAGTGCCAACACTGAGTCAAGGCTGACATCTTAAGAGTACAGAGCAGGGATTAAACCTGAAGCCTTTAAAAAGGTCTTTCTAACTCACTATTACTTTATGCTGATCCAACTTTTAAAATACATTTTTAAATAGTAAAATAATGTTAATGATCAAACAAAAACTAAGAGTTACTGGCAATTGTAAGTATCTGCAATCTAACATGGTTTATTTTCTAAGATGTAAAGTTGCAAAATGACAAAGATCATTTTTCTTGCCATTTTGCATTGACAAAAGACATTGGATTCAGAAATGCAATTAAAATATGTTGACCACCATAGTCCTATATGAAGCAAATCAATAGACCCATTGTTTCATATCTGGATTTCTGCCCAATTGAGTTAAAAACGTGACCAGCATGAGAGTGCCATTAATAATAGAAGACTCAAGGAGTACCAGCATGTGACTGGCAAGTTGGCAAAATTAACCTCAGCTTTCAAATACTAGACCAATGTTCAAGTCTTACAATTAAATCCCAAACTGAAGAATTGCTGCCAATGTTTTACAAACAGCCATATTGATGATTTTGCCAGAATCTTAAATGAACATAGATGCCCACAATGGCATTCTATGAATAATTATTCACTTGAAATAATTAAGTTTATCATTGACATAAGCATATTAGTGGGAAAAAATAGCATGATAAAAAATGTGAAACTGTCTTACTTGAATGAAATGAAATTCCCTCCAGTTCAGAGAACCTGCCACCGATGGCAGTGAGGTCACAGCAAGCAGTGAAAGCACACCAATAGCCAAAATTCCAAAGAAAAGGTAAATTTCCATCCTCCACACTTCTTCCTCTATCCAAGCACTTTTATTATTTTGAAACTGTTAAGACAACAGAAATAGGATCATGTGCAAATGTAGCACCATATTTACCATATACAAAGAACCATTAGAATAATTAATAATTTTCTATCAAGCAGTTTGCAGGCTATTTAATCCATTAACACTATGTCATTGATGTAACTCTTGATTATGTCCTTTTATCTTAGTTTTCAAACCATGCTAAAATATCTTTTAGTTTTCAGTATTGATGAACGGTCCACACCCAAAATGTCAAAACTTGCCTTTCCTTTTTACAGATGCTGACTGACGACCTGTGTATTTCTAGCATTTGCAGTTTTTCTTTTTATTCTAACAAAGTTACTACTCACTTCAAAGTACTTCATGTATATATGTTTTGAGTTGTGATAAGGTGCTACATAAATGTCTTTCTTTATTAATATGCCACACAGTAATGTCAACAATGTATTGTCACAGAGGCTCATCAACTATCAAATGATTTTTAATGAGATCCTGGGACTACAAATCTCATTTCAAAAAGGCTGAATTCTAATTGTCCGGGCAAGCTAGTAAACTAACTTTCTTAGACTGTACTTGATGCATATTATAAGAGGATGGAATGTATCGGTTTCAATTTGGACTCCTAGTCACCATAACAAGTTTCTTTGGCAGTGTGTGTAGTCCTTGCAGTCTTTTGAGTATTAGGAACTGCATTTTTGATAGCTTTCATTGTTGCCATACCCATGTTTTGGGGGTTGCAATGCCAAACTTTATAAGGGACATGACTAGGAACAAAAATTGAAATAATGTTCCAAATCACTATACCGATTACATTGTTTCAGGGGTCTTATAATGCTGAATAATGTAGGTTTCCAGTGGGAAATTCTCATTTTTCCAAAGTAATTGTTAAAACCTAAAATTTAATCCCCAGAATTTTGTTATAAGTCCCATGCAATACAAAAGCACTCCACAAATTTCTGTTCCTCCCTGTAAGCCCCTTTGGTCTAAGCAATAAGTAAACATGGTGTAGGAGTTAAGGGATTATTCAAGTCCTCAACATACATGAAGTTTGAAAAGTGAATAAAAAGTAACAAAGGCTATCAGGATCCACAGTTTTGTCATAATTTTGTCAATTTCCATAATTAGCAATTATTATTAATGCCACGGATTGTAGTGCTAATGCTATTTAACAGTGGTTCTTTAGAAATAAAATTTAATCCATTGTGGTTTTAACAACTTGAATCTGAAAATGGAAGTAGTAAACTCATGTTATGAGCTCAAATGTGATTGGCAGGTAGACCAATCAAGGGCAGATTTCTATAGACTAAATACAATAGTCTGAGGTGGATCAAGCAGGTTAAATATTGCTTGTGATCGTAATCTCTCAGGACTATAGTTGGTGTTATTTTGTCTGTTGATTACTAATTTTACTTTAAGTGCAAGTATTTATGTGCCAATGATTACAGCAAACTCCTTTTCTTCATTTAATGTGTCAATGTAACTGCAGAACACATCAAGTTAGTATATTAAATATAACATCCTAAAATTGATTAGAAAGACAGGTTAATAATTTTTACTAATTGTAGTCTGTTCTTGTTAATTCAAAGTCAGTTCAAATTGCTGGATAATTTGAAGAGCATTTAAAAGTGCGACTTTGCCATTTTAATGGAATTGCTTCATTAAAATTTCTGGATAATTTGATCATTCAAAAGTTGGTCCCTTCTCCCTACCCCCCCACGAGTAGACTGTATTTTAGAATTCTCCGAATAAAACAATTTAATGTAAAAGCTGAGGGGAGAGGAAGGGCCTAGTTTGTCACCATTGTAAAATGGTCATATAATTATTCTCTAATGAAACCTGCCACTTGGTGGTGTGCTCGCTGCACCATATTTGAGCTTAGCGAACAATGTGTCAGTGGTTGTGCAATGTTTTAAATTACAATTCTCTTACCTGGGTAAAAGCATCATTCAGCAGCTGGTAACGTGCAGATCTACGCATAGGGAGACAGAGGCTATAGACAGCATGCAAAGCGGCGCAGAAAAAGCTCAACAGGCCAAGCTGCTTCCTTTGCTGAAGCCACTGATCTAACCAACGTGGAAAACGTTTGTACTTTGTGCCATTGCGCAGCTGGAAGATGGCTGCAAGGATTCCTGGCAGGTAAACAAGGGAGAGCATCACAAATGCAACACATGGTAGAGTGACATTAACAAGATCAATCGGGATTTTATAAAATGTGTTGTGTCCTTTCATTACATATGGATGAATAACCTTTCTAATAAAATTATAGATATAGAAAAATACAAATAAGACTAGTGCCAGCAGAACAGGTATTTTCCATGAAGGAAAGAGGCGTAGTGGGAGGTTCTCCATTTCTTTTGCAGATGATAATGAGCCCATATCCACAGGAATGAATCCCATATTTTGTGCCATTTCAGCCACCATACATCTAGCTTCTCGGCTGTCACTGCAGATCATCACCTGTAGGAGAGCAGGGTACGGTAGTTTTACAACTTAGTAATCGAGATCAGGAAAAGCTGTGTCTCTAGAAAGTTTAAGGCTAAACTATGCACATGAAGTTAGTCGTACTGTTAAAATATTATTTGGCATCAAGAGGAATTCGTTTTGTTCATAGAATTCCGTAGGAGATCCAAAAGGACCCCCCTGGACAATTTTTATACCCACAAAAGGAGTTTCATGCCATTGTGTTGTCCAACAATCCCACTCCAGGGAATCTTACTCCACTTTACTCCAGAGTAAAGTCACACCCCGATTCCGGATTTACACTACAATTTGGCTTCAGTACTCCTTTGCACCAATGCTAACATTTCAGCCTAAACACACACTGCTTGGGATTGAAATGTAGATCTGTTCTGGGAGGTATCGTGCAGACATGACCTTGATCACCACCATGCCTGTGCATTTTGCCAAAATTTACACAGGTAGAATGAGTGACATTACTCCTTTACTAATACGAGTTGAATTGTGTGATTAGAGATCAGATTAGTCCTGAAATGGACTGCATGAAATGGATGACTCAAATGAAAGAGTCACATTATGCAGTTTTTACTACATTATAGCAGCAATAAAATGCATAAATGTTAAAAGCAAAACCCTGAAAAACAAAAATTAATAGAAATACTTGATCTTTAGTCCTATGACTATCTGTCCCCATCAGAAATCATACTACATTAACAAAACAAGGAATTATTTTTCACCATTTTATTTCTGTGATACGCACCTGTTTATTTCCATCTCTTGCACCAGATTGTAAAGCCCAGGCTGAGATGACATTAAACCCTTTCACAACCGTACATTCTGGGAACAGAGAGGCAAGGTGTTCAGCATTTGATTCTTCATACTCATTTACTTGCATGTTGTTGCTGACATCCACCAAAACTTTCCCAGTCAGTACATCTCTTAGTTCACTCAACGTGCTGTAATGTTCATGGTACACTGCTACGAAGATAATGTTGACCCTGCCTATGGCTTCTCGTTGACTGGTAACTTCAGTCGCAGTGGGAAACAAAGCTGCAGTGCGTTGAGGATGTCGACTTCCAACGATTACGCCATAACCAGAACATACCAGACGCGCTGCCAAAGAGCGAGCGAAATCTCCAGTTCCCAAAATTCCAACAGCTATTTTCTGGAGATCATAATGAGGAATTTCACTCTCATTTCCCAAGAGTGGTTTTACCATTTCTTTTTTAGCCATTCTTTGTAGCTGAAAGAGAGGGGTGGGGAGAGATGTTATTTTCTGTGGACAATCCACTATTGCAGTAAATAAACGCATGATCTCCATTAGTTTACGATGCACACATCTGTACAACTTACTGTGAGCTATGTGACTCCTCAGTTTACACTCAGTAGTATTAATTATTTTGAAGCCTTACAAAGCCTAATGTGTAAATAAGATTTGTGTTTTAATACAGCCAGCATAGGTCCTTTCAAAACTGATAAGCTGTGGTGTGCGCACCAGACTGCACTGGAACTGTCATAGATCTGACTCACAGATGTCACTATTCCCCCATAGTCGAGGCTGCAACTCACCCCCCGGCTTCATGTTCCCACATGTTTTCCACCCTAGCAGCCAAGCTGGCAGCATAACATTCATCTCCAAATCCCCCCTCATTCTCTGCCCCTACTCCTGCTTCTTCTCCACAAATTTAACACCTCACCCATCAACCACCCCTTCTACAAGATCCTCCTCACTGAAGTCTCTTCCCTACGTCTTACATCAGTCTTTGCACAGAGAGACTACTCATCCTTGGTGACTTCAACCTCTACCTGAAGTCAACTTCCCTGCCCTTCTAACCCTATCAACTCTCAGCCACTCCTTTTGACTTCATCACCACATACTACCTCAAGTTCTTAGGTCTCGATCACCGACAGGGCTCTGTCCAATCATTTTCTCATCTCCTTTCTCCGATGTATTCCCGCGCCTGCTCCTAACCACTCCACCATCACATTCAATCTCTAGAAAAGCTGCGCTCCTCCAATTTTCTCATAAGGCCTTCCATGTTCCAACTAGGAATGAGGTTCTGCTGAGGGAGTTTGAGGAGCTAACAAATTAAGGTTGAGGTTGTAACAAATTAAAAAGCAGAACCTCAAAAGGTAATAGCTCAGGTAACAATCCAGAGATTATGTGCAAATTGGCAAAGGGACAAACAGATTAGAGATTTAAATGTGTGGCACAGAGTAGTGTGGGAGGAAGAGGTTTCAGTTCATGGGGCACTGGTACCAGTACTGGGGAAAGAGGGAGCTGTTCCGTTGGGACGGGCTCCACTGTCTGCCTTCATGGAAGAAGACGCAAAAAACTTCCTGGAAATAGTGGAGAACCAAGGGTCTAGCGAGAATGAGGAACTGAAAGAAATTAGAATTAGTAAAAAAAAAAGTACTGGAGAAATTAATGGGACTGAAAGCCGATAAATCCCCTGGACCTGATGGCCTACATACTAGGGTTTTGAAAGAGGTGGCTATGCAGATAGTGGATGCATTGGTTGTCATTTTCCAAAATTCCATAGATTCTGGAACGGTTCCTGTGGATTGGAAGGTAGCAAATGTAACCCCACTATTTAAGAAAGGAGGGAGAGAGAAAATGGAGAACTACAGACCTTTTAACCTGACATCAGTAGTAGGGAAAATGCTAGAATCTATTATTAAGGACGTGGTAACAGGGCACTTAGAAAATAATAATAGGATTGGCAGAGTCAACATGGATTTATGAAAGGGAAATCGTGTTTGACGAACTTGTAGAGTTTTTTGAGGTTGTAACTAGCAGAATAGATAAGGGGGAACCAGTGGATGTGGTGTATTTGGATTTTCAGAAGGCATTCAATAAGGTGCCACACAAGAGGTTATTAAACAAAATTAGGGCTCATGGGATTGGGGGTAATATACTAGCATAGATTGAGGATTGGTTAACGGACAGAAAACAGAGAGTAGGAATAAACGGGTCATTTTCGGGTTGGCAGGCTGTAACTAGTGGGGTACCACAAGGATCAGTGCTTGGGCCTCAGCTATTCATAATCTATATCAATGATTTGGATGAGGGGATCAAATGTAATATATCCAAGTTTGCTGATGATACAAAGCTGGGTGGGAATGTAAGTTGTGAGGAGGATGCAAAGAGGCTTCAAGGGGATATAGACAAGCTAAGTGAGTGGGCAAGAACATGGCAAATGGAGAAATGTGAAGTTATCCACTTCGGTAGGAAAAATAGAAAAGCAGAGTATTTTTTTAAATGGTGAGAGATTGGGAAATGTTGGTGTTCAGAGGGACCTGGGTGTTCGTGTACATGAATCACAACGTTAACATGCAGGTACAGCAAGCAATTAGGGAAGCAAATGGTATGTTGCCCTTTATTACAAGAGGATTTGAGTATAAGAGTAAAGATGTCTTATTGCAATTATATAGGGCCCTGGTGAGACCACACCTAGAGTATTGTGTACAGTTTTGGTCTTACCCAAGGAAGGATATACTTGCCATAGAGGGAGTGCAACGAAGGTTCACCAGACTGGTTCCTTGGATAGGGGGGGGGGGGGGGGATTGTCCTATGAGGAGAGATTGAGTAGACTTGGCCTATATTCTCTAGAGTTTAAAAGAATGAGACGTGATCTCATTGAAACATACAAAATTCTTACAGGGCTTGACAGAGTAGATGCAGGGAGGATGTTTCCCCTGGCTGGGGAGTCTAGAACCAGGGGTCACAGTCTCAGAATAAGGGGTCAGCCATTTAGGACTGATGAGGAGAAATTTCTTCACTGAGGGTGGTGAATCTTTGGAATTCTCTACCCCAGAGGGCTGTGGAGGCTCAGTCGTTGAGTATATTCAAGACCGAGATCGATAGATTTTTGGATATTAAGGGAATCAAGGGATATGGGGATAGTGCAGGAAAGTGGAGTTGAGGTAGAAGTTCAGCCATGATCTTATTGAATGGTGGAGCAGGCTCAAGGGGCCGAATGGCCGACTCCTGCTCCTATTTCTTATGTTCTTATGCTATGATCTTACTGAATACCGTTACTCTATTCCCTCTCCCACCATCTCAGAGTCCACAAACCATTAAGTGGGTGTTCTCCTGGCCTGGTGGATTTTGAATAGTGTTGTGCTTCTGATCTTTTGATTGAATATGCTATGTTTGATGTAAACTCAGCAGTTCAGTATTGCAGAAAGAAAAGGACAGACAATTTGGTCTCGTTCCTAAGAGTACCTGCATAACTGTATAGTAAAATGAATTTCGCAGATGTTTGTAATCATACAAAAGTGGACATGATACAACTTAAAAATTAATTTGTGCAAGTTACCTTGAAAACATCCATGTTTTTGGACATAATTTTGAATAGATATCTTGCTTGAAAACTAAGTATCCCAAAATAATAGAACTGACAAGTACAAAAATGTATACACTGGTAGTGACACACAAGTACATTGGAGCATATTTCTACAGTAGGACAAAGCTGTGCATTGGAGTACTAGAATTATCTTTAGCTTCAAAATGCTTCCTTTACCTACAGCTATGCCATTATGTGCCAGATATTCCAGACAACAAATTTAGTAAAATGGAAAGAGGAAGAGAGTTAAATCACATTTTTGTACTTCACACTTGTGTTCATGATCAAAATTTCACTTTATACTCATTTGTTTTTATAAAGTAAATACTCAGAACCCTCAGCCAAGGACACTCAGTTAAACAACATTGAATAAGTGGGAGATGTTTTTACAAAGTAAATACTCAAAACTCTCCGCCAAGGACACTCAGTTAAACAACATTGAATGATTGGGAAAGACAATCTAGAAAAGTGGTAGCTGACCTCCAATTGATCTGCTATCTTGTTCCAAACGTTCAGCTGTAAGCCTTTAATCTGCAACTGTGGGTTTCTACTGTCTGGCTAAAATGCAATTTTAAAAAAATTATTTGTTCTGAGGATGTATGCAACACAAGCAAGTCCACCTTTATTGCCCATCCCAGATGCCCAAGAAGGTTTTCTATTTGAACTTTTCCAGTCTTGGTGACAATGGTGCTTCCACAATGGTATTAGGTAGGAATTCCAGGATATTGACCCAGCGACACTGAAGAAATGGCAATATACATCCAAGTCAGAATGGTGTGTGACTTGGAGGGGAATATGGAGATGATGGTGTTCCCACAAAATTGCTGCTCTTGTCTTTCTTGGTGGTAAAAATCAGAGGAGGGAGGTGCGCTCAAAGTAAATTTGTTGAGTTGCTGCAGTACATCCTGTAGATAGTCAATACTGCAGCCACATGCGCCAGTGGTAGAGGGAATGGCTACTGAGTCCAGTGGTAGGATCAAGTAAACTGCTCTGTCTTGGATGGTGTCAAGCTTCTTAAGTGTTGTTGCAACTGCACCAATCTAGGTGAGTGGGGGGTATTCCATCATACTGACTTGAATCTTGTAGATGGTGAAGAATCTATTCGGGGTTAGGAGGTGAGCCACTCATCAGAGGACCCAGTTGCTGCTCCACTTTTGTAGCCATGGTGTTGATATGGCTGGTCCAGTTAAGTTCTGGTCAATGGTGATCTCCAACATGTAAATGGTGGGAGACCCACCGATGATGGTACTGTTGAAGGTCAAGGGGAGATAGCTGGGCTTTCTCTTGGAGAAGTCATTGCCTTGAATTTGCATCAAATACTACCTGCCACTTACTAGCCCAAGCCTGGATGTTATCCAAGTCCTGCTGTGGGCTGGCATAGGCTGCTTCATTATTGGAAGAGTTGCAAATGGAGCCGGATACTGTGGAGCAATGTTCCCGTTAAGCTGTGCAGCGGTCCGGAGGTCCCGCGCAGGCCACTCCCTGGCTTTTAATGGAAAAACCCCGCATGCGCGGAAATTTGAATGGACTGCGCAGTCTGTTAAAGGGGCCGTGCACCCAAAAAAAAATTAGAGGGTACATTGCTATCAATAAACAGCCCCATTCCTGAACTTATTAAGCAGCAGCTGAAGATAGTTAGGCCGAGGAATTCCTTCAGTGATATATTGGGGTTGTGATGACTGGCTGCTGACCACCACAACCATCTTGCCTGTGTGTCAAGCAAGACTATAACCAGTAGAGGATTTTTCCTTTGACTCCCGTTGACTTCAGTTTTGCTAGGGCTCCTTGGTGCCATAACTGGGTCAAATGTTGCTTTGATGACAAGGGCAGCTACTCTCACCTCTTGACTGCCAGTTAGCATCCATGTCTTGATCAAGGCTGTAATGAAGTTTAAAACAGAGTTGTTCTGGCAGTGAGCAGGTTATGGGAGCATAGGTGTTGCTTGTTAGCATTATTCAACTCCATCCATCACTTTACTGATGATTGGGAGGAGGCAGATAGGGTGGTAATTGGCTGGGTTAGATTTACCCTGTATTTTTGTGGATAGAATCTACCTGGGCAATCCTCCACATTGTCAGATTGATGCCACTGTCATAGCTGTGCTGGAACCGCTTTGCTAGGGGAGCAGCTAGCTCTGGTGCACAGGTCTTGAAGCAAGACAACCATGATATTGTGAGCCCATGGCCTTTTGCTGTGTCCAGAGCACTCAGCTGCTGCTCAACATTGTGGTGTGCACCACATTGGCTAGACATGGGTATCTATGATGGTGAGGACCTTAGGAGGAGGCCGAATGGGAACTTTTGGCTTAAGACACTTGTAAACACTTTAGTCTTGTCTCGTGCACTCGTGTGCTGCGCTCCACCCATGGTTGAGAATGGGAATGTTCCTTCTTTAACAATGACGAGAAATCAAATAAAGATTGCTTTTTATATTACTAGTTTATTACCCTAGTTACACTGTTTTCATCTGTTAAATTGTAGATTCTATCACTTAAAAATATTTTGCTTTCTTAAAGAAACAAAAAAGCCACTTGCATAACCATGAAAAAGAGGAACCAAGTTCACACCCACAACTTTTCAAATTGTGAGTTCCCAATCTATGACAAGTTATTGGAGACCACTCTTTCTACCTTCTAGGAAACAGCTCAAAAGTGGTACTGGAAAAGATCTTTCACGAGGACACACATTTAGTGCACATTTGGGCTTCTGTACAGACAGCAAAGCAATACTTAATTTGATTTAGTATTAAAAAGAGAACAAAGACAGGACCGGAATATACTTTCCAGTCCATTTGGCAGGTCTGAAAACTAACAGTCCTCAATTGCCCACTCTATCAAATATCTAACCAATTCTCCTGTAAATTTTTCCACACTATCTGCCTCCCTGGAGAGTTTGTTCCATATGTTCAGTATGTTCTGCAGAAAGTAATCAAATCTAAATTGTATGTGCATCTTCCCTTTTCTATGTAATAACCCATGTCACCTGGTTCCAGAGTTTGCAGCAATCTTGAACTACCAGGGTTCAATTTATCTATTCCCTTCAGAATCATGAATAATATATACCAAGAGCCTTCTCTTCTCCAGAGTAAGTAATCCCAGGCTCTTCAATCTCTCCTCAAAGCTCAGAACTGAACGCTAGGTATCAGTTCAGTCATCCCATCACAAACTGCATCCAGAAAGGATATCTTTTCTGTAACACAGTGATCAAAATTGCACATAGCAGATGAATTCACCACCACTTCCTGGGATTTGTGTTCTATCCCTCTATACATCCCACAATCTGGTTAGATTTCCTTACTTCTGCCATGTCACTTGTTGATTTCAGTGAGCTATTCACTAGTATCCCCTAGATCCCTCTCCTTTAGCCTAGAGTCATTTAGTTTATATTGTCATTGCTCATTTCCTTTCCCTAGTTTCATTACCTTGTAAAATGCCATTTACCCCATTCCCAACCTATCCAGATCCCTTAGTACTTGGTTTGCCCATTTCCTGTTATTTGAAATTTCCCTCCCAATGTGATATTTTATTGAGCATTCCTGGTTGACCTGAAAGATGATAAAAGTTAACCACGTAGTATGGAACTGAAGGAGCATGTAGGGATGAGTTTTCCTCCCTTGAAGGTCATTAGAATTTGTACGACAAAATGGCAGCTTTAATGGTCATTTTCTGGTGCTAGCCCACAAATTGTTAGATGTATTGAATTGAATTTCATAACTTGCCATGGTGGGATTTGAGCTCTCAAGGGTTGAGAGTCCAGTACCATAACTACTAGGCTACCATACCCTTAATTTGGTGTCATCTGCAAACCTAGACCGTGTTGTTTACATCCCCAGCTCCAAATTATGGTCCCAGAACAGATCCCCGAGAGACCTCACTAGTCACTCCCTGCCGTTATAAGTTTGCTCCATTTATAAACATATTTTACTTTCTCTTGTTTAGCCAATTTTGTATTCTTTTTGGAAGCTTAGGTCCTATTCCATTATTTCCTACTTTGGGGACCTCCCTTGCATAAATTCATGCTGACTCCTTCTCAGGATATCTAACTAGGCATATTATCACTCTTTCAGGGTGCCTTTTAATACTTTATCCACAACAGAGGTTAGGCTTATTAGCCTGTAATTCTCTGGGCTATCCCAATTTCTCCCCATTTAAAGACTGGTGTTAAATTAGCTCCTTTCCAGCCTTCAGGCACTACTATTTTTAGATGATTCACTGGCCCGAAAATTAAACCTAATACGCGAGAGTACGCACTGTGTACTCTCGTGTATTAGATCCCGAATTGCCGGTTTCCTGCATGCACGGGAAACCGGCACTTTGTGAATTGCAAAGGGGGCGGTTCCTAAGTGAACCGCGTGCGTGCTACAGGCTGTGCGCACGCAGTGCACTTAGTTTTTTTTTCAGCTTTGAACGCGCAGGTAAGTGGTGAAGATTTTACACAAAGAAAGCAGGCGTAGGACCCCCTTTTAACAAGGTAAGTAGTTAATTAAGTGTTATTTTAAATTTTTTTCAACAGGTTTATCTTTTTTAGAGACTTTAAAGAAAGGTAAGTTTATTTTTATAACTTTTAAAAAGATTTTAAATTTTTTCAAATTTAATTTTTTGTTTAAAGTGGTTAATTTATTTAACTATACTTATTTTATTAATGTGATGGCTTTTTAAAAAAAATTTAATTGAGGTTTAGCTGTTCTTTTGGGGGTTTGTAGTATTCATAGCTTTGACAGCTCTTGCTGTCAAAACTATGAATGAAAGATGGTGTGCTGCCATTGGCTCTAACTGAATCACGTGATCCCAGAGCTCGCACGAACTAATTGCGCCTCTGGGATACGCACACACTGCACGGTTGCAACAAGAAGAGGCTCTGAAACTAAAGTTCGTGTGGGCCCCAAACAAAAAGGTAGGCGCGGAGTGCGATATCGCGGGGAATCCTTACCCCCGCGGGAACCATCGATGTTTAATTTCTGGGCCACTAAAAAAGATAGTGTCAAAGATGTGACTGATGTCACTAGCCATCTCTTATATACTCTTGTATGCAGTTCATGCAGGCCTGGCATCTTGTACTGAAGTTAACAATTGGCAAAAGCACTAAAGTTATTAGAAAACCAAGAACATATAGCTGTATCTCTTTTTTGTCCCATTGCTAATGGAATTAGAAATCTTCAACAAATAGCCACAACAAATTGATTTCAAATCTTGTAAGGGTCCTTGAAACAACTGAAAGCTATTTAACAGTTCAGGTTTAAGCTGATTTCAACAGAACACGCCAGTACAATAGACAAAGCAAAGCTAGTACTTCGTGCTGCACCATGCCCATGGTCAATGACATACACTCTTTTGGTCTGCAACTTTTCTGGTTTGATCAGCACAGAAGATATAGAATACTTTCCATTAAAAATCACTGACCAACAACAAAGTACATCCTGAAATAAAATTTACCATTAAAAAGCACATAATCCAACAGTAAATATTTCATTAATTCTGATCCGGTGTGGCAATGAGATTTCTATATACATGAAACATGACAATATTAGTTTATTACGGTCTTGATGTCCCCCCAAAACTTCCCATTTTCATAATTAGCAGCCTCCACACTGGCACCCAAGCCAACCCCAAGTGCAGATTGCAAGTTTCCCTACAGAGCTATTCCTTATCTCACCCTCACATTACAAAAGTCGAACTGAAAAATGAAAATTGTGATGTCTCATGCAAAGTAGACTTTTACACAAGGTTTTGATATATAGATGGGCGAAGCACTTCCTCCCCACACAACACTTCTTTAACTGCTGCCAGTGAGAAGTAAACTCATGTCGTATGTTAGAAAAACTTCAACGCTACTTTGTTAACATCTGTTTTATTCCAAGAAGCATGTGTTTCATTTTATGGAAGTTGCAGGTTGGAAACCATTACAAACAAATGCTTTGAATACACTTACAGAAAAAACATTGAATGAACAGAAACCAAATGAATTGCCTCCATATCCTCTTGACTGCCCCCAGTAGAACTGCAGCTGACATCCTTGCAAATAATAATTGTGCGCTTTACAGTTAAACTTACCCTGAGTAAAAAAACAAGTTTTAAATTCTGTCTAATTACTACAGTATGGCATAGTTGGGACTATTGTGTTTGTTTACAGTGACTCAGTCTGTCAGTCAGTCACAAACACCTGGTTCTGATCAAGACTGTATACTGGTTATCTCCACATGGTTGACCTGCAGCTCTAAGGATAACATTGTACAATCAACTTTGCATCAGTGGAAGTACTATGCACTATAACTGATCATGAACTGTGATCAGACAGCGCTTAATCAGTCATTGATTCGCTCTGAGTATGTCTGCTTATCTTACATCAGCACAACCATATTTGGCAGAGCACTTTAAATGGCTTTATTTTTTTAAAAGAATCTTCATACATCCAAGGGAAAGCACTTAACTCTATATTTTATTTCTACTTTAAACTTTGTATTTAAGACATATATTTTTGAAGTTACTTGTGTGATAAAACTACAGACAGTATTTTGGAGTTACTGATACGGTTGTGCCTAAGTTGAGCACAGTGCACTATTTGGGAATTAAGATAGTTTGGCAATGGCTCCTGGGGTTCGGCTGGGTCAGAGATAGAAGCTCCTGCCTCAGTGGTTTGGGCCATCAGCTTTGTCGTGCTTTGGAAAGGGGAGCTTTTAGTTTGCAGTTCCTTTTTGGGTTGGCCCACTCTTCTCTTTTTGGGGATCTAGAGGAAGTTAAGTTTTAGACAGATATTTTTCAGATTTTCAAATTTAAATCATCATTTAGAAATGTAAGAGCTTGAAATGATGTGAGATTAGCAGTTGAACACACTCTCATAAATGCCTTTGTCACTTCCAGCACTCTCTTCGCTGACCTCCTTTCCTCTACCCTACAGTACCAACTTGCACAAAACTGTGCTGCCCACATCCTGTCCCACATTAAATCCTACTTGTGTATCATCCCTGTCCTCAATGGCCTACAATGGTTTCCCCAGGGCATTAAATTTAAAATTCTTTCCGTCTTTAAATCTAACCGTGATTTCACCACACTTAATCTCTGCAACCTCCTCAAGCGCTATTTCCCCAAACACTCTGTTCCTTTGACTCTGACATTTTGTGCATCCTTCCTCCTACTCCTTTAAAAACCTCATCAAAGCTCAACTCCTCAGGAAAGCCTTGATCGCTCACTTGCTATCCATTTTACTATCTCTGAAGTGCATTGTTAATGGTGCTATACAAGTGCAATTTGTCATTGTTCACATTAAATTCCTTAGTCTACTATCTTAACAGAGGCATTGACCTGTTAATGCATCCATTAAAATTAAATGAAAAGAATTTAATAAGAACTTTTCAAGCATTCATATGCTAATCCTTGTACACAAGATCACACCTTAAAGTGTTTATTTTATTAAATTACAACTCTTAATATCAACTATCCGTTCCAAATAGTAGTCTTAAACCTGGAGCAGGATTTGTAATAAGATCTGGAATGCCACTGTTGTGGATGAGTTTCAGTAAATCAGTTGACATCATTAATAGAGGACCTGGTGCTATTAGTGCAGTATTTTGCAAATGCATTGCTTGTCATCAGTTAACCCAGCATTCTCACACGGAGTTTCAGAAAACAAGAAAAGAAACAAGGCCTGATGTCAGACAGCTGAAATGAGATTTTCTGCACAAATTGCCTGGTTCTGTTTATGTTTCAAAGCTATATTGAACTTGCACGCAGAAGCCTGTATCCCATGCTGTGTCAACAAGTGCATAGGCACAGCTTTTGAGATGCACTGCAGATGTCCCCCTCCCAGCTGTTTCTGAATCTCCTGAGCTATTCTACTCTCTCAAAACTAGTCCAGTTTTGTCTACAATTGAAGCCAGTCATGATAAAATATACCAGCTTGTTTAAAATTTGACCTTTTGACACCTTATACTATGACAGCAGTGAAGGCTAAAAGTGCTAGAATGTCCACATATGCAGATTGTCAAGAAGTGCAGGTTCAAGGTGGTTAAAGGAAAGTTTAGGAGCAATGGCAGGTAAATACTTCACACAGAGTGATCAAGAATTTGAGTTCTTGGTATGGCAAAATAAATTCCAAAGGATGATCGGAGTCAGAAGGTTGTGGGTTCAAGTCCTACCCCAGAGACTTGAGCACAATCTACGCTGAGACTTCAGTGCAGTACTGAGGGAGTGCTGCACTATCGGAGGTGCTGTCTTTTGGATGAAGTTAAAACAAGAGCTTGTATATAATTTAGGTTGTAGGTATATCCAATACTTGTATTGCCGAGAAAGAAAAACACAAGTGTGCATTTTTTGTAGTGGTGGATCTAGAAATCGGTGAAGAAGGATGTGAACACTGGGATGCAAAGTTTATTTCCTAGGACAGGTCTGGGAGCACAGTCCTCCAGGAAATTTTGATTGACACTTTTTGGAATGTACTGTGAAATCCAAAATAATTTGCTCTGGAAGGCTTTTAAGTATTCAAATAAAAGTAGTTGTTACTAACTTTAGAATACAACTAAATTTGATGCGACCCCTCATTAGGGAAAGGGACCACAGATTTCCATTTGTGGATTGAAGGGGCAGAAGAGATAAAAATAACACTGAACAGTAGAAAGAATTTTAATTCGCTCACCAGTCTCCCATCAGGTGCCAGGTAATCACGAGCCAGCATACACACAACCTCCATGCATTTTCACAAATGTTCAACCCTCATGCATGCACACACATGTTTAAGCTTGATGCAAAGATGTTTTTCCTCCATGCAAGTGGTACAACATTGTGCATGCACACAAGAAAACTGTAGAGCACTCTGGGCAACTTAAGGAGCCAACAAGAAACACCAATATTGTCAGCAAACAACCAAATGTAACTCGGGAAATGCTGTCAGCATGAAACACTGATGGTTGGCATATGTGGCTATGGTCAGACTAAATCTCGAGTGCTGTGACCAGTTCTGGTCACAGATGCGCAGGGGAGACATTCAAGACCTGGAGGCACTGCAAAGGAATCCCACAAGACTGATCCATAACATGTTAATTATGAGGAAAGACTGAAGAAACTTGGGAGATAAACTCAGCATTACGCCTCGGAAGGAAATGGAAAGGAAAATTGGGCGGGGTGTATAACGAGAGGCCGATCTGCAACATAGAGTTTACTGATTGACGGTGAAAGTTAAAATCTGCCCCTTGGACTTCCCGGCTTTAGAACAAGATAGGCGAGAGAGGGAACCCTATCGAGATATACAAGATAGTAAATGGTTTGAATAAGGTAACCAGAACACTACTTAAAACTAAACTAAATGTTAGACAATCAAAAAGCAAAGAAAAACTGCAGATGCTGGAGATGTGAAACGAGCAGAAAATGCTGGAAAAACTCAAAACAGGTCAAGACAGTATCTGTGGAGAAGAGAGTGCAGATGTTTTGGTTATGGACCCTTTGTGTCAAAATTGCTAAAACAAGTTGCCACAGGTTCAAACTGGTTAAAATGGAAACAAATTTCAGACGGAGGTCAGGAAATTCTTCCTTCACACACAAAAAGTCCATCACATGGAATGCATTTCTGGGTAGGGTAGTGGTAGCAAAAGCCCTGGAGTCATTTACAAACATGTCAAGAGCAGTCAGTGTTTTGTAGGCGTGATCTACATGCCCTTATTTGCAGGCAAAAATCAGCAGGACCCAAAGCCAATTCCCCAGCACCCCTCCCAGAGCCTTGCTGCTGCAAGTGAATCTTGCTGTTGCATCCTTTAGCTGGAAATCTTATAACAAGAATTCCCATCCACAGTATACAGCAGTCATAATCACACAACAGCTGCAGCAGAGTTCAGGTAGGAGTGGTTCAGAGAGGGTGGGATGTCTGTGTTTATGTAGTGTTTGCATCATATTGCATTGCATCATTCCCAATGGATCTGTGAGTACATGTACTATATAGTGTGTTATTGGGACACACAGAATTGAATGCTCCCAGGTTTAATCCTTGATCTGTGCAGTTAACCAATTTCAGCTGATGTGGCAATGTAGCTGCTAAGGAGGGGAGGGAATGAATAACTAGTTGTAGTTTGGTTCCTGGTCATTATCCAGTAGCCCCTACTGGAAGCGTGTGCGCACATGTTTATTGAGAGCAAGATCGGATTTAGCTCTGACGGCCACAAGTCAAACTCAGTCAGCTTCGCAACATTTACTGTCCCGACACACAAAGAATAGCCATTTGGCAAGGTACTGGAGTAGAGGAGTTTGGAGAGGAGGGGGGGGAGGGGTAACAATGTTCAGAATTATGAAAATTGTGAGGATGAATAGTGACGGAATATTTCAACTGGTTGGTTATTTTGGAAGTAAAGTCACAGATTTAAGATTAATACTTGATTTATAATTGGGGAGTACATTATGCCAAGTGACTAGTAAAGCAGAGTCAATTACATTTAAGTAGTTACTAGGCACCTCTGATGTGGAGCTAGCACAGGCATGTTGGAAGGAATGCCCTCATTCTGTGCTGAAACAGCTACGATCAGTGGCCAGATATTTCCTCAGATCTGCTCCCATTTCTTCGCCAGAAATATGGTGGAATTCCAGTTTACACGTGTAAACTTTCGGCAGGAAAGTAGGAGCAGATCTGAGGAATTTACCGGCCTATGGCTATACAATTCTGGCAGGTGATTCTGACAATGTAAAAGATAGTCCAAAATATTTAACGATTACATTTTCCAGAACAAAAAAAAAGTGGCATAGGACTGACTGAAGGACTTAGTGACACCAGCAACTGCAGCATCAGTTCCAGGGAGGCACCCTCTCATTTATACGACCTGGTTCAAACTGAAATTTCTCATCCAGGAGAGTGTTCGCACATGCAGGGTTACAGGCATGCTCCGATGGACGGGTCACATTGTCCGCATGCCCGATACGAGACTCCCAAAACAAGCGCTCTACTCGGAGCTCCGGCACGGCACGAGAGCCCCAGGTGGGCAGAGGAAACGCTTCAAGGACGCCCTCAAAGCCTCCTTGAAAAAGTGTAACATCCCCACTGACACCTGGGAATCCCTGGCCCAGGACCGCACAAAGTGGAGGAGAAGCATCCGGGAAGGCGCCGAATACCTCGAGTCGCTTCGCCGGGAGCAAGCGGAAGCCAAGCGCAAACAGCGCACGTCAACCCAAGCACCCCACCCACCCGCCCCTTCAACCACCGTCTGCCCCACCTGTGACAGAGACTGTAGGTCCCGCATTGGACTCAGTCACCTGTGAACTCATTTTTAATGTGGAAGCAAGTCATCCTCGGTTCCGAGGGACTGCCTAAGAAGAAGAAGACAGGCATGCGCAGAACTCCACTCCGAAAGGTTACAATTTCAATGCTTCGAGATCATGGCAAAAGCAGCCTCACTCACTGTAATTTTAAAACACGCTCCACGGGTCCAATGAGCCCACAGGCATATCTTTTTTTTAAAACCAAGTTTGGGGCACTGCGCTGGAGTTATACTTAACGTGGTATCAAACCAAGTGGTGCAAAACTCTCCTCCAGCGTGTTCCAACATTGCATTTGCTGCGAAGTAGAAACAGCTTTTCATCAATGCCAAAGTTGCAATATAAACATATCCTAATAAGTTGAGGCCAAACAACCCATGAATTGAACATTTCAGCTTCAAAAATATACACTTCCATCACATAGCGTACACAGAACCAGCAAAAGGGATTCAGTATAAAAGATTTTTATTTCCCCATCCCTTCAAAAAAAAGTTTTCTTTTGTGTCCAGTTATTCTCAAGTCAGAAAGACAGAACAATCTGTAACAGAATTATTAATACCATTCCTTAGCCAATCCATCAGAAAACACATTTACCCAGTGAGAGAATTGACTCACCATGGCCACCCACAGGCAAATTTCCCTCAGTGATCACTGGAGCTGTACTTGACTGAAAACCTCTCCGGCAAATCAGTAACATACACTGCAAACAGAGCAGTATCCAACAGAAAATTGTGCCATTAACTGGCCTGGACTAAGATCTAGTATTCCTAAAAAAAAAAAAGCTTTTTGAAGTCTTCCCGATAACTGTAGCCATGAGCCAAAGAAACCATTAAATAAACTACAATAGTTGTTTCCAGAAAATGACAGATAAAGTATGCACCAGAAACGTGTTTACTTTTTAAACATCAGAGATTTACTAAGAAATCCAAAGTACAAGTTGTACCTCAGCATATCGTGTTTACCTATTTTACAGTTGCCACATTGGTTGAAAGCCCTATGGCTCTGAAATTACAACAAAAAATACAAACTTAACATGTGTTTAAAATTCCTCTCTCCACTATTTGAAAAGGACCCTGGGGAGAACTCCCCTGCTCTTCTTCAAATAATGTCATGGGATATTCTATGTCCACTTGAGGGGGCAGACGGGGCCTCGGTTTAACGTCTCGTCCGAAAGACGGCACCTCCAACAGTACGGCACTCTCTCAGTACTGCAGTGAAGTGTCAGCCTAGATTACGTTCTCAAAACTCTGGACTGGGGCTTGAACTAGACTCAGAGGCTGCAGTGCTACCGCTGAATCAAGATTGTCTAACTTAACTCATTTATTTGAAATTCCCCTCTCCACTATTTTAAATGATTAAGTATCTTTACTGATTAAGTGGCAAGAGAAAATTCAAATGAAAGCATGAAACATATTAGTGCTGGTAATTTCAAGGTCTATAATTTTCCTAGTATAGAGGATCTATGAAGGTGTAACTTAATCACCATATTGTACAATATAATAACTTACGGGATTCCCAACATCACAAATTTGGATAATTTGAAGTTGTATTATTCGCCAATTTCTTATTCTACTCAAAACTACATTTTTCAGATTCCTCTCAACTTTACCCTATCACTCAGGCAAGTGATCTGTGACCAGGCTTCTGTCAATGCTAGTCTTTAACTTGCTACCAGAAAATACCCCAAAATAACTTTGCTCGTCTTCGTCCACTGCCCTGCTGCAGAAACAATAATCCTCTGCTCAATTCCTCCTCTGGAACACCTAAGCCAGATCAGAACCCTTGTGTGAGGAATCGTGGCCATAAACACACAGCCTAACATTCTGCAAGACATTGGTACACTGAGCTATACAAACTATGTCGGTTTTAAATGCTATTAACTCACAATCCCCAAGGATCTGAGGTTATTCAATGTCAACAGTACCTTTTTCAGGCTAAAAGGTTAACAAAGTGTGTCTCTACTCAGTAGTCCACGCACATTGTGCAATACACAAAACTATTTTTTAAGTTAAGATTAGCATGAGTACTTATGTGTTATTTGTAGGTGGGGCTCCAGTCAAGGGACAGATATTGCAGAAGTTCACCAAGTTCCTGAAAAACTTTCAAAAAGAAAGTGAAAAACTGCATTGCTTGCAGTTACATTAGGAGGTGGAGACAGCACTGCTATCGGAAAGGCAGCTGAAAACCACCAGCTTTGATGATGATTGTCTCGGACAGCAGCGGTGTTTGTGTTCACCCTAGCAGTTTTGAGCCAACGACAGCAGTGCTGTTGGTACCAGTGCCAAAGTCCTAATATAAATGGTGTATAGAAGGATTGTTTTTTAAACAACAAAAATTTGCAGTTATAGAACACCTTTAAATGTAGTAAATATCCAGGATGCTTTATGGGCCATGGGGAGGAACCGGGGGGGGGGGGGGGGGGGGAGGGAATAGTGTAAGAGATCTAGCACAGAGCCTTTGAGGCTATCAAAAGCTTAGTCAAAGAGATGGAGTTTCATAAGATTCTTAAAAGTGGAGTGGGGAGAAGTGGAAGGGTTTAATAGAGGGTGTTCCAGAAAGCAGGGCCGAGGTAGCTGAAGTTCTGCCAACAATGGTGGGACAAATGGAAGTAGGGGATGCACAAAAGGCCAGATTTGGAGGACCAAAGGGTGAAGGAGGGGATATAAAGCCGGAGGAGATTGCAGAGACAGAGGATGCAGTAATGCAATAGAGTGATCTGAATATGAAGATTTTATAGGCTTGATTAACAGAATTACCACATTTACAATGGTAAACAGAAATAGGCTTATTTGTCTCCCAATTGTTAGTATTAAAGAGCTATAAAAAGTAACTAACAAAACTACACATTTTAGTAAACTTTATTAGACGAATTCAGGATATACTATGCGATTAAGCCACACCCATCATTGGACGTGTAATGTGATGAAAGGATTCATCAATAGTGCCATCAAGTGACACCTACTTACCAATAACCTGCTCAGCAACCCTCAATTATGATTCTGCCATACCCACTTGGCTCCAGACCACATTACAGCCTTGATTTACATATGGATGCAAGAGCTGAAAACCAGAGGGGAGGTAAGAATAACCGCCCTCGCTGTCAAGGCAGCATTTGACCAAGTATGGCACTAGCAAAACTGAGCTTAATGGGGCCAAAGGGAAAATCCTCCAGTGACTGGTGTTGTACCTGATGGTTGTTGTTGTCGGAGGTCAGTCATCGTAGCTACAGGACATCAGTGCAGGATTTCCTCAGGGAAGTTTCCTTGGCCAACCATCTCAGCTGCTTCATCAACGACCTTTCCTCAGTCATAAGATCAGGAGCGAGGATTATGATTCCAGAGAGTGTTCAGCTGATGATTCCATTGTTCAACTCCATTCACAACTCCTCTGATAATGAATCAGCCCACACAGCCTACAGCAGGACCTAGATAATATCCAGGCTTGGGCTGACATGTGATGCCAATGTTAGCTGCTACTTAATTGCCAGGTAATGACCATCTCAAACAAGAGCAGGGCAGAGGCTGAATACTCAGACGAGCGGTTCACCTACTGATCCCTCAAAGCCTTTCCACCATTTACAAGGCTTAAATCAGGAGTGCGATGGAATATATATTAAGCACTCACAAAAGCAGCAATGTCGTGGGAACAATATCACGCCCAAGTCATACACTGCCACTGTTCCTTCATCATCACTGGATAGATAGCCTGGAATTCTCTACGCAACACCATCATCATAAGGGCTACAGCAATTTAAAGAGACGGCAAATTATCACTTTTCAGGGAAACTAGGATTAGGCAATAAATACTGCTATGCTAGGATCGCCCACATCCCAAGAACAAAAAAAGTGATAATTTCCCCCTTCCCATACTGGGCCAGATTGTGCTGGGAAAAAAAAAGGTGTCTGAACGACTTGGTGAAAATGTAAGTAATAGCAATCCATAGTAACTCATTTCATGATTTGACTGATGGGGAAATCGCCTAGTTTCTGTTCATCTCACAGTTCAGTAGCCCAACTGAGATCGGAAGCTCACTGAGGGGGAATCATTGGCATAAACCCATGCCCTTCTACTCTGTCGCGCTTAACCGTCCTGTGATTTTCATGAAGTTGCTGCATTTGCACATTAATTGCCCATTAAACTCGCCACAGAAAGTTGTCTAGTAATTAATAGCGCGAGTACCCTTTTAATGACATGATAATTGTTAATGATTAACGACGTGGTAATTGTTAATGATTGTCAATCAGTTTCTCTTGCTTCATTCCGTCAGTTGTGAATCGTTTTAGGAGATTGTACAAATGCAAAACTTTAAATAAAAACACTTTTCTTTCTTTCCTGTCTTTTATTTCCTCTCAATGCAATTTTTCTTTCCTCTCTTTTCTGTACCTGATTTGACATTGAATTCACCCACTCTAATTCACCCTCCTTCTCAGTCCTTCCTCTGCTTATTTCACAATCCTTTAATCTCATTGGCTCAGGAGATACCTGTTTGTTCCCTTGTTCGCCAAGACCCCGGATGCCCTGTTGCCCTCGCTGCGCCATTATCAACTCGCACTTCCAGCAACTTTGTGGGCAAATTTTTTTTAAACTTAACTTGCACGACATGAACAAGTCTAACAAATGGGGCACACTTGTCCTACTCCAGCAAAATCTGGCCCATCATATTTAATTTCAGCCTTGCTCAAATCACTCAGTATTTTCAGACAAAAATAAACTGTCAGGCTTCCACAAATGTCTCTATCAGATATTTTCCAATTTTCTTTCCTTGTAAACACCTCACTTCCACTTTTTATTTCACTATGTGGCCTAGTTGAAATTGGGATCTCCCTGTGCACCAACACTAAGATTTTTTAAATAGTGGGCACATACACTACACTACAGAGTAGAAGGGCATGCGTTTATGCCAATGATTCCCCCTCAGTAAGCTTCCGATCTCAGTTGGGCTACTGAACTGTGAGATGAACAGAAACTAGGCGATTTCCCCATCAGTCAAATCATGAAATGAGTTACTATGGATTGCTATTACTTACATCAGCCCAAGCCACCTAGCCCCCACACCCCACCCCTTTTTAAACATAGAATGTTGCATACAAACTACTATTGACTGAGCTGGGCTCAAAGCTTATCCAGCCTGTAACTGGAAGGAATTGATCCCACTTACCATCCAAGGTTGCTAGTGGTGGAGATGGATGTTCTTTCCCATTTCATTGCCTTTGTAATAGCCTGGTGGGTAGGTGGAAAATGCCTCAAGTTTAAACACAGGTGGGGTGAACTGTGGGTGATCCAATTCATCCAAATAGTCATTTACCCCATGTCCTCACAGTGAGGAAACTGAATAGCAGCGCAAGTGTGGATCAAAGCATTAAAAAACTTTCCTAGGTTGGAGCAGCAACATTTAAAAAAAAAAGAAACACCACCTGTAGGTAATACAAAAGAAGCCATGCACCACATACTTCATTCAGAAATGGAGTGTTATGGAACATGATGACTGAGGCAGGTATAGCACCTAAAATATTACACTGCCTTAATGATGTCTGCCTCATCAGATAAACCATAGATGTCACAATGTGACAAATACACTTCTTTCTGCATGGAATTCAAAAATGGGGAACATATGCATTTTGTCAGTAGTGCAAAAGCAGCTAAGCTGGATGCTTATTTTCAGGGTGGGGTGATTAATTACTCACTGCCCATAGAATAGCTAGCTGTAATGATACGTTCCTAGCTCAGTATGTCTTCAGTGATTCATGAAATAATACTGGTTAATGCACCATCACCAGTGAAAATCTTATTTTACAATACTAATGTCTTGTGAACAAAGCAGCAAACGCTTCTAAATCAGTGATGACACTTACTGAATGGACAGATTGTTGAAATGTGCACTTGAAACCAAACAGTTGTTCTAGCACCTTTTAACATTCTGGGCCAACTTATGAAAATGCTATATTGCCACTAAGACAGTGTTGTCCAATAGAAACTGCTGACTAGTCAGAGGTGTGGCTACGGCAACACCGTTTTAGCCACATGCACTAATTTTACTAAAAAACACCTTACATACACACACATTACAGGTAAATGTACTTCACATGTGTATATTTATTTACAAAGCATCTACCATCATTCAGTAACCAAGGAACTAAAGCACTCTCAATGATCAGAAAACACTCACGCACTCTGCTTTTTGTCTTATCATTTTACCAACAAATGCACAAAAAGGTTAAAGTACACATGGATACACCATGTAAATGTGAGTACTGAGAAGATATGCCCAACAATCTTTAAATTTACTAATGAGAAAATAGCCACATCTTGATTCCCAATTAGCCACATGGGGCTAGTGGCTAATGTATTGGACAACACTGCATTCAGAGGCAAATGCTGATTTGTTTTCATTCAAATATTTCCCATATTGTACATCCCAGAATTGAAAAACTAACAGCACACAGTTCTACAGCACAACACGGGGGGTGGGAAGAAGAGGGAGTTTAGCAAATGCCCCCCCAAGAAGTGTTTCCTAGTGTCATTAAATGAAGAATAAGAGCAAACACCAACACTAACTTCATTAGGAATTCAGCACAATTTATTAAACATGTCCCCCGTGTTCTTCTTTCAATGTGTAACATCTTGCTATTATCTGTTTTGAATTTCATCAGTCATAGTTCTGCTCACTTTCCAATTCTGTATTACTTTGGCCATATCATGAGAGTTGACATTCCCCACCCGCCATTTCGTAACCTCAGCAAACTTGGCCAAATTCCATTGCATTTCTGAAACCAGGTCATTTATGCAGATTAGAAATAATAAGGATTCCAAAACCGGTCCATTCAGTTCTGCATTTTATGCATTTCCCAATCTAGCCATTCCCTTAATTAATGCTAATAGCTTCTCCTCTTTCAGCCAATTCCTATTTCCCTAAAGTTTTTACCTACAACCCAAACTCCTTTAAGATCCTGTAACAACCTTTCATATGGAACTTAATCTAAGGCTTTCCAGAATTCTAGGTACACGACATAATAGGGCACATTTAGAGTCCTGAGGAATGTACACACTACCCACGGATTTATTGATTTTGAGCCTTTCTGGGATCTCTTTGCGAGTGATGCCCCAAGCTCTGGACTTCCCTGCCTAAACCTCTCTTTCCTCCTTTAAGACGCCCCTTAAAACCCACCTCTTTGACCAAGCTTTTCGTCATCTGCCTTAATTTCTCCTTATGTGGCTCGGTGTCAAATTTTTTTGCCTTATAATACTCCTGTGAAGCGCCTTGGGACGTTTTACATTAAAGGCACTATGTAAATACGAGTTGTTGTTGTTGATGTCAATGCGTAGTCCATCTATATTAGTTTACAGTGCATACTGTAAGCACACACCTCCACTATAAACTCGTCATATAGTTCCCTTCCATTCAAGGCACTACATTAACTGGCTGGTACTAATCCTGTTAAAGAAGCTTTTGCCCACAGTACTTTTTGTTGCTTCTTCTCTCCAGCCCTATCAAAACACACCGCGTTATTTATGGCGCCATCTGAGCACAACGCTTAAAATAAACTTTTTCATAACGTACTTTGTGTGACCATACGAAACAAGGTTATAAAGAGCGTCTATTGTAGGGTATAACATAGCAAGTGTTGTACTTTACATGCTTCTTATAGCATGTGCGGCTCAGAGTTAGCGTCATTTTGGTCACGGAATAGGCCGTGCAGTTTTACACGTTCGATTTCATGCAATACTTGTGTTTGAAGTTAGAAAACTGGCATATTGTAAAAACAGCCGCGTGAAACAAACCTTTTCCACTAACCCCAAGGGGGGCTGTGGTAATAACAACACTTTCTACTGAGCTCCCGGTGCCGCTGTATTCAAGGGCAGCTCAGGCTCGGTGCTTGCTGGTGCTTTTTACTGTACAGTCAGCCAGAAAGCAAAGAGGCGACAGGGTGAGAGAGCTCTCGGACACTCAAAGTTCCTCAAACCTAAATTCAAAACACCGAATCCGCAGATACAAAGTTACACAACCCAAGCCGACACATTCAGAAACCGAAAGTAAACAGCTCGGCGCACAAAACTGCACACAACTTACGGCAATATTACAAGATCACTTTGACACAGCGCGCTCGCAGACACGCTTTGACTTTACAGAACTTACACGTTGCCCGTGTACTTGGTGCAAGCGGAATGGAGATGTGCCATGTGACTTACTGCAGTCACGTCCTCAGGCTCTTCCCCTCCACGCTGGGCACTGCGATTAGATGAAGGCACATTCACTCATCCTTATCAACACCCAACCTCCTTTTGCTCGTTAAGGTGTTATCACAGATTCAAAGAATTTCAGGTTTTCTTCAGTATTTAGTCCCACCCAGAGTGTACTCTTTTGGTTTTGGGTGGTTAAACAAATAATCTGTAACTAATAAAACTTTAAATAAAACTGAACAACTTAAATTTAAATTTGATTGGCCGGGGTGATGATGCACTCCAGTCCCCGCGGCGCCCACCGGTCGCGGAAGGCCTCGAGTGTGCCGGCGGACACTGCGTGCTCCATCTCCAGGGCCACTCGGGCGCGAACATGGCCGCAGAAGAGAGGCAGGCAATCGGGCCGAACGACCCCCTCGACCGCCCGCTGCCTGGACCTGTTAATGGCCACTTTGGCCAGGCCCAGGAGCAGTCCTACGAGGAGGTCCTCCGATCTGCCCGCTCCCCTCCGGGTGACCAAAGATCAGGAGCGTGGGACTGAAGTGCAGCCAAAAATCGAGGAACAGCTCCTTCAAATAATGGTCATGATGCGGAGATGCCGGTGTTGGACTGGGGTGGACAAAAATGAGAAGTCGCACAACACCAGGTCCAACAGTTTTATTTGAAATCACAAGCTTTCGGAGCTTACGTGGCCCCTTCCTCAGGTGAAGTAAAGAAATACAGAATCGACAAAGCATATATAGATAGAAAACAATGCATGTGTAACTTACAATGGCAGACGACTACATTAAATCATCCTGACTGTTTATCTGCCGAGGTGTGACAAATAATGGAAGAGGGGCTGCAACCTCTCACCTTCCATATAGACATGGAACACGGACTCCTCCAGGCCGCAGAAAAGGCAGGCGGCCCGGGAGTTCGTGAACCTACTTAAAACCATATTGCATGGGACTGCTCCATGCAACACCCTCCAGGCCAAGTCCCCAATAGATAAAGGGAGGACTCCCACATAGAGAGCCCCACCCAGAGTGTATTGGAAAAATGGCCTAAAAACATTACTTACAATTCTTTGCAATTATTTTCAAAGTGACTTTTTTGTTGTTTGAGCATCCTTTTGCACTTTTCAAAACCAAATGGAAATATGAACAACAACAACTTGCATTTATATAGCACCTTTGACATAGGAAAACATCCCAAGGAGTTGTACGGAGGTGTAAGTAGGCAGCCTTTGTGATGGATAGGTTATGGGGTCGGAAACTCAGCCCAGGATCAAATAGGACACCAGGTTGTGAATAGTCTGGTTCAGCCTGAAACAGTGGCCAGGGAGGGGTGTGGAATTGGTAGTGAGGGAATAGAGTTTGTGGCGAGGGCTGAGGAAAATGGGCTGAATTTTAATCTGTAGGAGCGCGTGGGTTTGGGAGCACGTGGGGGTTAAAACCAGCAAAATTGACAGCGCGTCAAGAAGCCGGCTCCAACCTGCCGACTTCTGCCTTTCACTGCAACGCATGTGAGCAACCCCCTCGGGAGAGGCAGGTTTCCATTTACGATATGTGAATCGCTCAATTAGAGCAATATTGACATGGGTTATCCACTTACGGTTTACGGTTTCCTGGGCTTCCTGGAACTCGCCAGTGAAAGCAAGGTGAGAACACAGCGGCAATTGAGGGGGCTGAAGCCATGTCACGGAAATATGCCAATGAGTACTCAGTACTCACAGCTGCTTTCTCACCTGCTTGTCGGAAAGGGTTTGTTCACAGTACTTGTGCTGAGAGGTTACTTTATACACTTTGGTGGTTTCTTCAATACTTTGGAGGTTTCTTCAACACTTTGGAGGTTTCTTCACTAGCCCCATTTTTATTGCATTTGGTGCATTGGACTTAGTCCCTGTTTAAATGTTTGCAGAAAACAAGCGTTGTTTTTTGTTTAAGGGGCCTGGGATCCCACAGTTACCCTCAAAGGCGGACCACTTTCGTTTTCCATAATCGATAGCGCTTTCTCCCTTTTTTTGTGTGATTCCGCTTATAGCTGCCCAATTTACGGGGGCCTGTCCCATTGCTGCTTCCACAGCGGCCTTGAATTGGTCGAACTCAGTGTTTAATTGTTGGATTGTCTGTCCTGTATTTGTGGCCCACTGGCCATTTCGTGGTTGCCCTGCACTAATCTCCACTGTTCCTCGGGACATTTAGCTCGTACCAATTGATCGATATCTATACTATGTAGGGCATGGTTTATGCGTACTTCGCGCAGTTTGTGCCAGAATGTCTGTTATTCTGGCGGTGTTTTAAGGCTGGTAATTCATTGAGGAGAATCACCCGATCCTGCAGGCTTAACGGTGTGTAGGTCAACGTTGTGGTGGCCGGCCTGCCCGGTACTGCCGGGACGGCCGGATTCCCCCCTGCCGCCGGAATTTCCGGAACCGCGGGGATTGCTGGCCTATATTGCAGTGTCACTGGTGCCATCGGAACAGGCTCCGGGGCTGCCGACTGGTGTCCTGTATATGGGGGAGGACAGCCAGTCGGCCCCCCCTGGGGCAGCTCCGGGTATAACCTTTCCTGGGAGTTACCCGGTTTTGGGTTGGCTGCAGCTGCTGGATATGTTTTAAGGGCTCCGCGCTGGAGCATACGTTCCCGATCGTATCGTGCCGCTACGATAATGCACGCTTTCTCCAATTTATTTTTGGTTTGTTTCCTCCACCAGTCCCTTTGTGTGTCTGGTTTATCGTCCTGGTTCACCCTGCCTTTCTCATTTTCTCAATTAATTTTTTATTCTTGTCGTAAACATATCGTGTTACAGACTCTGGGTCTCCCAGGGTTCCTTATCCTCTTTGCTAGCCATAGTTTATTTATTTATTTATTTATTTCTTTTTCGGCCAGAAGGAACTCCCCGTTTTAACTACTACCTAAGTTTACTTTTCGGCCAGAAGGACTCGCCCTCCACCGTGTTAAAACTCCCCGTTTTAACTACTACTTAAGTTTACTTTTCGGCCAGAAGGACTCGTCCTCCACCGTGTTAAAACTCCCCGTTTTAACTCCTACTTAAGTTTACTTTTCGGCCAGAAGGACTCGTCCTCCACCGTGTTAAAACTCCCGTTTTAACTCCTACCTAAGTTTACTTTTCGGCCAGAAGGACTCGTCCTCCACCGTGTTAAAACTCCCGTTTAACTCTACTTAAGAGCCGCACCTCGTGGGCCTATCAGGTTTCTAAACCCTTGTTTTCCGGTACCGCAGTCCGGCAGTGTTAACCGCCTTCAATTAAAGGTGTCTTTCTTTTTATAGTTCTTTTGTACGTCAATCTTACTTAACGTCTCGCCAGCGATTAACCTCTAATTTTACAGGTGGTAATTTAAACGTACTCACCCGTCTTGGTTATCGCTGTCCGAGAGTTTTGTTCAGATCGCGCATCCCATCCTCGTCGCCAATTGATGTAAGCTCCCAAAGTGCGGACCCAGTGATATACAAGGTCGACGCTGGCTTGTTGGAAGAAAGACTGACCAAGTAATTGAAGTCACAACGGTTTATTACAGGCCTGGGGAGAACCTCTCATGTCGCTTACATGAGTACAATCCACCGAGCTAATGAAAACACACATATTTATATCCGATCAGGTTTAAAAGTTACACACAATGCTAGGTCTAAAAACACATTACTCGTTTTACAAATATTTCTGTCTTGCCTTTACAGAGATCCAATTAGGTTTAAAAGTTACTTGGTTAGCAAACATTTCTGTCTCGCCTTATGGGGATCTCGTTATCCGAGGGTGGCTGTAAAAGTTACATACAATGCTATCTGTAAATCTCGTTGAAGGAGGTAGACTCCGAAAGCTTGTAAGGTGTTGTGTGACTTGAAACAAATCTCGTTAAAGGCCTGGCTTTCTGCAAATGAGTCATGCCCGAATTGCCCTGGTTATATCCAATTTTTAATATCTTACTTCAAACCGCCCTCAACTTTTTTGCCTGTGGATCCTTCCAGGGCTCAGTTCGAGACATTTGCAAGATCTCACAGTTGGCGACCCACAAACGCATAAGACACAATATTGGTTCTTGCCAGGGCCGCCAATTATGTCAACTTTGCCTGCGATAATGGCAGTCAGAATGAGCAGGCGCTTGGGTTTGTGACTCTGGCTGGCTTCCCACAGATGCAGGGCGTCAATGACTGCACACATGTGGCAATTAAGGCACCCATAGATCACCCAGGGGTGTTTGTCAACTGCAAGGGCTTCTACTCCATCAATGTGCAGCTGATGTGCAACCACAAAAAGATCTTTATGCAGGTGTGCGTAAGATTCCCGGGCAGCTGCCATGATGCTTTTGTCCTGCTGCAGTCCACCCTCCCTGATCACTTCGCACCTGGAAGCAGAGTTACCGGCTGGTTGCTCGGAGACAAGGGATACCCACTTAAAACATGATTAATGACACCTCTCAGAATCTCGAGGAATGAGGCGCAGGAGTGATACAATGAATGCCATATTACCACTAGATGTATAATTGAACAAACCATCGGCATGCTGAAGATGCGCTTCAGGTGCCTGGACAGATCTGGAGGCGATCTTCAGTACGCACCAACCTGGGTGTCCAGAATGGTTGTGGTGTGTTCTGCACAATATTGCACAGCAGCGAGGTTTAGACCTGCAGGAGGAACAAAGCGCAGAGCACAGAGCCTCTTCGGAGGATTCCGAGGAGGAGAAGGAGGAAGACGAGGAGGTGGAAGGTGATACAGGCAGTGCACCACCACCTGCGCACATTGCTGCCCGGGATGCCTGTGATACCCTCATTATTGCAAGGTTCACTTAGGTTCCACCGGTGCATCCATCTAACACCCACCTGCAAAATACACTCACCCCCCCCACCCCCCGCCTCCGCCCTTCCAATGCCACTAACGCAAAACAGTCCTGCAAAGAACCAAGCATCCATTTCACAGTCCCCCATTGGTCGCCGTTAATTCATGTTTTCCCATTCATCATCACACAATTGAAAAGGCCACATCTCAGGAATGGACAAGACGGGAAAGTGGTGCAAAAGAATAATGTTTATGTGCTTCAAGTAGACAACAGAAACTTAACAATATAACAATGTCTAACACACCCATGTGCATACCATTGTGCAACTACAAATCTTTACTCTTCCTTTTCCTAGCGCTTCTATATGGTGCAACCTCTGTGGCTTCAGCAGAGTTAGAGGCAGGCTGCTTACATCCCTGCTCTGACTGCTGAGATGCTCTTGGCCGACGTCCTCTGGGTTTTGGAGCCTGTGAGGGCCCCGCCAAACACTGCTCCACCTGCACCTGTGCAGGGGCAGACTTGGCTATCAGGACACAAGGCAGCATGTGGGGTACTGACTGAGGGGGAGGAGGTAATGGGTGAGAAGTGGAAGCACTTTGAGCCAAGTCTCCACTTCCATGTCCCCTTTCACCATCATCCCTCTCGTAGCTCAGCCGCCTTTCCCTGCTAGCAATGTGCTGGAAAACACATTGCTGCAGATCATTGGGGTGATAAAAGGCCAAGGCTAGGGTATCACTCATCCTATTTAAGATGCCATTCAAAGTGTGCGAGCCATTGGTGAGGGCCTGCATGCACTCGTGTGATTGCCGCGTTTGATGCTCCATGCAGTTGGCCACTCTTCCATGGAAGAAGACATCATTGCAAAGGCCTGTGACATTATGCCACTCATGCTTGACACGGACTCCTCCAGTCTTTCTGCAATCGCGCACAGTGAGCTTGGAACACCTGCCAGTACATCGCACATTTTCAGCTGCTGCTCAAGAAGTATTCTGTTCATCGACAGCCCCAGGGGTACAGCATCTGCGTCCAGCTGAACAGAGCTTGGAGAGTCCTGCGCCCTCTGATGTGGACTCTCCGCTGCTGTCCCTGACTCCACTATCTGTTCTTGCTCACTTGTGAAGTGTGAGTCACCATGTGAAAAACCAACTATCTCTCTAACTAGTCCCACCAAATTGCGAGTATCTGAGCTGGTGCATGGTCTGCATAAGTCCTGTGACGATGCACCCTCGACCACCTCCTGATGGACGCATGAAGGCCCGGTGGGAGATACAAGGCATGAATGAGTACTGTGAAGGAAAGAATGCTTGAAGTTATCATTATGCACATGATCATATTTCACTCGCTGTTGATATCAAGTCAAAATGATTGAATGTTGTATGCCATGTGGCTGCCTGATATTTAATTCTGTCACCAGGTAGCTGGCAGGCCCCCATCTCCAACGGTCCAACACGCTGAGACTCCACTGATCTCCAGTGTCTCCTCCTCTGCAGGTGTTAGTTGCGAGATGGCTGGAGGGCCACCTCCGGTTCCCAGCCTCTCCCTGGTGCTCTGTACTCTCTTCTCCTGCAAGGAGGAAAAGAAGACACCTATGAATGAGAGTAATGGGATGTGTTCACCCGATGGATGAAGAGCATTTGTTGAGGGTGACTATGAGGGATAGGCATGACATTGCATAAGGATGAGGGTGAGTGTCAGTGATGGATGAAGGATGTGAGGAAGTGCATAGACAGAGAGGGATGGGTAAACCTGCAAGGTAAGTTGGTGTGAGGAGTGATGTGCTGGAGTAGGCTTGAGAAGACAGAGTGAGGGGATTAGGGTGATATGCACATCAGGATGTAGGGCAATGTGCCATTGCTCTCACCTTTCCTGCCCTGCTTAGGTCATTGAAGAGCTTCCAGCATTGGATTGAGGAGCTTGGCACCACCTCCTGGACAAACTCTAACCACGTCTTCTTTGTGTCAGCAGCAGGCTTCTTCCTCATGTCACTAGGGAACAGTATCTCCCTCCGAGTCTGTACAGCCCCCAGCAGCACATCCAGGGAGGTGTCGCTGAAGCAGGGCACAGCCTTTGCCCGTCTCGACTCCATTGTAATAGTGCTTTGTCTCTCTATGGCAACTCCAACTGCTTCAACTTGCATATTTGGAGTGTCCCTTTAAATACTGCAGTTCAGATCATGTCATGTGGGTCATCATCACGCCCGCTTACGCTAATTAGACGGGAAAGCTGGAAGTAAAATGATAATGAGGTGGCTCAGTTAAAAAGCCACTGAAAGACACGCTGCACTTACTTCCGGGTTTCCCACGTGCTATCGGGCCCCTCTGCTCCCATCGCGTCCGTGAATTAAAATCCAGCCCCATGGCCTTCCTAATGTTTAACTGGAGGAAATTGTGGCTCATCCAGGACTGGATGTTGGTCAAGCAGTCTGACAATACAGAGCTAGTAGAGGGGTCGAGAGAGATGGTGAGGTAGAGCTGGGTGTTGTCAGCATATATGTGGAACCTGACATCATGGGGGTTAATTTTAACCCCCAAAAGTGGGTGGGGGGTTAAAAAGTTAAAAATCTGAAACAGGAACTGAATCCGCCTCGAACCCGGCCACTTCCGGTTTTAACGGAGGCAGGTCAGGGGGCGTGCAACAAACCTGCTCGGGGGAGGTGGGTCGGTCATTAAAACCTTTTAAGGAGGTTGTGCGCCTTGATTTTAACAGCGATTCTATTTTTAACTCATGTCGGCCGGGTTTCCCTGGCTTCGGGAAACCCGGCAATTAAAAGGAGGTGAGAAGGGCTGCATTCATAAGGTAAGTGCTTTTATAGCACTGCTTGTGGGCCAGGAGGAGCAGGAGTGTTTCCTCCTGGCCCAACAAGCTTAGCTGTAAACCACCCCCCCAACCACGATCTGTCTGCTCACCACCACCCCCCATGATCGGATGCCCCCACCACCATCTGCTCCTCCCTGACCACCATCTTCCTGCCCCCTGCACGCGATTGGACCCTCCCTGGCCACCATCTCCCCCCGTGATCTCTCCCCCCCCCCCCCCACTAGACCTCCGCTGGTGATCTCTCTCTACCTGCTGCTGTGCTGCATCCTTCTGCAACAGGCTCTCCTGCCTGACAAGCAATCAGCGTGTCAATCAGGCTGGCAGTTGGGCGGCAAACCTACAAAATAAATTAAAATACGTCCTGCAGTACCCATAAATAGGAGGGGACAAAGGATAGATCCTTGGGGGCTCCAGAGGTAATGGTGCGGGGGCAGGGAGAGAAGCCATTGCAGAAGATTCTCTGGCTATGACTGGATAGATAAGAGTGGACCCAGGTGAGGGCAGTCCCACTCAGTGAGACAATAGATCAGAGGCGTTGAAGAAGAATGTTGTGGCCAATCGTGTCAAAGGCTGCAGACAGGTTGAGAAGGATGAGCAGAATCATCATTAACAACAACAACTTGTATTTATATAGTGCCTTTAACGTAGTAAAATGTCCCAAGGCGCTGCAGAGGAGTATTATAAGACAAAACATTTGACACCAAGACGCATAAGGATAAATTAGGGCAGGTGACCAAAAGCTTGGTCAAAGAGGTAGGTTTTAAGGAACGTTAAAGGAGGAAAAAGAGGTAGCGAGACGGAGAGGTTTATCAGTAATGAAGAATTTCAAGTTCTGGTCTGAGAATTGAGTGTAAATATAGCTGTTAAATACATGGCATACTTTTAAAGCAGATTAATATGATATTGATAAATCATAAGAACAGAATCTTTTTTGTGTAATTTTAGTGAAACACCGGTAAAACAGTTTTGTTTATGTAGTCATCGGTTGTGTGTTTATTTGTGTATAGACCAGTTCTTGTTCATACACATAAGAGAAAGGCAATAGGTCCTGTTGTTGACAGACTTGACCTGGTTAATAATTAACACCTTTCGGACTGGTTCACGTAGAAAAGTTTGAAGAGAGCCAATTTAGGTACAAGTGGTAAATTCATGCAGAAACATGATAAAAGTGTTATCTTCTAACTGTTGCTTTAGCATTTCTGACTTGCTGAGCCTGCCTAAAATTTTTGGAGCTTGATGTTTAAAAGCTTCGCTGGCCTTGCAGCCTCCCTGTCTCCCAAAACCTTGCCACTTGCTCTCTTTTTTATATCTACCGTCTGTTCACAGACTGAGATCAAAGGACTTTTCAACCCAATGGGTGTGAGGTGTTTTTCAATTATCCACATAAGCTAACAAACTACTAATAGTTTATTCTCTGGGGGAAAAACAACTTGCTAAATGCATATTCACTACCTTTTGTCTCGGTGCCCTTTCTTAAACTTGTGAGAGTGCACTTTGCTTAAAAAAATACCAACATTAAAAGTAGCTCCTATTTTCAAATTCTTTCTGTGAAAAATGGTCAAAAAATAGTGAAACATGACAATTACATATTGAGATTTTTCAGTGCAGTTTTGGCACACTGGTGGTATTGCATGGAAATGAGAATTAGTATTCCCTATACAGGCCTTGGTATGGTTGAAGAATTATTTTGAGAGCAAGAGCAGTAGAAATATTCCCTAAGGGTCCAGGTTTAGACAGATAGCACTGCCATAGTCATGTACTGCTGATAATTATATAATTATACCTAAGAATGGGTTTGAAACTGAAACTGGTTTGAGTGATGAGGAGCTGGCAGAAATGAGTTATACTACTAGCTCCATGTTGCTCCCTGATGAAAGAAAATAGAACTACGTACATAAGAACATAGGTATATGCATGCTTCAGCTATGCTTGCTGGTTACATTTTAATGTTGGAAAGAACTGACATGACTGTTGGCTCTGAAAACATTCAAAAGATTAAAGATGAAGTTTAAAGGGTTTTGAGCTTCACTTTAATCTGGTTGCAGACACAGTTATACTGTAGCTGGTATGAGACCTAAAGATGGCCTAGAGATGGCCTCACAACACTTACCTAATTTGATTTGGGTGATTCACACCCGAATTACACACCAACGTTAGCACTGATGTGCAGCATCAATATAAAATGATTGGCTTATTGCACTCCATTGCCATTTTTGTTGCCCACAGGCAAATTTGTCTAGCTAACAATGGCAGAAACAAGAATTTCTTTAATTATTGTCTCTGTTGACAGCAGAAAACACATCACCAAAGAGGAACATCAGACAATGATTCCACCCACTGCCTTTCTGGCAGTACCTCTCTACTTTTTGTATTTGCAAAAGAATAATGTTGGAATCATCTTAGAAATGAACTTCTTCTATCCCTGTCTGGTCACAAGATTAAAATATAATTATGGATATGGAAGGACCCTGAAGTCCCCCCATTGCAGCATTCAGTTGTTTATTAAATGATTCTTTTGCCTCCACTGCTCTAAATTGGACTCTATTCCATGCATTCAACAATCTTTGTGTGAAGAAAAACTTCCTAATATCAGTCCTAAATTTACCCAAAACAAATCAGATTACTGATCCTTCATTAATGAAGGAATCTTGTCAATATATAAATTGATAATATTCCTTTATTTAAGTAGGTGGAATTAATATATTGGATGAGCCAAGAAAGAAGAAAACAGGCAAGTATTGTACTTACTGATAACTAAGAACAGAAACGTACGTACCTGTTTGGAGCTAAAAATGAGAAGATGGCGGGGGTGGGGGGGGGGGGGGGGGGGAGTTGTTTTATATGTAAGTCGAAGCCTCTCTTAGTTTTCCTCGTTGCTGGTTTCCCTCTTAGAAGAGCAATTTCTCTAAAGATAATTGACCCAGCATCCTCACCATGCCAGCTCAAGCCCATGCATTGCTATCAGCTGTTGCTCTGTGCCACTCCACCAGCAGTGCGATGTTTAAATGGCTGCTTTCCTCCTGACTTCAGTCCAGGCTCACTGATTTAAAATTGGAGACAGTCCAGCAAGTTTGATACTACTACTAGTACCACTACTACAACAACAACAACATACATTTATATAGCGCCTTTTACATAGGAAAATGTCCTAAGGCACTTTACAGAAGAATAATCGGATAAAAACTGACAACAGGCCAAAGAAGGGGATTTTAGGAAGGATGACTAAAAGCTTGATCAAAGAAATAGGGGTAAAAATTCGGTTGCTTTGCACCTCCCATTAGCGCCCTCTTAGGGCGCTAACGGGGCGCAAAGCAACTAGCGCCCGGGCGCGGCGCCGCCCACGCCTCTCGTGAAATTCAGCGGGAGGTTAGCCGCGGCGCTACGCCGCTGGTGACGACGTCATCGCCGTGCGTAGCTCCCTGCTTGCACCCCGACCGCGATCTTCAGGAGAGCCCCCTGACTTACTGCCGGACGCTATGTCCGACAGGGTCAGGGGGGCCTATCTGCGGCCGGGGAGGCGCAATTTAAAGGTGGGGTGCGGGGCGGCATTTTTGTTGCTGGCCACCTGCCAGCACCTGCCTGCGCTCCCGTCCCCGGCCTCCTGAATGCCCCCCCCCTCCCCCCCCGCAGAGTGCCGGCTGTGCTCCAAGAGCCCGGCACTTCTCTTGAGTGCCGGGCTCTTTTGCCGGCACTCCCGATCCCCGGGGGCCCAGCTGGGCCCCGGGTCGCGCTGCGCAAGGCCCCTCCCCTTTAAGAAGGGAAAGAAGGCCTGCAATACCGTGGCGCGACGTGCCACAGCGCCCCAAGAGGGATGCGGGGCACTTCCAGTAGCGCCCCACTTCCCTCTTGGGGCGCTACCACTCAATTTCTGGCGCGGGGTGCTAATTTTTCCCGGGTGCTAAAAATAGTGCCCCGGCGAAGTTAGCGCCCCATTTCAATTTTTAGCCCATAGGCTTTAAGGAGGGTCTTAAAGGTGGTGAGAGAGGTGAAAAAGTGGAGAGGTTTAGGACCTAGATGGCTGAAGGCACGGCAGCCAGTGGTGGGGTGAAGGGAGTGGGGGATGCTTAAGGCCAGAGCTGGAGCAACGGAGAGTTCTCCGAGGGTTCTAGAGCTAGAGAGATAGGGAGGGGCCTGGCCATGAAGGGATTTGAACATGAGGAGAAGATGTTTAAATTGGAAGTTAAATTAAAATTAAATCCTCATCACCCCCAACACCCCCTCCCCTTCCCAGGGCAGGAGATGTGACACCTACCATTTTACCTCCTCCCTTCCCACCATCCAAGGCCCCAAACACTCCTTCCCGGTGAAACTTGTACTTGTACTTCTTTCAATTTAGTATACTGTATTCACTGCTCATGATCCGGTCTCCTCTACATTGGGAAGATCAAACGTAGATTGGGTGACTGCTTTGCGGAACACCTCCGTTCAGTCTGCAAGCGTGGCCCCGAGCTTCTCGTCACCTGTCATTTTAATTCACCGCCCCACTCGCACTCTGACCTCTCTGTCTTCAGCCTCCTACACAGTTCCAATGAAACTCAAAGTAAGCTCGAGGAACAGATCTCATCTTTCAATTAGGCACTTTACAGCCTTCCGGACTCAACATTGAGTTCAACAATTTCAGATTATAACCACTACCCCCATTTTGGTAATGATTCTGATTCCCATTTACACCTCCTCTAGACCCATCTTTTGTTTCTTTACTCGTCTCATTACCATCTCCTATTGCCTTGCACCATCATCCCTTTGCTTATTTAATCTCTCCAGTCTTCCACCCTATCGCAGACCTTCCCTTTTGTTCTTTCCTCCCCTTTCCCTGCCTCTGTACTTGCTTAAAACCTGCTACATCTCTAACTTTTTCCAGTTCTGATGAAAGGTCATCGACCTGAAACATTAACTTTGTTTCTCTCTCCACAGATGTTGCCTGACCTGCTGAGTATTTCCAGCACTTTTTGTTTTTATTTCAGATTTCCAGCATTCGCAGTATTTTGCTTTTGTTTAAATTGGAAGTATTTGAGGGACCAGGAGTCAATGTAGGTCACTGAGCACAGTAGCAATGGGCGAGTGGGACTTGATGTGGGTTAGGATATGAGCAGCAGAGTTTTCAATGAGCTGGTGGGTGGAGGATGGGAGGCAGACTAGGGGAGCATTAGAATAGTTGAAATAAAAACAGAAAATGCTGGAAATACTCAGCAGGTCAGGCAGCATCTGTGCAGAGAAAAACAGAGTTAATGTTTCAGGTAGATGACCTTTCGTCAGAACATTAGAATAGTTGAGTTTGGAGATGGTAAAAGCATGCAGGAGGCTTTCAGCAGCAGATGGGCTGAAGCAGGGAGAGGATGGTTAAAACCAGCAGCAGAAGCCAGGACAGAAGTTCTGTAAATCGCATTGGGATGTTTTCTACATTTAATGTCCTGTATAAATGCAAGTTGTTGCTGTTGTTATATATTTTTTATGTTAGCGAGCTGACAGGAGCTTCGAGGTCAGCTGCCAAGTTGAATCCTGAGTAATACTGCTAGTTTTGCATTCAAAACCACTTTACATCAACACTAAAGTGGTTGTATAATAACATGGTAAATGGCCCATAACTACACAATATTTGGTAGGATAAAAGTTCCAGTCCTTTTCACTTCCATTGTGTTTGCATGAGCATTTGGGTCAATTTCATTAAAGCAGTCCCCCAGGCGATTGGATACATTTTGCATGTGTAAGAGTTTGTGTGTATGTCATGAACAATTAGGCTTAACTAATAGGAGAACCAGCATTGCAGGGGAAGATTTTTGTTGCATATTTCAGTAAAGCCCAAATCTTGGTCATCTGGTAGGAAATGACCAGTAGAAAATGTATGAATCATAGCAAAACATTTCTTAGTTATGCATGACAACGACAACAACTTGCATTTATATAGTGCCTTTAACGTAGTAAAACATCCACGGCGCTTCACAGGACCATTATCAAGCAAAATTTGACACCGAGCCACATAAGGAGATATTAGGACAGATGACCAAAAGCTTGGTCAAAGAGGTAGGTTTTAAGGAGCGTCTTAAAGGAGGAGAGAGAGGTAGAAAGGTGGAGAGGTTTAGGGAAGGAATTCCAATGCTTGGAGCCAAGGCAGCTGAAAGCACGGCCACCAATGGTGGAGCAATTAAAATAGGGGACGTGCAAGAGGCCAGAATTGGAGGAGCGCAGAGATCTCGGCGGGTTGTAGGGCTGGAGGAGGTTACAGAGATAGGGAGGGGTGAGGTCATGGAGGGATTTGAAAACAGGGGTGAGAATTTTAAAATTAAAGCATTGCCGGATCGGGAGCCAATATAGGTCAGCGAGCACAGGGGTGATGGGTGAACGGGCCTTGGTGCAAGTTAGGATATGGGCAGCAGAGTTTTGGATGGGCTCAAAATTTATGGATGTTGGAAAATGGGAGGTTGGCCAGGAGAGTGTTGGAATAGTCAAGTATAAAAGTAACAAAGGCATTGATGGGGGTTTCAGCAGTTGTGTAGATAAGCTGAGGCAGGGGCGGAGTCAGGCGATGTTACGGAGGTGGAAGTAGGCGATATTGGTGATGGCACAGATATGTGGCCAGAGCTTATCTCGGGTTTGACTGTGTGGAAGAGTGTGCCATGTAATTGCGGAGACTGCAAACTTTCCTTGTCGATACACCAATGTCCAGAAATTACTGTATGATATTATTGTACAAACATTTAATGTGCTTGTAGTATCAGATTCTGAAGAATTCTATCTTAACGGAGTTAAGATTCTATCTTAACCCATTTACAGTTATCCTGCAACACAAATAATGAAGTAGATGAGCTAATTCATTTTCTCTTTCAGTTTGCATTCCTGGTGCCTTGTTTACCAATTGCTTTCTTGTTCATGCTAAGTCCATACATTCGGTCTGGCTCTATGGCAATTAATATTTCAACACTAGGCTAAACAGCCTGTTGTGTTTGTCAATGTACAACATGTTGTCTGGGAAACTAGGCCAGCTGGTTGGCTCCTGCAGCTATGGTTTGTCTGATCCTCTTACATTTTAAATGACAGACAAGGCAGGGTGGCAGGAATGATGCGTTGCATGGAATTTTAAAATATATATATAAACAATATCATAGGAACATAGGAACAGGAGTAGGCCATTTAGCCCCTCAAGCCTGCTCCGCCATTCAATGAGATCATTGCTGATATGCGACCTAACTCCATATACCCGCCTTTTCCCCAGCAGCAGCAGCAGCGGGAGCGGCGGACCTGCGAGGGAGCAGCGGCTGTGGGGGAAAATAAAGGTTGGTGATTTTCAGGCCCAGTCGAGGAGCAGGAGCGGTGGCAGAATTCGAGAGTGTTGGCACAGTACAGACTAGAGATCAGGCCATTTTAGACTGGTTATTATGTAACGAGAAAGGATTAATTAGCAATCTTGTTGTGCGAGGCCCCTTGGGTCGGAGCGATCATAATATGATAGAATTCTTCATTAAGATGGAGAGTGAAGTAGTTGACTCAGAGACTAGGGTCCTGAATTTAAATAAAGGAAACTACGATGGTATGAGGCGCGAGTTGGGTAGGATTGATTGGGGAATGTCACTCAAAGGGTTGACGGTGGATAGGCAATGTCAAACATTCAAAGATCGCATGAATGAACTACAGAATTTGTTCATCCCAGTTTGGCATAAAAATAAAACAAAAAAGGTGACTCAACCGTGGCTAACAAAGGAAATTAGGGAATAGCATAAGATCCAAGGAGAGGACATATAAATTGGCCAGAAAAAGCAGAAAACCTGAGGATTGGGAGCAGTATAGAATTCAGCAACGAAGGACAAAGGGATTAATTAAGAGGGGGAAAATAGAGTATGAGAGTAAGCTTGCAGGGAACATAAAAACTGACTGTAAAAGCTTTTATAGATATGTGAAGAGAAAAAGATTGGTGAAGTCAAGCGTAGGTCCCTTGCAGTCAGAATCAGGGGAATTTATAATGGGGAACAAAGAAATGGCAGACCAATTAAATACATACTTTGGTTCTGTCTTCACAAAGGAGGACACAAATAACCTCCCAGAGATGTCGGGGAACATAGGGTCTAATGAGAGGGAGGAACTGAAAGAAATCAGTATTTGTAGGGAAATAGTGTTAGGGAAATTGACGGGATTGAAGGCCGATAAATCCCCAGGGCCTGATAATCTACATCCTAGGGTACTTAAGGAAGTGGCCCTAGAAATAGTAGATGCATTGCTGGTCATCTTCCAAAATTCTATAGACTCTGGAACAGTACCCATGGATTGGAGGGTAGCTAATGTTACCCCACTATTCAAAAAAGGTGGTAGAGAGAAAACAGGGAATTATAGACCGGTAAGCCTGACATCGGTTGTGGGGAAAATGCTAGAGTCCATTATAAAAGATGTAATAGCAGAGCACTTGGAAAACAGTGACAGGATCGGACAAAGTCAACATGGATTTACAAAAGGTAAATCGTGCTTGACTAATCTACTGGAATTTTTTGAGGATGTAACTGGTAAAATAGATAAGGGAGAACCAGTGGATGTGGTGTATTTGGACTTTCAGAAGGCTTTCGATAAGGTCCCGCATAAGAGATTAGTGTGTAATGTTAAGGCACGTGGGATTGGGGGCAAGGTATTGACTTGGATAGAGAACTGGTTGGCAGACAGGAAGCAAAGAGTTGGAATAAATGGGTCTTTTTCCGAGTGGCAGGCAGTGACTAGTGGGGTATCGCAGGGATCGGTCATAGGACCCCAGCTATTCACAATATATATTAATGATCTAGACGAGAGAATTGGATGTAATATCTCCAAGTTTGCAGACGACACAAAGCTGGGTGGGAGTGTGTGCCGTAAGGAGGATGCCGAGAAACTCCAGTATGATTTGGACAGGTTGGGTGATTGGGCAGAAGCATGGCAGATGCAATATAATGTGGATAAATGCGAGGTTATCCACTTTGGTGTCAAAAACAGGGAGGCAGATTATTATCTGAATGGCAATAGATTGGGAGAAGGGGAAGTGCAACGAGACCTGGGTGTCCTTGTGCACCAGTTGCTGAAGGTAAGCATGCAGGTGCAGCAGGCGGTTAAGAAGGCAAATGGTATGTTGGCCTTTGTAGCGAAAGGGTTCGAGTACAAGAACAAGGATGTCTTGCTGCAGTTGTACAGGGCCTTGGTGAGACCACATCTTGAGTATTGTGTGCAGTTTTGGTCGCCTTATCTGAGGAAGGATGTTCTTGCCATGGAGGGAGTGCAGCGAAGATTCACAAGGCTGATACCTGGGATGGCAGGAATGACGTATGAGGAGAGATTGGGTCGATTGGGCTTATACTTGCTGGAGTTTAGAAGAATGAGAGGGGATCTCATTGAAACTTATAAAATTCTAACAGGACTGCACAGACTAGGTGCAGGAATGATGTTCCCGATCGCTGGGGAGTCCAGAACCAGGGGTCACAGTCTAAGGATAAGGGGTAAGCCATTTAGGACTGAGATGAGGAGGAATTTCTTCACCCAGAGAGTGGTGAACCTGTGGAATTCTCTACCACAGAAGGCAGTAGAGGCCAATTCATTAAATATATTCAAGAAGGAGTTAGATATATTTCTTAAAGCTAAAGGGATCAAGGGATATGGGGAGAAGGCAGGGACAGGGTACTGAATTTGGATGATCAGCCATGATCTCATTGAATGGCGGAGCAGGCTCGAGGGGCTGAATGGCCTACTCCTGCTCCTATCTTCTATGTTTCTATGACGCCGGCACAGGGGAAGAAGCTGATTGGTGAGTAGTGGGTGAGTGCTTTATTTTCTTCAATTTTAAGTTTATTTCTTTTAAGGTAGTTCAAAGTTAAGGTAGTTCGGGAGAGCGAGAATCCGAGATTTTAAATTTGAGGTAAGAGTTTTTTAATTAAAAGTATGGCAGGGGACCTCAGTCCCGTGCGTTGCATGGCCTGCAGCATGTGGGAATTCCTAGACATTTCTTGCAGTCAGGATGGCCACATGTGCAGTAAGTGCCAACGGTTTGGCCAACTTGAGATCCGGGTTTCGGAGCTCGAGCGTCAGCTGGAGGCACTGCGGTGTATCCGCGAGGCTGAGAGTTACGTGGATAGCACGTTTTTAGACGTGGTCACCCCGCAGCTTAAGAAAGTGCAGTCAGAGAGGAAATGGGTGACCACCAGTCAGAAGAAGGGGGGTAGGTAGGTAGTCAGGAAAGCCCCAGAGTGCATCTCACTCAACAACCGTTTTTCTGTGTTGGAAAACGGTGAAAGTGACGGTTCCTCTGGGGAGTGCAGCCAGAGCCAAGTTCACGGCACTGTGGGTGGCTCAGCTGCACAAGGGGGGAGGAGTAAGAGTGGAAGGGCAATAGTGGTAGGAGACTCAATAGTGAGGGGTGCAGACAGGTGTTTCTGCGGCCGCAGATGTGACTCCAGGATGGTATGTTGCCTCTCTGGTGCCAGGGTCAAGGATGTCACTGAACGGCTGCAGGGCATTCTGAAGGGTGAGGGCAAACAGTCAGAGGTCGTGGTTCACATTGGTACCAACGACATAGGTAGAAAGAGGGATGAGGTCCTGCAACAAGAATTTAGGGAGCTAGGTAGCAGATTAAAAAGCAGGACCTCAAAGGTTGTAATCTCTGGATTACTCCCGGTGCCACATGCTAGTGAGTATAGGAATAGGAGGATAGAGCAGATGAATGCGTGGCTAAAGAGTTGGTGCAGGAAGGAGGGCTTTAGTTTCCTGGATCACTGGGTCTGTTTCTGGGGAAGGTGGGACCTGTACAAGTCGGACGGGTTGCACCTGAACTAGAATGGGACTAACATCCTTGCGGGGAGGTTTGCTAGTGCTGTTGGGGGGGTTTTAAACTAACTTGGCAGGAGGATGGGATACGGAGTGGAGCTATAGTAGGGGGTGATGCACAGCCAAATATAGAGGAAAAAACAAGTGAGTCTGGAAGGCAGAGCAAATATGTAATGGCACAAGGGAGTATGGCAAGGCTGGATGGCATTTATTTTAATGCAAGGAGTCTTATGAGTAAGGCAGATGAATTGAAGGGATGTGGACTCCTCTACATTGGGGAGACCAAACACAGATTGGGTGACCGCTTTGTGGAACACCTCCGTTCAGTCCGTAAGGGGGACCCCGAGCTCCCGGTCGCCTGTCACTTTAATTCACCGCTTCACTCCCACTCTGACCTCACCGTCCTCGGCCTATTACACTGTTCCACGGAAGCGCAGCGTAAGCTCGAGGAACAGCACCTCATCTTTCGTTTAGGCACGCTGCAGCCCTCTGGACTCAGTATTGAGTTCAACAATTTTAGATCATAACCTCAGCTCCAATCACATTTATATTTTATTTTTTCCACCCTTTTATTTGCCCCCCCACCTTTTTTTTCCTCCTAGAAGCTGGCAGCTGTCCTTCATTCTGCCAGTGGATTTCACACTTCTTTCAGCCTTAATCTGTCACATTAACACCACCTCTAGCCTTGCATATCTCTTAATGTCTCTTAATGTCTCTTCATCTCCCAATTTGTTCTTTTATCCCCTCCCCCTTTTCCCAGCTTTACCCTGGCCTTAAATCTATTTGATTTCCGGCTCTTCCCAGTTCTGACGAAAGGTCATCGACCTGAAACGTTAACTCTCTTTCTCTCTCCACGGATGCTGCCTGGCCTGCTGAGTTTTTCCAGCGTTTTCTGTTGTTATTTCAGATTTCCAGCATCCGCAGTATTTTGCTATCGTATCAGATGAATTGAAGGTGTTGATGAACATATGGGAGTATGATATTGTTGCTATCACAGAGACATGGTTGAGGGAGGGGCAGGACTGGCAGCTCAAATTTCCGGGGTATAGAATCTTCAGGCGAGACAGAGGGGGGTGTCGCAATATTAATCAAGGAGTCAATTACTGCTGTAAGGAGGGATGATATATTAGCAGGTTCCTCTAATGAGGCCATATGGGTAGAACTTAAAAACAAAAAGGGGGCAAGCACTTTGCTGGGAGTGTACTATAGGCCCCCAAACAGTCAGGGGGAGATAGAGGAACAGATATTTAGGCAAATCTCAGAGAAGTGTACAAATAATAGGGTAATAATAGTAGGGGATTTCAACTTCCCCAATATTAACTGGGATAGTCAGAGTGTGAAAGGCTTAGAGGGTGCGGAATTCTTAAAGTGCATCCAGGAAAGCTTTTTGAGCCAGCATGTAGAAAGTCCTACAAGAGAGGGGGCAGTACTGGACCTAATTCCAGGGAATGTAGCCGGGCAAGTGGTAGAAGTGTCAGTAGGAGAGCATTTTGGTAACAGTGACCATAATTCGGTGAGATTTAAGGTAGTCATGGAAAAGGACAAAGATGGACCGGAAATAAAGGTTCTAAATTGGGGGAATGCCGATTTTAATATGATAAGGCAGGATCTAGCCAAAGTGGACTGGGATCAGCTACTTGTAGGAAAATCCACATCAGAGCAGTGGGAGTCATTCAGAAAGGAAATAGAGAGAGTACAGCGCCAACATGTTCCCGTAAAGGTCAAGGGTGGGACCAACAAGTCCAGGGAACCCTGGATGTCAAGGGATATACAAGAATGGATTAGGAAAAAAAGGGAGGCTTTTGGCAGATACAAAGGACTAAAAACAGTGGAAGCCCTAGAGGAGTATAGAAAGTGCAGGGGGGTACTTAAAAAAGAAATTAGGAGAGCGAAGAGGGGGCATGAAAAAACACTGGCGGGCGAAATAAAGGAAAATCCCAAAGTGTTTTATAAGTATATTAAGGGCAAGAGGATAACCAGGGAAAGAGTAGGGCCCATTAGGGACCAAAGTGGCAATCTGTGTGTGGTGCTGGAAGATGTAGGTGAGGTTTTAAATGAATATTTTGCATTTGTGTTCACTATGGAGAAGGACGATGTAGGCATAGAAATCAGGCAGGAGGATTGTAATATACTTGAACAAATTAGCATTGAGAAGGAGAAGGTACTAGCGGTTTTAGCGGGCTTAAAAGTGGATAAATCCCCAGGCCCAGACGAGATGTATCCCAGGCTGCTGTGTGAGGCAAGGGAGGAGATTGCAGGGGCTCTGACACAAATTTTCAGAACCTCTCTGGCCACAGGGGAGGTGCCAGAGGACTGGAGGACAGCTAACGTAGTACCATTATTCAAGAAGGGTAGTAGGGATAAACCAGGGAATTACAGGCCAGTGAGCCTAACATCAGTGGTTGGGAAATTATTGGAAAAAATTCTGAGGGACAGAATTAGTCTCCACTTGGAGAGGCAAGAATTAATCAAGGATAGTCAGCATGGCTTTGTCAGGGGGAGATCATGTCTAACCAATTTGATTGAATTTTTCGAGGGGGTGACTAGGTGTGTGGATGAGGGTAGTGCAGTTGATGTAGTCTACATGGACTTCAGTAAGGCTTTTGACAAAGTCCCACATGGGAGACTGGTCAAGAAGGTAAGAGCCCATGGGAGCCAGGGCAATTTGGCACATTGGATCCAAAATTGGCTTAGTGGCAGGAGGCAGAGGGTGATGGTCGAAGGTTGTTTTTGTGACTGGAAGCCTGTGTCCAGTGGTGTACCGCAGGGTTCGGTGCTGTGTCCCTTGCTGTTTGTAGTGTACTTTAATGATTTAGATACGAATGTAGGAGGCATGATCAGTAAGTTCGCAGATGACACGAAAATTGATGGAGTGGTAAATAGCGAGGAGGGAAGCCTCAGGCTACAGGACGATATAGACGGGTTGGTCAGATGGGCAGAACAGTGGCAAATGGAATTTAACCCTGAAAAGTGTGAGGTGATGCATTTTGGGAGGACTAACAAGGCAAGGGAATACACAATGAATGGTAGGACCCTAGGAAGGACAGAGGATCAGAGGGACCTTGGTGTGCATGTACATAGATCCCTGAAGGCAGCAGGACAGGTAGATAAGGTGGTTAAGAAGGCATATGGGATACTTGCCTTCATTAGCCGAGGCATAGAATATAAGTCGCACAACACCAGGTTATAGTCCAACAGATTTATTTAAAATTACAAGCTTTCGGAGCTATCGATCGCCCCTTCTTCAGGTAAAGTTACTATGAGTGAATCTACAAAAGTTCTGTGTTTAAATTCTGTGAACTTTTGTAGATTCACTCATATTGTAATTTTAAATAAATCTGTTGGACTATAACCTGGTGTTGTGCGACTTCTCATTTTTGTCCACCCCAGTCCAACGCCGGCATCTCCGCATCATAGAATATAAGAGCAGGGAGGGTATGATGGAGCTGTACAAAATGCTAGTTAGGCCACAGCTGGAATACTGTGTGCAGTTCTGGTCGCCACACTATAGGAAGGATGTGATTGCATTAGAGAGGGTGCAGAGGAGATTCACCAGGATGTTACCTGGGCTGGAGCGTTTCAGCTATGAAGAGAGACTGGACAGGCTGGGGATGTTTTCCTTAGGGCTGAGGGGGGACCTGATTGAGGTGTACAAAATTATGAGAGGCATAGATAGGGTAGATAGAAAGGAACTTTTCCCCTTAGTAGAGGGGTCAATAACCAGGGGGCATAGTTTCAAGGTAAGGGGCAGGAGGTTTAGAGGGGATTTGAGGAAAAACTTTTTCACCCAGAGGGTGGTTGGAATCTGGAACTCACTGCCTGAAAGGGTGGTAGAGGCCGGAACCCTCACAACATTCAAGAAGCATTTAGATGAGCACTTGAAACGCCATAGCATACAAGGCTACGGACCAAGTGCTGGAAAATGGGATTAGAATAGATAGGGCTTGATGGCCGGCGCAGACACGATGGGCCAAAGGTCCTCTTTCTGTGCTGTATAACTCTGTGACTCTATCACTCTATCCTTTAATACCTTTGATTAACAAAAAGCTATCAATCTCAGATTCAAAATTAACAATTGATCTAGCATCAATTGCCATTTGCGGAAGAGATTTCCAAACTTCTACCACCCTTTGTGTGTAGAAGTGCTTCCTAATTTCACTCCTGAAAGGTCTGGCTCTAATGTTTAGACTATGCCCCCTAGTTCTAGACTCCCCAACCAGCGGAAATAGTTTATCTCTGTCTACCCTATCTGTTCCCCTTAATATCTTGAAAACTTCGATCAAATCACCCCATAACCTTCTAAATGCATGGGGATACAACCCTAGTTCGTGTAATCTTTCCTCGTAATTTAACCCTTGGAGTCCAGGTATCATTCTGGTAAAGCTACGCTGCACTCCCTCCAAGGCCAATATATCCTTCCTAGGGTGTGGTGCCCATAACTGCTCGCAGTACTCCAGGTGTGGTCTAACCAGGGCTTTGTATAATTGCAGGATAACTTCTACCCACTTTATTCTAGTCCTCTAGATATAAAGGCCAGCATTCCATTAGCCTTTTTGATTATTTTCTGTACCTGTTCATGACATTATAATGATTTGTGTACCTGGACCCCCAAGTCTCTTTGGACCTCCACTGTTTTTTAGCTGTTAACTATTTAGAAAGTACCCTGTTCTATCTTTTTTAGATCCAAAGTGGACATCAGATACACAGAAGGCAGAAAGCTCATCAAGGAGTTCAGATGATGTAACAAACCATCATTTGAACTCCTTACTGAGGTAGTATCGTGTAATCGCATCCATGTATTTGTTATTTTTATTAGTATACATCTCCTGTGGCATTGCTTATGAAATTGTATGGATTGGGCTCTTATTTCTGCCCTGCTGCTCAGCCATATGAGAGAGCACAACACCAGGGGCTGTCTCACTTTCTATATGGGATGGGGAATGCACATACTTATTTAATTAACAGCATTTTTCCCCTCTCGTAATTTGTCTCACATCTCTCCCTTTCTTCTCATTTTCCCTTATTGTTACCCACCTCTTCCAATTCATCTGGGTCATTTTTCCTGTTGTTCCCTCCCTCACTCATCCAGCTTTTTCTAATACCTCCACTTTTTCTCTGTTGTTACTCGTTTCTCCTGCTCCCTCATATTTTTTTCCTGTTGTTACAACTCCATTTCTCCTTGGTTTCCATCAAGTGAGATATCTAGGTAGGAATTACAGTTCCCTCACAAAACTGTGCATCTCAAGGCTAATTAGGAGCATGTTTGCAGTGGTGTGTGTCCATAATCTCCACAGTTATAATGCATTTCCAATGGACTTCCTTCTTGAATCTCTCCTTCAGAGTAATTCAATGTGTCAGTCAGATGGGGAGCCGGACACTCAGGTGGTCCTTGACTTGGGCAAGAAGCGGTAAACACAGCGAGGGTGGATCTAGGGAGGCCAGAGCTTGAGTCAGGAGGAAGCAGAGAGCCAGGACTTGGGCTGGGACGCAGCAGGGAGACTGAGGCCTTCGCAGCAGACAAAATCGACATTGGCCCATAAGTGGGATGGTTTAATGCCTATTTTCTAATTGACTTAATGTTAATTTATTACTTTTAACTGTTAATTTACTGTTGCTGACAACTGGTTCTTTTTACATGCCCAGCTGGACCCTAACCGTTTACTTTTGCAGAATGTGTTTGGTCGATTTTTATCTTGTTTTTGTAGAAAGTGATAACTTTGGTAGAATGCGGTTGATAATTTCAAAGTTTGCAGATGACGTAAAACTCAGAAATGTAGTAAACAATGAGGAGGATAGTAACAGACAGATGAAATAGGGAGACACATAACAGATGAAATTTAATGCAGAGAAGTGTGAAGTGGTACATTTTGGTAGGAAGAATGAGGAGAGACAATACACATAGAATCATAGAATCATAGAAGATAGGAGCAGGAGTAGGCCATTCGGCCCCTCGAGCCTGCTCCGCCATTCAATGCGATCATGGCTGATCATCCAAATTCAGTACCCTGTCCCTGCTTTCTCCCCATGTCCAAAAATGTGTGGGTTAGGTTGATTTGGCTATGATAAATTGACCCTTAGTGTTAGGGGGGATTAAATATGTGGGGTTATGGGGATAGGATGGGATATGTTAGGGGGAATTAAATACGTGGGGTTACGGGGGTAGGGTGGGATATGTGTACTGTGGGGATTAAAGCAGGGACAGGGTACTGGATTTGGATGATCAGCCATGATCGTATTGAATGGCGGAGCAGGCTCGACGGGCCGAATGGCCTACTCCTGCTCCTAGATTCTATGTTTCTATGTTTCTATATCCCTTGATCCCTTTAGCCTTAAGAAATATATCCAACTCCTTCTTGAATCTATTTAATGAATTGGCCTCTACTACCTTCTGTGGCAGAGAATTCCACAGGTTCACCACTCTCTGGGTGAAGAAATTCCTCCTCATTTCTGTCCTAAATGGCTTACCCCTTATCCTTAGACTGTGACCCCTGGTTCTGGACTCCCCGACCATCGGGAACATCCTTCCTGCATCTAGTTTGTCCTGTCCTGTCAGAATTTTATAAGTTTCAATGAGATCCCCTCTCATTCTTCTAAACTCCAGCGAGTATAAGCCCAATCGACCCAATCTCTCTTCATACGTCATTCCTGCCATCCCAGGTATCAGCCTGGTGAATCTTCGCTGAACTCCTTCCATGGCAAGAACATCCTTCCTCAGATAAGGCGACCAAAACTGCACACAGTACTCAAGGTGTGGTCTCACCAAGGCCCTGTACAACTGCAGCAAGACATCCTTGTTCCTGTACTCAAAACCTCTCGCTATGAAGGCCAACATACCATTTGCCTTCTTAACCGCCTGCTGCACCTGCATGCTTACCTTCAGCGACTGGTGCACAAGGACACCCAGGTCTCGTTGCACTTCCCCTTCTCCCAATCTATTGCCATTCAGATAATAATCTGCCTTTCTGCTTTTGACACCAAAGTGGATAGCCTCGCATTTATCCACGTTATATTGCATCTGCCATGCTTCTGCCCAATCACCCAACCTGTCCAAATCATACTGGAGTTTCTCGGCATCCTCCTCGCAGCACACACGCCCACCCAGTTTTGTGTCGTCTGCAAACTTGGAGATATTACATCTAGTTCCCTTGTCTAGATCATTAATATATATTGTGAATAGCTGGGGTCCAAGTACCGATCCCTGTGGTACCCCACTAGTCACTGCCTGCCACTCGGAAAAAGACCCGTTTATTCCAACTCTTTGCTTTCTGTCTGCCAACCAGTTCTCTATCCAAGTCAATACCTTGCCCCCAATCCCATGTGCCTTAACTTTACATGCTAATATCTCTTATGCGGGACCTTATCAAAAGCCTTTTGGAAGTCCAAATACGCCACATCCACTGGTTCTCCCTTATCTATTTTACCAGTTACATCCTCAAAAAATTCCAGTAGATTAGTCAAGCATGATTTACCTTTTATAAATCCATGTTGACTTTGTCCGATCCTGTCACTGTTTTCCAAGTGCTCAGCTATTACATCTTTTATAATGGACTCTCTAATTTTCCCCACTACCGATGTCAGGCTTACCGGTCTGTAATTCCCCGTTTTCTTTCTACCACCCTTTTTGAATAGTGGGGTAACATTAGCTACCCTCCAATCCATGGGTACTGTTCCAGATTCCATCGAATGTTGGAAGATGATCAGCAATGCATCTACTATTTCTAGGGCCACTTCCTTAAGTACCCTAGGATGTAGATTATCAGGCCCTGGGGATTTATCGGCCTTCAATCCCTTCAATTTCCATAACACCATTTCCCTACAAATACTGATTTCTTTCAGCTCCTCCCTTTCATCAGACCCTATGTTTCCCCAACATCTCTGGGAGGTTATTTGTGTCCTCCTTTGTGAAGACAGAACCAAAGTATGTATTTAATTGGTCTGACATTTCTTTGTTCCCCATTATAAGTTCCCCTGATTCTGACTGCAAGGGACCTATGCTTGATTTCACTAATCTTTTTCTCTTCACATATCTATAAAAGCTTTTACAGTCAGTTTTTATGTTCCCTACAAGCTAACTCTCGTATTCTATTTTCCCCTTCTTAATTAATCCCTTTGTCCTCCTTTGTTGAATCTTAAACTGCTCCCAATCCTCAGGGTTACTGCTTTTTCTGGCCAATTTATATGCCCTCTCCTTGGATCTTATGCTATCCCTAATTTCCCTTGTTAGCCACGGTTGAGTCACCCTTTTTGTTTTATTCTTATGCCAAACTGGGATGAACAAATTTTGTAGTTCGTCCATGCGGTCTTTGAATGTTTGCCATTGCCTATCCACCGTCAACCCTTTGAGTGACATTCCCCAATCAATCCTACCCAACTCGCACCTCATACCATCGTAGTTTCCTTTATTTAAATTCAGGACCCTAGTCTCTGAGTCAACTACTTCACTCTCCATCCTAATGAAGAATTCTATCATATTATGATCGCTCCGACCCAAGGGGCCTCGCTCAACAAGATTGCTAATTAATCCTTTCTCATTACATAATACCCAGTCTAAGATGGCCTGATCTCTAGTTGGTGTGGGCCTGAATTTGGAGAAACATGGAGGGTTTGGGGGGTACATGGGGTGGAGCTTTGGATGAAGAGATTGAGGAGTATCTGCAGCTGGGAGTTTTCCACTGATCTGCTACAGCCACTCTTCCGCCTCGTGGTGAAAGTTAAAATCTACCCCTGTGTGGTTATGTAAGAACTTTTCCTAACAATAATATGATTATGATTTCAATAAAAATACTGAAAAGAGGAAATCTTTACACATACACTTGTGATGTTGCAACTAGAGAAATTCTTACCCATTATTATTAGAACAAGCACCAAGTGATGGTTTGCATTCGTATGCCTTCTGTAGCTGCAGTATTCTAATTTCTGCATTAAGTGAAATAACTTTGGAGAAATTAAACCCGTGGAAATATCTTTCATGGGAAGAAATTGTAAATCAAGTTTTATACTGAAAGCATATGCCTGGAATTTGAATATGCCTTGTGCCGTTATTTCCCTGTGAAGGGCTTTGGTGTTGGTTCTGCTGATGAATAAACATATGAATGGTTATCATAAAACAAAACAAGTAAGGAAAAGCAAGTTTCCATTTTCCTTCAACAATATAATTTCATTTGTCAGTTGAAAATCATATTAATGCATAAAAATCATATTGTTCTATCTATAAGCACAGTAACAAGTTCACAATTTTCAATTTAAAGATAGACAAAAGGATAAAAACATCACCATTTGGACTCTATTGTAAAGAATTACATATGAATATGCAAAGTATTTTAATTAGGGTGTTACATTTTTAGAATTAACTTGTACATCTCTTGTGGCATTATGTGATGGGTAAATTGGGCCTGGTAGTGAGGTTGAAGTGGTGTGACTAGGAAAAAGTCTTTTCAATGGTTGAAGAGGCATTTTGGCACTGTATTGAGAATTGTGACAACATTAAAGCTCTTTCATCTTAAGAGGACTATGAATTAAGAAAAGTTTTCCATTTAGTAGTGTAGCAGCATGGATACAAAATTGGTTAAGGGATAGAAAACAGAGCGTTGTGGTGAATGGCTGTTTTCGGACTGGAGGGAGGTATACAGTGGTGTTCCCCAAGGTTCAGTACTAGGACCACTGCTGTTTTTGATATACATTAATGACTTGGACTTGGGGGTACAGGGCACAATTTCAAAATTTGCAGATGACACGAAACGTGGAAGTGTAGTAAACAGTGAGGAAGCTAGTAATAGACTTCAAGAAGACATAGACAGGCTGGTGGAATGGACGGACACATGGCAGATGAAATTCAACGCAAAGAAGTGTGAGGTAATACATTTTGGTAGGAAGAATGAGGAGAAACCATACACACTAAATGCTACAATTTTAAAGGGGGTGCAAGAACAGAGAGACCTGGGGGTGCTTGTGCACAAATCTTTGAAGGTGGCAGGACAGGTTAACAAAGCCGTTAATAAAGCATATGGGATCCTGGGCTTTATAAATAGAGGTATAGAGTACAAAAGCCAGGAAGTTAAGCTAAACCGTTATAAAACACTAGTTCGGCCCCAGCAGGAGTATTGTGTCCAATTTTGGGCACCACACTTTAGGAAGCACGTGAAGGCTTTGGAGAGCGTACAGAAGAGATTTACTAGAATGGTTCCAGGGATGAGGGAATACAGTTACGTGGATAGACTAGAGAAGCTGGGGTTGTTCTCCTTGGAGCAGAGAAGGCTAAGAGGAGATTTGATAGAGGCGTTTAAAATCATGAAGGATTTAGATAGAGTAAATAAAGAGAAACTGTTTCCAATGGCTGAAAGGTCGATAACGAGAGGGCACAGATTTAAGGTGATTGGCAAAAGAACCAGAGGTGACATGAGGAAAAAAAAATTTACGCAATGAGTGGTTAGGATTTGGAATGCACTGCCTGATAGGGTGGTGGATATAGATTCAATAGTAGCCTTAGAAAGGGAATTGGATAAATAATTGAAGGAGAAAATATTACAGGGATATGGGGAAAGAGTGGGGGAGTGGGACTAACTGGATTGCTGTTTGAAAGAGCTGGCAGAGACTCGATGGGTTGAATGGCCTCCTTCTGTGCTGTACTATTCTATGATTCTATGATTCTATAGCACCGTTCTCTTCTACTTTCTAACTCTCATTTGGAGGCACTATTAAAAACAAGTTTTACAGATGCTACGCAAAAGATAAAGAATATGGGACAATTTTCAAGTTGGTTACACCTACCTGAGTGTATTGGATCATGGGAAAACTGGACTGCAAATGAGGGCAGAGGCCTGTCAGGCTAGGTCTCCATTCTGTTTATGCTGATGCATATTTTGGTGGTTCTGAAGGCAAGTGCAGAAAGCTCCCTCCTGAAACAGGCAGGAGCTTCCTACACCAGCCCCAGGGTCACCGGAAATGTGCATCAGGTACAAACAGGCAGGAGCTTCATTAAAATATTGAAATAAATGGCCCATTATGCTGGTACAGCACCAGATTGTAATCATGCCTATATATAATGGATATCAATGAGGATCAGCAGCAAGCAGAAGTTCATTTAACGGGCACAAAGAGAAGATTAAATGAACAGTTTTAAGGCCATTTCAGTAGCAATGTTTAAAAAAAAAAAATCCTTTTTTCCTTCTTCCACTTAGGTTCTTACCAGCCTTTGTGGTAATTGCTCTGTTGCTTTAAAAAAAATAAATCAGCCCCATTACTGCTACCAATGGATTCCCCAATGGGAATCCCTGATTCTGAGCTCCATTGCAGGAAGAAGAGGAGGACCATGGGATGCCAGGCAGGTAAGGCTGCATGAGAAGTACTATATGTTCACCTACCAGTGCCCTCATACCCATATTTACAGACCAAGGGGGACATATTTCACTTTGGTACAGGATTAGTGCAGGTGGGGGCTTGAATTCCTCAAGAAAAGCTGAGACAGCTGATGTAATAGCACAGAAAAGATATGTGAATAACCGATTAAACATAATGGATTGAAATTCCTCAGGAGTTCCACCACTGTCTGGGAGAAGGAGACTGGCAGAATCCCCAGTAAAACACTGGAGATACATTCCAAACTCAGTGGGTGGGGTTTTCCAGTTGTGTGCTTGTCAGCTCGCTGTTCTTGTTTGATAAAATGAATGGGGTGGGGGGAGGGCATCGTTGGCTGGTGAACACACAGGCAGAAAATCCCAGCCTGTACATCACGCTTTCAGTGGTACTGCATGAAATAATGCATATTTGGGTGATCAACAGCCAGCACAGCCTGATTGATCATGCCAAGATACCAGCCACTATATATAGAGGCATTGTTGCACCCATCTGACAATGATAATGGGGAACTGTCTTCACAGTGTCGGTTCTTCAGAGAGCCGCATACAGAGATGTGCTATATGTTGCTAGGGCACCTAGAGCTATCAGGCTGTACCAGTATGCGATGGGTACAGCCAGTGACTTCTATCTCCTTGCAGGCATGCTACGGTGCTGACCTATGGGGATAGTGGCAGAGTGTCATAGAGTCATAGAGTTATACAGCACAGAAAGAGGCCCTTCGGCCCATCGTGTCTGCGCTGGCCATCAAGCCCTGTCTATTCTAATCCCATTTTCCAGCACTTGGTCCGTAGCCTTGTATGCTATGACGTTTCAAGTGCTCATCTAAATGCTTCTTGAATGGTGTGAGGGTTCCTGCCTCTACCACCCTTTCAGGCAGTGAGTTCCAGATTCCAACCACCCTCTGGGTGAAAAAGTTTTTCCTCAAATCCCCTCTAAACCTCCTGCCCCTTACTTGAAACTATGCCCCCTGGTTATTGACCCCTCTACTAAGGGGAAAAGTTCCTTTCTATCTACCCTATCTATGCCACTCATAATTTTGTACACCTCAATCAGGTCCCCCCTCAGCTCTAAGGAAAACAACCCCAGCCTGTCTCTCTTCATGGCTGAAGCGCTCCAGCCCAGGTAACATCCTGGTGAATCTCCTCTGCACCCTCTCCAATGCAATCACATCCTTCCTATAGTGTGGCGACCAGAACTGCACACAGTATTCCAGCTGTGGCCCTGGCCTAACTAACGTTTTGTACAGCTCCATCATAACCTCCCTGCTCTTATATTCTATGCCTCAGCTAATGAAGGCAAGTATCCCATATGCCTTTTTAACCACCTTAGCTATCTGTCCTGCTGCCTTCAGGGATCTATGTACATGCACACCAAGGTCCCTCTGATCCTCTGTCCTTCCTAGAATCCTACCATTCATTGTGTATTCCCTTGCCTTGTTAGTTCTCCCAAAATGCATCACCTCACACTTTTCAGGGTTAAATTCCATTTGCCACTGTTCTGCCCATCTAACCAACCCATCTATATCATCCTGTAGCCTGAGGCTTCCCTCCTCGCTATTTACCACTCCACCAATTTTCGTGTCATCTGCGAACTTACTGATCATACCTCCTACATTCATATCTAAATCATTAATATACACTACAAACAGCAAAGGACCCAGCACTGATCCCTGCGGTACACCACTGGACACAGGCTTCCAGCCACAAAAACAACCTTCGACCATCACCCTCTGCCTCCTGCCACTAAGCCAATTTTGGATCCAATGTGACAGTGCCATCCTCCTTGCAACAACTCCTGCAGCATCACCTCCATAACAGCAGGGATCAAACGGGGGTTGGGTGCTAGCTTCTCAGTCACTTGCCTGAATACTCATGCATGAATATTGTGTTTCTTTTCCCTTTATTATTGCGTGTCACATCTCTTTGCCCTCTCTCTTCAGCGTTGACCAAGGCTGTCAATGGGTTGAAATCCCTTTTGAATCTTTCCAACAGCTGCAAGGATTTTTGTCCCTTATTCTGCTGTTTCCCTTTATGCCCACACACTTTAAGTTTGACCTGCATGCAATTTTGTAGTGCCACCATTTAGCTACCTCTCTGTACCAGTCCAAATGTGCATTTGGAGCTGTGAATAGTTATGCAAGTGAGCTGATCCTGGAAAATTGGATGGCATTAGCTCATTGCTATTCTAGCAATTTAAATGTAACCATTTAGAAATTACTTATACCAGTAGATGAAAATTAACTCTTTTATTTTGAAAACTCAAAAACTTTGAGTACTTAATGCATTAAGGCTGTGGTATGTGAAGGTATACAATATCAAATAATAGGTGCTATTAAATTTTAAAAAACTGAGGTAGCAAATTTCTTTCTATGCTATTGCATTCAGTGTACATTATAACCTTTGTTTGACATAAATCTATATCGATTAAACTACTTGTAACTGAACCAAGTGTTATTTGAACAGTGTTGCACTCTACACTCATTTGATTTGGCTTTCAGCTGCATCTCCACAGAGGATGGCTGACATCAATCACATGACAAAACACTCTGTGTATTTAGAGGTCTTCAGTTTGTTAGCAAAACAGTTACCATCTGCGTTCGATGAAAAATATAATCTGAAAGAGATGTGGTTCATGAATCATAATGTCAATATGTTATTGCACAAACTAATGATTGAAATTACCAGGAAATCCAACCATTTCATGACGGTTTAACATAACAGACTATCTGAATAATTGTATTAATGGTTACGATATGTTGGCCCTGAAATTTCTCAGGTTGTGGTCCTGGTGTAACCACTAGGATTCTGTCTTATGCTGCCCTCCAGTACTGATCCCACTGGTGTTTGCAGGCTCAGTGGCAGCAAATGTCATTAGCCTGGCAGAGGCAGGTGCAGGCACCACGTCGAGTACATCTCTGGCATCTGTCTACCCCATGCCAATGGAAATGAAAAAAAATGTTTTTCTTAATTTATTCTTGGGATGCAGGCATCACTGGCAAGGCTGCTATTTATTGCGCATCCTTAGTTGCCCTGAGAAGGGCCTTTTTCTTTGTAGAGGTTTGATGCATCTGAGTGGATTGCTAGGCCACTTCAGAAGGCAGTGAACAGTCAACCATGTTGGTGTAGGACTGGAGTCATATATAGGCCAGACTGGGTAAGGACAGCAGGTTTTCTTCCCTGAAAGACTTCAGTGAACCAGTTGAGTATTTACAACAATCCAACAGCCTCATGGCCACTTTTACTGTTACCAGCCTTTTATTTACAGATTTTTAAAAACTGAATTCAAATTCTCAAACTGTCATGGTGGGTTTTGAACTGACAATTTCTGAATTATTAGTCCAGTAACATAAACACTACACTACGATACCTGGGGGGAGGCGGTTGTTGCCTTGGTCGCCTGCCTCCAACACTGCTCCAATCGGACCCCAAGTAATGGAGCTGATCCATGATATTTTTTTAAAGGAACTTTTTTTTAACTATTCGGGATCCAGCCACTTGCCAGGCTTGTTTGATGCCTCTCTTACTTTATCCAGTTTCACGGGTTGGTCCTCACATTTTCCCATTCCTACATATCTGAATCTAGCCAATGGATCTCCATGACTGGCTTCTCATCTCTCCTCTGCACCATCATTCTGGGCTCCCCAGGGATCTTCCTTTGGTCCCTCTCATCCTCAACTACATGCCGCCGCTTAGTGACATCGCTGGTCAACTTTCACATATATACTGATGATGTGAGGCTCTACCTCTGCGCCACCTCTCTCGATCGCCTCTGCGCTATCTGATTGCTTGTTTGAATTCCAGTCTTGGCTGAGGCATATCTTCTTCCAGTTCAACACTGGGAAGACCAAAGCCATCATCTTCAGTCCCTGCCACAAATTCTGCTCCCTTGCCACTCCTCCTTGTTCTAAGGCTGAACTAAATTGTTTCCAACCTTGGTATCCTGCTCAACCCTGAGCTGTAATCCAGACTCAATATCCTCTCCATCACAATGACTGCTTAATTTGACATCTACAACACAGCCCGTCGGTGCCCTGCCTCAGCTGTTCCACGTTAAAACCTCCATACATCCCTTTGTCACTTCCAGACTCAACTACCCCAACTCTCTCTCCTTGCTGACATCCCATCCTCCACCCCTCATAGCCTCCAACTTGTCCATTGGTGGCAGGGCCTGCAACCACATGGATCCTACTCCCTGAATTCTCTCCCTAAGCCGGTCCACTTCTCCCATCTGCTTTAAAAACCTTTTCTAAGTCCATCTCTTCAATCAAGCTTTTGGTCAGCTAATCTGTCTTTTCCAGGCATGGCATCTGTTTTCTATATCCCTCTATGAAGCACCTTGACATGTTTTTATGTTAAAGGCTCTATACTGTATATATGCAAGCTGTTATTGTTATAGTTATTTCTCTTTGCTTTGCTTGGTACCGTAATTATTCTTCTTATATTTGTTCAAAGTTAAAAATGTTATCCGCTACATGTTTTCATGTCAAACAGGTGGTGTTATGACTGCATAAAGTAACCTTGGAGATCCTGTCTTTTCTTAACCATTCATTTCAATACAAACCATTTATTCACAGACGTACAAAGATAAGAACACTGAGATATAATGACCTGTGTTTTCCACTGCAGCAGAATTCCAGTTCCTTGAAGAAATGCATTTTTTCTTCTTGTTGGCCAAATGAGTGAATATACAACTGAAGATTGTAGAAAAAGTGATATTTTTAACATATAGATTGTGTAAACAGTTTGTTATGCCTAAATGCATTGAAATGTTGAAGTATGTGGTCATTGTAGACAGTAGACTTTCCAGATCGTTATCTTAATAGAAGCTAAAACTAACAAAAAGCGAGACCCCACTGGAATTTTATGCAATAAATATGATTGTTTTCATTCAAAATTAAACATGGTATTACTTAGCAGATGAACACTGCTACATTAAGAATGCATAGCTTTTTACACTGAGAAAAAGCAAAAATCCTGTTTGACATGTTTAGTTTGTATTTTTGTAGCCTGAGGGTAACCTTAGGAAGGATAATGGTGGCAGGAAGGATAGCGGGATAACAATCTCAGGGAGAGAAATGGCTGCCTTTGAGAGAGAAGTAATGGCTGCCTTGGGGATAACAGTCAGGTTGTGTGAAAAGAATTGGAGGTGAGAGAATGGAGTGAACAATAGGCCAGTCTGATCTGATTAAGATCAGCTGTTTTTCCACTTGTACACTAGAGGTCGCTTAGGACACATATTTAAATACTATTAGGAAAGAACTGCAACTAAGATGTTTAAATTCATATCATTCAGATGCTTAAGTTATGAGCATATCAGGATACAACAAAGGGTAACACTTGGTATCTCTTTGTTCCCATTGATAAAATATATATAACACGTTTCCCCTGAAGATTGAAGACATGTTAAAATTATTTAAAATGTGCGACTGCACTTTAGCAAGTCTTATTGTAGCCCAAGGGTATCATAAAGAACAATGGAAACACATGAATAAATGTAATAAAGCAGGAAATATTTGCAAAAAGAAGGCACTAACAAACAAATGACAAGGTCAAGGTGTTCTAGATCAGTATCTCAAAGCAAATAAATACTGGACATTTTTACCTGTGTGTTTCTAAAGGGACACAGTTAATGAATCACTTGAGTACATAAACTAGGCTGACACTCCAGTGCAATACTGAGGGAATGCTGGATTGTTGGACATGCCAGGCATTGAATGAGACATTAAACCACGGGCCCATCTGTCTGTTTATCTGGACATTAAAGATTCCATGGTACTATTCAAAATAGAGCAGGGAGTTCTCTCAGTGTCCTGGTCAACAGTCCTCTATAAACCAATGAAGGGATAATTACTAGTCCTAGCCCTTTTCGGGCTACCCCGGATCAGGCGTATTCCCCAGACGTTCACCTTCAACTAAAGTTAGAGATAGCCGAATCCTATAAGACGCTTAATTGGGTCTAAAGGTTCAGACTATCTCTCCCGAAAGGAAAGGAACGGCCTGAAGATGTTACCGTCCTCCAGATAGCACTTTTAATAAGTTTAACTAGACTGTAACCTTCCGGATATTATGAGGGTCCGGAAAACTCCCCCAGAATTCTGCAACTCCTCACCAAAGGATGTACAGAAATTGAGTTCGCGAGTTTGATACAGAAGTACTATGTGAGACCATTCTAAAAATATATAGATTTATTAAAGAACCGACATGTAGTTAACAGCTGGTGATTCAGTCGCAACATTAACAGTTCCAAAAACAAATAGCTTACAATTCTTATCATCAGAGATCCTTATTCTCAAATCTTAACTTCGTTACATTTTTACATTTCTTACTTAGTCTTAATCCAGGATATCCACCAAAATCAAAATATCTTTGATTACCCGAGACTCAAAGAGTTGTAGGCTTTCAGAGCCTGTCTCTGAAGCTGAGAATTGCTTGCCCCTTCCAGTGAATTCTGTCTTCCTATTTGAAAGTTCTATATTTTATGCCCTTTTTGCAGTGGTATATCCTTTGAAGTTTCCTGCTGATGTAAGCTAATTATCTCTAGTTATATTTCTGTTGACTTCTTTCTATTCTTACTGTCAGTTTAGCTGTTAGTTTGCAGACTTGTGTCTCTACCTTTAGGTGTTCAAAACTTATCGTAAAAACCGGTTATAACAGATGTATCTATTTGATGCCATTCTATTCAATTCTTAAATCACCTCAGCTGGTTGTAAGCAGACTTCGTGTCTCCTAGTGTTCCAAGTTCAACACAAACACAATGTGATTGCTTGGTGCATCTATTGATGTCATATTTACAAAGTCTTCTGTTTGTATCTTTTACAACATGTAAATTAAAAACACCTCAACCGGGTATCTCATTGTCTTCTTAGCTACCCCAACTGGTTGCATTAAGAATTATGTCTCCTGTCTTTCATTTGATGTCATATTTACAAAGGCATATGTTTCGTTAATTTATGTGATTCATTTCAAAGTGTTGGTTTAAAACAATTTAACTGGGTATTCTTATTGTGTTCTTCCGAAAGCTCAGACTTTCTGGAAGCTCCAATCTGCTGCTTCAATGGGGCTATTGTTTTTGTGTCAACAACTGATTCTTATCTCAAAAGCCTGTATGGGGTTTACAGCTTTGTGTCGTTGAGGCTTTTAGATTTTTAAACCCAGTCTGTCATGTTTTAATAAAGTCAGAATTCTGTTCATAGGATGGTGTATTTTTCTGAATATGGCTATTCCTTTACACCAACACCATCAAAATAGATTAACTAGTCATTTTTTTCATTGCTTTTTGTGAGATCTTGCTGTGTGCAAAGTGGCTGTGGTGTTTGCTTACATACAGCAATGGCTGCATTTCTTAAGGAAAAGCCACAACAATGGATTTAACACCCTTACCAGTTGTGGATCTGAAACTGACAAGGAGCAATGAGTATGGTGCGTCCAACCATTTATCTTTTCTCTATTCAGGTCAGTTTGTATATTATGAAATGAAACATCTTGAAATGCATCAACTTAGCAACCAACTTAGCACAAGGTTAACCATTTTTTTATTACAAGGAACAAATGTATCTATTAATGTTGTGATTATTCATTGAGGTACTTCCCTCTATTTTAAAAAGCACATTATAGCCCCAATTTTTTGATAATAGGAAAAATGGAGTTAGGCTGGCGCAATGTGCAGTTTGCTGGCAGCTGCATCTACTGTCCAAAAGGCTAGCATTGTCTATTTTTCTTATGGAAGTTCCTCCTCTTAATTTGAATAGTCTACAGGCACAAAGAAAGCTTATCCAGAGAGCTTGACCTGTAACACACTTGGATAAAGTTTGGAAAATCCAGCAAGGCAGCAGTTCTTAAAGAGCTGCATTTAGCCATTAAAGGAAACATTGTGGGGCAGGCAGAAAAATGGAGTAATTAATTGCAATGATACAGAGGAGACGTGTGGAAACATTGCTCCAAACTGAAGAGTTGGAGGTCGTACTTCAGAAGTTGCATTAAGGAGTGTGGTTCTATTTAGGGCTGAAGAGCACCCTCCAGTAAAACTACATTAAGGAAGGTTACAAACCAAGTTCATGCAGTCACTCAAATCCCTTGTGCCCCTGCAACTGAGGAAGACGTTTGCTGGATTTCAGGAGGAAGGCGTTGATAACTATGCTTCTTGCTGTTGCACACATTTCTTGTGAGGCCCAACAAGCATCGCATGAACCTAAGTTGGAAACTGCCACACTCTCTGGGGCATTCCATTTCAAGCATTGTATACAACCATTGCTCTTTTACATGCATTAGTTCATTATATCACAGCTGAATGGCACATTTCTCTTACAGATGAAGATAATTGATGTGAAACAGCAAACAGGTGCACGGACTTCCAGCCCAAGGCCCTCCTCTACTCAGTTTTCCAGTGGGGTTAGCTCTCATGGATACAGAGGTTAGCCCTAGTCTCCTACGTGTCATTCCCCCCTCCCCAATGTTTCTTCTCCCTTTAATAATGCAGCCACTGTGGACTGCTGCATACCGATGAGATAATGGCTACTTCCTGGATAACAGTCGTTGATGTACTTCATGATGGTTGACCATTAATTGAGGACAAATGCTTTCTTTGCATGTGGGCCATGGGGTTGATAGAGGATCCTTGATGCCCACATGGTTACCAACTGCACTTACTTGATACAGGTGCACACTGCAGACTGACTGATATAGCACATTTTCCTGAGGTGGATTGGAAACACTTGGTAGCATGAAAGATTCAAGCTGTGGTAATCTTTACTTGTACATGAAGAAAATTCAAATCATGTATTAAATACAGTCTACTGGAGTCCTCAATGGGTTAATGAAATGGATGGAACTGTGGAGGGAAGGCTTTAGATGTAGGTTTAAAATCAGGCTGTGAAAGTTTTGAAAGAGAAGTATTTCTTTGAGGTTACTGTATATGATGTGCTTGATAAACTAGTGAGTTATTTTTACATTCCAGGGTCAGTCTGTGTCCTGAAATTCATATGTGATTTAAGATTATGCCAGATACTATCACAATATGCACAACCTGATGAAAGGTAACACTGATTCCATTGACATATTGCATTAAACAATTAATTTTGAAAATCTACTATATCTTTTTCACTTTTGTAGGAAATAGACTCACCTTGGCTTAGGATATCATGAAAGAACTAACGAAAACATTTGCACACACAATCGCTCTACATCTTACAGAATTATTTCCTTCAGAAAACAAGATGAATACATTTTTAATAAGAAATTTTAAAAGATAAATAAGTAGATTGTGCATTTTGTTGATACTTAACACTTCAAAAATGCATTTAGCAATATATTTCTTAGTGGGCCAGAAATTGATCTGGCTCCGTTCCCGCGGGTGTAAGGAGCAGGCGCGGTAATACATACCGCGTCTGCCGTTTCGTCTTTTCCACGGAGAAAATTCATCTTCTGGCTGATTGAGTGCAGGGCAGCGTATGACGTCACACTGCCCTGCAGCGCAGCGTGCGCGTTGCATCGCGTGCGATGTGGAGTGAAGACACGCCCATTAAGGTCTCTTTTCCATAGGCCACGCCCCCGATTTTTTTCTCCACTGAAACCATTGTACAGCTGCTGAAGACACAGTTTTCTCACTGTTTTAGGTGGAATTTGCAGTAAGTAGGATTTAAATGCATGGTTTTGTAAACTTTTAAAGATTTTTAGTATAATTTGAGTAATGTTAAACATTTGCAAAGAGATTTAAAGTAATTTAAATAGTTTTAAAAGCACAGAAATCATTTTTTTCAGAGATTTAACTGTTTATAATCAGCAAACGAAAATGGCAGCTATCAGCACTATCCAATTTATCAAAAGAACACAGAATTTCAGTGATGATGATCTCCGTACACTTCTTGACGAGGTAGAATCGAAACGTTCACGGATAATTGGAACTCAGAAGTCCAAGCCGCCGCGAAAAGGCCAAATGGCAGCGTGGAAAGAGGTTGCTCAAAGTGTGAGCGCAACCTCGACCATTCCACGTACTGCTGAGCAATGTCGCAAAAAATTCAGCGATTTATATCGAACGCTGAAGGTTTGTATAGTTATAACAAAAGTCAATGTTAAAATGTCTTAACATTTAAAATGAAAAGCCTTGAAAAAGTGTTTGTTTGCTAAGCTGAGTTAACTGAAGTCACAAGATGCTCCCATAAATTTTTATGGCTTTTGTAGCCAGGCAAGTCTCATAAAATGCTAATGTCATCTTGATTGAAATGCTTTGAGTTGCTTACTGAGTCCTCTTGAAGGACTGTTGCAGAAACCCAATGTGGAAGTGCAGCTTAGTAAAATAAATGAGTCTCTTGAAGGACTCATGCGAATAATTTCTGCTGCAATTACTGTGACTCCATCAGAACCAACCTTACCTGCTCCCAGCGCAGAATCAGTGCAGGTCCAAGAGCCACCAACGATGATGCAATCAAGAAAGCGCAAGAGACGTTAGGGTGTTGCATGTTCCACAATGCACATCCATTGACCCTCAGGAATAGTTTATTTGTGGTTAAATTTTTCAAGTGTTTAATTTTTAGTTTTATTTAAAACTTACATGTTTACATTTTTCTTTATTTATATATATATATATTTGACACTGAAACTGAAAGTTAGCTTTTCATTGAAAAAGTACAGCCTTTAGTCACTTTATAAAAATTCAAATTGTTTATTTTCACAAAAAAATTGAACATTTAAACTTGTTTACATTTAGGAAAGAGTTATTTCCCATCTTGAATGTCTTTACTGCATTAACGAAGCAAAAAAGTTACTGAGAACTGTTAACAAATTTAAAAAAAACCTATTTCTGTTTACGATTGTTTACAAAGTTGAAAAGTAGCTAGTTAACATTGAAAAGTTATAAACTATGTAAAGCAACAATGAACCCCAGAAGTCTGTAATGCTGCAATAAAAGAGCACTGTTTCACTTTAAATTGTGTCTGTACCTTTATTTGCCTTGCTGGTGGAGAGGGAGGGGGAGGGGGAGAGGGAGGGGGAGAGGGGAGAGGGAAGGGGAGAGGGAGGGGGAGAGGGAGGGGGAGAGGGAGGGGGAGGGGAGAGGGAGGGGGAGAGGGAGGGGGAGAGGGAGGGGGAGGGGAGAGGGAGGGGGAGGGGGAGCGGGAGGTACAAGGCGACACTACCTCGTGAAGGTGTTGGCTACCAGCTGCTCCCGAGCAGCCTTACTTTGAGCAGCAGTTGGCTCTTCCCCATCATGCCTTCCCACAGGCACATTGGCATTGTCCACGTCCTCCATTTCTGCAGGTAGTTCATCTGCAGCGTTAAGGGTCAGTCCTTCCTGCAGGGCAAAGTTATGCAAAGCACAACAGGCCACCACAATCTTTGCCACTTTCTGAGGAGAATACTGCAAGGTCCCCCCTGACCTGTCCAGGCACCGGAAGCGTGATTTCAGAACTCCAATTGTCCTCTCCACCACTTGCCGTGTGGACACGTGTGCCTGGTTGTATCTCTCCTGAGCCTCATTATTGGTCTTGCGGTAGGGAGTCATCAGCCATGGTCTTAGCGGGTAGCCCTTGTTGCCCAATATCCATGCGGATCCTGGAGGCAATGCGTTGAGGACGCCATATAAGTCAGAGTTACGGAGGACGAAGGAGTCATGATTACTTCCACGGTTACCTGCATTCACATTTAAGATCCTGAGATGCGCATCACAGACAATCTGGACATTCAGTGAATGAAACCCCTTCCTGTTGATAAATGTCACAGGTGCAACCCCTGGTGCCTTCAATGCTACATGGGTTCCATCGACAGCCCCAATCACTTTGGGGAATCCAGCAATGTTATGAAATGCAAGCGCCATCTCCTTTTGATGGCGAGCAGACAAGTCATACTTAATGAACTCAGAAGCCCTACGGAAAATGGCTTCTGTGACCTGGTGAATGCAGGCCCTCGCAGCATTCTTGGATATGTTGCAAATGTCACCGGTGCTTGCCTGAAAAGTCCCACTTGCAAAGAAGTTCAGTGCTGTGGTTACCTTCATGCTCAGTGACAATGCATTGCGGTTCTTCGTGCGTGTTTGAAGGTCCTCCTTTAACATCTCACAGCTTCGGCCAATTGACTCTTTACTGAAGCGCAGCCTCCTCACACACAGCTCCTCCGACAGCATCTCAAATGACAGCCTTTGCCTGTACACTCTATTTGGTGGGTAGTAGTTTCTCCTTCTCTGGAGGAGACGGGCTTGGATCCTCCGTTTGATTAGTTGTCTGTATTCGAAAATTCTCAGATACGCAATCCCACAGAGGAGGAACAGGAATCGATTGCAAAAGGGCATCTTTCTCTCACACAGGCTTCCTCCTCAAACTGAAAGTTGTAATGAAAAAATGGAAATAGTTGTTAAAGTAACTTTAGTTAAGTGAGTGGCTATAAAATCAGGTCAGGCTATGGTGGGATACGTGCGCTATCAGCTTGGGAACACATCTACCCGCCACACGGCCCTAGCTGATTTTCCAAAACTGTAACATTTTCATAAATTCATACATACATACATACATACTTACTTACTTACTCATTTTCATCTTTAAAACTTTTTGAAACGTAAACAGTTCATTTTTAAACTTTCATTTTCACAGATAGATACCTAAATATGCCTTGTACACACCCACAGTTGCTATACTACTCCAAATGGTCAAAACCCGTTTTTAAATTTTTTTTTAAAAACTCTTAACTTATATAAGACTTCATTTAAAACTTTTGTGTCTTTCAGATTTAAAAAACTCACCTCAGTAGCCACACTCCAAAAGGATTTCTTCCTCCTACTATCTCGGTAAATGTATAAATGGCTGCTGCTCCTGGTTTTAAAATGTGTAACTGCTAGGAGCTTACACACACTACTCTCATTCACAAAATACATGAATTTTCCGACGCACGCGCAGAATCACCAGCCCACGCGATTACTCGCATATCCATGAAACTGACCAGACATGAAGTGCCGGTTTTCAGCGCATGCGCAGTGCATGCAGAAAACCGGCAATTGCAGAGGGAATACGCGAGTGTACGCAGTGCGTACTCTCGCGCACCAGGATGAATTTTTGGGCCAGTGTATCTTGAAATGATGGACCCGACATTCCTGTTTTCAATAATCTTAACAAAAAAAGTAAATGTAAGTAAAAAGAGATGAAATCTTGGGAGTAAACATCACTGGATGATTCATCTTTATATAGCACTGCTTTTAGTTCTTGTAAAAGGACTACTGAAAAGTGGGGAAAGGGTACTTCTGATAATGCAGCACTCTTTGAATCGTGCACTGAAGTGTCAATCTAGATTGTGTGCTTAAGTCTTGGAATAGGGCTTGAAGATTTTCAGCTTGGCTCAGTTGGTAATACTCATATCAGAGCTGGAGGAGTGTGGTTCAGACCTAATGAAAGAAAGAAAGAAAGAAAGACTGACTTAATTGCATTTATATAGCACCTTTCACAATCTCAAGATGTCCCAAAGTGCTTTACAGACAATTAAGTACTTTTTTTGAAGTGTGGTCACTGTTGTAATGTCGGAAACGCAGCAGCCAATTTGCACACAGCAAACTCACACAAACAGCAATGAGGTAATGACCAGATAATCATTCAATACATTTTTGAAGTGTAATCACTGTCGTTATGTAGGTAAAATAAATGCACATATTATCATATATGATATGATTGTAATTGGAGACTTTAAAAAGGCCCAGAAATTGAGCTACTTACCGCCACAAGTTACCACCGCAATCCTGGAAAAAAACGGCGGCTGCCACTCTAACGCCCTGCTCTGACGCGGGACTCGGCAGCCGCCATTTTGGTGTGGGCCTTAGTGCTTCCAATAGCTGGCCCTGGAGATGCAAATATGGAGAGCATGATGTCAGTCAGCGTACAACGGCAACTTAACTTCACGCTCTGTGAACTTAGACCTTAGCGCTGAGTTTAGCGCTGGGTCCCAAGCTCACTCTGAAAAGTGAGCATGCAGCAGACGGACAGAGACACTGTCAGCATATCTTAAAGGGACACACACATCTTTCAGGTAAGTTTGCATCTAAGCTTTTGGACTGGATTTTTTATATTTTATTGAAGTAGTGGCTTGGTACAATAAATGTTAAAAGTTTTTTTAAGTGTGCAGGGAGTGCTGCTGGATGCTTGCAAGGCCTCAGATGGTAAAGGAAGACCTCTGAGAAGACAGAAAATGCTGGAAATACTCAGCATGACAGGCAGCATCCGTGGAGAGAGAATCAGAGTTGATGTCTCAGGTCGAGTTGCTGCCCTACCTACTGAGTATTTCCAGCATTTTATGCTTTTATTTCAGATTTACAGGATCCACTTGCAGAGGGAAGAAGAAGATGCAGAAGAGGATAACACAGAAGAAGAGGAAGCAAAAGAGGAGGAAGCAGAAGAGGAGGAAGCAGAAGGAAGGATGCAATCCAGACAGCTTTTTCTGGTCGGGATATCCAGGATGGAATCATCTGCCTGCAGTACCAGTGACCACAACTCCAGTTCCCCTTTCAACATTTGTCCCACACCTTACCTTCCCTCTGTTACTGACGATCATAGTGCCCTCTTGGCCACAATGCTGAAATAAAAGCCACCACAAAGCAAACTTTTGAATCCAACTTTATACATCTATCCATCCAATATGACATTGAGAAATCAACTCATCACCCTTAGTGACTGTCTCGTGTGTGCCTTTGCCTATCCTACTGATGTCACGCAGTGCTATCCCAGTGGCTGCAGCCTGGCTGGTGGAAGGCTGCTGACTTTCAGTGGGGGACACTGTAAATGGCCTTGTTGGTCGACCTTGAGGAGCTGGTGGCTGGGAGTGTCAAATCGAGTGATGGTGGTTTTTTTTTTTCTTCTTCTTCTTCTTCACTCTCCTCGCCCTTTTCTTAGTCAATGACTGGCTGGGCAGGCTGCATTTCTTGGATGTGTGAAATGAGGAAGGCACAAGGGTGGAGTTGTAGTGAGGGGAGGGTGGGAAAGCAAGAGGTGCATGCGAGAAGGAGGATAACATATGAGAATATCAGCATCCTGTATCCTTTCAGGCGTGCCACTGGCCAAGGGCTCTGCCATATCCCTGCCAAGAATGGCCAGCACCGTCGCCTCCAAGGGGCTGAGGTAAAGCTAGGAATGGGAGGTGTGCCTCATGTTGGTACAGATTGTTGCTAGGTGAGTGATTGGAGGGGGGGGGGGCGTTGTGTATTGAGAAGTGTGTGAGGCTAGTGGTGTAGTTGGTAGGAGATGGCTTTTGAAGATGCATTCACTGACTTTGACCACTGGTCTGAGGTAATGAAGGTTCTTTGGGCACTGGAGCTAGGTCATGGGGGTGACACTGCTGGCAGTGATGACCTCGGTGATTTGGTCCCACATCCTTCTTTTTAAAGGGCTTCCTGGCCACTGTGGGTAGAGGACCTGTCTTGCAGTGTTGCGCCTGCACAAAGCTGGAGTGCTGTGTGCGAGCCCCTGGGTGCCCCTTCCCTGGATTGCTGAGCCATTTGTGTTGGTGCTGAAGCACTTTTCCCATTTGTTTAGGTGCGGAAGGCAATTCAGCTTTAAGAGCTGTAGACTCCCATTTGGGAATTCTTTGTAATGTTAATTTTTTTTTCAGAAGGCAGTTGAGCTGTAAGGGCTGAAAACTGCATATTTTTAAATTATTTATTTATTTATTTCATTTTAGAAGGCAGTTCCCTTTTAAGGGACCCCACTGCTTTCTGAAATGACAGCCTTACTTTGAGAGAAGGCTGTTCTTGCTGCTACGGCCATGTTACATTGGGCCTCCTGCTGGGACTAACGCCACGAAAACGGCCTTGCACGATGAGTTTAGTGCTGGGCTTATGTTAATTTGCAACCAGCACGAATATCCTGGTCCTGCCAGTGCCATCAATTTTGGAGGCCGTTAACTCCGGCCCACGGTGGCTCCAGCAGGTTTTTAATGATCTCGAATTTCTAGGCTTCTGTGAGCTGCTATTACTAATATAAGCAAAGCTCTGGGAATCCTTTTACAATGCACACCTGGGATGCTCTTGGATAAATAAAAGAAGAAGCTGTTGTGATGAGCGTAGAGGACTTTGCATATATTGAGAAAACTAAATAAATATACCCGATTGTGCTGGGGTGCATAAAACTCTTTAGCTGGCGAATTTAACCCACCCCACCCAACGGGAACAGGATGAGCAGGCAATTAAAATCGCTAGAGAGGACGTACCATTCCATTCCTGCAGTGTTGCTGCTGACTGCAATTTTAACCGTGCAGTTTTTAGTTAGCTGAGGCGCCCTCTAGATACAGACAGGAGCCTCATCAGTACATGGAAATCAGTGTTCTATGATGTTATTTTGATTCCATCACCATTTTTACTGGAAATCACAAAAGTCCTAACAAGCACCCAACCCACCAGTAAAACCTAATGGGATTGTTCTCTCAGAGGCAGTGGAAGAAGTATTTAAAGGGTCACTCAGCTACAGGTAATTGGATCATAGGATCTGTTTGCCATTGTGCAGTTTGAATTGGCAGGAGAATCTCCAGCTTTCAAATTGCTTCTTTCTGATATTTTTGTACCTTACTCTCTCTGTGTATCATGGGTGCTATTATTGCCAGTTTGATTTGGATGGAAGAAGAGGTGGAGCAAGAGGAGCAGCAACAGCAGCCTCAGCAACCAACACAAGCAGCAGCTATGCCTATTAGAAGACAGCAGGTGAGGAGGGCTGCTCGTAGGAGGCCAAACCCAGCACACATGATGTATAGACCAAGAGTAGCTTTCTTGGATCGATCTGAAGAACAGTGCATCGGGAGGTTGCGTTTCTCCTCTGCGGCCTCCTGCTGGAGCAGGGGACCATGTTTTGCCAATGGCTGTAAAAGTCACCACAGCCCTTAACTTCTTTTGCACTGGCTCATTCCAGGCTGCTACAGGGGACATCTCTTGCAAACAACAGTCTGCAGTGCACAGCTGCACTAAGCAGGTCACCAAACAGGTTCGCCAGGGCTAGCCAGTACGTCACCTTCCCCACTGACATCACCAGTCAACAGATGAGAGCTCGGAGATTTGCAAGAATGGCTGACTTCCCTCGCGTCCAGTGTGTCATTGACATCAGGGCAGCAGAACACCTGCCAGCAGCCTTTATGAACAGGAAGGGCTACCACTCCATTAGTGTGCAGCTCATCTCCTATCACAGAAACAGGATAATACAAGTTTGTGCAAAGTTCCCAGGCCGCTGTCACAATGCTTTTATCCTGCAACACTCAACCATCCTCCCAATATTAGGCCATTCCTGGAACGTGACAGGATGGCTGCTGGGGGTAAGGGATACTCCCTACATAAATGGCTCATGACACCCCTGAACAACCGCGCCACGGCTGAGCAACACAGGTATAATCAATCCATGGGACCACTAGCATGATAATTGAGCACATCATAGGGCTCCTCAACAGAGGTTCAGGTGACTGGCCAGGTCTCCCCACAATATGCCCCACAAAGATTCTCCTGCATCAAAGTGGTGTACTACATCCTGCACTACCTTATCATCGAGGGAAGCCGACATTTAAAGGAGGCAGAGCAACAGCAGCAATCGTCATCGGAGGTGAAAGACAAGGGTGAAGGCAAGGAAGCAGCAGAAGGAGGGCCAACACAATGTCTTGCAGAGTCAGTACTTCTCCCCAGTTGTGGTCCTCTCCCTGGCATTATGTGCTGTTTTATCCTGCAGAAGAAAGGATGAAAGTTAGTGATTGATTCTTGAAAAGGAAAGTGGAGTTGTGCATGGCTTCTGCCTATAGTACATCTGCTGAGAGCTGGAGAAGAAACAAGATGGAATGAGGTGATGAATGTAAAGCCAACTGTGTGGTATGTGAAGCGAGATGGAGTTTTTGGATGAGTTGCATTGAAACAGAGGAACAGAAGTAGCCCATTCAGTCCTTCGAGCTTGTTCTGCCATTCAATTAGATCATGGCTGATCCGTACCTCAACTCTATTTACCCGCCTTTGTTCCATATCTCTTGATAAACTTACATAACAAAATTCTTTTGATTTCACTCTTGAAAATTTCAATTTACCCTGCATCCACAGCCTTTTGGTGGAGCGAGTTTCTAATTTCCAGCACACTTTGTGTGAAAAAGTGCTTCCTGATTGTACTCCTAAATGACCTAGCTCTAATTTTAAGATTATGCCTTCTTGTTCTGGATTCCCCACCAGATGAAATAATTTCTCTGTCTCTACCCTATCGAATCATAGAATTCCATAGAATATACAGCACAGAAACAGGCCATTCGGCCCAACCAGTCCATGCCGGCGTTTATGCTTCACTCGAGCCTCCTCCCATCCTTCCTCATCTAACTCTATCAGCATAACCCTCTATTCCCTTCTCCCTCAGATGCTTGTCTAGCCTCCCCTTAAATGTATCTATACTATTTGCCTCAACCACTCCCTGTGGTAGCGAGTTCCACATTCTCACCACTCTCTGGGTAAAGAATTCCCTATTTGATTTCTTGGTGACTATCTTATATTGGTGACCTCTAGTTTTGCTATTCCCCACACTCTCTCTGTGTCTACTCTATCAAAACCTTTTGTTGCACCCATTTTACGCCTGTAATTTGGGCGCACCAAGGTCTAATTTCTACCCTATTGTCTGCAGAACACTGACTGGAAAATGAAACTAAAACAGTCCCCAAACAACTTCAGACAATCTGCCTCCAATCGATTACTCAGTCTCTAGGCACTACTTAAAAAGGCTGCACTGTCAATAGTTACCCTACCAATAAGCTAGAGGGTAGATCAGTGTCACGTTACAAGCAAAGAAAAATTTGTATTACATTTACTGATCTCAGGCCTATATTTATATGTTGCAATGTAGAGATGCCAGACTTGATCTATGCTGATGGCTGCACCTTGCACTTTGCCGAGCAAGAAAGGGTTAGCAAAGAAGCAAGTATGCCTGTTCAGGGCTCTGCTTGCTGGCTGGTTAAATTTTGATATTAAGAATTTAGCTGGCAGGAACGTAGCTTTGAGAAAGTAAATAGCAGAAAATTATTTCCATTGGTCAGTGAATCAGTAATATGGAGGCATAAACTAAGGATCAGTAGTAAAAGCATGAAGTTAGAAGGTTTTTGACACCAAGGAAGAATTGAATATGGAATGGAGTGTGATGGAATACTCTCCACTTGCCTGGATGAATGCAGCTCCAACAACACTCAAGAAGCTCGACACCATACAGGACAAAGCAGCCCGCTTGATTGGCACCCCATCCACCACCTTAAATATTCACTCCCTCCACCACCGGCGTACCGTGGTGACAGTGTGTACCATCTACAAGATGCACTGCAGCAACTCGCCAAGGCTTCTTCGGCAGCACCTCCCAAACCCGCGACCTCTACCACCTAGAAGGACAAGGGCAGCAGGCGCATGGGAACACCACCACCTCCAAGTTCCCCTCCAAGTCACACATCATCCTGACTTAGAAGTATATCGCCGATCCTTCATTGTTACTGAGTCAAAATCCTGGAACTCCCTACCTAACAGCACTGTGGGAGTACCTTCACCACACGGACTGCAGTGGTTCAAGAAGGCGGCTCACCACCACCTTCTCAAGGGCAATTAGGGATGGGCAATAAATGCTGGCATTGCCAACGACGCACACATCCCACAAACGAATTTAAAAAAGTGGATATTGAAGCCGAGTCAAACATATTTATTTCATTTAGGAAGAGATTAGAGTAGAGGATAGAGCTTCCGCGGGGTTCTCTTGATCTGCCACCATAACATTAATAGAACCCCTGCAGAAATGGCGTAAGCGGCTGTTTTTAGCCGTGTGCACCGTTTCTCTGGGGTTCCACTGATCTCCTGCTGAAGGTACAGCCGGAGATGGGGAGAATCCCTGTAGAAATTCCAGGCATCGATGAAGAAAAATATTAAAGTGTATAGGGAAAAATCAAGGAAATGGGTTCGACCGGACACTTGCACTTGCACTGGCAAGATGAGACAAACATCCTCCTGTGCTGGAATTTCTATGATTCAAGTTTAAATTTTAACAAGTTCTCAGGCAGCTCAGAGAACCACTTGGGAGCTTTTTAAATTTGCTCTTGTACTCTGTACACCCTTTTATAAAAGATAATATCCTATATACTTCTTTTACAGCTTCATCAACTGTCCTCCCACTATTAAAGATTTGTGTATCTGAACCCCTAAGTCTCTCTTACTCCTTTAATCCTTTTAAAATTTTACTATTTAGCGTTTATGGCCTCTCCGTAAAATTAAAAAAAAATGAACAAATGCAGTCTCACGTTTATCAACAATTACATGTGGGATACTTTACAAAATTGTTTCATTAAAAGCACTATATTGATGAAAGGGGAGGAGCTGGAGATGAGCACAACACATGCACAATGGAGCTGCAGCCACTCAATTCCTTTAAGATTGTAGAAAAACATTAATTGCATGCAAAAATATTATACACTAAATCATCACTAAAATAGTGTAAAGGGGAATTTCACATGAATGTTTTAAGTTTCTATATGCTAGTATCCCATGCATAATCTCAGGGCAGTAAGCAGTTATTTACACTATATAAGTATGTCCAAAAAACAAATAACTAAAGGAATGATAGTTATAAATGTAATATTAAGTTTAACATTATTTGTTTTTAAGACTGCAGTTTGTATGGAATTTACAAAAATCTAACTGTGAACCTTATATTCAAAAGGGTTCTCCACAAGATAACACTCTGGATATGGTGTCAGCCGTGGCTCAGTAGGTAGCACTCTTGTGTACTGAGTCAGAAGGTTGTGGGTTCAAGTCCCACTCCAGTGACTTGAGCACAAAAATCTAGGCTGACACTCCAGTGCAGTGCTGAGGGAGTGCTGCACTGTTGGAGGTGCCGTTTTCCAGATGAGACATTAAACCGAGGCCCCGTCTGCTCCCTCAGGTGGATGTAAAAGATCACAATGCACTATTTCAAAGAAGAGTAGGGGAGTTATCCCCAGTATCCTCACCAATATTTATCCCTCAATCAACATATTATCTGGTCATTATCACAGTGCTGTTTGTGGGATCTTGCTGTGTGCAAATTGGCTGCAGTGTTTCATCCATTACAATAGTGACTGCACTTCAAAGGTACGTAATTGGCTGTAAAGTACTTTGGGATGTCCTAAGGTCAAGAAAGGTGCTATATAAATGCAAGTCTTTCTTTCTTAGTGCCACTTTAGTAATTAGACACAACCTCATAACCTGTATCTACTCTTCAGATGTCATCATCCCAGGGTTGCATGAGGGTTGCTGGTTTCTGAGCATATTATCTATTGAACTAAATGATCCACTGACTGCACCCAGTTAAATAATATAATTTGATGTAACAGTGGACCAGAATTTACTGTCAAAGTAATGGTAACGCTAATGACGCTCACTGTTATTTATGCGCAAATCGCACAGCAACTTCAGGCGAGGGCAGATGTGTGGTTAAACGTGAAAATCCGAAAGTTACTGTCCGAGATACACCGCTCCACCGTTAGCTTCCCAAAAACGGCATCTCTCTGTCTGACTCACCATTCAAATGAATTACATGAAGTTCCTGTACTTGCATCGTAGATACGAACTTAACTCGCCACAGAAAGTTAGGGCTTGTCCATTTCAGTCTAAGTACCCCTTTTTAATGGCGTGATAAGTCTTAAATGCTGCCAAACAACCTCTCTGGCACTGAAAATTAACTTTTACAAGTGTGGAGTCTCATTCCTTTAGCTTTTAATTGTTGGAAATTAAAAAAACATTTTAATTACTTTCTTTAACTTTTTCTTTCTGGCTCTTTCCTCTCTCTTAATCAAATCTTTCTTTCCCTTTCATATTTTGCTTTCTGTACCTGATTTGATATTGAATTCACTATTCCAACTGACACTTCCTGGGTCAGATTCTGCACTGCTCATTAACAATGCTTCAATCTGATTGATTATGGAGATACACAGTTGCTTTCCCTGTTCACACAGTTCCCATATGCCCCATAGAGGTCGCTGCACCATTTCAATTTCCCACTTCCAGCAATTTGCCGTGCAAAAGCTCATGGAAATTAAATGGGCAACAGCAAGTCTAGTGGACTGCAGGCGCCATTCACTAGCTGGCTTCAGCAAATTCTGGCCCGTAATCATGTTGTGTGTGTTTGCAATGAACTAGATTGCACAATATCATGGACATTTTAGCCAGAATTTTCTGGGGTCTGTGCGGACATAATTGGCGGCAGATCAGGTGAGAAATTTGAAATAAGTTGCAGCGGGTCGGGAACCCGCCATCATCCCATTCCCACGCGCCTTTCCCTCGGGCGCGTTTGCTGGTGCGGCAGCGACCCGACCAGCAGAGGCGGGCGACCTAATTCAAATCATTAACAGGTAGTTGTCAGACCCTTAAGAACCTTTTTCAGCCTACCTTTCAAATTTCACTGGCTGCCCACGGGATTCACACAGCTCAGGAACCACGTCTGTCAGCCTGAGGCAGGAGTTGAGTGGCCATTGCTCCAGCTGATTAGATGACAGCATGAAATGTATTATAAAAGCTCCTACCTCACAGCTGATCACTTTCCTCAGTCAGAAGCTGTTGCTGACTGCATTCCCAGCATTTAGCTTTCTACAGGCTGCAAGTGCTTCCAGCAAAGTTGCCATCCAGTCTCACCTCATTGTTACAACCTATCACACCATTGACATCTTGCTCCTCTGATCTCTACTTGACCTGCCATCTATTCCATCAGCATAGGTGCCATTTATACTGTGTCACCTTGGTCCTCAGAATCGGACCACGATGAGACCCAACACCAGCTGCATCAGGCACACCAGCAGCACCAACACAACACCACCAACCTTCTCCTCAACCACCTGATGCTGCACAGGACAGAGGGCCTCAGCACAGGGCTGCACAGCGCCGGAGGCGATACCCCCAACACAGGGTATACAGGCAGAGGATGAGCTTTCTCAACATGACTGAGCAGCAGTGCTTCAGGAGGCTCAGGATATCGTACCAGGTCATCGCAGACATTTACACATTGCTCGAGCAAGACCTGCAGCCCAGAAGAGCGGGTGGACACACCTTTCCAGTGGCTGTCAAATTCACCAACGCCCTCAACTTCTTCACCTCAGGCCCCTTCCAGAGATCTGCAGCAGATATTTGCGGTATTTCACAGTCGGCCGCCCACAGATGCATCACACAGGTCACCGATGCATGTGTGTGCCAAATTCCCTGGCAGCTGCCATGACTCTTACATCCTTCGCCAGTCCAACCTCACTTAGCTCTTCGCTCCTCCAAACAGACTTTCCAGCTGGCTGCTTGGAGACAAGGGCTATCCACTGAAAACGTGCTCATGACACCCTTGAGGAGGCCAAGTACTGAGACCCAGGAGAGACACAATGAAAGCCACATGTGTCATACAGCAGACAATAGGCCTGCTCAAAATGCGCTTCAGATGCCTTGACAGATCTGGAGGAGCCCTTCAGTACGCACCAGCCAGGGTCTCCAGAATCATCGTGGTCTGCTGTGCCCTGCACAACATAGTGCAGCAGCGAGGATTAGCACTGCATGAGGAGCAAGGCACTGAGCGCACAGCCTCTTCAGAGGAGGAGGAGGAGGAGGAGCATCAGCTGGAAGACGAGGAGGAGGAGCTAGAGGAACCTGCGGTCCAGATCCCACGAGCACCCGAGCACATTGCTGCCTGGGAGGCCAGGGATGTGCTCATCATGGCCAGATTTACTTAACTTTACACAGTACACCCATGTGGCTGCCACATGCTGCACCAGGTTGGCACCACCCCACAGCAACACCATAAAGGATCCCTATAATGACCAAGCTATTCCTTTCACACTGACCACCATTGCTGGAGGTACTGTTATGTCTCACCAGTCACTGCAACTCACTAAGCCACTTCCAAAGTTGCACACAAATGTGTCCAAGATGGGAAAGTGGTGAAAATAAAGATTTTAATGGTTGACAATACATTAACGGAAACTTGACATTAACATTGACTAAAACACCCAACTGGCTACCCTTGTGAATCTACTGTGTGTCACCTTTCTCTTCCATGTGCTTCTACGAGGTGCTACCCCTGTGGCTTCAGCAGAGGTAGAGGGGCCTGCTCACTTCCCTGCTGCGATTGCTTAGACACTCTTGGCAGACGTCCTCTGGGTTTTGGAGCCTGTGATGGCCCCGCCAAAGTCTGCTCCTCCTGTGACTCTGCAGGGGCAGGCTCGGCCATCGCGATCCAAGAAGCCATCTAGGGCTCTGACTGAGGGGGTGGCAAGTGTAAGTGCTTTGAGAGAAGCCCACACTTCCCTCTCCCCGCTCACCGTCATCCCTCTCATGGGCCACCCGCGCTTCCCTGCTAGCAAGGAGCTAGCGAGAACCTTGCTGCACATCGGTGTGGCCATGAGGACCCATGTCTACACTGACATCCCTCCTAGACAGGAGTTCTATGAGCCTCTGCCATCTATGCTCCATAGATGGCAATCTATTTTCCATAGAGTCCATGTGCTCCTCTGAGTGGCGCATTAGATGCTCCATGCAGGTGGTCATCCTATCCATGGAAGAGCCTACAGTCGCCATCGCCTGCGACACGGTGGTGCTCATGTTGGAGATGGTCTCCTTCATTCTCTGAACATTTGCAGACATCGTGGTCGCAAAACCTGTCAGAGCCTCCTGCACTTCTTGCTGCACCTCCAGGGTCGCCCTCTTTCTGGATGGCTCCCGAGGCTCAGCGTCTGCATGCAGCTGAGCAGAGCTGGGAGCCTCCTGCATCCTCCGGCGAGGAGTCTCCACTGCTGTCCCTGTCTCCATCATCTGCTCTTGCTCACTTGTGACTTGTGACGGACCTGGTGACAACTCTACTCTATCTCGCGTGGGACCCACCTAGGTGTGCATCTCTGCGCTGGTGCTGGGTGTACTCATGTCTGGTGATGCTGTGCCCTCAGAGGCTGGACGCTCCTCTGAGGAGTCGTCTTCCTCTTCCTCCTGGACAGTGGTGGGGGGGGCTATTGATGGACCTGTGGGAGAGTAAAGAGATGAGTTAGATATGCCATATGAAGAATGGGTATACATACCATAATGCACATGATGACCATTCAGTGGCTGCTGACATCAGTCTCCATATGAGTGACTGAAGTATGCCAAGTAGCTGTGTGATATGTAATTCTGTCACTAGGTTGCTGAGATGTCCCCCTCTCTCTGTCCATTATCTCCAGCTGCTCGGCCACTCTCGATACTTCTAACGCAGCCTCCTCTGCTGTTGTGAGGGTGGCAAATGATGGAGGCCCACCTCCAGTCCTCTCCCTCTATTGTGTGCTCTCTTCTCCTGCAAGGAGGGAAAGAAAAGGTTGAGTGAGTGTGATGGAATAAGTGTAAGGAATGGATGGGTTACATCTTTAGAGGGAGACTATGATGGATTGGGGTGGCAATGCCAAGTGGCCTCCTTGCGTGTTGTTAGTTGGTATGATTGCATTAGGATGAGGCTGAGGGTGAGGGTGTGGCTAGTAAGATGGGGATGTGATAATGTAGATAGAGAGAGAGGGATGGTTGGACATGCAAGGTATGTTGGTGTGAGTAAGGATGTGCAGGAGTAAGGTTGGGAAGGCAGAGTTATGGGGATGTGATGAGAGGCAAAGCAGGATGAAGTTGAGTGTAGCTTTGTACTCACCTTTCCTGATCTAATGAGATAATTGAAACGTTTGCGGCACTGCACCCAGGTCCTCCTGAACACATGCCTGCTGTTTACCTCCTCTGCAATTTGGAGTCAGGCTCTTTTTGTCTCCTGGGGAGGTCTCTTCCACCCATTGGAAGGGAAGAGGACCTCCCTGCGTGCTCTGACCACAAGCATATGGAGGGAGTCATCGGAGAACCTGGGTGCAGCCCTCTGCCTCTGTGCAGCCATCTCTCCAACTGTTTGGAGCAATGAAAGCCTCCAGTGTGCTGCCTGGACACTCCTAGATAAACCTTCAAATGCAATGTGGCCACGGCTCCTTTAAATATACCGGCTGAAAACGCGTCATGGATGGCGTCATCATACCCGCACCATTTAATAGGGCTGGGTAATGCGCAGGGCGGGCTTAATGGGCCCCATTAGCGCAAAGTTGATTTCTGCAGTGGGATCGAAGCAACAACGGGGTCGCGACCCGCCACGTCGACCGTCCGCACCCGACCCGCCCAGGTACAGGAAATTCCGGCCTTTGAATGGCTTGATGTATTTGTCCAATGCCTTCCTTCTCCACAGTTAGGAACTGACAAAGGATCAAAATCCACCCACTGTGTATCTCTTCTTTAAGAACAACTACAAATTAATGAACTGAAAATGGTAGAGAACCTTGTAAACTAAGATTATGTGATGTTAGCAGATTTAGTTGCGGTTGACAAAATGTTCCGCTGAAAATATAATATTGGTTAAACATACACTGTACACTGTTATAAATGCTATCATATTTATATTAAACTAGTGCACAGCCTTCCCAGTGCCCAGTTTTTTGCATACTAGTTTTTAAAATAACAGAACTGATATTCTTATTTAAAATGATATCTTTAATGTACAGATATCAGCAGCACCTGCTAATTTTGATCAACCTGAGGGTTTTTTCTCAATATACACTAAAATTAGATGACGAATACTTGAAAGATAAATGTCAAGTCAAATATGGACTTTTCTTCTTGCAGAGGCTCGAACACAAAACCAGCTAGCCCTGGAGAGTCCATGACAGAATCAGTTCATTACTCCTCTTGAAGCCAGACCCGGAGTGATCAAGAGAATCCAGCTCTTGTAGCTATGAATCCATCACTGTATAAAAAGCAGGCCTCGGCAACCACAGGCAAGCATTTTCAGGGAAATCCTGACAAAGTTTGACAACATAACTGTATTACTAACAAAAAGTGAAAAAAAACACTGAGCAGACTGAAATATTAATTTGCAGTCATGCTGATGTAAAATGATTTTGTCAATCATACATTTTGCTCTTCGTACCTACTCAATTTGTGCAGGAGGTAAAATGCAATATTTTTAATTATACCATGCTTCCATAACGTATCAGATTTTTTGACAACATGTTGACACTGCCTGTAGATGCTTACTAATTATTGCTGTCAACTAAAAACTATTACTGGTGCAGGAAAACAAATGTAAATAAAGGAGCAACTGACATAATTTGTAACATTGGCTACAAGACTTTTCTTATATATATTTCTGTTTGGGAAATATGGTCGGTCAAACGTATGGATAAGTTACATACATAGTTTTCATATTCTATTTGATCTGGCAGCATGAAGCAACAAATATATACATATAATGTAAATATCACATAAAATATTTTGAGATTAATGGTTGAATTAACTGTAAATATATTGGACTACATATCTTATTACTTCTGTACTTAGCAAGCAACAAGGCTCACTCAGCGCTTGATAAAATTTGAATTTTCCATTTACATTAAAATGAATTAGTTATTTTACATTTTGTATTAATTAGCATTGCAGAATTGCTCAAATTTGTAAAACATAAATTTTGAGATACAAAATAAGATAGAGAGGTATGTGCTCATTGTGACAGTTGCTTCTCAAAGTTGTGGTGATCTGATTCGGTTGCAGTGCTGACTGACATTTGCAGCTCATTGCCACATTTGTGATGTGTTGTCTGGATTCTCAGTTGGACCACTAGCTGGGAAGGTAGCAGTAACAGATATATTCCCTGTGGGAAAAATAAAATCTTATCCTCTTCTTTTGGGAGGTCATGTCAGACCTTAATGAAAGGCTAGTCTTCCCTGCAGAACTGATGGGGTGAAGGCCAGATCCAGTGCAAGGGCACATTTAGAGAAGATAGCAGCATTTGTGGATCTGAATGTCCATTGGAATCAATATTACAATGTACCACAAAGTATTAGGGTGTAGGTTCATGCCAATCATCCAAATGCTAAGTTTCAAAAAGTAGTTGTGTAGATGTGGTAAGATGCCAAACAGAGGCTGAGAACTTCCCCACAGGGAGGGAGAATTGGGGAGATAGTCATCCTAGGACAGTTTTATGCACTGTCTCTTATTTGCAGGCTTTAAACAAGCATTAGTGGAAGCCTGGAAGCAGGTTACCAACTCACTTTTTTTCCCGTTGAATGAAATGCGGTACACAAAGACCAGGAAGGAACACTGGAGAAAACCCCCTAAAAGCCTCACATTATTCAAAACATATTTATTAGTGCTGAGCTTACTAAGGGGTATGTACTAACTGAAGGCTCCTTTTCATATCTTTTTTTTAATAATGAAAAACATTACCACTGGCTTTATCTGTGGTAAGTTATCAACCATGAATGTCACCCTTTTTAAAGTTGCCATCAGTGTCTTGTTAAAATGTATATAAATGACATTCTGATTCCATCATTGCCACAGGCACAACTGTTGCTAGTAGTCAAGTAACATCTATACAGATGTATTTCATCATTGACATCTCAGAGTGAAGCCTAAAGTCATTTTTATATTACTTTTCTGAACTTGTGCAGATTTCAGCAATAAAAGTTTAAACAGCCATCAATGCTACTGCTAAAGGATTTCTTCTCTTCCATGGAAGAAAACTTATGGCCATTCTGGATACTTGTCATTCTAAGAGGACCATGGGTGGCAGGTGAGGTTGTATTTCAAGGTTTGCCTTTGTGAGATATAAGAGATGTTACAATTCAGAAGAACATACCAACACATTCGAACACTTTTTTATGCAGTTTGTAACGAACAACTGCAATGCTAAGGCTGCGATACTGGAATATTTCACTAAATTGTTACTTCAAAACATTCTAAAATCTATTTGAAAATCCATATATTGTTTTTACTTATTTAGGGTTTGCAGACATGAAAGTGAGAAGAATCGATAGACCTGCATTATACAGCATCATATCATGTATTCCATACATTACTTTGTATCTGTCTTCATGGTAGAAGACAAAAAAAATTCCAGAAATAGTGGGGAACCAAGGGTCTAGTGAGAATGAAGAACTTAATGAAATTAGTATTAGTAAAGAAATAATACTGGAGAACTTAATGGGACTAAAGTCAACAAATCCCTTGGACCTAAGAGTAAGAGGTGACTTGATTGAAACATATAAGATCCTGAGGGGTCTGGACAGGGTGGATGTGGAGAGGATGTTTCCTCTTGTGGGAGAATCTAGAACTAGGGGTCACTGTTTAAAAATAAGGGGTCGCCCATTTAAGACAGAGATGAGGAGAATTTTTTTCTCAGAGGGTCGTGAGTCTTTGGAACTCTCTTCCTCAGAGGGCGGTGGAAGCAGAGTCTTTGGGGGAGAAATTCAGTATCGCCCCGTTTGGGGCGCGATTATCGGCCGGGCGCAAAGTTTAGCGCCTGGCGCTAATTATCGCCTCCGACTGCAAACTTGGCTTTTATCGCCCCTGGAGGGGATTGGAGCGCTAAATCAGGCACTGCACACCTGTCTTAAGGCGCAAAGGCCGAGGAGCGAGGCGCTAACTCAGAGCGCGGGCGCAGCGCAGGTGATGTCAGTTAGCGATGGAACACAAACACACTAGCGCCGGACAGTTCTTAAAGGGGAGGGTCGATCTTGCTCTCCAGCCACACCCTGCTCATTGGAGCCTTGAATCTCGGCCTGGAGAGACCTGGGACTACATTTTCCAGCCAAGGACTATGGAGAGGGTGAGAGAACGAGCTCAGCGCTTCAGCGAGCGGGCCTTGGAGGCTCTGGTTGGCGCGGTGGAACACAGAAGATCTATACTCTTCCCTGAGAGTGGCAGGAGGCCTTTGCCGTGCGAGTACAGAAGAGTGTGGAGGGAGGTGGCTCAGCACGTCTCCTCCAGGAGCATGGTGACCAGGACCCATACTCAATGTCGCAAAAAGTTCAACGACCTCACTCGGGTCGTCAGGGTGAGTGGCTTTTTTTCAATACCTCTCCATCCCTCCATCTCAACCTCACTCTATGGCCAGAGGGTCTTAAAACCCCAATGCCCAACACTCATCCAACACCTATGGCCCTCTCATGAAACACAGACGCACATTCCACACTTTGCATACAGTAAGGGCTATTCAACTATGGGACGCACATCAGGCAAGACCATGGCTGCTTACATTAAGGGCTATTCAACTATGGTAGGCACATCAGGCAAGACCATGGCTGCTTACATTAAGGGCTATTCAACTATGGGAGGCACATCAAGCAAGACCATGGCTGCTTACATTAAGGGCTATTCAATTATGGGAGGCACATCAGGCAAGACCATGGCTGTATATCTACTCAGACGCCGTCCTTTTTCTTGCAGGCCAAGCTATCTCATAATAGGAGACAGCAGCAACAGACGGGTGGAGGGCGGCCTCAGCTGCAACCCCTCAGCGATCTTGAGGCGCGCGTCCACAGGATTGTGGCAAGCCAGGTGATCGGTCCCGTCGGCCCTGGAGAGGCCGACCTCGTTCTGGACAGCAATGGTAAGGTCATCACCTTTTTCTCCTCTCTCATTCCACTTGTCCCTCACAACACCAGCCTTTGACACTTTCAATCCAACTTACTAAATCGCTGCACTCCTTCCTCCCTTACTGCCCTCCTATCCTCACGCTAGAGCCACTCTTGTACCTCCCTGCTTTCAGATGGTGATTCACCAACTGAGGAGATGGGCCCTCAAGCTGCCAGTGGGAGTGAAGCTGCAGGCGAGGAGGAAGAGGAAGCCGGACCATCAGCGCCACCCTCTTCCGAGGAAGCCCATGCCCACACTGGGAACACGTCTTCCCTGGAGGGGAGCAGGGCGGAAGGGTCTGCTGAGGGTGAAGCTCCAAGACCCAGCGGGCTGCAGCAATGCGATGTGGCTAGGGAAGCTCGGGGGCCTTCTCCCCGGAGGGAGAGTAGGCCAGCGAGTCCTGCTGCACTGGATGCAGAGGAGGAGCGGCTCATCGCTGAAATGAACACCCAGGCGGTGCACATGCACACTCAGCTGTGAACACTTTCTGAACGGCAATAGATTGGGAGAAGGGGAAGTGCAACGAGACCTGGGTGTCCTTGTGCACCAGTCGCTGAAGGTAAGCATGCAGGTACAGCAGGCGGTTAAGAAGGCAAATGATATGTTGGCCTTCGTAGCGAGAGGGTTTGAGTACAGGAACAAGGATGTCTTGCTACAGTTGTACAGGGCCTTGGTGAGACCACACCTTGAGTATTGTGTGCAGTTTTGGTCGCCTTATCTGAGGAAGGATGTTCTTGCCATGGAGGGTGTGCAGCGAAGATTCACCAGACTGATACCTGGGATGGCAGGAATGACGTATGAAGAGAGATTGGGTCGATTGGGCGTATACTCGCTGGAGTTTAGAAGAATGAGAGGAGATCTCATTGAAACTTATAAAATTCTAACAGGGCTAGACAGACTGGATGCAGGAAGGATGTTCCCGATGGCGGGTGAGTCCAGAACAAGAGGTCACAGTCCAAAGATAAGGGGTAAGCCATTTACGACTGAGATGAGGAGGAATTTCTTCACCCAGAGAGTGGTGAACCTGTGGAATTCTCTACCACAGAAGACAGTTGAGTCCAATTCATTAAATATATTCAAGAAGGAGTTAGATATCTTTCTTAAGGCTAAAGGGATCAAGGGATATGGGGAGAAAGCAGGGACAGGGTACTGAATTTGGATGATCAGCCATGATCTCATCGAATGGCGGACCAGGCTCGAGGGGCCGAATGGCCTACTCCTGCTCCTATCTTCTATGTTTCTATGTTTCAGCTCATGGGTGCAGTGGGAAGGGTGCCCGAATGCATTGAAGCACTGGCAAAGAGTGTGGAGCACTTCACTGTACAACAGACGGATGCCACGCTGAAGTTTAGTGCTGCAATTCAGTCAGTGGCTGCCGCGATCCCATCTCAGACTGCTCTCATGCAGACTCAGATTGAGGTCACGCAAGCACTGACTGCTGCCATTCTCGCTGGTTCGGACACATTTCCCCGGGGCTCTCACCGCGCTGCAGCAGGCCAGCAATCTGTGCTCCAGCAGATTGCTCCGGATGCTGAAGTGCTGCCCCGTGGGAGTGCCAGTGTGTCGGTCGAGCAGGGAGTTGCTGTCCTCTCTCAAGATGACAGCATTCCTGCTGCCACCACTGTTACTTCCCCATTGCACTTGCCACCGCCTGTAGCCCAGACTGCTGCCGCCCATGCAGAGTTGGTGCAGTCTGTAGTCGGGCCCTCCAGGCCCAGAGCTGGTCGAGGCCGTCCTTCAAGGGCATCTGCAGTCTCAGGTTCTGACAATCAGCAGCCTTCCACCAGCCTTGCTGCAGCCACTGGGGCCCCATTACGGAGGAGCAGTAGGGTGGGAAGGGGGGAAGTGTGCAAGGGAAGGAGATCACCCTCGAAGGGCAAAAAGTAGGAGGTGTGACAAAATGTTGGTCAATTTTTTATTAAAGGCCGAGGTTCGCATTCAAACTTTTGTTTAGTGTTTTGGACATTATCTCCAGGTTGTGAGAACCAGTTATGTTAATGAATGATTTTTTGTGTTTGTTTCTATTAGTTTGTCATGAAGAAATGACACACACACAGAGTTTGTAAAATAAATAAGTTTTTGTATTCAAAATGTACATGTTTGGTCTTTGGACTCATTGCTGCCTTGGCCGGCTTAGGGGTTGCGGGTTGGTTTCATTCATGTTGTTCTCCATGGCAGAAGCCATTTCCTCAGCAGGGGCCTAGAAGCGGCTTGCTATCAGCTGTTGACTGACGGCCCTTGCAGTTTCAACATTGTGGGCCGCCCTCCCGCCTTGGTGCTGCTGATGATCATCCTCCTCCTCTTCCTCCTCCTCCTCCTCCGGTGGTGCTCCAAGGCCTGGTGGCATTGGCTGGGTCCTGAGGATTGCCAGGTTATGCAGCATGCAGCACACAACTATGAAGAGGGAGACTCGCTCAGGCAAGTACTGCAGGGCTCCTCCTGAGTGGTCCAGACAGCGGAACTGTTGCTTGAGCACGCCGATCGTCTGCTCAACGATGTTCCTGGTGGCGAGATGGCTCTCGTTGTACCGCAGCTCAGCAGGGGTGTTGGGGTTACGGAGCGGTGTCATCAGCCAGGTGCACAGTGGATAACCCTTGTCCCCGAGGAGCCAACCACTTGGCTGATGCGGTGTCTGGAAAAGTTCTGGCACAGCAGTCTGGCGCAGGATGAATGCATCGTGGCTGCTGCCAGGATAGCGAGCATTGACAGCGAGTATCAGCTGTCTGTGGTCACAGACCAACTGGATGTTTAAGGAGTGGAACCCTTTGTGGTTGCGGAAATCCTCTGCATTCTCATGCGGTGCACGCAATGCCACATGCGTGCAGTCAATGGCGCCCTGCACCATGGGGAAGCCCACTATCCTCGCAAAGCCCAATGCGCGTTCATGCTGTTTGGCCCGGGTCATCGGGAAAGAGATGTACTGGCGTCTCCTTTTATAGAGGGCATTTGTGACCTGATGGATGCAGCAATGGACCGCGAACTGGGAGATATTGGCGATGTCCCCAGTAGCTGCTTGAAAGGAGCCGGTGGCATAAAAATTCAGAGCCACTGTGACCTTCAGTGCCACCGACAGAGACGTCCTGGTCCTCAGTTGAGGCTGCAGATCTGGCTGCAGCAGGTGGCAGAGCTCAGTGACTACCTCCTTGCTGAAGCACAGCCTGTGCAAACACTGCTCCGCAGACAAATTAATGTAGGAGAATTGTTGGCGAAATACCCTGGGAGGGTAAGGTCTCCTGTACAGAGGCCTGTTGGCCCTCCTCTGTCTGGCCATGATTGCTAACACTCTCTCTGCGTCTATGTTGCATCCGAATCTGCAGGCGCAGGATGATGCCCCCAATCAGTGCAGCCCCCACAGACTCTTGGTAATCAAAGTAATGAAGGCCAAAATCCAAAAGTACCTGCAAAGTGATGCTCAGTAGCCAAAACTACTTCACACAGTGTAGACTCTATGCAGAAGTCTCTCCTTCTCTCTCACAGAATCTCTCTCTCTGTCAGAATGAGTGGTGCAAAAATGTCTACCACAGAAAAAGCCAGGAAGAGGCCGCCTTTAAATAGCGCCCCCCCAGCCCCACACTGACTGGGAAACGTTCCAGTCTACCTGTCGTTGCTTGTGCCAGACGGAAAGGAGGGGGGCGCCACTCAATATCCGGTCAGGGGCGCCACAAGGGCGTTGCACGCTCGACTGACGTCAAGATCTGCGGGCGCAGGAGATCGTGGTGGTAGTGTTTAGCGCCGCCGCAAAATGTCTGGTCAATTTCACGAGTGGCGCAGACATCGCCGCGCCCGGGCGCTAGTTGCTTTGCACCCCATTAGTGCCCTCTTAAGGCGCTAACGTAGGCGCAAACCAACCGAATTTTTCCCCCTTTGAATATTTTTAAGGCAGAGGTAGATAGATTCTTGGTAAGCAAGGGGGTGAAAAGTTATCGGGGGTAGGTGGGAATGTGGAGTAATCAGATCAGCCATGATCTTATTGAATGGCGGAGCAGGCTCGAAGGACCGAGTGGCCTACTCCTGCTCCTAATTCGTATGTTCGTATGACCTGATGGCCTACATCCTCGGGTTTTAAAAGAGGTGGCTATAGAGATAGTGGATGCAATGGTCTTGCTCTTCCAAAATTCCCTAGATTTTAGAACAGTGCCCGCGGATTGGAAGGTAGCAAATGTAACCCTGCTATTCATGAAAGGAGGGAGAGAGAAAACAGAGAGCTATAGGCCAGTTAGCCTGACATCAGCAGTAGGGAAAATGCTAGAAATTAATATTAAGACAAGGTAACAGGGCACTTGGAAAATCATATATGATTAGGCAGAGTCAACATGGATTTATGAAAGGGAAATCGTGTTTGAAAAATCTGTTAGAATTTTTTGAGGTTGCAGGGTAGATAAGGGGGAACCAGTGGATGTGGTGTATTTGGATTTTTGAAAAGCATTTGATAAGGTGCCATACAAGAGGGTATTATACAAAATTAGGGCTCATGAGATTGGGGGTAATATATTAGCATGGATTGAGGATTGGTTAACGGACAGAAAATAGAGAGTAGGAATAAATGAGTCATTTTCGGGTTGGCAGGCTGTAACTAGTGGGGTACCACAAGGATCAGTGCTTGTGTCTCGGCTATTTACAATCTATATCAATGACTTAGATGAGGGGACCATGAGTAATGTTTGCTGATGATACAAAGTTAGGTGGGAAAGTAAGTTGTGAGGAGGATGCAAAGAGGCTGCAAAGGGATATAGACAAGCTAACTGAGTGGGCAAGAACGTGGCAGATGTAATATAATGTGGAGAAATGTGAAGTTATCCACTTTGGTAGGAAAAATAGAAAAGCAGAGTATTTTTTTAAATGATGAGCGACTGGAAAATATTGCTATTCAGAGAGACCTGGGTGTCCTTGTACATGAATCACAGAAAGTTAACATGCAGGTACAGCAAGCAATTAGGAAAGCAAATGGTATGTTAGCCTTTATTACAAAAGGATTGAAGTATAAGAGTAAAGGGGCTAGAAATTGGGCACCTTAGCACCTCCAGTTAGCGCATCCGGGGGGCGATTACAGGGCGCTAATCACTTACCGACTGGGTGTATGAGAAGATCGACTCCCGCTATATTCGGTTGGAGGTTTGCAGTGGCAGTATGGCGTTGTGCCCCAATCTCCTTCGCCCGGAAATCGTGACATCATCGCCGTGCGCATCGCCCTGGTAGCGCCCTGGACCCGAACTTCTGTTTCGCCCCCTGCAGCTTCGCCGGGCAAAAACACCGACAGCTGCCGGAGGCGTTCATCAGGAGGCGGGGCACTTCAGGGGCGATACTTAAAGGCGAGGTGGCCAAGGTAAGTGGAAAAAATTCTCAAATGGTCTTTCTGTTTTTTTTTTCATTTTTCTTCGCCAGCGATCAATCAGCCCAGCACTCTGCTTCAGTGCATCGGGCTGATCGGGCCGGATCGCGGCTGCCGTCAGGGACCAGGTAAGTTTTTTCCTTGCAGAGCGTGCAGCAGAAGGAAGGAGCATTTAACAGAGGGAAGGAGCCTTCCAACGTGGCAGCGCTGCACGGCCCGCGACCGCCCCGCCTGCTGCCTGTTGCGCTCCAGGAAGGAAGTGGAGCGATTGATTTAGCGCTCACTTCCTTCCTGGAGGGCAAAACCGACATTTTTAAAAGTTGCAAAACATTAGCGTCTTGCACTAATTTTTTCAACTTTTAAAAGTTAGCACCCCAAACGGGGCTATAATGAATTTCTCCCCCAAGAATTCTTATTGCATTTATATAGGGCCTTGGTGAGACCACACCTGGAGTATTGTGTACCGTTTTAGTCTCCTTATCTAAAGAAGGATATACTTGCCTTAGAGGGAGTGCAACAAGGGTTCACTAGACTGATTCCTGGGATGGGAGGATTGTCCTATAATGGGGAACAAGGAAATGGCTGAGCAATTAAACAAATACTTTGGTTCTGTCTTCATGGAGAGGACACAAATAACTTCCCAGAAATGCCAAGGAACCAAGGGCATAGTGAGAAGGAGGAATTAAAGGAAATTAGTATTAGTAAAAAAATAGTGCTGGAGAAATTAATGGGACTGAAAGCCGATAAATCCCCAGGGCCTGATAATCTGCATCCCAGAGTACTAAAAGAGGTAGCCATGGAAATAGTGGATACATTGGTTGTCATCTTCCAAAATTCTATAGATTATGGAACAGTTCCTGCAGATTGGAGGGTGGCAAATGTAACCCCACTATTTAAAAAAGGAGGGAGAGAGAAAACAGGGAACTACAGACCTAACCTCAGTAGTAGGGAAAATGCTAGAGTCTATTATAAAGGATGTTATAACAGAACATCATAACGGGATTAGAGAAAGTCAGCATGGATTTATGAAAGGGAAATCGTGTTTGACAAACCTACTGGGGTCTTTTGAGGATGCAACTGGTAAAATAGATAAGGGAGAACCAGTGGATGTGGTGTATTTGGATTTTCAGAAGGTCTTTGATAAAGTCCCACATAAGAGGTTAGTGTGCAAAATTAAAGCACATGGGATTGGGGGTAATATACTGGCATAGATTGAAAATTGGTTAACAGACAGGAAACAGAGAGTAGGAATAAATGGGTCTTTTTCAGGATGGCAGGTGGTGGCTAGTGGGGTACCGCAGGGATCAGTGCTGGGGCCCCAGCTATTCACAATATATATCAATGATTTGGATGAGGGAACCAAATGTAATATTTCCAAGTTTTCTGACGACACGAAACTAGGTGGGATTATGATTGTGAGGAGGATGCAAAGAGGCTTCAAGGCAATTTAGACAAGTTGAGTGAGTGGGCAAATACATGGCAGATGCAGTATAACGTGGATAAATGTGAAGTTATCCACTAAGGCAGGAAAAACAGAAAGGCAGAGTATTATTTAAATGGTGATAGATTGGGAAATGTTGATGTACAAAGGGACCTGGATGACCTTGTACACCAGTCACTGAAAGCAAACATGCAGGTGCAGCAAGCAGTTAGGAAGGCAAATGGTATGTTGACCTTCATTGCAAGAGGATTTGAGTACAGGAGCAAGGATGTCTTACTACAGTTATACAGGGCCTTGGTGAGACCACCCCTGGAGTACTGTGTGCAGTTTTGGTCTCCTTACCTAAGAAAGAATATACTTGCCATAGAGGGAGTGCAGCGAAGGTTCACCAGACTGATTCCTGGGATGGCAGGACTGTCATATAAGGAGAGATTGGGTCGACTAGGCCTGTATTCACTAGAGTTTAGAAGAATGAGAGGGGATCTCATTGAAACGTATAAAATTCTGACAGGGCTAGACAGACTGGATGCAGGGAGGATGTTTCCCCTGGCTGGGGGCTCTAGAACGAGGGGTCACAGTCTCAGGATAAGGGGTAGGACATTTAGGACTGAGATGAGGAGAAATTTCCTCACTCAGAGGGTGGTGAACCTGTGTTATTCTCTACCACAGAAGGCTGTGGAGGCCAAGTCACTGAATATATTTAAGAAGGAGATAGATAGATTTCTAGATGCAAAAGGTGTCAAGGGGTATGGGGAGAGAGGGAGAATATGGTATTGAGATAGAGGATCAGCCATGATCATATTGAATGGCGGAGCAGGTTCGAAGGGCCAAATGGACTACTCCTGCTCCTATTTTTCTATGTTTCTATGAAAGATTGAGTAGACTAGGCATATATTCCCTAGAGTTTAGAAGAATGAGAGGAGATCTCATTGAAATGTATAACATTCTTAAGGGGCTTGACAGGGAAGATGGTGGGAGGATGTTTCCCCTGGCTAGGGAGTCTAGAACTAGGGGTCACAGTCTTAGAATAAGGGGTTGGCCATTTAGGACTGAGATGAGGAGAAATGTCTTCACTCAAAGGGTTGTGAATCTTTGGAATTCACTACCCCAGAGAGCTGTGGATGCTCAGTCGTTGAGTGTATTCAAGACAGAGATCGATAGATTTTTGGATACTGTTCCAGTACAGCTACAACACTGGCATCTATCCGACAATGTGGAAAACTGCCCAGGTATGTCCTGTCCACAAAAAGTAAGACAAATCCAATCAGGCCAATTACCGCCCCATCAGTCTACTCTCAATCATCAGCAAATTGATGGAAAGCGTCATCGACAGTGCTATCAAGCGGCACTTACTCACCAATAACCTGCTCACTGATGCCCAGTTTGGGTTCTGCCAAGACCACTCGGCTCCTGACCTCATTACAGCCTTGGTCCAAACATGGACAAAGGAGCTCAATTCCAGAGGTGAGGTAAGAGTGACTGCCCTTGACATCAAGGCAGCATTGGACCGAGTGTGGCATCAAGGAGCCCTAGTAAAACTGAAGTCAATGGGAATCGGGGGGAAAACTCTCCACTTGCTGGAGTCATACCTAGCACAAAGGAAGATGGTTGTGGTGATTGAAGGTCAATCATCACAGCCCCAGGACATCGCTGCAGGAGTTCCTCAGGGCAGTGTCCTAGGCCCAACCATCTTCAGCTGCTTCATCAATGACCTTCCCTCCAACATAAGGTCAGAAATGGGGATGTTCGCTGATGACGGCACAGTGTTCAGTGCCATTCACAACTCCTCAGGTAACGAAGCAGTCCATGCCCGCATGCAACAAGAGCTGGGCGACGTTCAGGCTTGGGCTGATAAGTGGCAGGTAACATTCGTGCCACAGAAGTGCCAGGCAATGACTATATCCAACAAGTGAGAGTCTAACCATCGCCCCTTGACATTCAACGGCATTACCATCGCCGAATCCCCCACCATCAACATCCTGGGGGGTCACCATTGACCACAAACTTAACTGGACCAGCCACATAAATACTGTGGCAACAAGAGTGAGTGTCTCACCTTCTGACTCCCCAAAGCCTTTCCACCATCTACAAGGCACAAGTAAGGAGTGTGATGGAATACTCGCCACTTGCCTGGATGAGTGCAGCTCCAACAACACTCAAGAAGCTCTACACCATCCAGTATAAAGCAGCCCACTTGATTGACACCCCATTCACCACCTTAAACATTCACTTCCTCCACCACCGGCGTACCATGGCTGCAGTATGTACCATCTACAAGATGCACTGCAGCAACTCGCCAAGGCTTCTTCGGCAGCACCTCCCAAACCCACGACCTCTTCCACCTAGATGGACAAGGGCAGCAGGCGCATGGGAACACCACCACCACCAAGTTCCCCACCAAGTCACACACCATCCTGACTTAGAAGTATATCGCCGTTCCTTCATTGTTACTGGGTCAAAATCCTGGAACTCCTTCCCTAACAGCACTGTGGGAGTACCTTCACCACACAGACTGCAGCGGTTCAAGAAGGCGGCTCATCACCACCTTCTCAAGGGCAATTAGGTATGGGCAATAAATGCTGGCCTTGCCAGCGACGCCCACATCCCATGAACGAATTTTAAAAAAATGCTGAGGGAACCGAGGGATATGGGGATAGTGCGGGATGGTGGTGTTGAGGTAGAAGATCAGCCATGATCTTATTGAATGGCGGAGCAGGCTCAAGGGGCCGAATGGCCTACTCCTGCTCCTATTTCTTATGTTCTTATTTCTTATTACAACTGCGACTACACTTCAAAACGTAAAGGGCTTTGGGACATCCTGAGGTTGTGATAAGCACTATATGAGTCCAGGAATTCATGTGTTTTTCATGATGTAATGATCAGATATTCAATCACCGTACCCTACCTAGTCTTACGTTTTGGATTTGGGCAAGAACGTCCCCAGGACTTATGAGCTCAGTTTGTGGTGCTCCTTTTGACTGTCCCACTGGATGCAATTAAGTACTTAGACATTGCTTGTCATCAGATCCACATCTGCATCTTCATATTTGTTTTCCATCTGATTTTCCCACAGGTTTTTATTTTGATAAGAAAACAAATATTTTAAGCATCTACAGCATCTTGTAATGATCAAACTTATTTATTGATCATCGTCTTTGTCGCTATCTTAATGCATGTTGAATTCTTAGATTCAGAAACTAAGGGCTGGGAGCTTTTCGAAATTACTAAAATTAGGCTGACTATAGAAACGTCTGCGGGATCAGCTTTCCTCTAATTGGATGGCTGCAAAGCCCAGTGTGCCTGTCTCCCACTGGTGCTGTGTATTGACCCCAATGTGTTGAACATTACGTGGATTTTATTTTCAATTAACACAATCAGTACTCCTGAAATAAACAACAGTTATGGAGTCAGGCAGCTGGACTATAGTAGGATACTATATCATGGACTGTACTGTACCTTATTTTTATTACTAATTCCATGATATCTAAATGAAAGTCAAACATGCCTGATTACATTGGTCTGGTATGGTTGGTTGATTTAGGGACATTCTAACTTTGTGCGGCAACATTGTTTTGGAAGAAGCTCTTCAATTCAATCACAGTAATGACATTGATTTACATTGTGTTCATTCTCAAAGATACCTTTTAGGCAATATGTCAACTTCATAACAACCCCTTCAAATAATGTTTATTCTGGTGAAAAAAATAATTCTGCTTTACTGGAATGATCCAATACTGCTCTGAAAGAGTAATGAGCACATTTTCTGAATACAACATATATTAAAATGACCCTTTTAAAAGTTAAAGTTCATTTCAATTTTTAAAATTCAACCATGTTGTCAGTCTGTTTGCAGAATTCAGCAGGCCAAAAGAAACAATTTAGCTTCATTGCTTGATAACTACAGAGACAACGATCTGTTAAAAAGTTTCATCATTACAAAATGCTGTAGATGCTTAAAATATTTGTTTTGGTATAGAAATACAAACCTGTGGCATAATCAGATGGAATTAATATGAAAATGCAGTTGTAGAGTTGATGACAAGAGATGTCTAAATATTGAATTGCTGGGGCATCAGAAGGAGCTCCACAAACTGATCTCGTAAGTCTTTTTTGAACAATGCTGCTGTTTCTGGATTATTGTTTTTCTAATAGTTTTTTTTTCTGCTGCTTGCTGCTGATTTTTTGCAACTCAAGACAGACCCTGTTTTCACAACCTCCAACCAGAGCATTGGTTCTACCAGCAGTTGACAATCTCAGCTCGGATGCCAAATCTCCACCCGCTTTGTGCTTCACGCGCACCTCTGGGGGTTTCCCCGAGGTGTGAGTGGAGCACTTGTGCCTGGAGAAGGGGCAGGGATGTAAATGTAATGGTAATGAGGTGAGAGTGACACTACAGGCCTCCTGCTTCATTATCTTGGGTCTCCGCTTGGTGGAGGTCCAAACATAGCCGTGCCAACAGCAAGTGGAGGATCTGAGCGAGGGTAAGAAAAGAAACACCTAGGCCCTGATATGTACGGAGAGGCAGGGGAGGGTGCGGTGGAGCGTGGTAGCACAGGGGAAAACCTGGCAAGGCTGGGGATGCGGAGGACCTGCCGTATTTAACCGCAGCACCTCATTATAATTTTTTTCTTACATTACCCACCTGGCAGCCGGCCAAATTGACAGGCTGGCCGGCTGCCGGGTGGGAAAACCAGCGGCAGGAGGCCGCAGCCGGGGACCCTTGGTGACAGTCCCCGGCAATCGGGAGGGACGGAACAAGAGATCGTGGCTTGGTGACAGGGCTGGGGGGAAGTGAACGGCAATCGGAAGGGAAGGGGCCAGAGATCAGAGTTTGTGGGGGGAGGTCGCCGATCCCAGCGGGGTGGGGAGAGAGAGGCCGCATTCAGCAGAAGGTTGACGAAGGCTTCCTTGAGGGGCCTGGGGGAACACTTCTGCTCCTCCTGGCCCAAAAGGAATGATATAAAAGGCACTTACCTTCCTGAGCTGACAGCTCCAGCCTCCATTTCACTGCCGGTTTCCCGAGCCCTGGCAGCAGGCGTGTACGTGGCGGGTTGGGGACGTGTGTCCCCTTTTTATATTTTTAACCCCCGCCCCCCTACCCTCTCCCGCCTGTTGTGGGCGGGGTTGATATCAAGACCCTAGAGTCAACAAAATGATTAGTACCTTTTTTTCACAGGGCCAGCAGGATGAGCAGTGGGGTTGGAGTCCTTCTGGCTGATGTTTTTGGACAGCAGCCAGAAGGCCCCGAAGGTAACAGCCATTCCTATCCTCCCCAGTTTTGTGCAAAAGCTTCTTTCAATGGGTGCTCCTGAGCTGGGGAAGCATCAGGTCTATTAAAATGGTCTGAACCATCAAATATGGCTGGGTTGAGGTCTTGTTAGGGTGAACACACTTTGGAGCAAAATCAGCCTTATTATGTTTTTTTTTGAATGTAAATGGGCTAACTGCCCAATTTTTCAATATTATGACCTATTGCCAAATGCAGGAATAGCAGTTTTGAAATGTGAGATTTACTTGAATGGAATTTCTTCAGCAGGAATGAAAAAAAACAGCCACTCATGATATATCTGGAATAATGATCCTTTAACATTTCTCAAGAATCGAACAAGCCTCATAAACAAAAGGCAAAATACTGCGGATGCTGGAAATCTGAAATATAAACAGAAAACGCTGGAAATACTCAGCAGGCCAGGCAGCATCTGTGGAGAGAAAAAACAAGTTAACGTTTCTTAAGCCTCTTAAACAGTTTGGTAATCCAGCTGTGGAGTATGCAACATTTCTGTAAAATGGCTCATAGTCAAATTCAAAAAGCCTATTTTTCTTATGATATTTTGCATGTCCTTAGGAACTGATTTTGAAGATTTGGTGTAGGACATTGGCTGCCCAACATGTTACAGAGAATGTATACTCCACATTTGCTACCATGTGGTGCAAAAGAAGCTGCTTGGCTTAAAATGAGCACAAAAGTTAAATAAGAATATCATTGTAAAATAACAACAGAGGACATGTAGGGAGTGAAATTGGTCAACACCAGTAACTGAAAATTAGCAGCCTGTTTTACACATGAACGGAAAAGACAATCGTGGTGTAAAACGAGCTACCGATTGGCTATCAGCCAATTTTGCATTACTGCCATTGACCAATTTCACTCCGTATCGAGATGAAGGGAAATTGCAATTGTTGAAAATATAGATAAAAAATACTTAACTCACAGAGAAATGTTTTCAGGAATGTTGCAAGTAAGGTAACACAAATAAAAATAACAGGGCTATGCAAATTACATTATACATGCATGATGGCAAAATAAAAGAAAGGAATTCACATGGGAAAGATTACCCTGTCTCAGTCCACACTGTTTTTATGTTTAAAGCCTAAACTCACAATGAACTGCATAATACAAAGTAGAACAGATGGTGGACAATATCAGCTGTCACCTCTCACTAAAAAGTAGAAAAGAATTATGGATCTATCAGGAAGAGAGATTGTCAAAGCCCTTCTGACTGTTGTTGCCTGAGGGCTGAATAGATCAATGGGTATAAACTGTATTAATTATATCTTCTTTAAAATAATTTAAAAGGAGGTGCTATAGAGAAGGGTGGATCTTTTTGGAACAGAGGAGCACCTTCCAGTCAAGAGTACTGTCAATGTAGCCTGAATGGAAATTGCAGAGAGAGTTAATATTGTTTTACCCATGACCTGAACCTGGAATCACGTGAGCAAGATATTTGCTGGATGATGCAAAGTTGCCAAGGTAAGTGTGCTCACACTTTGCTTATTTACCAATGTTGTCTTCCAAGGTATTTTCATTGCAATTCACTGTAACCATGGTGAATTTCACAGAGGGATAATGCACAACTTTCTGGCTACTTTCTAAGTACACAAGGATGCTCATGCTTTATCTGGATACTTTGCACTTTTCTCATCACAATGCATTTGCTCTGTGATGTACAAAATATGGCAAGCAACAAACACCAAGCATGCTGCCCACACAAGGTACCTGAATGCTGCATGTTTAGAAACTCATATAAGGTGGCTTCCGGTTGGGCACTTTGAGCACACACATCTCTTGTATTCTTCATTCCAGCAAAGGTCCCTTTTCTATTGGCTTACTGAAGAGGTCTGCACATAATTGTCTCAAGATAATGCAGGCAACAGGGAGTCACCTAAGCTGCGACTCTGACTCCTTATGAGGAGAGAGCTCTGGAGATCCTGAAAGGTTATCTTGTCTTTTCTCTTTACTTACGCTGTCTGATTCACAGCAGTGCACTGATGGATAAGACAGGTGACAGATGTCTTGTTTGCCAGGGCTAAATCCTTCATCATGTTTTCCTAGAGAGCAGCATGAGAGAGCAGTGACTTTTGTGGTATGACAGATTCTCCCAAATTTCAGGGCATCATTGATGGCAAGCATGCAGCCATATGTCTTCATGAACAGCAAGTGTTCCGTTCCATTAATGTGCAGCTACTCTGTGATCATATGCACAAAATTATGCACGTGAGTGCCTACTACCCTTGCAGCAGTCATGATACCTTCATTTGATGCCAATCTACCGTGCCAATATAATTTGAAACGACAGAATGATCGGACAGATGGCTTCTCAGAGACAAAGGATATTGTCTTCACTTCTGGGTCATGACCTCTTCGACACAGCTACAAACAAGATCCGAACAGTAAAGCCATGAGGCACCCATAGCCACTAGGATTACAGTGGGAAATACCAATGGAATGTTTCACTATGATCAACAATGGTAAGAAAGTTGACTGATAGGCAAGAAATGATTTTAACCCTCCTTGCTTGGGAGAAACTGGGCAGGCGGGCAGTTACAATTGCCAGGGAGACTTACCCACTGATGTTCCACTGCGTTTTCCCTGACTTCTATTTTAACCTGCTCTTCTGAGCAGGTGGCAAGGTGCCCATCTGAAGCTAAATGGGTCCTTCTTTGAACCTACAGATCAGGGTCTGATAATGCCATTGGAGCCCGACTGCTATTTTAACCAGTGGCCTGAGCAGGGAAGCCATTGTGGCTTTCCCACCAGGTAAAGATAGTGGGAAGAGGAGCCGGACCACAAGAGGCCCAAACAGGCACATTTTTTTTAGCCATTTCTACTTTCCTTGTGGGGCCAGGATGAGCAGGAGCTCGTATAAACAGCAAGAGGAGAGGCAGCGCGGGCCTGAGCAGCGGCAGCACCGAGGAGGCAGCAAGATTTAAACAGCGAGAGGAGAGGCAGCGTGGGCCAGAGCGGAGGCAGCAAGATTTAAACAGCGAGAGGAGAGGCAGCGCGGGCCTGAGCAACGGCAGCACTTCTGACGATTTTAACAATAACAAAAACCAAGGAGTGACATCACAGGACAGCAGGTAGGTGATTGGTGGGTGAGTATTAACGTGTTTCTCTCTAAGCTGTGACAGTGGTTTAAACTAGAAGCAGGAAACTATAACACACTTTCTTAAATTTATAACTTAACCAGTTAAACTAATTAATTTAACTATAAATAGTCATTGAATAAAGACTTTAACTTACTAAATAAATAAAACCAGGTTAGCCTAAGATATGGCAGGGCAGGTTGTGTGTCTGGACTGCAGTATGTGGGAGTTTGTGGACAGCGAGACTGTCCCGAGCGAACACGTCTGCAGGAGATGTCTCCGTCTCGAATCTCTCTGGCTCAGAGTCACTGAGCTGGAGTGCGAGTTGGAGACACTAACACATAAGGGAGGGGGAGGAGTATCTGGACAGTTTGCTCCAGACTTCGATCACACCTCGTAGAGAGGTGCAGGATCAGAATGGGGTTGGTGTGACTGATAGTGTGCAGAGTAAGGGGAAGCCAGGTTAGAAAGGGAACGAGGATCCACAGAAACTGATCCTATCCAACACATACAATGTACTTGCTACCTGTGAGGATAAGGATAAAGACTGTTGGAAGGACAGCCAAAATGCGGACCATGGCACTTTGGAGCAGGAGGCTGTCCTAAGAGGGGAGGAGGAGGAGAGGAAGCGTAATGTGGTAGTTGTAGGGGATTCTATAATTAGGGGGACAAATAGCATCCTTTGTAAGCAAGATCGAGAGTAAGTTGCCTACCTGGTGCCAGGGTAAGGGACATCTCGAACCGACTTAAAAGGATATTGGAGAGGGAGGGGGAGGATCCAGTTGTTGTGGTCCATGTTGGGACGAACAACATATGGAAGAGTAGGCAAGAGGTCCTGTTTGGGGAGTACCAGGAACTAGGAGTTAATTTGAAGAACAGGACCTAAAGGGTTATAATCTCTGGATTATTACCTGAGCCACGTGCAAATTGGCATAGAGATAAGCTGATTAGGGAAGTAAACATGCAGCTAAAGGAGTGGTGTGGAAAAGAGGGGTTCCATTTCATGAGGCACTGGTACCAGTATTGGGACAGGAAGGAACTGTACCGTTGGGACGGGCTCCACCTGACCAGGGTCCTAGCGGAAAGGATAAATAGGGCAGTCACAAGGACTTTAAACTAGTAAATAGCGGGGAGGGCTCAGGGGGAAAATGCAGTACAAATAGTAGTTCAAAAACAAACGAAAGGGAAGGGAGTAGAGTAGCAGTCAGAAATTGTGCTTTAGGCACTACAGGTAAAGGGAAAACTAAAAGATGTAAAGCGATTAAACCAGGGGAGAGAAATAAGAAACATGTAAGTAAAACATTAGAGCTGAAGGACAGGTTAGGGTGTGTGGCCCAAATAAGCGTTCTTTATACAAACACACGGAGTATAAGGAATAAATTTAATGAACTGCAGGCACGAATTCAAATTGGAGGGTATGACATGGTAACCATTACTGAGACATGGCTGCAAGACAGTCAGGAATGGGAACTAAATATACCAGGTTATAAGGTCTACAGGAAAGATAGGGAAAATGGCAAAGGGGGAGGAGTAGCCTCAGTGATTAAGGATGAAATCACTTCAATGATAAGAGAGGATTTAAAGAGAGGTAAGCAGCCAGTGGAGACCTTATGGGTTGAATTAAGAAATAGGAAAGGATCTAAGACTGTAGTGAGAGTTGTGTATAGGCCCCCCTGGTAGCTGCTCTGAAGTGGTAGATTGTATAAATGCAGAGATTAGACAAGCATGTAGTAAAGGCAGAGTGGGTTTAATGGGGGATTTTAACTTTCATATAGATTGTGAAAAGCAGACGAGCACCTGCCAGAAAGGTAGTGAATTTCTTGAGTGGGTCCGGGATAGTTTTCTACAACAATGGGCCGTATTTTCCGATCGGAGGCTTCCCACGTGCGGAGGCCTCCGATCTGGAAAAAATCCAAGCACTTACCTGAGTGCTCCCGAGGCCCAGACACTTCCGCTCCTGGGCCTCTCCAACTCGAAATGCGCAGGGCCCACGTATCCCAGAGGCGCATGCGGTTCGCAAGCGTCCCTGGGATCACGTGGGCCATGGGGAGCCAATCAAAGAAGGGAATCTCCCTTCATACACTTGACAGATAGACCTGCCAAATATATGAATGGAGATCACCCCAAAAACACTTTAAAACATTAAATAAAAAAAATGTTTAAAGTCACATTTTAAAAATTAGTTGAAATTACAATAAATTAAATATTTTAAACAAAAATTTAATGGGCCAGAAATTCAGCTTTCAGGCTTCCTGCAGGTGCAAGCATCACGCGCGTACTTGCCTACCGCGCCTGCAGTTGTGCTTTGGGCCCACGAGGACTTCGGGTCCTGGGCCTCCTGCAGCTGCCAGCGCGCAGTGCTTGTGATTCCCAGGGGCGCAGTTAGTTCGAAGCGTCCCCTGGGATCACGTGGGCCACGGAGAGCCAATCCTAGCCGGGCATTTTCATTCATAGATTTGACAGGAAGATCTGTCAAATCTATGAATAGAGATTGGCCCCAAAACCACACTTAAACTTCAAATAAATTAAAAAAAACATCACATTTTTAAAATAACAATAAGTTAAATAAATTAACTACTTTAAACAAAAATTTAAATTTTTGAAAAAATTAATTATACTTTTTAATGGTGCTAAAAATAAACTTACCTTTCTTTAAAGTAGCTAAAAAAGATAAACCTGTTGAAAAAATTTGTAAATTGTAATTAATTAACCACTTACCTTGTTAAAAACAGGCCTTGCGCCTCCTTTTTAAAAGCGTAGCTTCTTCATACTTACCTTCCCGGAGAAACCTGAAACAAAACCTGAAGCTCGCTGCGTGCGCGCAGCCTCTCCCGCGCACGCGTTCGACTTCTGAACCCCTCCCTTCAGGGGAACGGAAGTTCCGGTTTCCCGCGCATGCGCAGTGCATGCAGGAAACCGGCACTTCAATGGCCTTACGGGTGAGTACACAGCGCGTACTCACCTGACAACAGCCGAATTTCTGGCCCAATGTTTTGAAAAAAAAATTAAAGTTTTTTACAGGGCTAAAAATAAAATGACCTATATTTAAAGTATTTTTAAATGATAAATAAGTGAATTTTTTTTTTAACTTTTTTCAAATTTTATGCTGGTTAAAGCAGGCCTTATTGCCTTATGCCTGCTTTTACCAGGCGTAAGATTTCTAAGGGTTTTCTGCAGGCGGAGGTGTTCCAGAAAGCGGAACTATCCGCCCGCAGAGGCCCTTCTCCAGGGCAGGCGTCCGATCTGTCAAGAGCATTCTTGACAGATCAGAAATGCCGGTTTTCAGCGCATGCGCTTCGCATGCCTGAAACTGGCATTTCCAATGTCCCTACGGGTGTGTAGGGATCGGAATATCCGGCCCAATATGTCCAAGAGGCAACAAGGGGGCAAGCCATATTAGATTTAGTAATGAGCCAGATTTAGATAACAGCCTAACTGTGCGTGAACATTTATCCAATAGCGATCATAACATGATCAAGTTCAACGTTGCATTTGAAAGGGAGAAACACAAAACAGCTACTAAGATTCTAGATCTTCGGCTGACTTCAATGGGATGAGGCAGAGAATGCCCACAATAAACTGGGCAAATCTGTTAATGGGTAAAATGACAGATCATCAGTGGGAGATGTTCAAAAAAGAATTTAATGTGATACAGAATCAGTTTTACCCTGAGGGGGCAAGAGCTCTACTTGCCAAAAAAAACAGCCATGGACAACTAAAGAGGTAAGGGACAGCATAAAACTAAAGGAAAGGGCATACAAAAATGCAAAAAATAGCACAGATCCTGGCGACTGGGAAAGATAGAAAGAACAGCAAAGGGTTACAAAACAGATGTAAGGGCTACAAAAAGGGAGTATGAAAAGAAACTTGCAAGGGATATCAAAATCAATATGAAGAATTTTTACAGTTACATTAGGAAAAAGAGGGTGGTCAGGAGCAATGTTAGCCCCTTAAAAACTGAAAGTGATGATATTGTCAATGACAATGGGGAAATGGCGGACATGTTGAGTAATTACTTTGCGTCAGTATTTACAGTAGAAGAAGAAATCCCAAAGAAACTAATATTGAATCAGGGACAGGGACTCAATAAAACTAACGTAAGTAAAATAACAGTAATGAAGAAAATAATGGTACTAAAGAGTAGCAAATCCCCAAGGCCAGGTGGCTTCCATCCCAGGGTTTTAAAGGAAGTAGGTGAGCACATTGCAGATGCCCTAACTATAATCTTCCAAAGTTCTATAGACTCAGGAATCTTCCCTTTAGATTGGAAAATTGCGCATGTCACCAGTTAGCCTAACATCTGCTGTTGGGAAATTGCTAGAGTCTATAATTAAGGATAGGGTGAATGAACACCTCAAAAATTTTCAGAGAGAGCCAGCATGGATTTGTGAAAGATAGGTCATGTCTGACAGACCTGGTTGAATTTTTTGAAGAGGTGACTAAAGTAGTGGACAGGGGAATGTCTTATTTATATGGACAACCAGAAGGCATTTGATAAAGTCCCACATAAAGACTGTTATATAAGGTAGAAGCCCATGGAATTGAGGGAAAATTATTGACCTGGTTAGGAAATTGGCTGAGCGGCAGGAGGTGGAGAGATAGGGATAATGGGTAGGTACTCATATTGGCAGGATGTGACTAGTGGTGTCCCGCAGGGATCTGTGTTGGGGCCTCAACTATTCACAATATTTATTAACGACTTAAATGATGGCATAGAGAGTCATATATCCAAATTTGCCGATGACACAAAGATAGGCGGTGTAGATGAAAGCATAAAATTACAAAGGGATATTGATAGATTAAGTGAATGGGTAAAACTGTGGCAAATGGATTTCAATGTAAGCAAATGTGAGGTCATCCACTTTGGACCTAAAAAGGATAGAACAGGGTACTTTCTAAATGGTGAAAAGCTAAAAAGAGTGGATGTCCAAAGAGACTTGGGGGTTCAGGTACATAGATCACTGAAATGTCATGAACAGGTACAGAAAATAATCAAAAAGGCTAACGGAATGCTGGCCTTTATATCTAGAGGACAAGAATACAAGGGGGTAGAAGTTATGCTGCAGCTATACAAAACCCTGGTTAGACCACACCTGGAGTACTGTGAGCAGTTCTGGGCATCACACCTTAGGAAGGATATATTGGCCTTGGAGGAAGTGCAGCGTAGGTTTACCGGAATGATACCCGGACTTCGGACTTCAAGGATTAAGTTATGAGGAGAGATTACACAAATTAGGGTTGTATTTCTTAGAATTTAGGGGTGATCCGATCAAAGTTTTCAGGATATTAAGGGGAACAGATAGGGTAGATAGAGATAAACTATTTCCGCTGGTTGGGGATTCTAGGACAAGGGGGCATAGTCAAAAAATTAGAGCCAGACCTTTCAGGTGTAAAATTAGGAAACACTTCTACACACAAAGGGTGGTAGAAGTTTGGAACTCTTTTCCACAAACGGCAATTGACGCTGGGTCAATTGTTAATTTTAAATCTGAGATTGCTAGCTTTTTGTTAACTAAAGGTCTTAAGGGATATGGGCCAAAGGTGGGTATATGGAGTTAGATCACAGATCAGCCATGATCTCATTGAACAGGCTCGAGGGGCTGAATGGCCTACTCCTGTTCCTATGTTCCTCCGGATGACACAGGGAGGCTTAGGCCTCTCCTGCCCTGGGCTCCACCCCTTCTCAAAAGCGAGACCCTCCCGAAACTCCCTCCCCATGACTTAACTGAGTGGCAACTACCATTCCTTCGGTCCCAGCTGACGACTTCCTGCGGCCTGACATTTCACTTCTGGCCAACTGCCGCTTCCTGCCCATTATGGGCTGGCAACTGACTTTGAGCATGCAGATAAGGCCAGGGAGTTAAAATTGTCTGGGCCTCAAGCTGCTGAGGTCAGGAGTATTTTGTGCTTGCCTTGGCCCCCAAACTGCCCATTTCCTGCTCTGGATTAAAATTGGGCTTAAAGGTTTGGGGTTAATTGATCTTGCTTGGATTGGAGAAGGGTTGGATCTGATGCACCCCAGGGTTTGGTGCTTTGTTTACTTTTCTTCTTGGTATGTATAAATGATTTGGACTTGGGGACAGAGATCAAAATATGAAAATTTGCTGACGACACAAAAGTAGAGAGTTTGGGAAACAGTAGCCAGAATTTTCCGGTGTGTCAGCGGGCGGGATCAGTGGCGGGTCGGGTGGGAAAGTGTTTTTTTTTGACAGCGGGTTGGGAACCTGCTGTCAACCTATCGCAATGCGCCTTTCCCAATGTCGGGTCTGTCAGTGCTGAGCAGACCTGAAAGACAGCGGCGGGCGACCCAATTAAACTCATTATAATCTACTTAACAGACCCTTAACGGGCTTTTTTAACTTACTTTTTAACTTTAACTTCATGACCACGGGAACCACGCTATTCGGGGATCACGTCTGTCAACCTGAGGTGGGAGTTCAGTGGCCATTGCTCCAGCTGATTCCTTGACAGCTTCAAATGTACAGTAAAAGCTCCCACCTGACAGATCATCACTTTCCTCAGCCACAAGCCGCTCCTTGCTGCATTTCCAGAACAGAATCAGCAGGCTGCAAGTGTTTCCACCAAAGTCTCCATCCAATCTCACCTCATTATCTCTCTCACCATTGACAGATCGCTTCTGTCATCTGTACTTCACCTGCCATTTACTCCATCGGCATGGGTACCCTTTATACAGTCTCACCTTGATCTTCAGAATCAGACCACGATGAGCCCAAACACCAGCAGCACCAACAACAACACCAACCTTCTCCGCAATCACCTGATGCTGCACAGGACACAAGGCATTAGCACCTGACCACATTGCTGCCTCATGGTCAGATTTACTTAACTTTACGCTGTACACCCTGACTGCCACATGATGCGCCAGGTTGGCACCACCCCACACCAACACCATAAAGCATCCCTACAATGACCAAGTCATTCCTTTCACACTCATCACCATTGCGGGGGTTACCATTGTGTCTCACCATTCACTGCAACGCACTAAGCCACTTCCAAAGGTGCACACAAATCTGTCCAAGACCGGAAAGTGTTGAAAAATAAAGATTTCAATGTTTGACAGCACATTAATAGAAATTTTACATAAACATTGGATAAAACACCCAAATGGCTGCCCTTGTGTGTTGTTAGTTGGTATGATTGCACTAGGATAAAGGTGATTGTGAGGGGTGGCTAGTGAGATGGGGATGTGATAATGTAGATAGAGAGGGATGGGTGGAGGTGCAAGGTAAGTTGGTGTGAGTAAGGATGTACAGGAGTAGGGTAGGGAAGGCAGAGTGATGGGGATGTGATGAGAAGCACAGCTGGACGAGGTTGAGTGTGGCTTTGTACTAACATTTCATGATCTACTGAGATCATTGAAATGTTTGCAGCACTGCACCCAGGTCCTCCTGACCACATCCCTGCTTGTGCCCTCCTCTGCAATGTCCAACCAGGCTGTTTTGGTCTCCTGGGGAGGTGTCTTCTGCCCATCGGAAGGGAAGAGGACCTCCCTGTGTACTCTGACTCCCTCCATAAGTATATGGAGGGAGTCATGGGAGAACCTGGGTGCAGCCTTCTGCCTCTGTGCAGTAATTGTCAGTATTTGCAGCACTCCAGTGCTGTAGAATACTGACAGCACAAATGTCAAAAGAAAGTTGGCCATGGTCCCTGTAAAGGAAACCGGCTGATGACACGTCATGAATGATGTCACCAGACCTGCTTCCTCTAATTGGGCTGGGAAATGCGCTGGCGGGCTTAACAAGCCCTAGCAATGTAAATTCATTTTAGACAGTGGGATGGAGCCAGCAGTGGGTCCGTGGTCCGCCACTGACATCGCCCGCCCTGGACCCACCGAGGTAAGGAAAATCCAGGCCAGCGTGTACAAAACAGGACTGTGAGAGATTTTAGGTGGATATTGACAGTTTAGCAAAATAAACAGACTGCAGCAGATGCAATTCTTTTTCTTTAAATTCGTTCATGGGATGTGGGCATCGCGGGCAAGGCCAGCATTTATTGCCCATCCTTAATTGCCCTTGAGAAGGTGGTGGTGACCCACCTTTTTGAACCGCTGCAGTCCGTGTGGTGAAGGTACTCCCACAGTGATGTTAGGGAGGGAGTTCCAGGATTTTGACCCAGCGACGATGAAGGATCGGCGATATACTTCCAAATCAGGATGGTGTGTGACTTTGAGGGGATCTTGGAGGAGGTGGTGTTCCCATGCGCCTGCTGCCCTTGTCCCTCTAGGTGGTAGAGGTTTAGGAGGTGCTGCCGAAGAAGCCTTGGCAAATTGCTGCAGTGCATCTTGTAGATGGTACAGACTGCAGCCATGGTACGCCGGTGGTGGAGAGAGTGAATATTTAAGGTGGTGGATGGTGTGCCAAAAGTATTTTCGGTTTTATAAATAGTGGGGTGGCGAACAAGAGCAAAGAAGTATTGTTAAATGTGTACAAGCCAATAATTAAGCCACAGCTAGAGTGCTGTGTGCAGTTCTGAATTATAGAAAGAAGATAGACACCATACACTTGAGATCATACCATGTAGGTTCACCAGGAGGATATCAGAGATAAGAAACTATAGTTATGAGGAGAGAGTTAAGTTAGTGGAACTATTTCCACTGAAGCAGAGAAGGCTCAGAGGAGATTTAATAAATTTTAAAATTATCAAGGATATTGTTCGGGTTATTAGGAAAAACTAAGGGAGTAAGGAGAGAGATTAGCAGATATTTCTTTACATACAATTATTGGAGCATGGAATGCTTTGCCACAGGGAATAGCTGAGGCAGAGATTATTGAATGTTTTAAGGGGAAAGTGGATAAATATTTGAAGTAGAGGAAAATACAGTGCTCTAGGGAGAGCACGGGACAATAGGATTAGCAAAGAGCTGGATCAGAAATAATGGGCCGAAAGGCCTCTTTCTGCATTGTAAACTTCTATGGCTCTAAGGAATGTTAAAATAAAGGTTCTGGTGCTTGGACATCTTATGAGGGTGTTGCTGTTTTGTTCTGCCAAGATTTCAAAGATCATTGTAGTCTGTTACATATTGTACAACTTCGCAATATGAAAATTACATTGTTACCTGTTACTTGTCAGCCGAAGCCTGGATGTATCCAGATTCTGTTGAAGGTTGGCATGGGCTGCTTCATTATCAGAGGAGTTGTGAATGGAGCCTAAGACTATGGAATTGTCAGCGAACAGCCCCACTCCTGGCCTTCTGATGGAGAGAAGGTCATTGATGAAACAGCTGAAGCTGGCTAGGCTGAGACTGATTTCCTGAGGAACTCTGCACTGATATCTTGGGGCTGCGATGATTGGCCTTCAACAGAGATTACCATCTTCCTTTGTGTCAGGTATCACTCCAGCCACTGCAGTGTTTATGATTTGACCTTCCCCATTGACATCAGTTTTGCTGCAGCTCCTAGGATTATGGTGGGAAATAGAGTAATGAGCTCTTGCTTCCATGTCTGGATTGAGGTTGTGATGAGGTCATAGCTAAGTGGTTCTAGCAGAACCCAAACTGGCCATCGGTGAGCAGGTTATTAGTGAGTAGATATCACTTGATAGCATTATTGATGACTCCTTCCAACATTTTACTGAGGAAGCTGATAATTGCCTGGTTTAGATTTATCAATTTATTTTGTGGGTATGAAATACCTGGTCAATCTTTCACATTGTTGGGTAGATGCCAGTGTCATAGCTGCACTGCAACAGCTTGGCTAGGAAAGGTGGGTAACTCTGGTGAGCTGGTGTTCGGCTGAATGTCAGTCGAGAGGTAAGAAGAGCTGCCCTCTCCATTAAGACAACATTTGACTGAGTGTTGCAGCAAGAAGACCTAGTAATACTGAAGTTAATGGGAGTCAAAGGGAAAAGTCTTCTGTAGCTGGAATCATACATGATGCAAAGGAGCATGGCCATGATTGTTGAAGGCCAATCATCACTGACCCAGGACATCACTGCTCGAGTTCCTCAGGGAAGTGTCCTCAGGCTAACCATCTTCAGCTGCTTCATCGATGACCTTCCCTCCATCATAAGGTCAAGAGGGGGGCTGTTCTCTGACAATTCCACAGTGTTCAGCTCTATTCATAACTGTTCTGATAATGAAGCAGCACAGGCCAACCTACAGCAGGATCTAGACAACATCCAGGCTTAGGCCAATAAGTGGCAGGTAACATTTGCAGCTCATAAGTAGCAGGTAATGGCCATCTTGAACAAGTGAAAGTTGAGTCATCATCCCTTGGCCTTCAATGGCACCACCAATGCTGCCTCCCCCACCATAAACATCCTCGGAGTCACCACTGACCAGAATCTTAACTGGGCCAGTCAAATCAACATTGTGTCTAAAAGAATAAGACATAGGCTGGGTACTCTGCGACAATTGGCTCACCTCTTGACCCGGAAAGCCTCTCCGTCATCTACAAGGCCCAAATCAAGAATGTTGATGTAATGTTCACCACTCCCTGGATGGGTGTAGCTGAAACAACACTCAAGGAGCTCAACACCATCCCCTGGACTCAATATCCACCTCCTGCATCACTGCTGCTCTGCGGTTGTAGTATGTACAATCTACAGGATACACAGCAGCATTTCTTTCCCCTGTGACCTCTACAATTGAGAAGGACAAAAACAGCAAAGCAGCAATGTCATGGGAACACCATCACCTACGAGTTCTTCTCCAGGTCACACACCATCCTGACTTGGACATCCTGACTGTTCCTTCATCGTTGCTGGGTCAATACCCTGTAATTCCCCATCTAACCACAAGGACTACAGCAGTTCAAAAAGGCTTCCCACCACGTCCTCAGAGCAATGAAGGTTGGCAAGTATATAGCCTTGCCAGCATTGCCTACATCCCACGAATAATTGATAGATTTTTGAATATTAAGGGACTCAAGGGATACAGGGATAGTGCAGGAAAGTGGAGATGAGGTAGAAAATCAGCCATGATCTTATTGAATGGCGGAGCAGGCTCGAAGGGCCAAATGGCCTACTCCTGCTCCTATTCCTTATATGTTCTAAATAAATAATTAAAAAAATTAAAGATCTTCAGTGTAACACCCCTTTAAATATTTAAATGTTAAGAGTTGCTGCCTTACTAGATATCTCATGCACATATGAAGCATGCTCCCTGTGCCTCGGTTAATGTGCACAGGGGGCATATGCAAATTATTATAATCAGTTGACCTCACAAGATCACACAAGCTTCCATTGCAAAAACACAGTTTATGTGCGCAGTGATCCGGTCCCACCAGCACTGAATAATTGGTTCATAAAAGTTTGTACTGCAGAAAATATTGTACATATCAACATGCAATTTTTGGAACAATACTGAGCCTGTCAGAAATCTACCTAATATAGTGAAACCACTTCTTTAAGAGAGCCCAAGTGCTTTGGCTCATAAATGAGGTCCTATGTGAATTGAAGTATTAGGACAATATGTCACAAGACACAATCTGAATGTTAATATGACCAGTGGGACTGGTGTAAAGAAAATTAGGAGCAGGGTCAGTTGCTTGATTGACAAAGCAAAGAGGAATTATTTATTTCAGTAATTTGAGCCACTCAGACAGCCTTTTCTGGAAAGTTCTTAAATCAATGATTCAAGTGAGAGCATATTTCAGATCATATCAATTGACATGAACCATTGCTCAGCTAAACACCAAACAATTAACATGGTGTAATTAGTGATGACACTTTTGGACATATAACTAATGGTTCATTTTTCCACAAAACAAGAGAAAAGCTTGAATTTAATGTTAACCTCTTCAACGGACCAAAATATCTTGCTGATCTTGTTTAACTTTTTGCTTGCAGGTAGAAAGGTTTATCTATCCAAGGGTACATTTTCCTGTGAACAATTCTTTTTCCAAATTAACATTTGACGTTTCTGACAGATACAGAGTATGCAATGTACTGAAAGTACAGAACTATATCAGAATTCAGGTCTGGATTTCCCGCTGCTTGTTGCGTCAACAGAAGTAGAGTGGACATGCACTTCTGCCTGCCCCTTGGCCACACCTCTGACTCTGGAAAATATCCTGGCATATTTGCATAATTGTCAGCAGGTTGTCTTCTTTTAACTTGTACTACTTCAGCCATGATACACTGGGATTTGGGGTGCTTTACAACTAACCCTATCATTCATTTTAAGTTGATTTGTTGACTGTCATGGAACTCTGTGCCTTGTACCTAAATGCCCTGTTATTCCCATAGCTCCCCTGCAAGTTTGTATTGTAAGAGCCTCTTGATATGCCCCCCCTTTTTTTTAAGCTTGTCTTGTCTGGCTGAACTACATAGAAACATAGAAGATAGGAGCAGGAGTAGGCCATTCGGCTCCTCGAGCCTGCTCCGCCATTCAATGCGATCATGGTTGATCATCCAAATTCAGTACCCTGTACCTGCTTTCTCCCCATATCCCTTGGTCCCTTTAGCCTTAAGAAATATATCTCACTCCTTCTTGAATATATTTAATGAATTGGCCTCAACTGCCTTCTGTGGTAGAGAATTCCACAGGTTCACCACTCTCTGGGTGAAGAAATTCCTCCTCATCTCAGTCCTAAATGGCTTACCCCTTATCTTTAGACTGTGACCTCTGGTTCTGGACTCACCCGCCATCGGGAACATCCTTCCTGCATCTAGTCTGTCTAGTCCTGTTAGAATTTTATAAGTTTCAATGAGATCCACTCTCATTCTTCTAAACTCTAGCGAATATAAGCCTAATCGACCCAATCTCTCTTCATACGTCATTCCTGCCATCCCAGGTATCAGTCTGGTGAATCTTCGCTGCACTCCCTCCATGGCAAGAACATCCTTCCTCAGATAAGGCGACCAAAACTGCACACAGTACTCAAGGTGTGGTCTCACCAAGAACTCTTGGAATTGCTTCAATTACAGTTGACTTTCTGGTGAGTTTGCATACATTCAGCTCTTGTTTCAACAAAGACATTCCCTATATGTTCTGAAAAGTACCCCAAAAAATAAATTTAAAAACAAGTTCTAAAACAGAAGAAAAAACTACTGAGGGAACAATTGGCCTATATCATTCTTTCTTGAATAAAGAGGAACATTCTCCTCACCCCTTCTACCTTTTTCAGATGCTGCCTATCAACGTCCCAGCCTGAGCATTCCTGGACAGTCACTTTTTTAAGTTCCTTTGAGCAGGTAAAAGGCCTATAGCTCCCTAAAGAAGAAGATTTTGTCCAACACCACTTTAGGCCAACAGGAAGATTGCAAACTGTGTAAAACGGCTGGGGATCTGGTAATATGGATCTCCACCTGGATTTTGTCCCCTAGTTTCCCATTTCATGCTGACACCTTTGGCTGTACAAAAGAAAACATTTCTTCTTCTTAGGCAGTCCCTCGGAACTGAGGCTGACTTGCTTCCACACTAAAAATGAATTCTCAGGTGACTGAAGAGCCCAATGCGGGACCTACAGTCTCTGTCACAGGTGGGGCAGACGGTGGTTGAAGGGGCAGGTGGGTGGGGTGCTTGGGTTGAGGTGCGCTCCTTCCGCTGTTTGCGCTTGGCTTCCGCTTGCTCCCGGCGAAGAGACTCGAGGTGTTCGGCGCCTTCCCGGATGCTTCTCCTCCACTTTGTGCGGTCTTGGGCCAGGAATTCCCAGGTGGGGATGTTGCACTTTTTCAAGGAGGCTTTGAGGGTGTACTTGAAGCATTTCCTCTGCCCACCTGGGGCTCTCTTGCCGTGTCGGAGCTCTGAGTAGAGCGCTTGTTTTGGGAGTCTCGTATCAGGCATGCGGATGATGTGACCCATCCATCGGAGCTGATCGAGCGTGGTCAAAGCTTCGATGCTGGGGATGTTGGCCTGAGCGAGAACACTGACGTTGGTGCACCTATCCTGCCAATGGATTTGCAGGATTTTGCGAAGGCAGTATTGGTGGTACCTCTCCAGTGCTTTGAGGTGCCTGCTGTACATGGTCTATGCCTCTGAAGCACACAGGAGGGCGGGTATCACTACTGCTCTGTAGACCATGAGCTTAGTGCCGGGTTTGAGGTCCTGGTCTTCAAACACTCTCTTCCTCATGCGACTGAAGGCTGCACTGGCACACTGAAGGCGGTGTCGGACTTCATCATCGATGTCTGCCCTTGTTGACAGTAGACTCCCGAGGTATGGAAAGTGGTCCACGTTGTCCAAGGCCTCGTCATGGATTTTGATAATCGGGGAGCAGTACTGTGTGGCGTCGTCTGCATACTGCAATTCGATGACAGAGGATGGGACGACCTTGGATCTGGACTGGAGGCGACGGAGGTTGAACAGTTTCCCGTTTGTTCTGTAGATTAGCTCCACTCCAGAGAGGAGCTTACTGAGGGTGAGATGGAGCATTGCAGCCAGGAAGATCGAGAAGAGTGTTGGTGTGATGACACAGCCTTGATTGACCCCAGTCCATACGTGAATTGGGTCTGTGGTGGATCCGTTGGTCAGGATCACGGCTTGTATGTCACCGTGAAGCAGGCGATCTTATCGAAACATATAAGATTGTGAGGGGGCTTGATCGGGTGGATGCGGGGAGGATGTTTCCACTGATGGGTGAGACTAGAACTAGGGGGCATAATCTTAGAATAAGGGGCTGCCGTTTCAAAACTGAGATGAGGAGAAACTTCTTCACGCAGAGGGTAGTAAATCTATGGAATTTGCTACCTCAGAGAGGTGTGGAAGCTGCGACATTAAATAAATTTAAAACGGAGATAGACAGTTTCCTAGCTGATAAGGGAATTAAGGGTTATGGGGAGTGGGCAGGGAAGTGGACGTGAGTCTAGGTTCGGATCAGCCATGATCCTATTGAATGGCGGAGCAGGCCCGAAGGGTCATATGGCCTACTCCTGCTCCTACTTCTTATGTTCTTATGGTGACAAACTTTTGAGGGCAGCCGAATTTGAGGAGGGCACTCCATAATCCCTCACGGTTGATGGTGTCGAAGGCCTTTGTGAGGTCAAAGAAGGCCATGTACAGCGCTTGGTGCTGTTCCCTGCATTTCTCTTGTAGTTGACGCGCGGTGAAGATCATGCCCATTGTGCCCCTTAGTGGGCGGAATCCGCATTGCAACTCTGGGAGGAGCTCTTCAGCCACTGGGAGAAGGCGATTGAGGAGGATTCTTGCGATGACTTTCCCTGTGGCAGACAGCAGGGAGACTCCTCTGTAATTACTGCAATCGGACTTGTCACCTTTCTTGAAGATGGTCATGATTACGGCGTCTCTGTGATCCCCTGGCACACTCTCCTCCTTCCAAATAAGAGAAATAAGTTCATGTATTCACGCCAATAGTGCTTCTCCGCCATGTTTTAGCACCTCGGCGGGGATTCCATCTGCTCCTGAGGCCTTGTTGTTCTTCAGTTGTCGGATGGCCTTTTCAACCTCATACCGGGCTGGGGTTGTGCTGAGGTGGTGGTGGGTAGCATGCTGCGGAATGGAGTTGAGGACACTCACGTCGAAGACAGAGTCTCGGTTAAGGAGACCTTCGAAGTGCTCCTTCCAGCACGCACTGACTGCCTCTCTGTCCTTGATGAGTACCTCTCCATTCTTGGCCCGCAGTGGGGTAGGACCTTGGGCGCTTGGGTAGTCTTGACTGCGCTAAAGAATCCACGCACGTCATGGTTGTCGGCTAGCTGCTGGATCTCCTGCACTTTCTCCACCCACCATCTGTTCTTTAGGTCACGAGTTTTTTGTTGGACCTCGGCCTTCAGGCGTCTGTAGAGCTGCTTTCTTGCTCTCGAGTTCTGTTGCTGCTTCCAGATCAGGAATGGCTTGCGCTTGCAGCTTATTAACTCCTGGATCTCCTGGTCGTTCTCGTCGAACCAGTCTTGGTGTTTCCTGGTCGAGTGACCGAGCGTCTCTTCACAGGTGCTGATTATGGAGGCCTTGAGTGCAGACCAGGCACTGAAGACACTCTGTGTCTCTGAATCACTGGGAGTCGTCAGGTTGGTTGTGAGGCGCAGGCTGAATAGGGCTTTCTTAGCAGGGTCTTTGAGTGCTCCAGCATTGATTTTCCTGTGGCATTGCTTCTGTTGTCGCCGCTGTTTTGGGGCTACGTTGATGGAGATGACAGAGCGGATTAGGCGGTGGTCTGTCCAGCAGTCGTCAGCTCCTGTCATGGCGCGGGTGATGCAGACGTTCTTGCGGTCCCTCGCTCGGATGATGACGTAGTCCAGCAGATGCCAGTGCTTGGAACGAGGGTGTTGCCATGAAGCCTTGTACTTGTCTCTCTGACGGAACATGGTGTTGGTTATGACAAGGCCATGTTCTAAGCATTTTGTCAGGAGGAGGGTACCGTTGGAGTTGACTTTCCCTACCCCCTCTCTGCCGATCACACCTACTCAGAGGTCTGTGTCCTTTCCAACTCTGGCGTTGAAGTCGCCAAGGAGGATCAGCTTGTCGCCCGTTGGGACTCGGGACATCTGTGGCTTCCAGTGTTGGGGCGCACGCACTGATGACCGTAGTGCACTGGTTCCGGGCTAGGGTGAGCCGTAGAGTCATGAGGCGTTCGTTTATTTCACAAGGGGAGTCTCTGAGACGTTCAACTAGCTAATTTTTTATGGCAAAGCCTATCCCTTGGAGGCGGCGTTCTTCAGGTTTGCCTTTCCAGAAGAAGGTGTAACCATCGCCTTGCTCCTTGAGCTGGCCTTCCCCTGTCCGCTGGGTCTCGCTTAGGGCGGCAATGTCTATGTCGAAACGTCTGAGTTCCCGGGTAACGATAGCAGTACGGCGTTCCGATCTGTCGCTGTTGGGGTTGTCCATGAGGGTCCTGACGTTCCAGGTCCCGAACTTCATTTTAAAGGGTGGAAGATGCCTGTGCATGAATTCTTTTAACGTGGGGTGGCCGTTGCACACCAGCTACCACACGGGCTTGACAGAGCAAGGTCTTGGTCCAATGGCAAGGGGATCCAAGACGATTGGAGACCAGGCTCTGCTACATCGGCCTAGCACACACACACACACAAACATACTCCTACATTTATCTTAGAATTCTGTGTTTATTTTTTCTAATATTTGGAAATGATTATTTCATGAAATGCTCTACTGAATATGTTAGATGAAAAATGGCAAAATAATCACTGCCTAAAAGTTATTTGTGGAATACCTAAATAGATTTAGCTAGTACTTTACTGGATAACACAATCTGAAATGTAACACTTTAAATATCTTTGCAACTAATATACTTTAACTTACAATGAATGTAGGACATTTCTGTATTTCTGGCCCTAGTTATAGGGTAACAAATAGGCTGGAGTGTGTTGCAAGGCAGTGATATATTGATGGTTTAAGATGACCCAGTAAACCCTGAGAGTGAATACTGAGGTTTTTTTTGTGTTATTTCAACTTGAGATCAGTTATGTCCTTGAAACTCCCTTCAATCTGTGCTATTCTAGTTAATGTAGTTTGCGCGAGGTAATTTGATCCATTATTAATAAATGTTTTGGTGGATGTTATGGTGGGCAATAACCAACAGCAGGCTTGTGCAATTGAATCATATGGTTTGAATTATAGCAATGTTGAGTTTTATTTCACTGCAGGTTTATCTTAAATGGGATAATGCTATTTACAGTAATTTCCATTTGTATCTCTATCCAGGGGCATACTGGTGCCAGATTTCTGATGTAATGCTGCCGTCACTAACCATTCAAATTGAGAAATTGTTAAACCTCTGTGTGAGAGCTGGGAAAGCGGGAACTTCCAGTGTTGGGAGACCCTTTCCCCAGCCCATACTCTCCTGCATTGGTGACCTTGTTGGAGGCCCCATGACTAACTAGGCCTGCAAGAACTTCAATACTAAACCAGGACCTTGTGTGTCTGTGTCCCAGGCTAATCTGCAGCCCATCCAGCACATTCCTGTCAGAGTTACAGCAGGAGTATGCTGGAAGGGCCATAGATCTTTGGCCTAGTTTCTCTAGGCAAACTAAATTAAAACACTCACCTATGACTATTGAGGTTGCTTCCCAATGGCAACATTATTGGAAACATTGGAAACATAGGTATCTAATGCATAGTGCTTTGTAAATACATGTATAGATAGCCATGTGCGATTTGCAGATGTCAGTAAAGAGGATTATGGGGCTGGTAAATGCCAAAGTAGAATGAACTGTTACAAAAGAAGAAGGAGACGTTTCTGGTGATTCATAGGGTATAAGTGTGCAGGTTCTTCAAAATTGCAACCGATTTAAGTGTGACTTTTGTCCCATGGATGAAGATCAGGCACAAATATTCATGTCCATTCCAAATAATGCACTGACATGACATATAACTAAACCAGAAATTGTCTCCTTCTTCTTTTGTAACAGTTCATTCTGCTTTGGCATTTACCAGCCCCATAATCCTCTTTACTGACATCTGCAAATCGCACATGGCTATCTATACATGTATTTACAAAGCACTATGCATTAGATACCTATGTTTCCAATGTTACGGGCAACACGGTGGCATAGTGGTTAACACTGTTGCCTCACAGCGCCAGGGACCCGGGTTCAAATCCGGCCTTGGGTGACTGTCTGTGTGGAGTTTGCACATTCTCCCCGTGTCTGCGTGGGTTTCCTCCGGGTGCTCCGGTTTCCTCCCACAGTCCAAAGATGTGCGGGTTAGGTTGATTTGGCTCTGATAAATTGACCCTTAGTGTTCGGGGGATTAAATATGTGGGGTTACGGGGATAGGGTGGGATATGTGTCGGTGCAGGCTCGATGGGCCAAAATGGCCTCTATCTGCACTGTGGGGATTCTGTGATTCTGTGATTAAACAATGGAGTTAATGCTGTTAGTGAGAACAGTGTGAATGGTTGATACTAGCCATGAGATTGGAGGAGGCCTCTCCTTCCCCCACTCCACAATCAAAATCTGATATACTCTCTCCTCATAAGTCAAAGGTTTTCGACGAGGTGACCCCCCCATCCAGTCTGCATGGTTTATCACCTGATAAGTGTGACCTTCTGCAAGCAGATAAAAAATGGATGTATGTTGGAATAAGGAATAACAGAGATATGTGTAACCCAAGTGCCAGGCTTGCAGCAACCTATGTGAGTCTCTGAACATATTGCATGTATGATATTGATACTGTTTGTATCTTACAACATTTAATGGACCACAGGTTAAATACACTGCCAGGGCAGCAGTAAAGAGTGCCCTGCAAAAACATAGGCATACCTGTACATTTGGCAATTAGGCATTCTCCCTCTGTGGTACTCTACTAACATGACAATAAAGTGCTGTTAGTATGTACTGCAGCATTGTGAAATGAAGCTAAGTATTAGTATTGTCAATCTTGTGCGGGCCAACACATTTCTTCCTCACCTGCTCCCACAATTGGTGAACAGGTGGAACAACATTGACTCTTTCAGCAGCCTCCATCTGGGCTACTCTGCCACTTGCCTTCAGTGGGCAATGTCCCTCCACTCCAAATTGTTAGTACAGGTTGAGCGTCCCGAATCCGGCAACCTCGGGACCGAGGTCGAGCTGGTTTTCGTGTTTTTCCGGACTTCGGAACGTGTTTCTGATGTCCGAAGTCCGGAAACACCCGAGCCCAGATTGCGATATTTCCGGACTTCGGACATCAGAAACACGTTCCGAGTCCGGAAATGCCTGGGCCCAGGTTGCGACACTTTCGGTTTTTGGTAAGCCTTCCTCAGGGTGTCCGGATTCTGGAACATTTTACGGATTCCGGGCGACCCTGCCACCAATCGTCCCGGAGTCCGGATTCCGGAACATTCCGGATTCCGGAACTCCGGATTTTGAACGCTCAACCTGTAGTAAAATTATGATGGTGCTGATTTCTATTACCACTAAAGTAACAAATGAATTACCTTCATTGTTAAGTTTTCCCCAAATGGATCAGTGCAGCAACATTTGACCAACTACTTACACTGTTTCTAGAATCATAGAAATTTCCAATAAAAGGATGCATCTCTCACCTGTTCATACTCCACTCATTTCCTGCCATCCTTACGAAGAACTCAAGTTTCATGCAAAACTATTTAAATGAATACCTGGCACAATTTGTTCGCTTTTGCATTGGGATTGCCCTGTATCTTCCAAAGTCATTTTGAATGGGCTTAAGGGAAGCTCCAGGTGTGATTCAGCTCTTAAAGGGGAAAAGGCTTTGTATATTTTTGTTCTAAATGTTATAGTACCTTTTTAGTACAGTGTTATTTTTATTGGAGATATTTTCAATGATAAAATTATTACAAATATGTAATTTTAGACTTTTGGCAGAGGGCAATTCTTATTTATTCATAAATATAAGTAGTCAATTATTGTTCATTATGTTAGCAGATATCAGAGTGTAATCAAAACATTTACAAAACCAACAGAACAGGAAAACATGAAAAAAGAGGGCCTGTAGAAAAGGAACTGTTCTAGGAGCTCAAACAGCCACACAGCATCTAAATGCCAGCTACAGAGTCCAGTGGTGGTCAGCAAGTCAAGATATAATTAATAATGGGAGGGGGGAGTTAGATTTAAAACACCCCAAATATCGTATTTCTTGGTGAATACAAAGTGATACAAGATGAAAGATGGCATGCCAGGAACCAGGCACCCAGAGCAGGTCAGGCACACCTGCCATTGTGCCATCATCCATATCTGCAGGCTTTGGCACAGCTATCTGTCAACGACGAAAGACAACTGTCTCCAGTTGCTCTGGAGCAGCAGGGAGCCAGCTGTAGAACTTTCCCAAAGACACATGCAGTTAACCTGAAACATAAGGATGGCACTGACAGTGACAGTCAGGCCCTTAGAGATCCTCAATTGTTATGCTTCTGGTTCATTCCTAGCTGAAACTGCAATACCAGTTAATATACTGGCCATGTATGCATCATACAGATGCTTGATGCATTGATCCACATGACCAGTACTTGCATCTCCTTTAGTATTGAATAGCAATGGGAGCGTGAAACAATGTCCCAGTTCTGATGAAAGGTCATCGACCTGAAACGTTAACTCTCTTTCTCTCTCCACGGATGTTGCCTGGCCTGCTGAGTTTTTCCAGCGTTTTCTGTTGTTATTTCGAATGTCCCAACACTGTGGCATTTCTCAAAGTATACAATGCCACTGATGGCAGCCAGGTAACCATCCTGCTCTGACACAACTATTTGGTTCTTCTCACTTGTGCAGAGTGACTCACCTTTTGCTAGGTCCTCAAGTTCACTAACTATACCTTCTGGAATGTGTGTAGTAGTGTCCGCGCTTACAATTGTTGATGCGAGGCTGCAGGATGCTCTTGTTCTGGGTCACTGGCAATGCTTTCTGGCTACTCTTCAAGACCTATAGAAAATGACAGAAAATTAACAAATGTTAGAATGTTGACTCCAAGAAATACATCCAACTCAGCTTTAATCATAAGATATTTTGCATGAGAATAAATGCAAAGGGGGACAAAACAAAAAAGCTCTTATATGCAAAGATGTCCAGAGTGGCCTCCTCCAAGGGAGTTAAGCGCATGTGATTTCTGAACCATGTTCAGTTCAGGTCTGTTATCTTTTATTATATACCATTTTGTCTTGAAACTAGAGAAGTAATCTTCAAATGCAAGTCGAATCAGTATATACACAGTAACAGACATGTCCAAACTACAACCCATCCTCGATGTCAGCAAGTGACCATGCATCATGCAGCTAGGTTGTGTTACAATGATTTGATGGATGAAACCTTTGGAAAATCTCAGTGTGCAAAAGCCTTCAATCATAGTTGCAGCTTGAACATGTGCCATGCTGAAGTATAGGTATTCATGAGATGCAATGAAAGAGCTGTAAGGGTGTGCGAGGGCATAGCACTGGCAAACAACATTTAGTGATATGCAGTCTACATGATATTATTCAGTAGTCTTACTTTGTCAGAATTCCTTCAAGTGTGCTGTCTTCCCCTGCTAATTGTGAATTATTTGGATGAGCTGAGATGTGTCTTTCATTGTGAATATGTTGCAAATTAACTTTCTTAGCAACTCATAATGAAATGATTTATGCATTGATGAACCTGAACGTATTCATTACTTTACTGTGGTTTCTGTATTGTACCTTTATTTTGTCCAGTAGCTCAAGCTGCAGAGCAGTAGGCCCCCATCCTGGGGACATAGGTTTGATTCTCACCTTTAACTCACTTTTAAACTGGACTATCTCCAAACATCAAGCTCTTTTGTCAGATTAATAAATGATCACAGAGGAATATGTCATGTGGCCTTTCACCAATAGGAAACAGGTTTCAAATCCAAGCTAGAATAATGGGATGAAAGTTTCCTCTGTCTGGTGACTATGATGGTCCCACAAGATGAATACAGATTTGAAAGGGTATTCAGCATATTTTAGCTCATCCATCTAGAAAGACTCTACAATCCTTCCATTATGGCATCCAATTATTTCTTATAAATTTTGCCTCTACTACTCTACCTGGAAGTTGAGTTCATGTGCCGATTACTTTTGTGTCAAGAACTTTCTGGCATCACTTCTAAATTTGTCTTTTACTAGTTTGAACCTATGTCCCTTTATCTTACTCTCATGGTTTTTCCTTATCTTAAATAAGGTAATCTCTTAGTCATTTCCTTTCCAGACTGAAAATCCCTAGTTTCTCCAGTCTTTCCTGTTATCTCAATCTTTTGTTAGGGATTAACCTCATGACTCTTTTCTGAACTGAACTACAGTTAATTGCTAGTGGTCTCCAATTGAGGGATTGGGGAGAGGACTGTAGCTGTAGTCAGAATAATTGGCAGCCCTGCAGGAAAACTCCTATACAGGCAGAATGTTGGCACAGGCACAACGTCTTGTCTAGTGGGGAAACACATATTTGGGGTCAGTTGTTAAGATATGTTGAGAGAGGTAGGTAGGGTCATGGTCAGTCCACCTTAATAAGAGAGCTAACCAGGTTTGGTTTAAGGCAGTGAAAGAGTGGTCTGCACAGAGTAGCCTTAAATGGAGTGCACCTAAACAGAATGTAAAAGTTGGGAGTTTGGAGAGCGTGGAAGTCTCTGGTAAGTACTGGGTGAGTACTAGATGTCAAACTGAAATTTAGTTTAACATTTTGAATGTAACTTAGAACTTTTAAAAACTGTAAAATAAACTGCAAGTTAGTCAACAGTTAACAGAAACTGTCAGTCAGTGGCATTTAACTGCCAATCAACTGCAAGTGTTTGCCTGAATAGGCGCTAATTACTGTGAGCAGGAAGCTAAGTCAGTGCTTCTAACTTGGCTGTGGGTCAAAGGTGTATCAAAGTAAACAGTATCTGCTGATACACAGGGCTGGACACGCCCGGGTGGCCCTGGAGATGGAGCACGCGGTGTCCGCCGGCACGCTTGAGGCCTTCCGCGACCAGTGGGCGCCGCGGGGACTGGAGTGCATCATCACCCCGGCCAACAAAATTTTAATTTAATTTGTTAAGTTTTATTTAAAGTTATTTTAGTTACAGTCTATTTATTTATGTACCCATCAGAAGAGTACACAGGGCTGGATTTTGCCAGCCCTGGGGAGGCGGGTTTGGAGGCGGGACTGCCGGGAAAATGGCAGAATCTGGGGGCGGGTGCCCATCCTGCCCCCAATCCGCCCCCGTGCCATCTAACAGGTAGTTAACAGGCAGTTAAGAGGATTATCCCCATTTTTTCACCAGAGGCACGGGCTTCCCGACTTTGGGAAACCCCGCCAGGGTCACCGAGGCGAGCAGTGGGTCTGCGGGGGGTGGAGGGGTGCAAAAGTGCACTGTGGAGGTAAGCAATGGGTGCAAGTGTGGAGAGGGAAGTATGTGAGGTGAGTGAAAAATGATAGAGAATGTTTACTTACCTTTGTTTCTTCCTGCAGGCGTCAACAGTTGGGGTACTGGAGAGTCTCGCATCTCACCGGCAGAGATGACAGATGGCTGCTGCATTCTCCGATGCAACAGCCATCTGATTTCTGCTCATAAAAGAGGTTTGATGAGTCTTGAATACAAGGACTCATCAAACAACAGAGAATGTCAGTGTTTGACAGCTTCTCAAAGCTGTCAATCGATGACAATTCATCTGTCAAAAATTTTTGACAGATGAAACGTCATACGCTGACGTTCTCTGTAACTGGCTTCCCCTTAATTGGCCTGCTAAGCCTGCTGGGCGGGCTTACCAAGGTCAATCAAGGGAAAATAGCGTGGGTTGGCCACAAGTCGATGGAGGCGGGACTGAAACCCGACAAGCAGCAGTCCTGCCCCCAAAATGCCCCCACAGAATTGCTTTTCTGCGGCCTGGAGGACTCCGTGTTCCATGTATATATGGAGTATGAGAGATTGCAACCCCTCTTCCATTATTTGAAGGGGCTGCTCCTTGATTTCTGGCTGTACTTCAGTCCCACGCTCCTGATCTTTGGTCACCCGGTGCGGAGGGGAGCGGGCAGGTCAGGGGACCTCCTCGTGGGACTGCTCCTGGGCCTGGCCAAAGTGGCCATTCACTGGTCCAGGCAGTGGGCGGTTGAGGGGGTCGTTTGGCCCGACTGCCTGCCTCTCTTCCGCGGCCACGTTTGCGCCTGGGTGGCCCTGGAGATGGAGCACGCGGTGTCCGCCGGTCCGCTCGAGGCCTTCCGCAACCGATGGGCACCGGAGGGACTGGAGTGCATCATCACCACCAGTAATGGAATTTTAATTTAATTTATTAAGTTTCCTTTAATGTATTTTTATTAATTTAGTTTATTTGTTCGTACCCAAAAGAGTACACAGAGTTGTCTTAAATGGAGTGCACCTAAATAGAGTGTAAAAGTTGGAAATTTGAAGAGTGTGGGAATTCGGTGCAGAGGGGGAAGGAGGTGCTGCTTTTTGCCTCCAATACTTGTAGTGGTTTGTGTTACAAGTAAATATTTAATTTAATCTACCTATAACTTAAACTAGATCAAGTAATTAGTTAAAAAACTAAACTTTAAGCTAAGTTAATTAAATACATAGAGCTAGAAATTCATTATAGCCCAGGAATGGGCGGTATCATTAGAAAAGTTGGAGAATTAGCACCAGGCGCTAATACTTCAGACTGTATGCAAAATTCATTCTCACTGCTAAAAGAAATGATTTAAGCGCTTATTCAAGTCTTAAAGGCCTAGCTCAGTAGCATTACACTGAAAGGGTGGACCAATATCGGGTACAGTCTAATCATAACTTATCATTGCCACAGGCTTTTCCCAGTGCTTAAAGGGGAGGTTCGTTGATACTGCAGCACCTCATTCTCAGCATTGATGGCTGTGTAGCTGCCTCAGCAAGGAGAAGCACAACAAGGAGAAGAAGCCGCAGGACTGAAGCAGGTGTGCTCATGGCAGATCCACCTCAGTCGGGTGGTCAGGGTGATTGAATGCTTCAACAAATGCTACATACCACCATCTGTACCACAAGCTTCACACACAGCCCAAAGCACCAGACCCCCAGCACTCACCCACCAACAATCTCTACCTACCAATACTCACACCCACATCTCACACCTTGCACACAATGACAACTATTCAACTACGGCAGGCACAAGGGTCATTAGTTATTAGAATGAATGAGATATGTGTGATATGTTTATGCATAAATGTATTAATGGAGTTTGCAATATTTTGTGGGCTCTCTCATTTCACCTTTACACACAGGAGGACGCTGTGATATGGCATGACACAGGGATGGTATGATGGGCATGTGGTGAGCAAAGGGGATCTGGGGTTTAAGTCATCCTGGTGTGAGGCTGGAGGTCTGTTTGGAGGAGGTGGCAGAGTTCTGTGACCACCACCTTGGTGATGCGGAGCCATCTAATACACTGCTCGTCGCTTAATTGAAGGTAGGAGAAGTGCTGTCGGAATACCCTCGGAGGGTAAGGCCTCCTGGTGAGAGCCCTGATGTCCTCCTCATCCCTCTGTGCACATGTTCCCGTATTTCTTGCTGCCTACACTCCCTCTGCCATAGATCCTGGAGGGTGAGGCTGCCAGTACAGCCCCCATTAATGTTGCCAAGTGTAGCAGTTTGAATCTTTGGACAATAAATGTAGCTACTTTGTTGTATAAATGTAGCTACTTTGTAGTTGCCAGAAGACTGCTGATACAAAGGAAGCTTGATATTACTCAAAGAAACTGTTCAGTGGGTGAAACTGACAAGAAACCACTGAAACTAACCTGTCTTGGGAGTGATTAATGCTGATGCCTTTAAAAAACGCCACTGGAGCCAGCTTTCTGGAACTGCACGCCAGCTCTCCCTGTCGCTGTCTGGTCGAGGCGCTAAGGTAAGTGGCGACAATCAATTTTCCAGGTCAGGTGGCCAGTGAATGTTGCACGCTCACTTACGTCACGATCTGCCTGGTGTTGAAGTCCCCAGCGGTACCTCATACCTGTGGCGCAACGGTGGGGGTGGGGGGGGGAGGGGGGGGGGAGGAATGCCGGATTTGCCGTGCGCCGCTGGATTTGCCTCGCCCTGGTGCTACTGCATCAGCGCTCCATTACCGCCATCTGCTGGTGCTAATGGGAGGTGCGAAGGTACCAAATTTCCCCCCCAAAACTTTAATCAATTAAATAAATAAAACAAGGTTGTATAAGGATGGCAATGCAGGTGGTGTGCCGCAACTGCAGCCTATGGAACTTTGTGGAGAGCATCGCAATTCCGGATGACCACGTCTGCAGTAAGTGTCTGCATTTCGAGGAACTTCAGCTCAGAGTTGTAGAGCTGGAGTCCAAGGTGCCGACATTGTGGGGCATCAGGGATATGGAGAGTTACCTGGACACTTTGGGCTGGATTTTCAATGACCCGTGGAGTTGGGTTTGGAGGCGGGGGGGGGGGGGGTTAAAATTGCAGATTCGGGGGTCCCGACCCCATCCCAACTCCAACCCACCTCCATGCCAGTTTCTCTGGCGGCGGGTACCCGACCTGGTCTGAGACCCGACTCCCCGAGGCGGGAAGGGATTAGTGACAATTAACTGCCTGTTAACAGGTAGTTAACAGGCAGTTTTTTGCATAACCCTATTTTAAAAAGAAAACTGTGGGCTTCCCGACAGGTGGCAACCACTCCAAGTTATCGGGTCGGGCCGTGGGCCTGCAGGGGTTGGAGGGGTCGATATGTCCGGTGGGCAGGTGAGTGATGGGTGCATGTGTGCAGAGGTAAGTGTGTAAGGTAAGTGCTAAGTGTGGGAAAAAGTTTTACTTACCTTAACTTCCTCCTGCAGGTGTCAGCCCTTCAGTTCTCGGGAGTTAGAAATCTCACCGGCACAGAAAGCAGAAAAGCCGTGGTTCTGTCAAAAACTGCAGCCTTTTGTTTTCTGTGGTGGAATGATTTCTAACTCAGCCTGAAAGGAAGGACTGAAGTTAGAAATCATTTTGTGAGTGTTTGACAGCTTCACAGAGCTGTCAAACGCTGATATTTCATCTGTCAAAAGCTCTTGACAGATGAAATGTCAATCTGTGATGTCACCTGTTGCCGGGTGGCCCTTAATTGGCCTGCTGAGCCCACTGGGCGGGCTCAACAAGGTCAATCAAGGGAAAATACAGTGGGTTGGCCACATCTCGATGGAGGCGGGTTCACAAGCCAGAATGTGTAATTCCCGACCCCAGCCCGACTCCAACTTCAAAATCCAGCCCTTTGATCCAGGAGGCAGTCACACCCCTTAGCTTAGGTAGTGGTACAGGTCTGGTTAGTGGTCAGGGACAGGAGGGTGTGACTGCAACTCAGGCAGGTAAGAGGACCCCAGGTGCAGTGCTGGAGGAGCCTCAGCCTTTACCCTTATCCAACAGGTATGAGGTTCTTGCTGCCTGTGTGGATGAGGGCAAAGTTTGCAGGGAGGATGAGCAAACTGACCATGACACCATGGTACAGGAGGCCATTCAAGTGGGGGGAGTGAAAAGGAATGTTGTAGTGGTAGGGAACAGTATAGTCAGCGGGATAGGTATTGTTCTCTGCAACCGCGACCGAGAGTTCCGAAGGTTGTGTTGCCTGCCCGGTGCCAGGGTTAAGGATATCTACTTACGGCTGGTGAAGAACTTGGAGTGGGAGGGAAAGGATCCAGTTGTCGTGGTCCACATAGGAACCAATAACATAAGTAGAACTAGGAATGAGGTCCTGCTTGGCGAATTTGAGGAGCTAGGGTCCAAATTAAAATGCAGAACCTCGCAGGTAATAATCTTTGGATTGTTACCTGAGCCACACGCAAATTGGCATAGGGACAAGTAGATTAGGTTAAATGTGTGGCTCAAAGAGTGGTTTGGGAGGCAGGGTTTCAATTCATGGGACACTGTCACCAGTACTGGGAAAAGAAGGAGCTGTTCCGCTGGGATGGGTTCCACTTAAACTGGACTGGGATCAGTGTCCTGGCGATTCGAATAACTAGGGCGGTAGATAGGGCTTGAAACTAATGAAGGTGGGGTGGGGTGGGAGGATTCAGGAAAGGGTAAAATCAAAAGCAGCAAGAGAAATATCAAGGCTGTAGAGCAGAGTAGTGATCTGGGTAAAAATAAGCAGAGTGGGTCAGGAAGGGACAGAGAGCTAAACAAAGGTAATAGGGCATCAGTGACTAAGGTGACATCAGGGAAAAATAGAACAAAATTAAAGCTAAAGGCATTATATCTGAATGCACGAAGCATTCGCAACAAAATAAATGAATTAATATCACAGATAGAAATAAATGGGTTTGATCTAATAGCCATTACTGTTGATACGTGAAACTTAGCTAATTTGGCTTCTGAAAGGTGTTCATGTTTAGCTCATTCAATATGGGGCAAAAAAAGTGATTGGCATCATTGAAGAGAGAGAAATACAGATCTCACTTAGCAACAGTCAGTTTGTTCAAGTGACCAGTTTCAGGACCTTGGGACTGAAACTGGGATTTCTGCCAATAGGATTTCAAGAAGGGCATTGCAACCTTCGCAAAGGGATGTTGATGTACATTGCAAAAGGATGTTGACCTATGAATGTTGTAGAGAAATGTAAACTTGTGTGCGTGAGGATAGTGCATTGACCGGAGTCTACCAAATAAGGCACGGCCACTTTCAGTTTGACAGAGATTAGTGTATAAAAATAAAAGCTTTTGTGTTAAGTTTGAGAAGAGAGAAACCTATAAGAATTAAACGCATGCCTACGTTCAAAACTGCTGACAAACCTCTGCTACTAAATTGTGTTGTGCTCTGAAGAAGTAATACTCCGCTTTTAGATTGTTTGTTTTATATGTTAAAGTAGAAAAAAAGTGATTAATAATGAATTCAGTCTTATGATTATACTCAATTGAACAACACAAGATTGTTTAAAACAACAATTACAGAGATGTGGTTGCAGAGTGACCAAGGTTGGGAACTAAATATTCCAGGATACTTGACTTTTAGAACAGGTAGGCATAATGGAAAAGTTGGGGGTGGGGGGGGGGGGGGGGGGTGATGGGTAGCCCTGATAATAAATGATGAGATAAAGACAGTAGAGAGAATGGATCTTAGCTCCGAAAAACAAGATGTAGAATTACTTTGGGTGGAGCTAAGAAACAAGAAGGGGCAGAAAATGCTGGTGGGAGTAGTTTATAGGCCCCCTAACAGTAGTTGTAGTGTCAGGGACAGTATAAAAATGAGAAGTCGCACAACACCAGGTTATAGTCCAACAGTTTTATTTGAAATCACGAGCTTTCGGAGCGCTGCTCCTTCGTCAGGTAAAGTGAAGGCTTTACCTGACGAAGGAGCAGCTCCGAAAGCTCGTGATTTCAAATAAAACTGTTGGACTATAACCTGGTGTTGTGTGACTTCTCATTTTTGTCCACCCCAGTCCAACACCGGCATCTCCGCATCAGGGACAGTATAAGTCAGGAAATTAGAGGTGCATGTAACAAGGGTAATACAGTAATCATGGAGGACTTTAATTTTCATATAGACTGGGCAAACCAAATTTGTAGTAATAGTGCAGAGGACGAGTTCATGGAATGCATTCACGATCGTTTTCTAAATCCGTATGTCGAGGAACCAACTAGGGAACAGGATATGTTAGATCTAGTATTGTGCAATGAGAAAGGGTTAATTAATAACCTTGAGTAAAGTAACCTCTGGGGAGAAGTGATCATAATATGATGTAATTTAATGTTGAGTTTGAGAGTGATTTACTAAAGTCTGAACCTGGGGTCTTAAATCTGAACTAAGCAACCTATGTCGGTATTGGAGGTGAGTTGGTTAAGGTAGTTTGGGAAACTAGATTAAAATATATTAAAATATAAAGCAATGGTAAATATGTAAAGAAATAATTCATAATAAAAATTAAATATACATTCTGTTGAGGAATAAAAATGCCACAGGATAAATTGTCCAACCGTGGCTAACAAGAGAAGTTAAAGATAGTATTAGATTAAAGGAAGAGACTTATAATGTTGCCGAAAAGAGTGGTAAGGTTGAGGATTGGGAGTATTTTAGAATTCAGCATAGGAGGACCAAGAAATTGATAGCGAGAGAGAAAATAGAATATGAGAGTAAACTCGTAAGAGACATAAAAACCAGATTGTAAAAGCTTCTATAGATATGTAAAAAGGAAGAGAGTAGCCAAAGTAAATGTGGGTCCCTTACCGGCAGAGACAGGAGAAATTATAATGGGGAATAAAGAAATGGCAGAGACATTAAACAAATACTTTGTATCTGTCCTCATGGAAGAAGACACAAAAAACATTCCAGAAATAATGGGGAACCAAGGGTTTAGTGAGAATAAGAAACTTAAAGAAATTAGTATCAGTAAAGAAATAGTACTGGAGAAATTAATGGGACTAAAAGCTGACAAATACCCTGGACCTGATGGCCTACATCCTAGGGTTTTAAAAGAGGTGGCTATAGGGATAGTGGATGCATTGGTAGATACTGGGAGGATGTCTCAGAATAAGGGGTTGCCATTTAGGACTAAGATGAGGAGAAATTTATTCACTCAAAGGATTGTGAATCTTTGGAATTCTCTACCCTAGAGGGCTGTGGATACTCAATAGTTGAGTATATTTAAGACGGAGATCAATACATTTTTGGATGTTAAGGAAACCAAGGGATATGGGGATAGTGTGGGGAAAGTGGAGTTGAGGTAAAACATCAGCCACGATCTTATTGATTGGTGAAGCAGCCTCGATGGGCCGAATGACCTACTCCTGCTCCTATTTCTTATGTTCTTCTGTAACCAAGACAATTATTTTCTTTGTTATGAGGAGGGACTAATATTAAGTTAAAGAAGGATGGGACTTGCTCTAATGGTTACTCTGCACACTCAATTCATGACTAAAATAATAATGATATGCATCTGGCCATGTTTTACTACAGTGTTAATCACTCTCTGCCTTTTGGAAGATTGGAGAAGCACATGTTAGGACACTTATGGAAGATTGTGGTATCCAGTCCATATAGCTAGGGGGTCTCATTATTATACCACTTGGTCACACTATCATACATCTAGATATTGGGTACTCAAAGTAAACTGATCATAAGGATGCAGGATCTGCTTATGGGAGAGGCAGGTGACATTTAAACTGAGGTAATATATATATAATATAATAAATCCAAGGCAGACCCAAAATGTGTAATACGATAGCAAAATACTGCAGATGCTGGAAATCCGAAATAATAACAGAGAATGCTGGAAAAACTCAGCAGGCCAGGCAGCATCCGTGGAGAGAGAAACAGAGTTAACGTTTCAGGTCGAAGACCTTTCATCAGAACTGGAAAAAAGCAGGAAATGAAACAAATTTAAAGCAAGTATAATGCTGGGAAAAGGGGGAGGGGATGAAAGAACAAAAGGCAAGGTCAGTTGTGGGATAGAAAGCAGGAGAGATTAAGAGACATAAAGAGATAATCAAGGCAAGAAGAGGTGCAAGCGCAGGAGATGCAACACATGCCCTTATACCTCCCCTCTCCCCACTGTCCAGGGCCCCAAACACCCCTTCCAGGTGAAACAGCGATTTACTTGTACTTCCTGCAATTTAGTATACTGTATTCGCTGCTCACGATGTGGTCTCCTCTACAGTGGGGAGACCAAACGCAGATTGGGTGACCGCTTTGCTGAACACCTCCGTTCAGTCCGTAAGGGGGACCCCGAGCTCCCGGTGGCCTGTCACTTTAATTCTCCACTCCACTCCCAGTCTGACCTCACCGTCCTCGGCCTCTTGCATTGTTCCACGTAAGCTCAGCGTAAGCTCGAGGAACAGCACCTCATCTTTCGTTTATGCACCCTACAGCCCTCTGGACTCAACATCGAGTTCAACAATTTCAGATCAGAACCTTGGCCTATCACATATATATATATTTTTTTTATTTTATTTTTTCATCCACCCTTTTGTTTGGCCTTTTTTTCCCTCCCAGAAGCTGGCAGCTGTCCTTCATTCTGCCAGCCCAGTTCACACTTCATCTAGCCTCAACCTGTCACATTAACACCTCCTCTTGCCTTGATTATCTCTTTATGTCTCTTAATCTCTCCTGCTTTCTATCCCACAACTGACATTGCCTTTTGTTCTTTCATCCCCTCCCCCTTTTCCCAGCATTATACTTGCTTTAAATCTATTTCATTTCCTGCTTTTTTCCAGTTCTGATGAAAGGTCTTCGACCTGAAACGTTAACTCTGTTTCTCTCTCCACGGATGCTGCCTGGCCTGCTGAGTTTTTCCAGCGTTCTCTGTTGTTATCCCAAAATGTGTAAGACCATCCTAATGTATCTATATGGATTATGGAGTGTCCTCCTCAAATTCAGCTGCCCTCAAAAGTTTGTCACCGTCCTCCGCCTGCTTCACGATGACATGCAAGCCGTGACCCTGACCAATGGATCCACCACAGACCCAATTCACGTACGGACCGGGGTCAAGCATGGCTGTGTCATCGCACCAACGCTCTTCTCTATCTTCCTGGCTGCAATGCTCCATCTCACCCTCCGTAAGCTCCCCGCTGGAGTGGAGCTAATCTACAGAACAAACGGGAAACTGTTCAACCTCCATCGCCTCCAGTCCAGATCCAAGGTTGTCCCATCCTCTCTCATCGAATTACAGTATGGAGACGACACTTGCCTCTGCGCACACTCTGAAGTCGAACTCCAAACCATCGTCAACACCTTCACCGAAGCGTACGAGAGCATGGGCCTTACACTAAACATCCTTAAGACAAAGGTCCTCTACCAACCTGCCCGCACCACACAGTACTGCCCCCCGATTATCAAAATCATGACGAGGCCTTGGATAACGTGGACCACTTTCCATACCTCGGGAACCTACTGTCAACAAGGGCAGACATCGATGACTAAGTCCAACACCGCCTTCAGTGTGCCAGTGCAGCCTTCAGTCATCTGAAGAAGAGAGTGTTTGAAGACCAGGACCTCAAACCCAGCACCAAGCTCATGGTCTACAGAGCAGTAGTGATACCCGCCCTCCTGTATGCTTCAGAGACATGGACCATGTATAGCAGGCACCTCAAAGCACTGGAGAGGTACCACCAACGTTGCCTCCGCAAGATCCTGCAAATCCATTGGCAGGAGAGGCGCACCAACGTCAGTGTTCTTGCTCAGGCCAACATCCCCAGCATCGAAGCTTTGACCACGCTCGATAAGCTCCGATGGACGGGCCACATTGTCCGCATGCCCGATACGAGACTCCCAAAACAAGTGCTCTACTCAGAGCTCCGACACGGCAAGAGAGCCCCAGGTGGGCAGAGGAAACACTTCAAGGACACCCTCAAAGCCTCCTTGAAAAAGTGCAACATCCCCACCGACACCTGGGAATCCCTGGCCCAAGACCACACAAAGTGGAGGAGAAGCATCCGAGAAGGTGCCGAACACTTCGAGTCTCTTCGCCGGGAGCAAGCAGAAGCCAAGCACAAACAGCGGAAGGAGCACACATCAAGCCAAGCACCCCACCCACCCGCCCCTTCAACCACCGTCTGCCCCACCTGTGACAGAGACTGTAGGTCCCGCATTGGACTCATCAGTCACCTGAGAACTCATTTTTAATGTCGAAGCAAGTCATCCTCGGTTCCGAGGAACTGCCTAAGAAGATCATTGGGCCAAAAATTGATCCCGCTGCGCGAGAGTACGCACTGCGTACTCTCGCGTATTCTCTCTCCAATTGCCGGTTTTCTGCATGCACTGCGCATGCGCTGAAAACCGGCACTTGGTCTTTGGAAAAGGGGGCGGGTCCTCGGTGCATCGCGTGCGCGCTACAGGCTGCGCGCACGCTGTGCACTTCATGCTTTGGATGCGCAGGTAAGTACGGAAGATTTTAGAAATGGAAAAAGGAGGAGTAAGACCCACTTTTAACAAGGTAAGTAGTGAATTAATTATTATTTTGAATTTTTTTTAACAGGTATATCTTTTTTAGAGACTTTAAAGACAGGTAAGTTTATTTTTATAACTTTTTAAAAGATTTTAAATTTTTTCAAAAATTTAATTTTTTATTTAAAATGGTTAATTTATTTAACTATACTTATTTCATTAATGTGATGTTTTTTTAAAATTTAATTGAGGTTTAGCTGTTATTTTGGGGGGGTGTAAGATTCATAGCTTTCACAGCACGTATGTGAAACTTATGAATGGAAGATGGTGTGCTGCCATTGGCTCTAACTGAGTCACGTGATCCCACAGCTCGCACGAATTCACTACGCCGGTGGGATACGCAAGCACTGCCCAGCTGATGTCTGGAACATCAAGTTCGTGCGAGCTGGATCTGAAAAAGCCAACGCGGAGTGAGAGATCGCGCCTCCTCCTTACCCCCGCGGGAACAGAGCGAGATCAATTTCTGGGCCTATATCTTTTGTGAGGTAGATGTGCAAAACCCCACATCATAGTCCAGAATTTGCTCATTGATCTGTACAATGTACAACTTGGTCTGTTTTTGTGTGCTAACATTTTATGTTTCTACAATCTACTAGATTAACCTCATCCACTACGTTAAATGAGGCTCAAATTAGTAGGCATGGGCCCACAACATAAAAAAGCTGCCCCAGTTCAGTGCTAATTGCTATTAGAATTGCTTGGTGTGGGAACTGAAAAAGTGTGTAAACTGGAACAGAAGGGAATGGTCTGCGATTGGGGATTGAGTCAGATTGTTGGCGTGGAGTGGAGGGAGTTGCCTCTAGCTATACTGTACCTGATATAAAGCATTTTCAACTAACATTGCTGATGTGTCTAAAATATTTATAAATTCCTAAGCCAATTTTTTCTTTTAAATTTAACCATTTCTAACCTGTAATCCGGTACTAATCTGTATAATCTCTTTCTTAATGCTAATCTGTAACTGGGTGGCAGTAGAAGCACGTGACTTTCCATTCTGATCAACACTCTCTCATTTATCTGTGCTTAATGACAACACCATATTTTACTATTGTGGTGTGACGGTCAAGTACACTGTTCTATTCATACCACTTGGAATTTTTGACATTTTAAATGACCCTCTGCTCAATACATTTTTTCTTCTCTGTACTGACCTACTCAGTTTAATAATTAGAGTATCTTGTCTTCTCCATGGCTCAGAAAAGGGATACACCACTTCTATGACTGGTGACTATATGGTTCATTATAGGCAGTGATTTTTTTCACAAGTTACTAACAGCTAATGTACAAGATTATGTATAGATAGCACTAGTCCAACAAATCCAGTGTGCGCTCTTCCTTTAGGCACACAAGCGGGGGTTTAACCTAACTAATGCAAGGCTGTGTAAAACAGTGTTGTGAACTTTGTTTCAAGCAAAGTGTTGTGCTGCTTCCATATGGTACAACTAATGATCTGTTAAATGAGAAAATGAAATATCATTTCATCTTTGTTAAACCAATTAAGTTTTTGCTTTAGAAGTGGTAGAATTTGCGTTGTGTTACATTTGACAACTAAAAACATATGTTACATAAGATAAAAGGAGAAAGTACTAGAGTTCATTTCAGCATAACTTATTCTTAAGCTGTAATATTTATCATAATTAGTATATGGATTTTGATGCCATGCCTGCGTTAGGTTCCCACCACCAAATGTAACAATGCTGCTTTGCAAACTTGGTCGCTTTGAGATTTATTCGTTATGACTCACTGAAGTGCAGCTTCTGTTGGCCAGTAACAGAGCAGTGAATAGCGCTGATGCTGCCTTTGGAAAAAATTGTAGTCTAGCCTAAAAGGAGGAAGCTTGTCGGTGGTAACCCACGAAGAGAAAAAAATGGATGCCATGTCAAAGATCGAACATATTGGGTGGGGTGACAAAAAGCTTAGCTAAAGAGATAGATTTTAGGGAGGGTCTTAATGGAAGAGAGGGAAGTGGAAGGGTTGAGCGGGAATTCCAGAGTGTGCAGCTTACAGGCTGAAGGAACAGCTGCCAACGGTGGGGCAAAGGAAAGGGTGTTGAACACAAGGCCAGAGTTGGAGGAATGGAAAGTTTGGGGGTGGAGGGGATGGTAGGTTGTAGGGTTAGAGGAGGTTACCGAGATAGGAAGGGCATTTAAACATGAGGATAAGAATTTTAAATTTGAAGAGTTGGGTGACATGGAGCCAGTGTAGGCCAGTGAGGACAGGAACGATGAGTGACTGGGACTTGGTGCGGGATAGGATACAGACAGCAGAGGTTTGGACGAGCTGACATTTTTTGAGGATTGAAGGCTGGCCACGAGAACATTGGAATTATATTGGAAGAAAAATCTATCTTCCTGATTGATGAATGCATGATGTTTTAATAATATCTGAAGATTTATTTAAAATTACAATAATGAAAGAATTATGATAAACTAATGGACCTCCTATGGCATTGTTTATGCATAGTTTGCCACCTGGAATATGATTCTGCTTTTTACTGCAGTTCTGTTGCAGCCTAAACATGATGGTGGTTCACTCACTGCTATAATACAGCAAATTTACTGACACAATGGAGGTAATTTTCAACTTCACCACATTGGCGGTAACCTGGTGAAGTGGATTGCCTGCCCGCTATTGAAACAGCCCTGTTTTTTGTTCCATTGATTCATGGTGAAGTTGAAAATTACCCCCAATATATCACATGACTGACAAAGTAAAAATATTACATGTCACTGATGCTACAATTCATAGACCTCACAAATATAATATTTGAAATAATATTTATCTACCACTTTGCAAACCTTGTTTAAGAAACAAGTACCTTTCTGTCCTTCCCTTTCCCAAACCTCTCATTCCCAGTTTGTTACCTTTATAAAATATATATTTTTTAACTTTACCTCCCACAGAGGATTTGCAAGTATTTTATTTGTTTATTTATTCTCTCTCCCCCCCACCCCCGCTAAATCCAATCCGTCCAATTACTGCCCCATCAGTCTACTCTCAATCATCAGCAAAGTGAGGGAAGGTGTCGTCGACAATGCTATCAAGCAACACTTACTCACCAATAACCCGCTCACCAATGCTCAGCTTGGGTTCCGGCAGGACCACGCGGCTCCAGACCACATTACAGCCTTGGTCCAAACATGGACAAAAGAGCTGAATTCCAGAGGTGATGTGAGAGTGACTGCCTTTGACATCAAGACAGCATTTGACCGAGTGTGGCATCAAGGAGCCCTAGTAAAATTGAAGTCAATGGGAATCAGGGGAAAAACTCTCCACTGGCTGGAGTCATACCTAGCACAAAAGAAGATGGTTGTGCTTGCTGGAGGCCAATCATCTCAGTCCCAGGACATCGCATCAGGAGTTCCTCAGGGCAGTGTCCTAGGCCCAACCACCTTCAGCAGCTTCATCCATGACCTTCCCTCCATCATAAGGTCAGACGTGGGGATGTTCGCTGATGATTGCACAGTGTTCAGTGCTTTTCACAACTCCTGAGATAATGAAGCAGTCCATGCCCGTATGGAGCAAGACCTGGATAAGTGGCAAGTAACATTCGGACCACACGTGCCAGGCAATGACTATCTCCAACAAGAGAGAGTCTAACCACCGCCCCTTGACATTCAACGGCATTACTATTGCTGAATCTCACACCATCAACATCCTGGGGGTCACCATTGACCAGAAACTTAACTGGACCACCCACATAAATACTGTGGCTACAAGAGCAGGTCAGAGGCTAGGTATTCTGCGGTGAGTGTCTCACCTCCTGACTCCCCAAAGCCTTTTCACCATCTACAGGGCACAAGTCAGGAGTGTGATGGAATACTCTCCACTTGCCTGGATGAGTGCAGCTCCAACAACACTCAAGAAGCTTGACACCATCCAGACAAAGCACCCCGCTTGATTAGCACCCCGTCCAGTACCTTAAACATTTAGGGGGAAAAATTCGGTTGCTTTGCGCCTTAGGGTGCTAACGGGGCGCAAAGCAACTAGCGCCCGGGCGCGGCGCCGCTCACGCCTCCTGCGAAATTCAGCGGGATGTTAGCAGTGGCGGTAACCGTTAGTCACCCTTGCTGCTGCGCTGCCGGCGATGGCGTCATTGCCATGGGCAGCGCCCCTCTCGCGCCCCAGTCGCGATCTTCAGGAGCACCCCCTGACTTACCGCCAGACGCTATGTCCGACGGGGTCAGGGGGGCCTACCTGTGGCAGGGGAGGCACTATTTAAAGGCGAGGCGCGGGGCGGCCATTTTTGTTGCTGGCCGCCTGCCTGCGCTCCTGTCCCCGGCCTCCTGAACCGCCCTCACCACCCCCCCTCCCCCTGCGGAGTGCTGGCTGCGCTCCAAGAGCCCGGCACTTCTCTTTAGTGCCGGGCTCTTTTGCCGGCACTCCCGATCCCCCAGGGGCCCAGTTGGGCCCAGGGTCGTGCTGTGCAAGGCCCCTCCCTCTTGGGGCGATACCACTCAATTTCTGTCGTGGGGGCGCTAAATGTAGTGCCCCGGCGAAGTTAGTGCTACTCAATTTTTAGCCCTTACTCCCTTCACCACCGACGCATCGTGACTGCAGTGTGTACCATCTCCAGGATGCACTGCAGCAACTCGCCAAGGCTTCTTTGGCAGCACCTCCCAAATCCGCGACCTCTACCACCTAGAAGGACCAGGGCAGCAGGCGCATGGGAACACCACCACCTGCAAATTCCCCTCCAAGTTACACACCACCCTGACTTGGAAATATATCGCCGTTCCTTCATCGCCGCTGGGTCAAAATCCTGGAAGTCCCTCCCTAACAGCACTGGGAGTACCTTCACCACACGAACTGCAGCGGTTCAAGAAGGCAGCTCACCACCACCTTCTCATGCGGGCTTTGCCAGTGACGCCCACATCCCATGAACGAATTTAAAAAAAATGCTTGTTTATACACTTTTTAACACATACCACGTTATTCACTGTGATGTACCTCTTTGTTTGAATGAGGTTTTTAATATATATTGTCCATATTTTGAGTTCCAGCCTTTGTTGCAGACAAAACTGCTTGTTCTGTCAGTTAGTCTTTAATTTTATTGAGGATGCCTTTAACTGTCACTTGTGTCAGTTATTGCCTATATACAGATATCAGTGCTATAAAGAAAATAGATGTTACATTTGAACTGACGCATCTAATTTAGATCTGTACTCACAGCAACAAGATTTACAATAACAGGTGTGTAACATATCCTGGTTTCCTCTCTGTTTCTATCTTTGCAAGGTTCATTTTTGCACTCATTAACTTACCTTGATGTCATGAAACTCCTTCCATGTATGTGAGGTACTGGAGTCTCCACTGACCCTCTCTGCTACACTGGTAGTGATCCTTACAGAGCTTAAAAGCTGCTCTCTCATTTCCAGGACTGTAACCACTACTTACTCCAAAAATTGAATTTATGAATTTATTCCTGTGTCGACCTCAATGCCCCAAATTTCTGTAGCACACATCTGGCTGTATGACATATGCCAGTATTTATTTCACTTAAGTGGCTTATCTGTCACTCAAGTAATGTGAAATTGGTATTATTGCAGCTGTCTTGGAATTAGCCATTCTTATGGCTGAAATAAATATGAATTGCTGTTTCATGAACTGCACAAGTGGGAAACAAGTTGTTCCTGATCACTTAAAAAAAAATGAAAAATATGAGTTTTATTCCATGTTTTCTAATAATGGAAAACATATAGGGGAAAAATTCGGTATCGCCCATTTTGGGGCGCTAGTATCGGCCAGGCACAAATTTTAGCGCCCAGCGCAAATTATCACTGGTGACCGTGAAATTCGTCTCCAGCGCCCCTGGAGGTGATTCAAGCGCTACACACCTCTCTTAGGGCGCTAACGTCGGGGAACGAGGCGCTACGTCAGAGCGCTACTCAAGCTCCGGCGATGTCAATTACCTTGTACTCAGACAGACTGGCGCCTTCCAGTTCTTAAAGGGGAGGTTCAATCTTGCTGCACAGCCACACCCTGCTCATTGCAGCATTTGACCTCGGCCTGCAAGCAGGCAAAAATCTTCAGCAAAGATTCATGATGGCTACTCGGAGGCCCAGGGAGAGAGCTCGCCGGTTTAGCGACCAGGCATTGGTGGCTCTGGTTGGTGCCGTGGAACGCCGACGGGCACTGCTGTTTCCAGAGACTGGCAGGAGGCCATTGCCCCGAGAGTTTACAAGGGTGTGGAGGGAGGTTGCCCGGCACATTTCATCCAGGAGCCTGCTCCAAAGGACTCATACACAGTCCTGCAAGAAGTTCAATGACCTCACTCGGTGGTCAGGGTGAGTAGATGCTTGAAAAACCTCTACATCCCACCATCTCAACCTCACTCTGTGCACAGATGGTGTAAAGTCCCAAATCCCTAACACTCACCCAACAACTATGCCTATCTAATTAAAGTCACATCCACATCCCACACCTTGCAGACATTAATGGCTATTCAACTATGGTAGGCACATCTGCCAAACACATGGCTGCACACTCACTCAGACGCTGTCTTTTTTCTTGCAGGTCAAGCTTTCACATAACTGGAGGGAGCAACAATGCACAGGAGGAGGACAGGTGGAGCTGCGCCCCCTCACACAGCTGGAGGAGCGAGTCCACAGACTTATCGCCAGTCATGTCCTGGGCGCTGTGGCTGTTGGAGAGGTCGACCCCCTTGGGGACAGCAACGGTATGTTCATCAGCTTTATCTCCTCTCTCATACCACTTCCCCGTCACAACACCAGCCTTTTACACTTTCCATCTAACTATACTGTCTCCATTCCTTGCTCCCTTCCTGCCCCCCTGCCCTCATGTTAAAGCCACTCTTGTTGCATCTTCCTGCTTTCAGATAGTGAGCCACCAGCTGACCAGCCTGTCCCTCAGCCTGCCAGTGGCAGCGACGTGGGAGAGGAGGAGGAACACGAAGCCCGCGCCTCACCGCCTGCGTCTCCCGAGGGCGAGACATCCGACACTGGGGCCATACATTCACTGGAGGGGAGCAGGGGGTTTGGATCTGATGTGGGTGAAGCTCCAGGACCCAGCGGGCTGCAGCAACGTCATGGGGGAAGGGAGGCTCGAGCTCTGCTGCACAGGACTCTGATGAGCACCTCGATATAGCGGCGATGAATACTCAGGCTGTGAGCATGCATATGGAGCTCATGGGTACAATGGCAAGGGTGCCCGACAGCATGGATGCACTGGCTAGGAGCATGGAGGAGTCTGCCGCCAGCACAGCTGTCATCTGTGTGCAAACCCTTGAACCCATCCTTGCCTCGTTGCAGAGGATGGTTGAATTTCAGGGAGACCGTGGGGACCCAGAGCCCATGCCACGTGTAATGGGTGAGGTGGCAGTATCTATTGCAGCACAGGCTGAGGCAACGCAATGGCTTAGTGCTGGAATCGAGTCATTGGTTGGTGCCATCCAATGTCAGACTGCTTTCATGCAGTCTCAGATTGATGTCACGCAAGAACTGACTGCTGCCATCATCACTGGGGTGACCACTGTCCACCGGGGATCTCACGGTGCCACAGCAGGCCAGCAATCTGTGCTCGAGCAGATTGCTCTGGATGCTGAGGTTCTGCCCCGGGGGAGTGGCAGTGTGTGAGTCGAGCAGGAAGGTGCTGTCCTCTCTCAGGATGACAGCATTCCTACTGCCACTCCGCCATTGCACTTGTCACAGCCTGTAACCCAGCCATCCCAGACTGCTGCCGCACATGCAGAGTTGGTGCAGTCTGCAGCCGGGCCCTCCAGGCCCAGAGCTGGTCGAGGGCATCCTTCAAGGTGATCTGCAGTCTCTGGATCCAACATTCAGCAGCCTTCCGCCAGCCTTGCTGCAGCCAGTGGGGTCACATTACGGAGGAGCAGTTGGGTGGGAAGGGGGGAAGGGGAGGGAGATCATTCTCGAAGGGCGATTAACTAAAAATTCTCCCAAAGTTGGTTGTTTATGTTAATATATTGTTCACTCTGTTAACGCTTATCTCGATGTGGTAAGAACCAGTTTTGTTCATTAATGAATTGTTGTGTTTGTTTGTTATTGGTTGTGCTTAATAAGACACAGTTTGTCAGAAAAATAAATGTTTTTATTGAAACTTGACAACTTTGCTGTAGGAGTTAAAATTTATTATAGTGTTTTAAACAGAAATGTAAAATTAAAGAATGTGCCGTAAGAAGTAAATTCGTAAATAGAGAATGGTTTCGCTGACAGTGCAATGAGTAATGTCTGTGGTCAACATTGAGGCCCACCAAGGAGGCCACCAAGGCAATAATAGTACAACGATTACACAATCACCGCATGACCGGCTAGTCCGAATGGACAGATGTGAGGCTAACCGCTATGCTTGTAGTTTCGGTAGGGAAGTAACATTTGAACCTAACGTACATATTATAATTAGAAATCTGTTGCTAAGGCTATGTGATTGGATGAATAATGTATAAAAGGAATCTCATACCACTGTAATTTTGAGAAGAAGCAAGTCATTAGACTGCGGAGTTTATGGCTTCTTCTCCCAAAGATCTCTGAATATTAATAAACTGTTTGCTTGTACCTATCAACACAGACTAGAGTGAAGTAATTTCTCCACAACATTTGCTCATTTTATTTATTTTATTTTCATGAGGTGCCCGCTATGCCACGTGTGCAGTCAATGGCGTCCTGGTTGCAGGAGGTGGCAGAGCTCAGTGACCACCTCCTTGCTGAAGCGCAGCCTTCTAAAACACTGCTCTTCAGACAAATTAATGCAGGAGAATTGCTCCCGGAATACCCTGGGAGGGTAAGGTCTCCTGTGCAGAGCCCTGTTGACCCTCCTCCATCTGGCCACGTTTGCCACTCTCTCTCTCCGTCTCTGCTGCCTCCAAAGGTGAAGCTGGAGGACGATACCCCGTGTTCGTACAGCCCCCATCTAATCTTCTAAATATGGTAATGATAAAGCTGACAGAAATGGGAACCTGAAAAGTCTTGCTCAGGAACAAAACTCCTTGTAGGACAGCGTTAAATGTCTCCAGACGCCTCTCTCCCTCTCTCAACCTGCGTATGCAGAATATTTTGCCGACAGGAAAAAGCAGGAAGTGCACGCCTTTAAGTAGCGCTCCCCCAGCTTCCAGCCGACTGCAAAACATCCCACTCTACCTGTCATTCCTAGCAGCAGGCGCTAAGAGAGGGGGCGAGAATCAATTTCCAGTCTGGGGCGCTACCGGGGCATTGCACGCTTTGATGACGTCACGATCTCCGGGCGCAGGAGATCGTGGCAGTAGTGTTTAGTGCCACCGCAAAGCACCAAGTCAATTTCATAATCGGCTCTAAAATCGCCGCGCTCGGGCGGTAAGTCATTGGCGCCCCCCGAAGGTGCTAACGGGAGGCGCGAAGCAACCCAATTTTTCCCCCATGGGGTTTTATGACATCCTAGAACATTGCAATTTTAAATTAGCAAAAGAAAAGGTCAAAATGCTCTCCTTGTCACCACAGTAAATATAAATTTATATAGTAAATCATTTGAAAATCCTCTTCTTTTTCAAAATCTACAACTTAAGATACTGAGTATATAGAGGTAAAAAATGGATTCAAATTAAACTTAAATAAGCCTCTGAATTCATTTTCCAAAGAAACCATTCTCAGCTTGAAGAGGCTATAAATAATTTATGTTCAGCTTGTTCAAGTTTACAAACACCATTAAAGAGAAACTCCAGGCATTGAAAAACTGTTTTAATTGACTTGTGCAAGGAATACAAATTCTACATGAAACTGTACTGTATTTTTCTGAATTCTGTGCATCTCCTCACTGTACCTGCTCGCCAACTTTCCTTCCTCTGCACTTTTGTATTCAAATTATAGTCATACATTTTTTGAATTAAAATTCTAAATTAAGTAATATCATACTGAGGTCTGATAATTTTGAAATGTATTCCTTGACTAATCAGTATTTTAAAGTTAATTTTACTTCTGCACATAGTGTCATAGAGTCAGATATATAATCTTGCATTGTGATCACTAGGTCATTAGTAACTTGGACACTCATTTACAGGGAATGATGTATTTGAACCTCGAGGTCTCTCTGTTCATCCACAATCTTCAGTATCTTTCCATTAAGCGTATAATCCCATTTGTTGTTTTTTTCCTCCCAAAATGTATTAACTCACCCTTATCCACATTAAATTCATATGCCACCAGGCTGCACATTCTACTAACCTTGAAATCTTTTACAGTTCTCCGCACAGTTTTCCAAACCTCCTAATTTTGTGTTGTCAGCAAATTTTGAGATTGACACCAAAGTACAAATCCTCTATATATACCAAGATCAAAAGTGGACCCAGCACTGCTCTTTGAAAGAGCTACCCAATGTCCCACTCCCCAGCTCTTTCCCCATAGCCCTGCAATTTTTTTCCCCTTTCAAGTATATATCCAATTCCTTTTTGAAAGTTACTATTGAATCTACTTCCACCATAGAAACATAGAAAAATAGGAGCAGGAGTAGGCCATTCGGCCCTTTGAGCCTGCTCTGCCATTCAATATGATCATGGCTGATCCTCTATCTCAATACCATATTCCCCCTCTCTCCCCATACCCCTTGATGCCTTTTGCGTCTAGAAATCTATCTATCTCCTTCTTAAGTATATTCAGTGACTTGGCCTCCACAGCCTTCTGTAGTAGAGAATTCCACAGGTTCACCACCCTCTGAGTGCAGAAATTTCTCCTCATCTCAGTCCTAGATGTCCTACCCCGTATCCTGAGACTGTGACCCCTCGTTCTAGAGCCCCCAGCCAGGGGAAACATCCTCCCTGCATCCAGTCTGTCTAGCCCTGTCAGAATTTTATATATTTCAATGAGATCCCCTCTCATTCTTCTAAACTCTAGTGAATACAGGCCTAGTCAACCCAATCTCTCCTCATACGACAGTCCTGCCATCCCAGGAATCAGTCTGGTGAACCTTCGCGGCACTCTCTCTATGGCAAGTATATCCTTTCTTAGGTAAGGAGACCAAAACTGCACACACTACTCCAGGTGTGGTCTCACCAAGGCGCTGTATAACTATAGTAAGACATCCTTGCTCCTGTACTCAAATCCTCTTGCAATGAAGGCCAACATACCATTTGCCTTCCTAACTGCTTGCTACACCTGCATGTTTGCTTTCAGTGATTGGTGTACAAGGACACCCAGGTCCCTTTGTACATCAACATTTCCCAATCTATCACTATTTAAATAATACTCTGCCTTTCTGTTTTTCCTACTGAAGTGGATAACTTCACATTTATCCACGTTATACTGCATCTGCCATGTATTTGCCCACTCACTCAACTTGTCTAAATCGCCTTGAAGCCTCTTTGCATCCTCCTCACAACTCACAATCCCACCTAGTTTCGTGTCGTCAGCAAACTTGGAAATATTACATTTGGTTTCCTCATCCAAATCATTGATATATATTGTGAATAGCTGGGGCCCAAGCACTGATCCCTGCGGTACCCCACTAGTCACTGCCTGCCACCCCGAAAAAGACCCATTTATTCCTACTCTCTGTTTCCTGTCTGTTAACCAATTTTCAATCCATGCCAGTATATTACCCCCAATCCCATGTGCTTTAATTTTGCACACTAACCTCTTATGTGGGACTTTATCAAAGGCCTTCTGAAAATCCAATACACCACATCCACTGGTTCTCCCTTATCTATTCTACCAGTTACATCTTCAAAAAACTCCAGTAGGTTTGTCAAACATGATTTCCCTTTCATAAATCCATGTTGACTTTATCTAATCCCGTTGATATTTTCTAAGTGTCCTGTTATCACATCCTTTATAATAGACTCTAGCATTTTCCATACTACTGATGTTAGGCAAACCGGTCTGTAGTTCCCTCTCCCTCCTTTTTTAAATAGTGGGGTTACATTTGCCACCCTCCAATCTGCAGGAACTGTTCCATAATCTATAGAATTTTGGAAGAAACATAGAAACATAGAAAAACATAGAAGATAGGAGCAGGAGCAGGTCATTCGGCCCCTCGAGCCTGCGCCGCCATTCAATGCGATCATGGCTGATCATCCAAATTCAGTACCCTGTCCCTGCTTTCTCCCCATATCTCTTGATCCCCTTAGCCTTAAGAAATATATCTAACTCCTTTTTGAATATATTTAATGAATTGGCCTCAACTGCCTTCTGTGGTAGAGAATTCCACAGGTTCACCACTCTCTGGGTGAAGAAATTCCTCCTCATCTCAGTCCTAAATGGCTTACCCCTTATCCTTAGACTGTGACCCCTGGTTCTGGACTCCCCCACCATCGGGAACAGCCTTCCTGCATCTAGTCTGTCTAGTCCTGATAGAATTTTATAAGTTTCAATGAGATCCCCTCTCATTCTTCTAAACTCTAGCGAATATAATCCTAATCGACCCAATCTCTCTTCATACATCATTCCTGCCATCGCAGGTATCAGTCTGGTGAATCTTCGCTGCACTCTCTCCATGGCAAGAACATCCTTCCTCAGATAAGGTGACCAAAACTGCACACAATACTCAAGGTGTGGTCTCATCAAGGCCCTGTACAACAGCAGCAAGACATCCTTGCTCCTGTACTCGAATCCTCTCGCTATGAAGGCCAACATACCATTTGCCTTCTTAACCGCCTGCTGCACCTGCATGCTTACCTTCAGCGACTGGTGCACAAGGACACCCAGGTCTCGTTGCACTTCCCCTTTTCCCAATCTATTGCCGTTCAGATAATAATCTGCCTTCTGTTTTTGCCACCAAAGTGGATAACCTCGCATTTACCCACATTATACTGCATCTGCCATGCATCTGCCCAATCACCCAACCTGTCCAATTCATACTGGAGTTTCTCTGCATCCTCCTCACAGCACACACGCCCACCCAGCTTCGTGTCGTCTGCAAACTTGGAGATATTACATCTAGTTCCCTCGTCTAGATCATTAATATATATTGTGAATAACTGGGGTCCTAGCACCAATCCCTGCGGTACCCCACTAGTCACTGCCTGCCATTCGGAAAAAGACCCGTTTATTCTAACTCTTTACTTCCTGTCTGCCAACCAGTTCTCTATCCAAGTCAGTACCTTACCCCCAATCCCATGTGCTTTAACTTTGCACGCTAATCTCTTATGCGGGACCTTATCGAAAGCCTTCTGAAAGTCCAAATACACCATATCCACTGGCTCTCCCTTATCTATTCTACCAGTTACATGCTCAAAAAATTCCAGTAGATTAGTCAGGCATGATTTACCTTTTGTAAATCCATGTTGACTTTGTCCGATCCTGTCACTGTTTTCCAAGTGCTCTGCTATTACATCTTTTATAATGGACTCTAGCATTTTCCCCGTTTTCTCTCTACCACCTTTTTTAAATAGTGGGGTTACATTAGCTACCCTCCAATCCATGGGAACTGTTCCAGAGTCTATAGAATTTTGGAAGATGACCAGCAATGCATCTACTATTTCTAGGGCCACTTCCTTAAGTACCCTAGGATGTAGATTATCAGGCCCTGGGGATTTATCGGCCTTCAATCCCGTCAATTTCCCTAACACCATTTCCCTACAAATACTGATTTCATTCAATTCCTCCCTCTCATTAGACCCTATGTTCTCCGACATCTCTGGGAGTTTATTTGTGTCCTCCTTTGTGAAGACAGAACCAAAGTATGTATTTAATTGGTCTGCCATTTCTTTGTTCCCCATTATAAATTCCCCTGATTCTGACTGCAAGGGAGAACCAATGCATCCACTATTTCCATGCCTACCTCTTTTAGTACTCTGGGATGCAGATTATCAGGCCCTGGGGATTTATCGGCTTTCAGTCCCATTAATTTCTCCAGCACTTTTTTTTACTAATACTAATTTCCTTTAATTCCTCCTTCTCACTAGACCCTTAGGGGGAAAAATTAGGTCGCGCCCCATTTGGGGCGCAAATATCGTCTGGACGCAAATATTAGCGCCTGGCGCTAATTATCGCCACTGACTGGAAACTTCACTTTTACCGCCCCGGGAGGTGAGTGGAGCGCTAAATCAGGCGCTGCACACCTGTCTTAAGGCGCAAAGGCCGAGCAGTGAGGCGCTAACTCAGCGCGCGAGCGCAGCGCAGCTGCTGCCAGTTAGCGAGGGAACACAGACACACTGGCGCCGGCCACTTCTTAAAGCGAGGGGGGGCCAACAGTTAGGATCAGTAGGCAAAACTACCTCACAAAGCGTTGAGTCAATGCAGAAGTCTCTCTTTCTCTCTCTCCGAATCTCTCTCTCTCTCTCAGAACGAGTGGTGCAAAAATGTCCACCACAGAAAAAGACAGGAAGAGGCCCCCTTTAAATAGCGCCCCCCCCAGCCCCACAGCGATTGATAGCGTTCCAGTCTTCCGGTCGTTGGATGCGCCAGGCGGTAAGGCAGGGGGCGCCACTCAATTTCCGCTCCGGGGCACCACAAGGGCGTTGCACCATGGAATGACGTCACAATCTGCGCGCGCAGGTGGTCGCAGCGGTAAGGTTTAGCGCCGCCGCACAATCTCTAGTTAAGTTCCCGAGCGGCGCAAACATCGCTGCGCCCGGGTGTTAGCGGCTTTGCGCCCCATTAGCGCCCTCTTAAGGCGCTAACGGGAGGCGCAACCAACTGAATTTTTACCCCTTGGTTCCTTAGCATTTCTGGGAAGTTATTTGTGTCCTCTCCTTTTTCTTTTTCCCCTTTATAAATTTTCCCGTTTCTGACTGTTTTGGGCAGTGCATTCCAAATCATCATAACTCACTGCATTACAATATTTCTCCTCATTTCCCCTCTAGTGCTTTTGCCAATTATCTTAAATCTTTGTCCTTTCGATACTGTCTCTTCTGTCAGTGGAAACTGTTTCTCCTTATCTACTTTATCAAAACCCCTCGTAATTTTGAAAACCTCTATTAAATATCCCATTAACCTTCTCTGCTCTAAAGAGAACAATTCCAGCTTCTCTAGTCCTTCTGAAGTCCCTCATCCCTGGCACCATTCTAGTAAATCTCTTCTGCACCCTCTCCAAGGCCTTGACAGCCTTCTTAAAGTGTGGTGCCCAGAATTAGACACAATACTCCAGCTGAGGCCTAACTAATGATTTATAAATGTTTAGCATAATTCCTTGCTTTTGTACTACTATTTATAAAGCCAAGGATCCTGTATGCTTTTTTACAGTCTTATCAACTTGTCCTGCCACCTTCAAGGATTTGTGTATGTGAACTCCCAGGTCTCTGTTCCTGCACCCCCATTATTCGTGTAAGGTACCCTATTTTGTGCCTGTTGCAAAGTGCAATTATATTCTCTGGGTATGTTTTGCACATGGTCTGTTCAGTTAGTGCATTCAGAAATAGTATACTGTAATGTAATGCAAATTGAGTCCATGGCACATGAAGTGTTTGAGAGCATGGGCCCATGCATCAGTAGAGCAAGATTAGCTCTTTTCATTATAATAACAAATCTCAATCAATTCTCACTAATCAGCAATATATAAAGGTGTGGATTTAGTATGACTGGGAAATCCAAGAATATACCAATTGAGCCACTAACAAAACTTTACTGCCTGTTATACCCATGTGGGGAAATATGACCCATTCAGCAGCATTTTTACACGAAATCTACTATCAGCCATGTGAAATTTGAGATGTTAAAAATTATCACTAAGCAGATTGCCAACTCCTAAACCTACATCACACAACAGCCTAATTAGCACTCCTGCTACCTCCAACTGCAATAGAATCAAAGCACAAACTAACCTGTTGTTACATTAAACCCAACCCTCATGCCCTATTTCCTGTGAGGACTCTATTCCATTCTCCCAGTTTCTCTATCGTGTTGCGTCTGTTCTGACGATGCCACCTTCCACACCAGTGATTCTGATCTGTCTTCCTTTTTTCTCAACCGAGGATTCCCCTCTACTGTGGTTGACAGGGCCCTCAACTCTGTCCATCCCATTTCACACACCAGCTCCCCATCCCCTTGCACCTTCCCGTGTAAGTTCAGGAGATGTAACACCTGCCCTTTCATCCCCTCTCTTCCCATTGTCGAGGGGCCCAAACACTCCTTCCAGGTGAAACAGCAATTTACTTGTACTTCTTCCAATTTAGCATACTGTATTCGCTACTCATGATGCGGTCTCCTCTACACTGAGGAGACCAAATGCAGATTGAGTGATCACTTTGCTGAACACCTCTTCAGTCTGCAAGCGTGACCCTGAGCTTTAATTTTCCATTCTACTCCAACTTTGACCTCTCTGTCCTTGCCTCCTACACTGTTCCAATGAAGCTGAACATAAGCTCGAGGATCAGCACCTCATCTTTCGATAAGGCACTTTACAGCCCTCCAGCCTTAACATTGAGTTCAAAAACTTTAGATCGTAACCACTGCTCCCATTTTCTCGGACAGCAGGTGATGGTAATGGTTCTGCTGTAATCATTAACACCTCCACTGGACCCATCTTTTGTTTCTTTACTTGTCCCATTACTAGCGCCTTTTGCCTTGCACCATCATTCCTTTTGTAATTTAATCACTCCTGCCCTCAACCCTATCATAGACCTTTCCCTTTGTTCTTAACTTAAAGTAATTAATATTAGTAAAGAAAAAGTACTGGAGAAATTAATGGGACTAAAAGCCAACAAATCCCCTGGACCTGAAGGCCTACACCCTAGGGTTTAAAAGAGGTGGCTGCAGAGTTAGTGAATACATTGGTTTTGATCTTCCACAATTCCCTGGATTCTAGAACGGTCCCCATGGATTGGAAGGTAGCAAATGTAACCCCACTGTTCAAAAAAGGCAGGGAGAGAGAAAACAGGGAACTATAGACCAGTTAGCCAGACATCAGTAGTAGGGAAAATGCTAGAATCTAATATTAAGACAAGGTAACAGGGCACTTGGAAAATCATATATGATTAGGCAGAGTCAACATGGGTTTATGAAAGGGAAATCATGTTTGACAAATCTATTAGAATTTTTTGAGGATGTAACTAGCAGGATGGATAAGGGAGAACCAGTAGATGTATATTTGGATTATCAGAAGGCATTCTATGATGTGCCACACAAGATCTTGTTACACAAGATTAGGGCTCATGGGATTGGGGGTAATATATTAGCATGGATTGAGGATTGGGTAACAAACAGAAAACAGAGAGTAGGAATAAACAGGTCATTTTCGGGATGGCAGGGTGTAACTAGTGGAGTGCCGCAATGATCAGTGCTTGGGCCTCAGCTATTTACAATCTGTATCAATGACTTAGATGAGGGAATCGAGTGTAATTTATCCAAGTTTGCTAACGATACAAAGCTAGGAGGAGAAATAAGCTGTGAGGAGGACGCAAAGGGATATAGGTGATTGGGCAAGAAGGTAGCAGATGGAGTATAATGTGGGGAAGTGTGAAATTATCCACTTTGGTAGGACGAATGGAAAAGCAGAATTTTTTTAAAAGGTGAGAGACTAATAAATGTTGGTATGCTGAGTGATTTTGGCATCCTTGTACGCGAATCACAGAAAGTTAACGCAGAAAGTACAGCAAGCAATTAGGAAAGCAAATGGTATGTTAGCCTTTATTGCAAAGGGGTTAGAGTAAAAGAGTAAGGAAGTCTTGTTGCAATTATATAGGGCTTTGTTGAGACCACACCTGGAGTACGTGTACAATTTTGGTCTCCTTACATAGGATTACACAGGATATTCTTCTTCTTCTTAGGCAGTCCCTTGGAACCGAAGATGACGTACTTCCACACTAACAATGAGTTCTCAGGTGACTGATGAGTCCAATGCGGGACGTCCAGTCTCTGTCACAGGTGGGGTAGATGGTGGTTGAAGGGGCGGGTGGGTGGGGTGCTTGGGTTGAGGTGCGCTCCTTGTGCTGCTTGCGCTTGGCTTCCGCTTGCTCCCGGCGAAGAGACTCGAGGTGTTCGGCGCCTTACCGGATGCTTCTCCTCCACTTTGTGCGGTCTTGGGCCAGGGATTCCCAGGTGTCGGTGGGGATGTTGCACTTTTTCAAGGAGGCTTTGAGGGTGTCCTTGAAGCGTTTCCTCTGCCCACCTGGGGCTCTCTTGCCATGTCGGAGCTCCGAGTAGAGTGCTTGTTTTGGGAGTCTCGTATCGGGCATGAGGATGATGTGACCTGTCCATCGGAGCTGATCGAGCTTGGTCAAAGCTTCGATGCTGGGGATGTTGGCCTGAGCGAGAACACTGACGTTGGTGCGCCTATCCTGCCAATGGATTTGCAGGATCTTGCGGAGGCAGTGTTGGTGGTACCTCTCTAGTGCATAGGATATACAGCACAGAAACAGACCATTTGGCCCAACCAGTCCATGCTGGCGTTTATGCTCCACTCGAGCCTCCTCCTGTCTTTCCTCATCTAACGCTATCAGCATAACCCTCTATTCCCTTCTCCCTCATATGCTTATCTAACCTCCCCTTAAATGCATCTATACTATTCGCTTCAACCACTCCCTGTGGTAGCGAGTTCCACATTCTCACCACTCTCTCGGTAAAGAAGTTTCTTCTGAATTCCCTATTCGATTTCTTGGTGACTATCTTATATTGATGGCCTCTAGTTATGCTCTTCCCCACAAGTGGAAACACTCTCTCTGTGTCTACTGTATCAAAATTTTTCATAATTTTAAAGACCACTATTAGGTCACCCCTCAGCCTTCTATATTCAAGAGAAAAGAGACCCAGCCTGTTCATCCTTTTCTGATAGGTATACCCTCGCATTTCTGGTATTATCCTTGTATATCTTCTCTGCACCTTCTCCAGTGCCTCTATATCCTTTTTGTAATATGGCAACCAGAATTGTATGCAATACTTCAAGTGTGGTCTAACCAAGAATCGATACAAGTTTAGCATAACTTCACTACTTTTCAATTCTATCCCTCTAGGAATAAACCCTAGTGCTTGGTTTGCCTTTTTTATGGCCCTGTTAACCTGTGTCGCTACTTTTAGTGATTTGTGTATTTATACTCTGAGATCCCTTTGTTCCTCTAACCCACCTAGACTCGCACCCTCCAAGTAATAAGTGACCTCCCTATTCTTCCTACCAAAATGTAATACCTCACATTTATCTGTGTTGAAATTAATTTGCCAATTATATGCCCAGTTGATGTAAAAGTTCAGTCCTGAATTTAAACAAGGGGAATTATGATGCCATTAGACGGGAACTGAGTAGGTCTGATTGGACAACGTTCCTGGGAGGACTGGAGGTAGATAAACAATGGCAAGCATTTAAAGATAGAATGACAAAATTGCAAAAATTGTTCATACCAATCTGGCATAAAAGGAAATCTAAAAAGGTGACTCAACCGTGGATAACAGGGGAAATTAGAGACAGCATAAAATCCAAAGATAGGGCGTATAAAATAGCCAAAAAAAGCGCCAGAGCGGAAGATTGGGAACAGTTTAAGATAGAGCAAAGGAGGACAAAGGGCTTAATCAAGAGGGGCAAAATAGCTTACGAAAGCAAGCTGGCGGAAAATATAAAAACTAACTCCAAAAGCTTTTATAAGTATATCAAGAGGAAAAGACTGGTGAAAACCAAAGTTGGCCCATTGCAGTCAGATACGGGGGAATATATAACGGGAAATAAGGAAATGGCAGACCAACTAAATGCATACTTTGGGTCAGTCTTTACGAAGGAAGACACAAAAAACCTCCCTGGGATATCGGGAAAAATAGGGACATTTGCAAAGGAGGAACTGACGCAAGTCAATATCTCTAAGGATATGGTGTTAAGGAAGCTAAAGGGATTGAAGGCGGACAAATCACCAGGGCCTGATAACATGCATCCTAGGGTACTGAAGGAGGTGGCCCTAGAGATAGCGGATGCACTAAGTATGATTTTTCAGAATTCATTAGACTCGGGAACAGTGCCCATGGATTGGAGGGTAGCTAACGTTACCCCACTATTCAAAAAGGGGGGTAGGGAAAAAGCAGGTAATTACAGACCTGTAAGCCTTACATCAGTTGTGGGCAAAATGCTGGAGTCCATCATTAAGGATGAAATAGCGGAGCACTTAGCAAATGGGGACAGGATAGGACAGAGTCAACATGGATTTACAAAGGGTAAATCGTGCTTGACTAATCTATTGGAATTTTTTGAGGGAGTAACTGGTAAAATAGATGGGGGAGAGCCAGTAGATGTGGTGTACCTGGACTTCCAAAAGGCCTTCGATAAGGTCCCACATAAAAGATTAGCAGGGAAAATTGAAGCTCATGGGATAAAGGGGAAAGTATTGACGTGGATAGAGAACTGGCTGTCAGATAGAAAACAGAGAGTTGGAATAAACGGCTCATTTTCTGAATGGCAGGCAGTAACAAGTGGGGTACCACAGGGATCTGTCCTGGGTCCCCAGCTGTTCACAATTTACATTAATGACCTGGATCAGGGAGTCGGATGCAGCATTTCCAAATTTGCAGACGACACTAAACTAGGAGGGGGGGTGGGCTCAGAGGAGGAGACCAGGAAGCTCCAGAGCGATTTGGACAGACTGGGTGATTGGGCGGATAAATGGCAGATGCACTATAATGTGGACAAGTGCGAAGTTATCCACCTTGGGTGCAGGAACGGGAGGGCAAATTATTATTTAAATGGCAATAAATTGGGAGAGGGGGAAGTACAGAGAGACCTGGGTGTTCTTGTACACCAGTCACTGAAGGCGAGCATGCAGGTGCAACAGGCGATCAAGAAGGCAAACGGTATGCTGGCCTTCATAGCAAAAGGGTTGGAATACAGGAACAGGGATACCTTGCTGCAGCTGTACAGGGCACTGGTGAGACCACACCTCGAGTACTGTGTACAGTTTTGGTCGCCTCATCTGAGGAAAGATGTTCTTGCCATGGAGGGGGTGCAGCGGCGATTCACCAGGCTGATACCAGGAATGGCGGGATTGACCTATGAGGAGAGACTATGTAGTTTAGGGATGTACACACTGGAGTTTAGAAGATTGAGAGGGGACCTCATAGAAGTGTATAAAATTCTGACAGGTCTAGACAGACTAGATGCAGAAGGAATGTTTCCCTTGGCGGGTGAGAACAGAACTAGAGGACATAATTTAAGGATAAGGGCTAAACCATTTAGGACAGAAATGAGGGGGAATTTCTTCACTCAGAGGGTGGTGAACCTGTGGAACTCATTGCCACAGAGGGCAGTGTACGCCAGCTCATTAAATATATTTAAGAGGGAATTAGATGTATTTCTACAGGCAAAAGGGGTTAAGGGTTACGGAGAGAAGGCGGGGACGGGATACTGAATTGGAGGATCAGCCATGATCTCCTTAAATGGCGGAGCAGGCTCGAAGGGCCGGATGGCCTACTCCTGCTCCTATATTCTATGTATCTATGTATCTATGTATGAGCTGATTGAATGGCGGAGCAGGCTCGAGGGGCCTTATGGCCTGCTCCTACTCCAATTTCTTATGTTCTTATGTTCGTTCTTTTTTCCTTGGTTCTGTACTTGCTTATATACTATTAAATCTCTAACTTCTTCCAGTTCTGATGAAAGGTCATTGACCTGAAAAGTTAACTCTGTTTCTATCTCCTTAGATGCTGCCTGGCCTGCTGAGTGTTTCCAGCATTTTCTGTTTTTATTTTCGCACGTATTTACCTGATTAATACTGTCTATGTTTTTACTTTAACATTTCTAGCATATAATATAATCATGATAAAATGTGAAGCTGCTAAGAATGATATACATCCTGCTCCGGACATTGGAGACAACTCATTCACTCATAACTTTTTTTTCTTATAAGTTATTCAGTTAGCCCATTTGCAGGATATATATCTCATGGGTCTTCATAATGTATTTTATATAAAGCATATAAATCAATAACATAAAAATAGCACATAACGATTAAACAGATGTTACATAGTGTTTCAAATGATAATGGCAATTGCATCAACAACTATCACAATCATTCTGTAAAGGTTCAGAGGACACACTAAAGATTCTAAAGTGAACCTTCTGAATATGTATCCAGAGATATGCAATGTTATGATACGCAGTCACGGTGTTGTTACTGGTTCCACTGTGATCTGATGCACGATAGAGCATGCACTCATTGTCACGCGAGGTTTAACAGGCCAATTATCAATACAGTTATTAGAGTTATCAGTGCATCCACTGGCAAACAGGATTATCAGACCAAATAACTTTCAGTTGGTCAATAATAGTACCTGCCACACTACTAACCACGCTGCTTTATAAAGCTAACAGTTCATTGGTAAAATAATTACACATAACTTTCCTAAAAGAAAATCAGCAGATGAGTTCATTTGAGACCGACAACAATCAACAGTATCATTGTTAGCGTTAAATCATTGCAAATTAAATCGCTCATTAATTCCACCATTTAGTATTTGAATGCAAGATACTAATACAGGACTATTAAAATATTCCTACCCTCTAAAAATAGCGGGGCGTACCTCCTAAGCTATTCGACTATAACGTAGGTTTGTAGCTAAAATAGGTTTACAGTTGCAATCTCCCTCTATTGGAACAAGGATAGGCGCTAGCTGTGGATGTTAAAATAAGTATGCGCTCCTATTTAGATTGTTAATCAATTTTGCTAGTCGAATGAACTCGCCCATTTCCGTAAGTAAATAAGCTCATTAGAAATTTCTCGCATCAAGCTTTCATATCTTACCTGGCCAGAAAACCTTTACAAACTTTACTTCGGATGCCATTGATTTCCCTTTTGATAGCTGAAAATTGTTCCTGCATTCAGGAAACGTATCTTGAGTTGATTGCACTTATCCTAGAAAACCTTGTCGATAGACGCCAGCTCGGGATCACTGTCAGAGAATACGAAATCCTCACACTGACAAAGAGGTAAGGATAACCGTGTTCCGCAGGTGAAACTGACGCATTGGGAATATTGTAAAAAAAAAATCTGGGATATCTTAACTAAAATCCCAGCCACTGTGTATATTTGCTTGAATATTATAACTTTACAATAGTTGGGGCATATAGTCCTTAACCATCTTGTTATTACATAAGTCATAATTTCCTCCATTGCAAAGGTGCAAGTGTAACTAATACAAAAGCAGAATACTGCGGATGCTGGAAAACTGCAACAAAGACAGAAAATGCTGGAAATACTCAGCAGGTCAGACATCATCTGTGGAAAGAGAAACAGATGTCTCGACCTGAAAGGTTAACTCTGTTTCTCTCTCCACAGACGCTGCCTGACCTGCTGAGTATTTCCAGCATTTTCTGGTTTTATTGTGCAAGTGTAGCTGAGCGGTTCTGCACAGGTTACTTTCGAATATTCCTTTTATTTACTAGATCATGTTAGCATTCAGCTGTTTATCAATTTAACAATGAACACTGTAAAGAAATACATTGTAATAGGAAATGAACTCTCGGGACTGGCCAAATCCAGTCACAGTGTATTATAAGAAGTGACGTTGAACGGTGCTGTCTGAATATAGACTCCGTTTTCCGAATTCTCCTTGGACTGTCTACCCACCTGTTTGTACATCACTGATTATTGGGGATGGGCAGTTAAGAAAAGGCAGAACCCTGTCCCCAAACTTGCGCCCCATTATAACATTAGGGGTGACTTAAACTCACAAAGATACTTTTTTTTTACCAATACCCTTGAATGTGCTTTGTCTTTCAAGTACTGTTCCTGGTCTGTCAGTCTTGCCGATTAATGAGCTCCTTCCCCAGACTGCCTTATTTATTTAATTAGCACGGCATTAAAAAAAACTGTTGAATATTCTAATGATTTTACTAATGTCGTAGTTTTCTTTTAATGGGGAACGCATCACTTACTAAGTCAAACTGAAAGATGTACTGCGCCTCTCGAAACTAGCCATCAGCCAAGTGTTTGAAAGCGCCCCTCCTGGTATTCTCTAAATAGCGTGAAAGATCAACTATTTCGCAGCTTGTCTGTAAACTTCCCAAGGACACATGTGTTTGTGAAACTTTCGTGACCCACAATATCTCCTTAGGCTCGGGCTCTTGATTTTATTATTTTTTTAAACGGTGTGAATATTGATCCGTGATTAATCCACATTGCATTTGGCTTTGCCCAGACCCATTACGTCAGTGGTTTATATTGCAGTCCATGGGCTGCGATTGCTGTAGGTGTCTGTTGAAAGCGTTTGCTCCTGTCAAGCCATGCCATGATGAATACATACTATTGCAACTGGCAGAAGCTAAGTGAGGCTGGCAGTACTGTCATCGCCTGAGGAGATCCGAGCTTTTAGTTAAGAAAAGTCTTTGTTTAAAAAGGCATTGTATCGACTGCTGCGTTGTATTTTCCTATTGGGAATATATATATATATATATATAAGCTTCCACCATTACTTCTAAAAGTAAAGAGTTAGTGGATTTGGCTTCTCGGATATTCCGAAGCAAGCGTCTAATCGCGGCACTGGTGTGCATCGTCATGGTGCTGATCCTCCTTGTAGTTATCCCAATTCTGGTCCACAGTTCGAAAGCTGCCGCTCACTATGAGATGCTGGGAACATGCAGGATGATCTGCGATCCTTACAACCCCAAACCCAGCAGCACGGCTGTGGAGGTTATGCAGGATTTTAGTGCCATCCCTCCACCACCCTTCATCCAAGGACCGAAAGGAGAACCTGGACGGACAGGAAAACCTGGACCAAGAGGTCCCCCAGGAGCGGCCGGTCCACCGGGTCCAAGGGGGCCACCGGGAGAAAGGGGTGATCGAGTGAAGTCTGGTTTTCCAGGGCTGACTGGTTCGGGGGAGGCGGTTACCGGAGCGCTGAGCAGCTCCGCATTCAGTAGCCCGAAGATCGCATTTTATGTAGGTTTAAAAAGTCCACATGAAGGATATGAAGTTCTTAAGTTTGATGATGTGGTCACAAATTTAGGAAACTACTACGATTCCACTACTGGGAAGTTTACGTGTGCTGTACCCGGGATCTACTTCTTCACATACCACATCCTAATGAGAGGAGGTGATGGGACAAGCATGTGGGCAGACCTCTGTAGAAACGGCCAGGTGAGTGAGAGCTTGGTCTCTGGACTGTGCTTGACCGCTGTGTTGTTGTGTTGTTGCTCAGCCCTGCTCTGCGGCAGGTAACCTCACTGACGTTAATTGCGGAGGCATCACTTTCAAGGTAAACAAACTATAAGCAACCCAGTAATAGGATTTGCTGTAAAGAACCAGATTAAAAGAGTTGTTCAATGAAAGGAAGTTGGAGTGGACTCAGGAATGGTAAGCCGATTTCACGGCACCTGATGAGGTGTTTATGAAGAAACTTGTTTGATGAACTCACAGTATGACCCGCATTTACCTTTATGTTGGTTTACAGAAGACCGTGAATGTTGTTTTTTTTTACCGGTTGAACCTACTGCTCCTTTCAGTAAAGACCAATTCTGACCAACCTGTCACTCCATATTAGAGGCGAATAGAACTTGGAAGAAAAAATGTTTCATGAGCTTGCAGCACGGTTTCCCGGCTTCAGAGCAATGTTAGAGGGGCAGGATCGGACTTAAATCAGCCAAACGTAGGCCACTTGAAGTAATCAATTGTCCTGTGGTTTCTTTTTTTGTTTAGGTTCGTGCCAGTGCGATTGCCCAGGACGCAGACCAGAATTATGATTACGCCAGTAACAGTGTGGTTCTTCACCTGGACTCTGGAGATGAGATTTATATTAAACTAGACGGTGGGAAAGCACACGGCGGCAACAATAACAAATACAGCACTTTCTCTGGTTTCATTTTATATCCAGATTAAATGACATAGCTTAGACATTCAGAATATAAGTAAGATGTTATTTAACGACGTTTAGCTGTCAATGTTAGTTTGTCTATGGTTATTTAATTTCGATTTCAGACTTTTTTTGTACCGAATGCGAACGCGTGATTGTTCGTGTTCGGCAAATTCGTAAATAAAGTGTGCTTGGCACATGGCGCAACGCTTAGTAACACTGCATTACATCAGTCAACTTCTGGATGGGCAGTTCTTGGGAAGAATACAATAAGTTGCAAAATTGGATTTGTTCATCCCTGGTGGACATATTGCAAGTACTGAGTGTTGTGAGATGGCACACGATATATAGAATATACTTACCACCGTTGTACATGGAATACCTATCTTATCGTTACAACCCAAGCCTTTGGTGTATTGTTACAACATTAAATGTCATTTTCTACAGTACTTTGCTCTGGTCCTTTACATGTACTGAAAGTAGCTGAATAAATTGCATATTGCTGCTATTTACGTCGCACCATTCAGTTTTCACAATTCAGCCAGGATTTTCTGACATTTATTGAGTAATATAGAAAATTCATCCCACGAATTAGTTTGATAATGATTTATCTTATCGTCCGTACGCCGCCAATAGTTTTTTTTTACAGATATCACACACCTTAACAAAGGCTTCGCTTTTTGTGTTGTATAAGTATCATTTATAGAGATCTTCTAGTCGAATTCTGACCATGTGTTTTATTAATCTAGTTGCATTTTACAGAATGACTAAACAAAGATTAACGTGACGATGTCAAGAATGATTAAAAGTATGCCGCTCGTCATCTTCAATAACCAGGCCAGTGATTGTGCACCACACGTTAAACACTGTAGTTACTGGGAGTTTTCAGAAACTATCCCCATCCATTGAACATTGTGATATTTTATAGCAGTTTATTTCCACAGAAATGAGTATTGCTAGTGTTCTTGTTACAAGAAAGGCAGTAACTTTTTATTTACAATTCCCTTTCACTTATTTTTAGTGTAAAGAAAGCAAATTGTATTCAACAAATTGTCCTATTGGTTGTGATTGTGCGTTTGATACCTGTACAAGCATAAATGGAACTTTAGCTGTACTGAAATTCACATTAAAGCTTCACCACGCCAGTAGTCTACTGATGATAGACGTGATCCGAAAATAGCATCCATTTTGCGAAGATTTTAATAAAGTTGTACATATTTTATATAGTGATCAATCTCTCCAATATGTCAGAGAATATAACAGAATATGAATTTATCTTTAAGCTGGTTCAGCTAAAATGAACTGTACCCGTGCCCGTTTCATTCAGTTTTCAAATCTTGCTTTAAAAAAATCCCATTTGTCCAGAGAGGTAGAGAGGGGGAAAGCTAAAACACCAACTCTTCTTCAAGTTTGGCATGCAAGGGGTTTTCTGGGGCAGTATAGAAATCTAAGGAGACATCATTGTGCTTTATTCTAGTGTAAAGGAAAACTGTTTGTACTTTTAACAAAGGCCTGAGCGTTCCCCACGGTGAAAGGGCAATGAAGATTCATTGCAAGGGAATTGGTGTTCACATTAAAAATACAAATTTCATCCTGAGATTCTTAAATCTGTATTCCCCGCTACAACCGGCTTCCTCCAATTCTCATTCACCACTGCATATGTGTCTGTTGAGGTGTCAAGAGCTAAAAGGATGATGGATTGATGAGGCTTGTGAGAGAGGAGAGTTGCGTGACAGTTCGCCCTGACAGTGATGTATGTATCCTCACATTATCAATGTCATGCCGGGGATTTAGGAAAGCTTGCCAAGCGCCCCACTTTCTACTTGCTGTCATGCTGCTAATTATCACGTCGGATAACATTTACAAAGACATATTGCTGGTGACAATGACAGCAGACACAATCGATAAAAAACAAGATGAATCCATTTATAACATGGTTTACTGGTGTGTTTTTTTTACGTTCTTTTTCATAGTTACAACATTAAAACATTAAATCGCAGCATCTGTAACATTAATTACATATAAAATGCATCTGAAGAGTTGTCAGGGTCTTTCAATCAATATACCGAATTGATTGACTACAATCTTTCGAGACTTTACAGTCTGTAGAACAGAGATGCCCGAGGCGTTGACATTAACCCTAGAAAATTAATAAAACAACTTCAAGAAATACCTCAGTTTACTTTATCAGATTTCATTGGAGCGGCTACACTGATGAATAAGTAATTTTAATATTGATTTATGATTGGTAGATTTGGTGAGCAGGACTTCAAATCCAAGACTTATAATTATTAGTGGAATGAAAGTGATAAGGCGATTGGTTTGTAAAATTGCCTTCAAACAATGTAGGACCAACATTTCCTTTATTTGAGAAAAAGTGGAGAACTGCCTGTTTTTCATTTTAGTTTATGACTTACTAATAAACTTATAGGAATGCATGGTTTGAAGATGTGCAATTTCTGAGAAGGTGATTTCATTAACCACAATGAAAAAAAGTCTCAATGTATCTTTAACAATGACCATTTAACATTGCTGAAGTAGCTGGTGAGCCACTTTACTAGTCTAAATGTTAAAAGGTTGTTCATCATGCTGTCAGTGAGCATTTTTTGTGAGAAATGGATTGACACAAAACTCAAAAGCCAGTTTTTTGAGGGTATTCTTGGCTATCACTCTTTGGAAGTCAATGGAAAAGAAAATTGGGCGGAGTGCAAAATGGGCTGCCGATTCGCTTTTGGCCATTTTGCACTATTACCCAAAACAAATTTATACCCCTAGGTACTTTTACATTTGGCTAGCAGCTGGAGGTGCAAGATTCACACTCTGGAACAGGCAGACTGGCAGAGATCTTGTGCAATGTAAAGTACCTTTAAGCATGGCTGTGGTTGTCGATGTGTGCCAGACACTTAGATGACTAAACAAAACAATTTACTGCATACAAGGAAGCTTGTTGAGTTATTTGGGAGAGAATGCTTAGAAGGTATCAAACCATCAGAAATGGAAGGAAAGTGCAGAACCTGGCATGTTCTGTATTATTCAAATGTTCTATGATTTGTATGATATCCACACAAATGACTTGTGCAAATGCATAGTAATATATGTCTTTCCTAGAAAATTTAAATTCTCCTGATTATTTTAAGGGGAAACTTCCTACCTGCAGTGGAGGATACCCCAGGAAATGCATCTCAAGTGCAAAGGGGGTAGAAACTGGCATAATGGGTCTATGCTTCAATTTTATTTGCCAAACACCCCAGAACTGGAGCCAGAACCAAGCATTCATGGGGCATTAAGCAGAAGAAAATCAACTTTGTTGTGACTCATTATTATCTACTTTTTTCCCCAAATGAAGAAATGGAGGACAATCTAATTCATAGATCTCTCGTTACACTATAAACACCTTGAGGGTGTTGTACAATTACAGAGTTATAAATTTAAAACATGTTAATTAGTATTCTGATTAATAACTACATTCCTGTTAAGCAGACCAATGTTACTTTTACATTAAGCTATCGATGCAGCATTCAGCTACCATAGTGTCAGAATGTTACTATTTTCTCTATTGCAGCTATTTTAATAAAAGGAATAAAAGAACAAAAAATAACCATAATCTTAAAATCATACAACAATTCTGAGTTTAAAACACCACGCACGTGCTCACTTAAACAATGGTTGTAATTAAGTCAATGTATGTCCACTGTTAGATGTTGCAAAAATGATTATTTCATGTTGCTAAGTGACCAGCATGTTTTCTAGAAGAATGAAGATACATTACCTCGAGGGTATATTGCCAAATTGAAACAGAATATGTACATGCACTGAAAATGTCATTTAAACCAACATCTAGAGTTCAAGACAGCTAAAGTGTGCTCATTGACCTGGATGTTGGATTATTTGTTATTTCTGAGAATGTCAAACCTTCAAATTATAGATGAAAAGAAATGAACATGACTTACTGAAATGCTACGACTGTCAGAATTGTATGTGAGCTTCAGGTATCATGCCATCACAGCTTTAACACTTCTGATTTATGTACGCTGATACAGAGGGGCAAGACCTTTGATGACAACCCTCTGGACAAAGACGTTTCTTACCCAATGCTGCACTTATCCTGGCTGAATATGCTGACTGAGGAGTTCCCGTCCTTCTTCAATGCCCCCCCAAAACTGCCAGCTAATTCAGGCCACCCAACGTGGTAACAGCAAACCCCTCGAAGGTGAACCAAGAATTAATCATTCCCACCCAAGACCGAAAGCGAATCTGGACACAAATGCACCAAAGACACTACATCCCTCTCAATGCAGCAATACAACAACAACTTTAATTTGTATAAACCACTTAACAACAACAACTTGCATTTATATAGCGCCTTTAACGTAGTAAAACATCCCAAGGCACTGCACAGGAGTATTTTAAGACAAAAAAATTTGACACTGAGCCACATAAGGATAAATTAGGGCAGGTGACCAAAAGCTTGGTCAAAGAGGTAGGTTTTAAGGAGCATCTTAAAGCAGGAAAGAGAGGTAGCATGGCGGAAAGGTTTAGGCAGGGAATTCCAGAGCTTAGGGCCTAGGCAACAGAAGGCACGGCCACCAAAGGTTGAGTGATTATAATCAGGGATGCTAAAGAGGGCAGAATTAGAGGAGCGCAGATACCTCAGGGGGTTGTGGGGCTGAAGATGATTACAGAGATAGGAAGGGGCGAGGCCATGGAGGGATTTGAAAACAAGGATGAGAATTTTGAAATCAAGGCGTTGTTTAACCGGGAGCCAATGTTGGTCAACGAGCACAGGGGAGATGGGTGAACGGGACTTGGTGCGAGTTAGGACGTGGGCAGCCGAGTTTTGGATGACCTCAAGTTTACTTAATCTCGAAAAATGTCCCAAGGGGCTAGACTGAGGGGAAATCAGACAAAAATGGATGCCACACTAAAAAGGAGATACGAGGAGGGGTTAAAGGTGGATTTTAAGGAGGGTTTAGGAGGGAATTCCAGAGCATGGGGGTTAGGTGGCTGAAGGCACAGCCACCAGTGGTGGGGCAAAAAGAGTAGGGAGGCACAAAAGTGGAATTAACAGTTCGGGGTGGGGCTGTAGGGCTGGAGGAGGTTACTGAGATAGGGAAGGGGGAGGCCATGAAGGGATTTTAACACAAGGCTGAGAATATTAAATTGGAGTTGTTGGCGATTGCAAGCCAATTTAGGTCAACAAGTTGTGGGTGATAGGTGAGTGGGATCTGGTGTGAGATAGGCTATGACCAGCAGCGTTTTGGATGAGCTTTTGGAGCGTGAAGGATGGGAGGCCAGCCAGGAGATCATTGGAATAGTCATTTGGTGGTGACAAAAGCACGGAAGATGGTTTCAGCACCAATTGGGCTGAGGTAGGTGCAGAGCCAGATGATGTTACAGAGTAGAAGTAGGCACTCTTTATGATAGAGCAGAGATCTGGGGTCGGAAGTTCAGCTCATGGTCGAATATGATGCTGAGGTTGCAAACAGCCTGGTTCAGCCTCAGACAGTGACCGAGGAAGGGGATCGAATTAGTGGCAAGGGTATGGAGTTTGTGGTAGGGATCAAAGACAATTGCTTTAGTTTTTCCAATTCTTAACTGGAGGAAATTGCGGCTTATCCAAGACTCGATATCAGACAAGCAGTCTGGCAATACTGAGGTAATGGAGGGGTTGAGAGAGGTGGAGGAGAAGTAGAGCTAAGTGGTGTTGGTGTACACGTGGAATCTAATCCCATGTCTGTGGAAGATATTGTTAAGGGACAGCAGGTCACTGAGGAGCATGAAGGGATCAAGGATAGATCCTTGGGGTACTCCGGGGGTAATGGTGCAGGGGCAGGAAAAGAAACCATTGCTGGAGATGCTATGGCTGTGATTGGATAGAGTAGGACTAAGTAAGAGAAATTCCAATATGCTAGATAATGGAGGAAAGGCATTGGAGGAGAATAGTGTGGTTGATCGTGTCAAAAGCTTCAGAGAGATCAAGGATGATGAGCAGAGATAGAGTACCATGGTCATAGTCACAGAGGATGTAATTTGTGACTTTGGTTAGGGCCATCTCAGTGCTGTGGTAAGGATGGAAACATAGAGTTGTGGGGAAAAATGGGCATGGATTTGGGAGGTGACACATTCAAGAACTTTGGAGAAGAAAAGGTCAGAGATGGGGCAGTAGTTTGCAAGGACAGAGAGGTTGAGGGTATTTTTTTGGGGGAAAGGGGTGAAGGGAGGGGGCAGTAGCTGAGAAGAGGGAACCATTTACAATATTATGTTGCATGGGGACCAAGAAGGGTATCTGGGTCATCAGCTGTTCTGGGGATGTGGCAAGGGAGCAGGAGCTGGGTCTCTTGGGAAAAAGGAGATTGGAGAGGGCATAAGGGTAGGTAGGAGAAAAACTTGAAAAAGACAGGGGTTCAGGGCTAGGGCAGGGGAAACCTGAAAGGAGATTTGGCTTGATGGGCAAGGTGAATGGGGGAAGCAGCAGAGGCAGCCTAACAGGTGGTGTTGAAAGTCTTTTCTGGGTCCCACACTCTGGAATTCCTCTCTAAACCTCTCAACCTCACTCTCCTATTTTGGGGTCCTCCTTAAAATCCAGCTCTTTCACTAAACTTTTGATCAACCCTCTTTATATCTTCTTTGTTTCAGCACCATTTTTGTCTGATTATGCCTCTGTGAAGCACCTTGGGACATTTTTCTATGTTAAAGGTGCTATAGAAATGCAAGTTGTTGTTGTAATGCACTAAAAGGACAAGGACTCACTGTCTGTCTCCTACATATTCCTCCTTTACTATAGTGTTATGGAGTATAGGTTGATAGTAACGGAACTCTTCAGAGTTTTAACCTTTTCCATTACATATTGAGTACCTGCATAGACACCCAGCTTATCAGATTTAGGTAGACCATGGCCTACATAGGCTCACTCATGGCTATGCCCCTGCCCCCACCCCCCTCATTCAAATGAATTACAATCTCCTCGACCTATCCACCTCCTCTTTCGCAAGTTGTGTCTTATGATGGGGAGGGGGAAGTTCCAGATCCACTTATTTCCCTTCTACTTACAAATGGATAAAGAAAAATAGAGATAGAGAAAATGATACAGCGAAATAGACAAATATATATATATATATATATACAGATAAAAACAAGCATAAAATACAAACAGAAATAGATAGATTGATAGCTGGATAGATGAATGTGTTGCGCCGAATTCGCTAGATGTTCGAAAGATCGAACAAATAGGTTTGCAATTTTTCCTTTTAGGGTTCAAATGTAAGTTTGGTCTGAACAAACACACAGGCAACAGATTTCGCGTACAAAGATTTATCTTTAATAAATGCTTAACAAACACCGTTCGTTATTTAAAGTACAATTCCAAAATATAAGACTCACAACTTATATTGATATTACCCGATTTGGTCCGAGGTGATCAGTCTCTGTCTAAACCTCTACGTAGGGTTTCTGTCCCCAGGTCCCTGCTGTCGTGTGTTGCTCCTAGATTCTCGCTGCTATCTGGGGTTTTCCCTCCTGGTTTATACTATTCTATAATCTGTCCCATCTCTTTGGTTACACATTTGTTCCTTTTTTCCTGTTCGGCCTGCGCCCTGATGATTAGTTTATCCTATTCTACAATCTGTCCCATCTCCTTGATTAGTTTACGTCTTACTTCATCCATTTTCTCCAATTGACCCATTGTTTGTTAACTGGCGTCTGTAGTGGCCTCACCCGTGTCTGATGAGGTTACCTATGAGCCCTCTGTTTCAGAACATTCCATGGCTGATACTGAACCTCTGCATTATTTACCCACTATCTCTTACACATGGTGACTCCTTCATTTTATTTCAGTTTTCTTACTTAGACACTACTTCTTCCATTTTATTTCCACATTCCTCCCTTTGATCATTATCATTTGACCAAATGATTTGATCACTATAAAGCTGTTTACCATTGTCGGGGTGTGTCCTTTTGTCCTTTGTAAAGCCTGGTACGCTTCCATTGATTCCACTTGAACCTTCAGCCTTTTCTCTAGTCTTTTCATGCTTACCCAGGTGAAGCTTAGGCATATGAACACCAGCATGATCATAATTACAGTCAGGTGGGACACGAGTCTCACCCAGGGGTGTATGTTCACATTTTTGCCCCCATTCCAAAGTTCGTCCCACCAAGTATTGATTTTGATTTGTTTAATCTTTTGGTCAATGTCCTGGGTATTCATTTCCACCCTTTCGTAGATTTCATGAACAAAATCAAGCTTATGTCTAATTTCCGTTAGATGTTCTTCCTCTAGCTGGATGTTGATGTCGATTTTTGTGAAATATTCTGTCAAGCGATTCTTCAGGTCTATTGACACATTAAGATTAACAGTTGCATGCCTCTGGATGTTGATAATTTCCTCATTTCCTATTCTCATCGGTATCAGGGGGTGCATGCAGAAGGTTGGGTTTTGGATAGGGCAGTCCTTATTCCCATAATGGTAACTAGCTTCGGTGGTGGTAAAACAATATGTTCCGTCACCCATATAAGTGCTTTGAGTGAAAGGTTTGTGAATCGCGTTCTCCATGATCAAGGAGAAATTTATGGCTGTATTTCCCTTAAATCCGCATCGCGCAGTGCGGGTCGGGTAAATTTTGTATGGGCATATTACTGTTCTTTCCGTAGTGGCACATTCTCCCAATGCAGTTCCCACTAGAGTACCGTTCTGCTTCACAGCATATGGCCTCATTCCTGCCACGGCCACCCATACTCCTTTTTGTATAGTGCCTATGGTTTGGACCTCAAATAATGGCATTCCTTCCTGGTGTCCTCTCATGGGGACTCCTATCACCATCCTTACAGCAGTACTTCCATGGGGGCCCGTACATTCCTCGTTGAACCATACCCTGCTGAGTTTCCATAGTTCACAGTCACTGATAGTAGCAGGAACATTCTGCTTTATCAGACCCCGGATTTGAGTATTGTTGATCCAAGTGGGTACTTCTTCATGTTTTGCCAGCATTAAGTTTTCTCTCAGCTGGTCCAGCATCCAATTGCCATATGTCATGCACAGTGTTTGTTGTTGGGTTCCGTTCGTCGCCTTTTTGGCCGTGTTAATAAGTTGATTAATAGTCCGTGCATGTCCTTCTAAGACCTTCACCTGTTGTGTTTGGATCCCTGTACTTCCCTGTCCTGCCTGTGACTTTTGTCTTTGATTATTATTCAGTTCCTCCAATAACGTTTTGACTTGCTGGGCTAAGGTTTTAACCTTGGAGTTCAAATTAGTTATATCTAGAGTATTTACAGTGGCCATTCCTGTTCCATAGACTGTCCCTACATCATTCAGTAACCCTCTATTCCTCCTTTTCCTAGCTGTCTTTGTTTCATTTCCCTGCTTCCCTCCTATCTCTCCTTTGAGCAACATCGAAGTCAAGCCCTGATACAATCTTTTGGTTCCCTCCGGGCACTAATCGGGCAATTGTACATCGATTATATTCAGTACTAGTATTAATTCATATTGTATATTATCATAAACAATTTTGGTCGTGTTTCTTAATATTACTCCTCCCTTGGGTCCCGGCTCGTGTTCGGGGCAGTCCCAAACTGGAACCGGGGTCGTAGGGATCGGGGTGGTGGTCTGAACAATGAGTGGGGTAGTTGGCTCAGGGGTAGAAGGTGTCTGTAATACCTGAACCACTAGCTTTCCTTGGTGTTTACACGAGCACGCTGGTTTTAAGCTCTTCCATGGATTACTGATTAGGTTTCTTACAGTTGACTTGCTGCTACATCCCACCATAATCTGTAAGGAGGTGCTTGTTTTGCTTATGTTGCAACACAGTTGTTTATCTATCTTAGTACAATTCATCTCAGACTCTGATCCAACAGGATTTGCCCCCGATAGAACCCTATAGGTGCCCCCTGTGTTCTGCATAGCTATCCATACTATCGCCTTAACATCTTTTCCCGTACAAGCAATACACACAAAGTTCAGTTGAGTTTCAGTTGCCGTCTCATCGCAGGTTTTTCCTTGGCTGCTACAACTGCACTCATTGTTGCCATTGGTAGGTGCGTGAAAACCTGCATTGTTGTCTTGGGCACAGTTCTGACTGTTCCGTCTGTCTGCGGTAATAGTTACATCTGAGTTCTCAGCGAGGATGATACAGCCAAACACCAGACCACAGTACCCCAGAAGGGTGGGTACTGGGATTTCCATGTACAATAATCAGTTACCTAGAAAGAAAAAGAAAGATCAGGGTAGCAACTGCTCTTATTTACAGTTCTATCTTTTCTGATACCCGACGCAACCGTTTGGGTTGTCCTGGATTGGGCGGGGGTAGAGGATGGTTTCTAGTCCAGTTGACGGGTTGGATTAAAGATGGGGTTCGAGGGGCCACCCGAGGAGATTCCAAAAACAACCTCTGTAATCCCTGGGCAAGGTCTTCAGTCGGATCGTCAGAGTCGGATCCCAATTGAGTGCTGGACCCCGTTTCCCCCTCCGACTCTTCTGGGTCTGAGCCAGGCCTATTCATGTTTGCCGGTTCGAGAGCCCCTGGTGCAGGGAGGCCGGCGGTGGCTGGGCCTTCAGTATCGTCCTCCCCCGCGTCCAACATGACATGGTGCATATGGAAAGAGTCCATTTTCCCAAAGGTTTTCAACTGATTAATATGGTGCCATCGGTATTTCCCTTGTCCATCCATAATCTTATACACTGAAGCGCTAGCTTTTTCCATGACACTAAAGGGTCCAGCGTATTTAGGGCTCAAAAAGGTTCCTTCCCTTTGGACCTTGACCATCACTTGATCCCTATCTTTAATTCCCAAGGATGGGCCTTCCCATCAAAGTAGGCCTTGCTCTTTTGATGCCTATTTCCCATGTTTACTGCAGCCGTCATTTTGGCGACCTCCAAGTGTTTTACCAAATTGGACATGTATTTCTCGGAGGACGAGGAGGTTTTCTGGATTTCATTCAGGTCTAATCCCATGAAGGCTTCAACACCTCTCATAATTCTCCCAGTCATTAATTCATGTGGTGAATAACTGGTAGATGCGGCTGCCATATTACGGATGGCCATTAATACATAGGGGAGTGCCCGATTCCAGGAGATGTGATTTTGTTGGACCATTTTCCTTATCATAGTTTTTAGGGTTCTGTTCATTCTCTCCACTATTCCAATGGACTCTGGATGGTATGCGACGTGGAATTTCTGTTTTACCCCAGCTAACTGCATGACCATTTGCATAACCTTTCCCGTAAAGTGGGTCCCCTGATCTGAATCGATACCTTCCGGCAATCCCCATCGGGAGAACACTTCCTCCATTAGGATTTTTGCGGTGGTGGCAGCCAAATTATTATTAGTTGGAAAGGCCTCAATCCATTTTGAAAACACGTCTACAATTACCAGGATGTATTTCTTTCCTCCTGAGCAAATGGGCAATGGACCTATGTAATCTATCTGGAGTTGAGTCCAAGGGCCCTTTCCTTGTCGAGTGTGTACCAACTTGGCCTGGTTTTTGTACTTCCCCGGATTATTTTGTGCACAGATTAAACAATTCTTGACCTACTTCTCTACATCTGGTTGTATCCCTGGCCACCAACACACGTCCCTTATTTTGGCCACAGTCCTGTCTGTTCCCTGGTGCCCTCCCACATCATGGAATTGGTAAATCATTTCGGCCCTTTCCATCTTTGGGACGACATATTTTCCCTCTTTCAGCACCACACCCTGATGCAAAGTTAGACCTTTTCTATGGTGACTGTAGGGGTCAGGATAGGGTTTTCCCAACTGAATAGCCTTTAAGTCTGGATCTGTACCTTGACTTTCCTTTCGATCTATTAATGTTTTGGAGGATACCTTGACAGCCGAGAGAATTTCTGTTGGTATATTTGTGCTCCCTGGTAGGGGGTCCCATGGGTAGCCGTCGATGGCTCCTTGCTTTGCTGTCTCGTCAGCTAACTGGTTCCCTAGCGGAGTAGTTTTTACATGAGCTTTAACCTTTTTGATTATATACTACCCTTGGTTCTTGGTGGCTGCGTCAAAGATAACCTTGAGGAGTGGGCCGGTTGTTAGTGGTTTTCCATCTGCCGAAGTAAAACCTCTGGCTTGCCAAATGGGCAAAAAGTCTGTCAAACTGTTGCAGGTGTAACTACTGTCCGAATGGATTACCACCGGTGGAGGAAATGATTCGGGGTGCATTACTACGTAGGCAATGGCTCTTAATTCGGCTATTTGTGCTCCTTTGTGTCCTTCCACTTTTATAGGGGTCTGTTCTAGAACTCTTTTCCCATCCTCAGTCATAGTCACCACCCCAGATCCGGTACATTGTTGTCCATTAACCACAGTTGATGAACCATCCACATAGACATGGGTTTTGATTTTCTGGTCACCGTCACCCTCCCTAAATTTTGTCTGAAAGGGGCTATCAAGGTTACTTGATGACAAAATTTTACATTTGTGCGGGTCTCCTGGGTACAGCATTTTCTGCACTAAGTTCGTTAATTTAGGCTGATATTTAACATTGATATCCCTCCCTTGTAGGAGTAGTGTCCATCTGGCTATTCGTTGTGAACTGACCGAGCCATCTTTAAGGCTACCATCCATAAGCATTTTGATAGGCGTGTGTGTGGTTAGGATAATCAAAGGGTTACGTCCGACGATTGGAGAGAATTTGTGCACAGCCCAAATCACACTAAGTAAATTTTTCTCACAGGGTGAGAACGCTAACTCAACAGGGGTCAGAATTCTAGAAGCGTAACCAACAGGCTGGAGCTTCCCAGAGTGTTCCTGTAATAATACCGCTGATAGGCCGGCCTCACAAGCAGCAGTCTCCAGATAAAAACTCAGAGACATGTCGGGGCTGCGTAGTGAAGGGGCTTGGGTCAAGGCTAATTTTAGCTGGTTAAAGGAATCCGTATGTTGTTGGGACCATTCCCATGCCACTCCCTTCTTTAGTAAGTCATATAAGGGTTTTGCCAGTAAAGAGTAGTCCTCAATGTGGTCCCGGCAATATCCGGTGATCCCTAAAAGGGACCGGAGGGATTTTACATCTGTGGGGGTAGGCAACTTGGAGGCGGACCTTTTTCGCTCTTCTGTTACCTCCCTTAGTCCCTCTGTGACTTGCATTCCCAGGTAATGCACTGACCGTTTCGCAATCTGCGCCTTTTTAGGGTTCACCTTTACCCCAATCTTGTGGAGGGTTTTAAATAGCTCCTGTAACAGGACCTTATGTTCCTCCATGGTGTCAGTTTGAAGGAGGATATCATCTACGTACTGAACAAGCGCTGAGGGCTGGGAAAATCCCTTCAAACTATTTGCCAGTATGTTTGAGAATATTGAGGGGCTGTTGTGGAAACCTTGAGGCAACCGAGTCCAAGTGTACTGCTGTCCCTTGTGAGTAAAAGCAAATTTGTACTGGCATTCTTTTGTTAAGGGTATGGACCAAAATCCATTACTGATGTCCAGGACAGTAAAGATTTTCGCAGTTGGGGAAAGTTTTGAAGCGGTCTCTGGGGCAGTGGCAACAGTGGGTGCCATGGAAGGCGTAACCTTATTCAAGGCTCGGTAATCTATAGTCATTCTCCAGGACTTATCGGGTTTTTGAACGGGCCAAATGGGTGAGTTATTGGTAGAAGCAATGGGTCAGAGCACGCCTTGATTCAAGAGACAGTGAATAATATTGTCTAAGTCCTTTTCTGCCTCTACGGGAATTTTATACTGCTTCTGGGGCGGGGGATCGGGTCCCATGATTGAGCCACACTCGTGTTTGTGGGTGGCAAAAACATTTGAGTTTTGGGTTAAAATATCCTGTATTTCAGGGTCGTCTGTTATTGTAGAAGGAACAAAAGTAAAAGTTTTCATGCAGCATACGCGCGCATCATACGTCCCCGTGGGTATTAACCCGTCAACACAAGTTTCGCACATTCTCCAAATACATCGGTTTGCTGGGTCATAAGCCAAATTATATATTCTCATGAAGTCAATACCAATTATTGCTGATTCCCCCTGCATCTGTGGCACCAACAGGCAGGCATGCTTAAGTTTGAATCTTCCCAATTGAATCTCCAATGGCTTAGTGATTGTAGCGGTCTGTCCATGACCGGTAAAGCCGCTAAGGAGAATTTCTTGATTAGTTAAGTCGTTGTGCGAGAGAGGGTGCTGGTTTTCCAGACACGTTCTGGATCCGCCTGTGTCCCATAAAAATGTGGTATCGCGACCTCCTACGACACCTGAGACTATAGGCCGTCCATGATTGTCATATCCTGCCTTGTACACGACCTCCGAGGTCGGACCCCGTCATTGTTGGCCCCCGGGCTCGAGTGCCGGTTGCTCATGGAAGGGTGCCATTCGCCTGGAGCATCCCACAGCGCCGGACCGGTTACTTCTTTTTGGCGCCTGACACTCCCTTTGCCAATGTCCCGTCTTTCCGCAGTTATAACAGGGTCCCCTTAGTGGTCCATATCCCCTATCTCCCTGGTTTGCTACCGGATACCTTGGAGATCCCTCAGTCCTCCATGCTGGCGGGTCATTTCTACCTGGGCCTGAGCGGAAAGCGTGGATTTTATCTTTTGGTTGGGGAGAGGATTGATTTTGATCGTCCTGCCAAGCCCTGGTCATACGCCTTAAGATCCAGGCCTCATTATGAGTGTCGTCGGTAGGGTCGAAGAGCTTACATGCCCTTTTACCGGAATCGGAGGCATGGGAAATGAGGGACTTAAACCAGGTGGCACGAGGACCATCATCCAGATTGTCGCGGTTCAATGTTCCCATCAGGTTACAGAAAACCACCCACAAGCGTTCCGCATAAGCGCGGGGGTGTTCTTCGTCACCCTGTTTAAAGTTTGCTAGTTCCATAACGGGATCCTTGCTGTACCGCACCTGGAATACTGCATACAGTTTTGGTGTCCTTACTTAAGGAAAGACATCCTTGCTCTCGAGGCAGTGCAAAAAAGGTTCACTCGGTTAATCCCGGGGATGAGGGGGTGGTCATATGAGGAGAGGTTGGGTAGATTGGGACTCTACTCATTGGAGTTCAGAAGAATGAGAGGCGATCTTATTGAAACATATAAGATTGTGAAGGGGTTGGATCGGGTGGATGCGGGGAGGATGTTCCCGATGACGGGTGAGACGAGAACTAGGGGACATAGTCTTAGAATAAGGGGCTGCTCTTTCAAAACTGAGATGAGGAGGAACTACTTCACTCAGAGGGTGGTAGGTCCATGGAATATGCTGCCACAAAAAGCTGTAGAAGCTACAACATTAATTAAATTTAAAACAGAAATAGACAGTTTCCTAGAAGTAAAGGGCATTAAGGGTTACGGGGAGCGGGCAGGAATTTGGACATGAGTCTAGGTTCGGATCGGTCATGGCCCTGTGGGTAGTGGAGCGGGCCCAGGGACTGTGTAGCCTGATTCTGCTCCTATTTCGTGTGTGCAATTCTGTTAGATGCAGGAGATGGTTCTGTGATAGATAGTAGATTGGCGGTTAGGATCAGATCAGCCATGATCTTATTGAATGGCGGAGCAGGCTCGAGGGGCCGATTGGCCTACTCCTGCTCCTATTTCTTATGTTCTTATGTTCTTATGTTAACTCCTGCCGCCTCCTTAATGGCGATCCACATTTCAACTATGGTGCCCTGCCCTGTTCTCTGGGTTTGGGGCATGGCCCCGAATATAACAGGTCCCAAACACAAAGTCACTAGTTTCCTCAGCTCTCCCTCATCTAGTCCCTGAGTCTCAGAGGCCTGGAGAACCGCGGCCTTCCACAATTCAAAATTAATCTTGCCATCGAACTTGGGTACGTTTTTGTCAATATCATTCAATTGGGAGAGAGTAAAAGGGGTGGCATAATTGATGGGTCCGTTGGGCACAGTGTCTACCGCTTGACTGTCGGTCCTTTCCTGTGTCCGAACAGTGACCATAGGGTTCATGGGTAGTGGGGGTGGCGGCTCCTCTGGGGCAGTAGGACCTTTATTATTTCTATAGGGTGGCGGGGGATCGTACCATGACGGGTCAGGGGGGCCGTAGTCCCCTTCTCCTGATCGGTCCCTCTCATAGTTCTGGGCCGCCTCGGCCAGACTTAAGTAGTCGATACCCTCTCCGCCTCTGTCGGAGAACGTGCATATTATGCCTCTGTGTGAGGATAATTGTGACTTTAATACTTCTATTTCCTGACGACAGTGGGTATGATCCGTTTTATCGTATTTTTCCCGCTGGTGTATGACCTTGAGGGCTGATTTCAAATCCTGACACTTTTCCTCTAGGGCACAGCGGTCCCTTGTGGACTCGTCTAGTTGTTCCTGCATTCGGTGTAATTTTTGATTACTTGCTTCGACTGCAGTCATACTAGAGGCCATATGGAGAGTGTACAATCTTTTATCACTACGTAATTCCTCATTTTCCTTTTGCAAATTTTTAACCTGATTCCGGAGCTGGTCTAAATCAGACTGCAATTGGTTTTGTGTCTGACCCAGACTGTGTGATAATGCTCGCTCGCTCAATAGTTCGGAGTAACAGGCTGCCATCAGAAAATATTTAAATGTTTTTCGTTTCATTTTTCCCTTTTCATTATTGTGCTCAAAGAAGGTCTGACCTCCTTTGAAACTTGGACCGGCGATCGTCACCGCCCAGTCCTTATATTTTCATAGGAACGTAGAAGATAGGAGCAGGAGTTGGTCATTCGGCCCCTCGAGCCTGTTCCGCCATTTAATGAGATCATGGCTGATCATCCAAATTCAGTGCCCTGTCCCTGCTTTCTCCCCAAATCCCTTGAACCCTTTAGCCTTAAGAAATATATCTAACTCCTTCTTGAATATATTTAATGAATTGGCCTCAACTGCCTTCTGTGGTAGAGAATTCCACAGGTTCACCGCTCTCTGGGTGAAGAAATTCCACCTCATCTCAGTCCTAAATGGATTACCCCTTATCCTTAGACTGTGACCCCTGGTTCTGGACTCCCTGGCCATCGGGAACATCCTTCCTGCATCTAGTCTGTCTAGTCCTGTTAGAATTTTATAAGTTTCAATGAGATCCCCTCTCATTCTTCTAAACTCTAGCGAATATAAGCCTAATCGACCCAATCTCTCCTCATACTTTATTCCTGCCATCCCAGGTATCAGTCTGGTGAATATTCGCTGCACTCTCTCCATGGCAAGAACATCCTTCCTCAGATAAGGTGACCAAAACTGCACACAATACTCAAGGTGTGGTCTCACCAAGGCCCTGTACAACTGCAGTAAGACCTCCTTGCTCCTGTACTCGAATCCTCTCGCTATGAAGGCCAACATACCATTTGCCTTCTTAACCGCCTGCTGCACCTGCATGCTTACCTTCAGCGACTGGTGCACAAGGACATCCAGGTCTCGTTGCACTTCCCCTTTTCCCAATCTATTGCCGTTCAGATAATAATCTGTCTTCCTGTTTTTGCAACCAAAGTGGATAACCTCGCATTTATCCACATTATACTGCATCTGCCATGCATCTGCCCAATCACCCAACCTGTCCAAATCATATTGGAGTTTCTCTGCATCCTCCTCACAGCACACACGCCCACCCAGCTTTGTTTCGTCTGCAAACTTGGAGATATTACATCTAGTTCCCTCGTCTAGATCATTTATATATATTGTGAATATCTGGGGTCCTAGCACCGATCCCTGCAGTACCCCACTAGTCACTGCCTGCCACTCGGAAAAAGACCCGTTTATTCCAACTCTTTGCTTCCTGACTGCCAACCAGTTCTCTATCCAAGACAGTACCTTACCCCCAATCCCGTGTGCTTTAACTTTGCATGCTAATCTCTTATGCGGGACCTTATCGAAAGCCTTCTGAAAGTCCAAATACACCACATCCACTGGCTCTCCCTTATCTATTCTACCAGTTACATCCTCAAAAAATTCCAGTAGATTAGTCAAGCATGATTTACCTTTTGTAAATCCATGTTGACTTTGTCCGATCCTGTCACTGTTTTCCAAGTGCTCTGCTATTACATCTTTTATAATGGACTCTAGCATTTTCCCCACTACAGATGTCAGGCTTACCGGTCTATAATTCCCCGTTTTCTCTCTACCACCTTTTTTAAATAGTGGGGTAACATTAGCTATCCTCCAATCCATGGGAACTGTTCCAGAGTCTATAGAATTTTGGAAGATGACCAGCAATGCATCTACTATTTCTAGGGCCACTTCCTTAAATACCTTAGGATGTAGATTATCAGGCCCTGGGGATTTATCAGCCTTCAATCCCTTCAATTTCCCTAACACCATTTCCCTACAAATACTGATTTCATTCAATTCCTCCCTCTCATTAGACCCTATGTTCGCCGACATCTCTGGGAGTTTATTTGTGTCCTCCTTTGTGAAGACAGAACCAAAGTATGTATTTAATTGGTCAACCATTTCTTTGTTCCCCATTATAAATTCCCATGATTCTGACTGCAAGGGACCTACGCTTGACTTCACCAATCTTTTTCTCTTCACATATCTATAGAAGCTTTTACAGTCAGTTTTTATGTTCCCTGCAAGCTTACTCTCATACTCTATTTTCCCCCTCTTAATGAATCCCTTTGTCCTCCTTTGCTGAATCCTATACTGCTCCCAATCCTCAGGTTTGCTGCTTTTTCTGGCCAAGTTATATGTCCTCTCCTTGGATCTTATGCTATCCCTAATTTCCCTTGTTAGCCACGGTTGAGTCACCTTTTTTGTTTTATTTTTATGCCAAACAGGGATGAACAATTTCTGTCGTTCATCCATGCGATCTTTAAATGTTTGCCATTGCCTATCCACCGTCAACCCTTTAAGTAACGTTCCCCAATCCATCCTAGCCAACTCGTGCCTCATACCATCGTAGTTTCCTTTATTTAAATTCAGGCCTACCATTAACTGATTAAACTGTTGTTCCCAATCCTGGGAGGTCTCCCCTTTAGACGCGTCATGTTCCACCATAGTTATTGCTTTAAAACCTTATCTGACTCTAACAGATATTGTTCAGACCCTTACTGTTATACCTTATCTGACTCTAACAGATATTTTCTGTTGCTTGTTCAGCCCCTTACTGTGGTATATTTTGTCCAAAACAAAGTTCTAAAGTCCCATCTGGGTTGCCAATTGTTGCGCCGAATTCGCTAGATGTTCGAAAGATCGAACAAATAGGTTCGCAATTTTTCCTTTTAGGTTTCAAATGTAAGTTTGGTCTGAACAAACACACAGGCAACAGATTTCGCGTACAAAGATTTATCTTTAATAAATGCTTAACAAACACCGTTTGTTATTTAAAGTACAATTCCAAAATATAAGACTCACAACTTATATTGATATTACCCGATTTGGTCCGAGGTGATCAGTCTCTGTCCAAACCTGTACGTAGGGTTTCTGTCCCCAGGTCCCTGCTGTCGTGTGTTGCTCCTAGGTTCTCGCTGCTATCTGGGGTTTTCCCTCCTGGTTTATACTATTCTATAATCTGTCCCATCTCTTTGGTTACACATTTGTTCCTTTTTTCCTGTTCGGCCTGCGCCCTGATGATTAGTTTATCCTATTCTACAATCTGTCCCATCTCCTTGATTAGTTTACGTCTTACTTCATCCATTTTCTCCAATTGACCCATTGTTTGTTAACTGGCGTCTGTAGTGGCCTCACCCGTGTCTGATGAGGTTACCTATGAGCCCTCTGTTTCAGAACATTCCATGGCTGATACTGAACCTCTGCATTATTTACCCATTATCTCTTACACATGGTGACTCCTTCATTTTATTTCAGTTTTCTTACTTAGACACTACTTCTTCCATTTTATTTCCACAAGTGACTGTCAATTTTTCTGTAAACACTGACACCTTCACAGGGACTCCATGCAAATATTTACATGCTCCTGTGACCCCCAGCAAATACCAACATATCCCCAGGGACCCATTAACCCAACTTCTGAAAGACAGCCAGCTACCTAAAAAATATAAAGGTGAGTTTCATACTTCTGTGCTCCCAGCAGGGAAATTGCATTTGAAGGAAGCATGGATCAAGATGGAGTTGCAACATTAAAGCCTTGATTCTCCAACCCATGCGCCCTGTGACCGCAACTCCCTGTTGGGAAACCAGGATTACGTAGTTTACTCTATAATGCTAAAATTGCAGATTATTAGTTGATTTCCTATGGTGTTGCAGTATTCAGGTCAAGCAGAGTAACAAGGTGGGGGATCATTGGACCCAGGTAGGAGAGGGGAAAGTGGGGAAAGGTGAGGGAACAGGAAAAGGGAGCAAGGGATTGGGGTAGAATAGGGAGACGGGAGCAGTGGAGGAGAAAGAGGGAGGGAGGAATATGATGTGAGCAGGAGAATGGGAGAACAGAATTGGGAGAGTGTCTGGATGTAGACCTAAGTGGGACTGCAAGGTGGTTGGCTTCATATCCATGTAATGCAAGGCTTGGATGAACGCTTGTCTGCACTGATGTTTATAGGCAGCAACACCTGTGGCAATTGCCATGGTGGCTGTAGTAATATAGGCCATAAAGACAGCAGTAGGAGCATATCTTACAAATGCTTATATTGTTGCTATGGATGCCTTCATATCCATGACCCAAAAATAAGTCAAGGTCAGCGTTGACTAGCTTGAACAATACTAAAAGACATCCATCAGGGAAGGATTACAATATATTCTGGAGACTCACTGTTGTATACTCAGATAGACTAATGAAAATCACGTGTGGATGGCCTCCAGCAGTGGCAGGTGTGGAGAAGCATAGGAGCAATAAAATGGCAGTAATAGCAGCTGAAATTGAAGACTTACAGTACATTTAGTGAAATATTACATGCACCGAAAAGCAGTGTTCATTTTACTCAATAAAAAAATCTGATTTGTTTATATTTTTCGAAGCAGGAGAAAATGAGGCCATTTTTTTCTGTCGAGTCACGCCAGTAAACTGGCAGGGGAGGAAAATTGGGTGGGGAGCCATTCCACAAGACCCCCTCTACCCGGTGCCACTTCAGGGATTTTCTGCTGGAAGTGATATTGGGTGTATAATATGTATGGGTAGGCACATTATAATAAGACACAAATGATGGAACGCCAGTGCAGTTCTGGTTGCAAATGGGCTGTGTGGGGGAGCGGGTTAAACTTTAAAGGCCCACTTTGGCTGAAACAATTGAGCACAATTACAAAATGTTAAACCAGTGCAGGAATCCTCTGGGAGCGTGGCACTCTCAAATCGGTTTTCAGTACTCAATACCGGTAAGGGTGACGACATATTGGGGGAGTGCAGACTAGAGCACATCCACTGCACTGTGGGGCAAATGACTTCACAGTGGGGCACAGCGAAGTGTAGAAATGCAGTTATAGGGGATTTGCTAGTAAGGGGGGATAGACAGGCATTTCTGCAACTGTTGACATGTGTCTCACATGGTGTGTTGCCTTCCTGGTGCCAGGGTAAAGTACATCACTAAACGAGTGCAGAACATTTTGCAGGGGGGAAGGGGAACAGCCAGAAGTTATGGTCCATGTTGGAACCAATGACAAATGAAGTAAAAGGTTGAGGTCCTACAGACAGAGTTTCGGGAGCTAGGGAGGAAGTTAAAGAGCAGGACCTCAAAAGTAATAATCCTTGGATTACTCCCAGTGCCATGTGCTAGTGTGTATAGGAGCAGTAATATAAGGCAGATTAACGCATGGCTGGAGAAATGGTTCAGGAGGGAGGGCTTCAGATTCCTGGAGCATTGGGACCAGTCCTGGGGCAGGAGAGACCTGTACAAGATGGATAGGTTGCCCCTCAACAGGGCTGGGACCAATGCTCTCACAGGGAGGTTAACTAGTGCTGTAGGAAAGGGTTTAAACTAATTTGACAGGGGGATGGGCACCAGGATGAAGCATTAAACAGGAGATACCAGGTGTACAGAGGACTGGGAGAGACAAACAGCATTAGAATAAAGAGTAGTTCAGAAATAGGAAGGATCAGACAGAGGGGAAATGCAAGCCAGACTAAAATAGGTTTGGAGTGCATGTGCGCAAATGCATGGAGCGTGATAAATAAGATTGGTGAGCTGCAGGCACAAGTAGCCACATGGGATTATGAACTAATGACAATATTAAAGACCTGGCTCAAACAAGGGGAGGAATGGATACTAAATATTCCTGGCTACAATGTATTCAGGAAAGATAGGAAATGAAAAAAAGGAGGTGGTGACAATATTGATCAAATATACAGCACTAGAAAGGGATGATGTACTTGATGGTTCAAAGACAGAATCTATTTGGTGATAATTAAGGAACACTAGAGGAGCTATTACGCTGCTGGGTGTATACTATAGGCCACCAAATAGTGGGAAGGAGATAGAGGAGAAAATTTTCAGGCAAATAGCAAGAACTTTAGAGTAGTGATAATGGAGGACTTCAATTATCCTAATATAGATTGGGCTAATAACAGTGTAATGGACAAAGAGGGGGAGGAATTCCTGAAATTTGTACTAGAGAACTTTCTTAATCAGTATGATTCCAGCCCAATGAGGAAGGAAGCATTGCTTGATCTAGTTCTGGGGAATGAAATGGTACAAGTGGAGCATGTTTCAGTGGGGAAGCATTTGGGAAACAATGATCACAATATCATCAGGTTTGGAGCAGTTATGGAAAAGGATGTGGAAAAATCAAATGTGAAAATATTCAACTGGAGGAGAGCAAATTTCAGTGAGTTGAAAAGGGATCTGCCTCAAGTGGTTTGGAATCAAAGATTGACAGATAAAACAGTAAATGAACAATGGGAGGTCTTCAAAGAGGAGATAGTTTGAGTACAGATTAGACAAATTCCCACGAGGGGGAAAGGAATGGCATCCAAAGCTAGAGCTCCCTGGATGGCAAAGGATATAGAGATTCAAATGAAAAAGAAAAAAGGTGTATGATAAATGTTGGGTTCGTAATTCAGTAGGGAACCAAGCTGAATACAAAAAGTACAGAGGAGAACTGAAAAGGAAATAGGAAGTGCAAAAAGAGTGTATGAGAATAGATTAATAAGTAACATAAAAGGAAACCCAGAGGTCTTTTATAAGCATATATATTGCCCGGATTTTGCGGTAGAAATAATGGTGAGGCTATTGACGTTCACCGTTATTAAGGAGTAAATCGGACAGCAACTTCCGGTGTCCGCTCATGCGCAGTTAAACGCGGAAATCAGGAAGTTGCTGTCCGTGATGCTCTGCTCTTCCAGAAGCTCTGCTATACAGGTATCTCACTGAGAGACTCGGCATTCATATGCATGGAAGGGCGTGAATTTGCAGTACTTATGTGATAGATACTCGTTAAACACGGCAGAAAAAGTTAGAGCTTGTCCATTCAAGTGCAACTGAAATTTTAACGGTATGATAAGTCTTAATTACTGCCAAACAACCTCTCTGGCACTGAAAATTTACTTTTAAAAGTGTGGCATCTCATTCCTTCAGATTTTAATTATTGTTGGAGATTTAAAAAAATTAAAAAATTAAAAAAATTAAAAAGAAAATTTCTATCTGTCTCTTTCATCTCTCTTTTAATTCCATCTTTATTTTATCTCTTTATTTTGCTTTCTATACATGATTTGACATTAAATTAATTATTCTAATGTACACTTCCTGTTTCTCAGTAAGGATTCTTCAATCTGATTGGTTAAGGAGACACACCATTGCTTACCCTGTTCACATAGGTTCCAGATGCCCTGCATAGGGCGCCACGCTGTCTTGGATTTCGAATTACTACAAGTCGCAGGGCAAAAGCCCTCAGAAAATCTGTGGGCAAGTATAAGTGTCATGAACAGCTAACACTGTTCATTTGCTGCAGACCACAAAATCCGGGCCATAAATAGTAAAAGGGTAGTCAAAGAAAGGGTGGGGCCGATTAGGGACCAAAAAGAAAATCTTCTTGTGGAGGCAGAGGGCATGGCTGAGATACTTAATGAGTACTTTACATTGGTTTTCACTAAAGAAGAGAATGCTGCCAATGTCACAGTAAAGAGGAGGTAGTAGAGAAATTGGATAGGATAAAAATAGATAAAGAGGAGGTACTTATAAGGTTGGCAGCACTTCAAGTAGAAAAGTTACCCGGTCCAGATGGGATGCAAACTAGATTGCTGAGGGAAGTAAGGGTGGAAATTGCGGAGGCTCTGGCCACAATCTTTCAATCCTCCTTAGATATGGGAGTGTTGCCAGAGGTCTGGAGGATTGCAAATGTTGCACCCTGTTCAAAAAAGGGAGAGGGAATAACTCGACAACTACAGGCCAGTCAGCTTAACGTCAGTGGTGGGGAAACTTTTAGAGATAATAATCTGGGAAAAAGTTATTTGGCACTTGGAAAAATATGGGTTAATAAATAAAAGCCAACACGGATTTATTAAATCGTGTTTGACTAACTTTGATAAAGTAATGGAGAGGGTTGATGAAGGTAATGCGATTGATGTTGTAAATGGACTTTCAAAAGGTGTTTGATAAAGTACCACATAACAGACTTGTTAGCAGAATTGAAGCCCATGGGATTAAAGGGGCAATGGCTGCATGGATACAAAATTGACTAAGGGACAGAATGCAGAGTGTAGTGGTGAACGGTTGTTTTTCAGACTGGAGGGAAGTATACAGTGGTGTTCCCCAGGAGTCGGTGTTTGGACCACTGCTCTTTTGATACATATTGATGACCTGGACTTGGGTATATAGGGCATGATTTCAAAGTTTGCTGATGATATAAAACTCAGAAATGTAGTAAACAGTGAGGAGGATAGTAACAGACTTCAGGAGGACTTTGACAGACTGGGGAAATGAGCAGACACATGGCAGATGAAATTTAACAGAGAAGTGTGACGTGATGCATTTTGGTAGGAAGAATGAGGAGAGACAAAATAAACTAAATGGTACAATTTTAAAGGGGGTGCAGGAACAGAGAGACCTGGGGGTGTACGTACACAAGTCTTTGAAGGTGGCAGGGCATGTTGAGAAGGCTGTTAAAAAGGCATATGGGATCCTTGGCTTTATAAATAGAATTGAGAGGTCGCACAACACCAGGTTATAGTCCAACAGTTTTATTTGAAATCACAAGCTTTCGGAGCTATCAATTGCTCCTTCCTCAGGTGAAGTAAATTAGATACAGAATCGCCAAAGCATATATAGATAGAAAACAAAGCATGTGTACCTTACAATTGCAGACCACTAAATTAAATCATCCTGACTATCTGCCGAGGTGTGGTAAAGTTAATTAAGTCAGCCAGGAAGGTACCACATCAAAGACATAGCAAGATACAACTGAGACAATGAGGTGTAGTCGCAGGGGTTCTAACGTGTCAAAAGCTGCCGTCTGTATGTAAAACATACATTCGCAGCCTTCAACATGTCATCGATGACGACAAACACCTCGCTAAGGCCATCCCCACGCCTCCACTACTTGCCTTCAAACAGCCGCCTAACCTCAGAAGTACCATCGTTCGCAGCAAATTACCCAGCTTTCAGGATAACAGCGACCACGACACCACACAACCCTGCCACGGCAAACTCTGCAAGACATGCCAGATCATCAACACAGATACCACCATCACACGTGAGGACACTACCCACCAGGTACATGGTACATACTCATGTGACTCGGCCAACGTTGTCTACCTCATACGTTGCAGGAAAGAATGCACCGCGGCATGGTACATCGGCGAGACCATGCAGACACTGAGACAACGTATGAACGAGCACCGCGCAACAATCGCCAGGCAGGATTGTTACCTCCCAGTCGGGGAACACTTCAGCAGTCAAGGACATTCAGCCTCGGATCTGCGGGTAAGCGTTCTCCAAGGCAACCTTAGAAACACACGACAACGCAAAATCATCGAGCAGAAACTGATAGCCAAGTTCCGCACTCATGAAGACGGTCTCAATCGGGATCTTGGGTTTATGTCACGATACATCTTGCGGAAATTTAACTCTTAGCCAAAACTAAACAGGTAAAGCAACCAGCAGTTCTCTGATTTTATGTATGTCCAAGACAAAGTGACAGTAGGCAATAGCAGAACTCACCAGAAGGGTCAACCTGAGAATGATAGAATGTAATAGAATAGAAACACACTATTTGGCCCATCTATCTATGTTAGCGTTTTCCACCATATGAGCCACTGGGGGAGATTTTTGACTGCTGGCTGCCTGTTTCTTGCCTGAAAAACAGCAACCAGCAGTTCAAAACTGGAGGGAGCACTTTGGCCACCCCATTGCCACTCAAGGCCCTCATGATGCAATTTTCAGGCGGGAGTGTAAATGAGTGAGCAACACGCCCTCCTGTTTCCGGCGGAAGGCTGCTTAAATATGGAAATCGGGATCCTACGCCATATGTAGTTTTTAGGTACAACTGGGCAGAACATTCTGCCAGCTAACCAATGGTCCTTAAAGGCTCCTCCCAGGTTCACCTTCTCCTCCTCTCAGACCCAATCTGCTGACTGGCTCAGCGTGGGACCTGGCTGATTTCATGCCCTCCCACAACTGGCGAGCTGCAGTGGGGTGCCCGCTTGACACCTGCAGCTCGCCGGCAGCATTTAAATGAGGCCCAATCCAAGAATGGCTCAGGCCTCTTGACATGCTGTTTAGGGTAGAAGCCAAAGATTGCCCCACCTAGTCTAATCTCACTTTTCTGCTCGGTCTCCATAACCTTTAATTTTTTTTTCAAGCAACTATCAAAACCCCTTTTAAAAGAATTGCATTCTTTGAAGAAATAACAGAAAGGATAGATAAAGGAAATGCAATGTATGTGGTTTACATGAATTTAAGAAAAGTATTGCAGAAGGTATTACACAAGAGTCTTAAGGTAAAGATAATGGTCCATGGGATACAGGCCATATGGATAGATAGATGGTTGAAGGAAGAAAGCAAATGGTAGAGTTAAAAGGGAATTTCTTGGACTAAAAGAGTGATGTTCCATAGGGTACTGTTGTGTTGGGACTGCTGTTATTTACTATTTACATAAATGATCTGGACTTGAGAGAATCTGCAGCAGCTTAAATCCCACCAGAACAGTTTGAGAATTCCAATGCAGTTAAAAAAAATCTGGAAATGAAAAGATGGTAAAAAGTGACCAAAATGGTTCACTAATGTCCTTTAGGTAAGGAAACCTGCCGTCCTTACCTGGTCTTGCCTATTTGTGACTCCAGTCCCGCATCAACGTGGTTGCCTCTTAACTGGCCTCTGAAGTGGCCTCAGAAGCCATTCAGTTGTATCAAACCGCTTCAGGGCCACTAACGATGAACAATAAATGCTGGCCTTGCCAGTAACGCCCACATCCTAAAAATTAATAATTTAAAAAAAGGAAGAAGTCCGCCCTGACGAGGACAATCCTGGGCATGAACTCTCAAGTTTTGTTTATATTCCAGTTTGTGTAATTCTGGATGAGTTTTGCTTGATTAGCTCTTAAGTAGGCTTTAATAGTCCACAGCAAGCACCTTTTTTGGGGAAGACTAATTTGCCAGTATGTGAAGAAGGCAGAGTAGTGGTAATCATGGAGGAAAAGTCTGGTATTGTTTTCTACCCATTTCTTGTTCCCCTGTTTATTGATATCAACCTTTTTATAAAAGTGAACAAATAGAGGAAAGCTTGGCCCTTAATGATTTAATGCACAGTGGGGGCAATGTTCATCTCAGTACCTCGCCATTTACACCTAAAGCAGGGCAGAATGGGATCAAAATCACATGGGGGATTGACCCGCTGACTTACCTCTGGTTGTCTGTCTGTTCTGATTTTTGGGCGTACCTTAATGTAGGCAGCCAGAATGCCTAGCAGTAACAGGCAGGGCCTCATTAATATATGCAAATCGGGGTCAAATGACTGCTAAGCCATTTTCGTCTTTACCCGCATTGCTATCACCAATTCCTGAAACAGACCTCAAATGATGGGTGGTACAAATCAGGATGCGGCCATTTCCAGCAGTATTTAAAGGGATCCTTAGCTGCAGTAAGGGAAAGCTGGAAGCAGTCAGCTGTGTATTTTGAGCCTGAAAGGTTTCAAATATTTGACATCCTTGCCACTGTAGTTTTGTCTGCCACTACAAACCACTGTTCCCTTTCGCTTCCAATGCTTCAACTCCTGCTGTAACCTCATCAATTTCCCACCCTTCCAATCAACGAGCCATCTATAAGGAGTGCAATTAGCACTGGCAGCTTGCCGATTCAAAATTAGTAGGTTTGACCAAGAAAATTCATCGAGCCTCTCACCAATGGCATTGGGCAGCCGGATTGCACACCATGCCCACCGCCCGCCCGATATAATCCGAATTGAAAATCACCACCAGTTATTCCACAATGAATGGGCAGGCTCGAAGGGTCAAATGGCCTCCTCCTGCTCCTATTTCTTATGTTCTTATGAATGTATATGAACATTTAAAAAACTATGCTCAAGTAAGTTTTGCTAAATAAAAGACTGAAGGGTAGAAATTATTGTTGATTATTTTGACATTTTTAACATACTTGCAAAAAATCCCTCTCTCTGGTATTTTAATGGAAGCATTGACTCACTGGAAATTCGGGCATACCTTGTGTACAATTCTCCGACCACGATTTTAAACAGTCAGAAACTCAGGAGCAGCACACACACATTTGAATTTCTGATATGCGCTCCGAGTAGCCGAGACTCCCCACTGGGAGCACAAAGTTATGCAATTGTGTCTTTAGGTCAACAAGGTATGTGGAAAATATTTTGAAATTTCTTTGCTTCTTCAGCAAGACAGATTCAAAAATTGGCAGCAAAAGTAATTGAAATCATTTTTTTCTTCTTCTGAATTCAATTCTCCTTTGTGCAAAGAGAATTTGATGATGCCACAATGCATCTGGGAGTGTCGATTAACCATACTTGAAAATCAATGAGGTTTCCTGCCAGCTGGTGCCTTTGTGAATTTTGTAATCTCTTTGCAGCTCAAATGATTTATTGAGAAGTCTCCTGCTGTTTCAATTATATTGTAGCAATCTATATAAATGCTGATATTTAAAAAAAAATCACATATTTTTGCCAGTATCATTTTTATATTTTTTTCCAGGGCACATAAAGTAAAATGGCCATTAGCAGTCTCTAAAGTTCTACACATGGGGGTAGGATTTCTGCCAGGGTTCTCCTGATCGTCTGTTGTAATGGAAGTTCTGCATAAGTGCTGTTTATGGCATTTCGCCGTGATTTCTGCAAATCTGCCGTGGAGGTTACGGCAGAGGATAGTGAGAAACCACATGGAAATTAAAGGGGTTCTTCTTTTCAAAGAACCATAAGCAGTGATGGAGGTGATTCAGCCCATCGTATCTGAGCCAGCTCTTTGCTAGAGCAATCCTAAAGTAATCTCACTGACCCACTCTCACTAAAACCTTGGGGTAGAGTTTCCACTTTGGGTGCAATCGGCGATTTCGGCAGAAATTGCGCCCAAAATTGCACCCATTTAGAAAAGTGTTTTTTCTCCTCTGAGTTTCTGCTCAAACATATTTGCATATCATTTGCAATTCGGCAGGGTTTTAAAACTTAATTTTAAAAAAAGAATTCTTGATTTAAAAAATATTCCGTGATATATTTAAGAGTGGTAACTTGGTAAAGTTTGATTAATACAGCTGAAAATGTGTTTATCACAAAAAATAAGCATTTTAAATCACAGTGTCAATCCACCACTTGTGAGTAATCCCATGTTAAATTACTAAAAATGACTTAAAAAATATATACAAAACTATTTTCTAGTTAGATTGGGGTACAGTAGTCAGTTCCTGAGTAAATTTAAAAAGAAATCATTCAAACCTTTCAAAACGTACCTATTAGTGTGCTTGGGTTCAAAAGTTCCAGTTTAATTTTTAGAGCCTCCTCGAAGGCCTACAAACGAGTGCAATTAGCAGAAACTCCGAATGGTGATTAATTCACCCTGGGGGCGTGGCCACTTTTGTGGGCGGGGCCTGCTTCTAGAGCGATGTTTTTAAAACTAGCTTAAAAGATTGCGGCATCTCGAGTTACGCTGAACGCAATTTGCGCTTACAATTCTGCAAACATTTGCGTCAGTTATGCTAATATTGGGGGAATTGTGCTGAAAAAACCAGCACAGTTGAGCGGAAACTCCAGGCCCTTGTGTCTTCCTCCGCTTCAAATGTTTATTTAAAAGATGCAAATGGCCTCTGCCTCAAATACTCTCTCTCGCAAAATATTTCATGCTCCAACAATGCTCTGACTAAAGAAATTTCTCCTATCATCTCTCCTCACTCTTGGTGATCATTTTAAACTGACAACCCTGAGTCACTGGTGCCCAACCATCTTTCTTTATTCACCCATCAAAACCTTTCATAATCTTTAAAACCTCGATTAAATCTCCTCAGCCTTCTCTAATCATGTGGAAATGGTCCCAGTATCATAAATCTCTTCTTATAACTGTAGTTTCTCATCCTTGGTTTCTTCCTGGTGAACCTATGCTGCATGCTTTCTATCGCTTTTATGTTCTTTGTAAACAGGGGCGCACAAAACTGTATACAGTAAGAAGATGGGAGTAACTTGTTTTTGTTCCCAGCATGCTGGTATAGTATTCCATGTACTTTATTTTTCCAAAACCCTGTGCCATCGTGGTTCCTTGGAAACCTGTCCTCCAATTTTGTTTAAATGAGGATATGTGGGGACTGAAATTGGCTAACGGCAGCAGCACAAAATGGACTGATAGCAAATCGACAGCCTGTTTTACACCGCACCCAATTTTCTATTCCATTGATGTCACATAGGCATCAGGTCTCTTCATATCAACTCCATGACCTTCATGAAGAGAAAGGTCTTGCACTCAATTGATGTTGAGGTGGCATTGGATCAACATTATGAAGCATGACAGTTGCCATTAGTCGAGGAACTGGCAGTCCACTGTGTCCACATTCTGGAAAGGAGGAGAAACACTGGGTGGATGGCCTTTAGGAAAACCAGGCTAGCTTCTGCATCCATGGCTGCTGACCCAACAGAGAAATCCCCTAACAAGTAGAGGAGTGTCTTGGACTAGAAGCCTGAGCATCTGATCGGTGTTCCTCAGCTGCCACCTCCACCTGCAAGAAAAGTGGGCCATGTACCTTGGACACAGTAAGTGTGTGCAAAAGGACAATGTTGTACACAATACTTCAAAAGGTACCTCCCAGAAGGTTGGTGACCTCCCATCTTAGGTTTGTGTATTGTTTGATGGGTCTCCTAAGAAATCTATGAGGAGCACTCACCTTTGCCTTTCGTTTGACAGGAGGACGTATCATCCTTCCAAATAAAGCAGTGCCTCCATTGATCTGAGCCATACATCAAATCCCACAAACTCAACTGCATTTCTTTCTCATACCAAAGAGCTGTCAGACACATTCCAGTATCCATCATTCCAACCGTTATCAACCCTTGTAGTACGTACTGCAGGTGAGTTCAGTGTTTTGTTCCAGTGCTTCTGATTAGTAAACATTTATAATGTGTGCCGTCTACTAGCTAACTGTGTGCTCATTCTAAATATTTCCCCAGTGGGAGCAGAAGGTGAGGTGGATGGCTGCTGGGTTTCAGTGTCTGCATGTAGGGATGCAGGTGTTACAGTACTGTGTAACTACAGGCACCACAGGTACAGTGGCTGTTTTGGCCTGTATGCTATGCAACACATAGTAGTCATTTGAGCAAAATGGTTGTGTGATATGCATGTGGCTTTATTAGCTGTTAACTGATATTGTTAATGATTCTCTCTCCTCAGGTACTGTCCCATTCTCCTTCAAATCTGCCGACATCACACCTCTCCTCAAAAAAACAACCCTTGACCTCTCCATCCTTGAAAACTACCATCCCATTTCCAACCTCCCTTTCCTCTCCAAAGTCCTTGAACGTGTTATCGCCTCCCAAATCCGTGCCCATCTTTCTCGGAACTCCATGTTTGATTCCCTCCAATCAGGTTTCCATCCCTGCCACAGGACCAAAATGGCTCTTATCAAAGTCACAAATGACATCCTATGTGACTGTGACAAAGGTAAACTATCCCTCCTCATCCTTCTTGACCTGTCTGCAGCCTTTGACACGGTTGACCACACCATCTTCCTCCAAAACCTCTCCACCGTTGTCCAGCTGGGTGGGACTGCACTCACCTGGTTTCATTCTTATCAATCAAATCATAGCCAGAGAATCCCGCTCACGCACCATTACCTCTGGTGTCCCTGAAGGATCTATCCGCCTAAGCCTGAATGTTGTCCAGGTCTGAACACTCTGCAATCTACACTCTGCAATCATCAGCGAACATCCCCACTTCTGATCTTATGATGGATGGAAGGTCACTGATGAAGCAGATGAAGATGGTTGGGTCTAGGACACTGCCCTGAGGAACTCCTGCAGCGACATCCTGGGACTGAGATGATTGGCCTCCAACAACCACAACCATCTTCCTTTGTGCTAGGTTTGACTCCAGCCAGTAGAGAGTTTTTCCCTTGATTCCCATTGACTTCAATTTTACTAGGACTCCTTGATACCACACTCGGTCAAATGCCACCTTGATGTCAAGGGCAGTCACTCTCACCTCACCTCTGGAATTCAGCTCTTTTGTCCATGTTTGGAATAAGGCTGTACTGAGGTCTGGAGCTGAATTGTCCTGATGAAATCCAAAGTGACCATCGGTGAGCAGGTTATTGGTGAGTAAGTGCCACTTGATAGCACTGCCGATGACACCTTCCCTCACTTTGCTGATGATTGAGAGTAGACTGATGGGGCTGTAATTGGTCAGATTGGATTTGTCCTGCTTTTTGTGGATAGGATATATCTGGGCAATTTTTCACATTGTCGGGTAGATGCCAGTTTTGTAGCTGCACTGCAACGGCTAGAGGCGTGGCTAGTTGTGGAGCACTAGTCTTCAGCATGATAGCCAGGATGTTGTCGGGGCCCATAGCCTTTGCTGTATCCAGTGCGCTCAGCTGTTTCTTGATATCACATGCAGTGAATCAAATTGGCTGAAGGCTGGCTTCTGTGATGGTGGGGATCTCAGGAGAAAGCCGAGATGAATCATCCACTCGGCACTTCTGGCTGAAGATGGTTGCAAACGCTTCAGCCTTGTCTTTTGCACTCGCGTGCTAGACTTCGCCATCATTGAGGATGGGGATGTTCATGGAGCCTCCTTCTCCCGTTAGTTGTTTAATTATCCACCACCAATCATGATTGGATGTGGCAGGACTGTAGAGCTTTGATCTGATCCGTTGGTTGTGAGATCGTTTAGCGCTGTCTATAGCATGCTGTTTCCACTGTTGAGTATGTATGTAGTCCTCACCACCACTCTACCTCACCACCACCTCTCTCGACACCTCCACTGTCTCTAAATTGTCAGACTGCTTGTCCGACATCCATACTGAATGAGCAGAAATTGCTTCAAACTAAATATTGGGAAGACCAAAGTCATTGTCTTAGGTTCCCGCCACAAACTCCATTCCCTAGCCACCAACTCCATAAGTCTCCCTGGCAACTGTCTGAGGCTGAACCAGACTGTTCGCAACCTTGGTGTCATATTTGACCCCGAGATGAGCTTCCTTCCACATATACACACTAAGACCGCCTATTTCTACCTCCGGAACATCGCCCGATTCCATCCCAAGCTCATCTGCTGCTGAAACCCTCATCCATGCCTTTGTTACTTCTAGACTTGACTATTCCAACGCACTCCTGGCCGGCCTCCCACATTCTACCCTCCATAAACTTGAGGTCATTCAAACTCTGCTGCCCGTGTCCTAAACTGCACCAAGTCCCATTCACCCATCACCCCTGTGCTCGCTGACCAACATTGGCTCCCGGTTAAGCAACACCTCAATTTAAAAATTCTCATCCTTGTTTTCAAATCCCTCCATGGCCTTGCCCCTACCAGCTGTGGCTCAGTTGGTAGCACACTCGCCTCTGAGTCAGAAGGTTGTGGGTTCAAGTCCCACTCCAAGGGACTTGAGTACATAAATCTAGGCTGACACTCCAGTGCAGTGCTGAGGGAGTGCTACACTATTAGATGTTAAACCGAGGCCCCGTCTGCTCTCTCAGGTGGATGTAAAAGATCCCATGGCACCATTTCAAAGAAGAGTAGGGGAGTTATCCCTGGTGACCTGGCCAATATTTATCCCTCAGTCAACATAACAAAAACAGTTTATCTGGTCATGATCACATTGCTGCTTGCTGTGCACAAATTGGCTGCCGCGTTTCCCACATTACAACAGTGACTATATTCCAAAAGTACTTCATTGGCTGTAAAGCACTTTGAGATGTCCGGTGGTCGTGAAAGTCTTTCTTTTACCTATCTCTGTAATCTCCTCCAGTCCTGCAACCCTCCAAGATCTCTGCGCTCCTCCAATTCTGGCCTCTTACTCATCCATGATTTTCTTCATTCCACCATTGATGGCCGTGCCTTCATCTGCCTAGGCCCTAAGCTCTGGAATTCCCTCCCTAAACATCTCTGCCTCTCTACCTCTCTTTCCTCCTTTAAGACGTTAACACCTCCTTATTTGGCTCAGTGTCAAATTTTGTTTGATAACGCTCCTGTGAAGCGCATTTGGGATATTTTACTACATTAAGACGCTATATAAATCCAAATTGTTGTTGTTGTTAATAAATATTTATATATGCAGAATAAATATTCATTAAAACATTGTTATTTTCACCTTTTACATTTTTATAGGAATTTTCTGATTCAAGTCAAGATACTTCTTTAATATTGCATTATCTCATAAAGGTATGCTTGGCCAGCTACTCATAAATAACTTATTCAGTGCTAATGTGTTATACACCCTATACTCACATTATTTGCAGGAAATACAATCCACAAAATACAAGAAGGAAAAGAAACAAAAACAGGAGCAGTTAAAAGTGAAATTCAGATTGCAGATTTCAAATCATTGGAGAAAGGGATCTGCTGTTCATTTTTGAAATCCTAGTCTTTCTGAAAGCATAGAGGGGTTGTTAATGATGTGGTGATAAAAAGTGATTATATGGTTCACTTCTGTTTCCTCTTAAATGAATTCATGGTCCATAGTACATCAGTTCCAAGTGAATAGTTAATCATAAGAATCATTGCGTTTGGCTATTCATAATGGAGAGTAAATATTAGCACACACAACATTTCAGTAAGGATACAGAATAGATAATCTATTTATTTACTATGTGTTGGTAAATATTTTTCTTATTAATAGAATAGTGAATTATCATTATATAAGTAGGTTTTAAACATGGGTATTATCCTACATCACTTACCAATTAGAAGCTAATGTGAAGAGTATAAAAAAGTGAACTTACTTTTTCTTTGCCATTGATACACTGGCCAGAATCTAGCATCAAATCTAATGGGTGTGAACAGAGTATCTGATGATCCCAGACCTCAAGCACCTCTTAATACTGTATACAGAGATAATAAGACCGCTGTGCACCGGGCGCTGTGCATGCATTGGCGATAGAGGATGACCTTACATCATAATGCAAGGCCAGCTCATTTACATATTGTTTTCAATATTCCCAACACTTGACATGCTGGGAGTACGCTAAGGTCAGGGGATGGCAATTCCTGCATCATGAGCTCTAATAAGGTTGCCAGTTGCTCTTAAAGGTATGCTTTTGTTTTGGTAGAAAAATGGTTGGGAACAGAATCAGTGATTAATCTTTGGATATCCTGCTGCAGTACCTCCCACAACATAGGGTGATCCTATCTGGAGGTGAAGGCCACCCGGCAATAAAAGTACATTCAGAGTAGGATAGATGGGGTGACGGAACACATAAATGCAGTCTCATCTTTGGCCCAAATCTGGGAGCAGGTGAAGAACAAATTTTTTGCCCTACCCAAGGATGCCAATGTAAATGTGCAAACATGTGACAACATCTTAATAGGTTGCCTTATGATGTTTTGTATTGCTCTTCACTGTAAATGCCATAACCATCACAGAGGGAGAATCAGGGTACTGTACCAAATATGCATCTTTCTAAATACATGGGCATGCTCATTTAGTTAAGTCACACGGTGTACTGTTGTCATATCAATCTACTGATGTGTCATCTATTAAATGCGGCAAGTAATAGGCACCAAATATTATTTCAACACAAGGCTTCTTAAGGTTGCATATTCATACACTAATTTTAGTGCCCTTAGCAGTTGGTTACAGCAATGAGTCGTAACTGCAGAGTTTCTTGGCCCTTTAAATAAAGCTTGTACCATTGATGACCACAGGATGAAGGAATCATGGGAGCTGCCAGGGTTAGGAGCATTCACATAATAGATTCTGTTCCTGTAATCCTAGCCCTTTCTGTTCATGAATGGAGTTGTAATCCAGGTTGGGGTAGTACGGCCACATGAATACAGTGTCCTGTGCTTCTGGGAATCATGCCACATGGTAGAATTGTAGGGATTTTCTTGTGGCTGGCTGCTTTCCACAAGAAAATATATAAAATCACTGTTCGCTGTAAACAATGCATCAGTGAACTTCTTGATGGAATTCTAGACTGAATGTTGGGAGCGAGATCTCCCACATTTGCGTCAAATGAATCTGCTAACTGACAGAGCCATCCCTGTGCTGGAACTGGTTTGTAAGTCTGGCTGCAGGAGTGTACATAATTCTGTTATGAAGTCCTCCGGGAATCTTTATCTGTCTAGCCAGGTTTCTTCAGCTAGGCCTACATATGAGGGAGTGGAAATTTGTTTGTGCCTATTTTGGGGCCCAGAATCAGTGCTCTGCATCCAATGCACATTCCCACCAGGAGGCCCGAGGCTGGCACAAAATTGGGTCTCGGCCTCATTTCAACAAGTTTGCTGAGCTGCCGCAACTCCACAGGCAGCTTGCCCATCTCGGAAAACGAATTTCCAGCTACTTGCCTCACCAGCAGTGGCTCTCAGGTAAGTGCCGGTAGAGCAAAACAGTGGGATGGGGACCAATCACAGCAAGCAGGAGTTCTTTGGTGGCAGAAGGAGCACTCCTGGTTCCACATGAATGAAAAAAAAAATTACTTTACCTTTATTGTGGTGGCCGCTTCATAGGCCACATCCACACCTGGAAAACTTGAGACTCACTCAGGGCAGCCCAATTTCCTTGAGGGGTCCTAACACAGATGTTAGGCCCCTTGAATGTTTTTCAGGCATCCTTGGGCCGCAGGGCATAGCCCTGCAGAATTTGTCATTATTGTCCCTGATTTCTATCTGGAGAATGGGGACATGATGACCAATTTCTACCCCAAGGACTTAGCCTTGTACACACAAATGATGGCGCAAGAACATGTTCAATTGGACTATCTGAGTTCCAAATGCACATGTCGAGAATGCTTCCTCTGATCCTTCTCCTTATCTTCCAGATCCTGCAAATAGAAAGGTATACCCAAATTGCATGCAAATGAGCTCACTAATAGCTTCAGTTGTACAGTCATGGATAAAAGATGAAGTATAGCTTTAAGTAGCTGTCAAGAAGAATCCAACAAGTTTTCTAATTTCCTTTATCTACCAAGACTCAAAGAGGTCAAAAGCAGTGGATTATCAGAATTGGCTCAGTGGTAGCACTCTCACCTCTGAGTCAGAAGGTTGTGGTCTTAAGCCCCAAGGACTTGAGCACATAATCTGCACTCCAGCGCAGTACTGAAGGAGTGCTGAGCTAATGGAAGCACTGCCTTTAGTATGAGACAATAAAACAATGCCCTGTCTGATTTTTCCAAAGTGCCTAATAGATCTCATGGCACTATTCTAAGCCCACCCAGCACGTTTCCCAGCCAATTAGAAGAAGTGGGTCTGGTGATGTAATTTGATGATGCATCATCAGCCGGTTTCATTAAAGGGACCATGACCAACTTTCATTTGATATTTGTGCTGTCAGTGTTCTACAGCATTGAGGTGCTGCAAACACTGACAATGACTGCACAAAGGCACAGGGCTGCACCCAGGCTCTCCCATGACTCCCTCCATATGCTTATGAAGGGAGTCACAGCACGCAGGGAGGTCCTCTTCCCTTCCCATGGGTGGAAGAGACCGCCGCAGGAGATCAACACAGCCTGGTTGCACATTGCAGAAGAGGGCACAAGCAGGGATATGGTCAGGAGGATTTTGGTGCAGTGCTGCAAACGCTTCAATGATCTCAGTAGATCACGAAATGTTAGTACAAAGCCACACTCAACCTCATCCTGCTGTGCCTCTCATCACATCCCTATCACTCTGCCTTCACTACCCTACTCCTGCACAGCCTTACTCACACCAACATACCTTGCACCTCCAATCATTCCTCTCTATCTATATTATCACATTCCCATCTCACGAGCCACCCCTCACACTCACCCTCATCCTAGTGCAATTATACCAACTAACAACACACAAGGGTAGGCATTTGGGCGTTTTATGCAATGTTCATGTAAAGTTTCTGTTAATGTGGTGTCAAACATTGAAACCTTTATTTTCAACACTTTGCATTCTTGGAAAAAATTTGTGTGCACCTTTGGAAGTGGCTTAGTGAGTTGCAGTGAATGGTGAGACATAACGTTACCCCTGCAATGGTCATGAGTGTGAAAGGAATGGCTTGGGCATTGCAGGGATGCTTTATGGTGTTGGTGTGGGGTGGTGTCAACCTGGTGGCAGCTAGGGTGTACAGCGTCAACTGAAGTAAATATGGCCATGGTGAGGCCATCCATTGCCTCCCGGGCAGCAATGTGGTTGGGTGCTGATGCCCTCTGTCCTGTGCAGCAACAGTTGATTGCGGAGAAGGTTGTTGTTGGTGCTGTTGGTATGCCTGGTGCTGCTGGTGTTGGGGCTGATCGTGGTGGGATTCTGAGGACCAAGGTGAGAGAGTATAAAGGGCACCCATGCTGATGGAATAGATGGCAGGTGAAGTAGAGATGACAGAAGCGATCTGTCAATGGTGGGAGAGGTAATGAGGTCAGACTGGATGGAGACTTGTGTAGAGACTTGCAGCATGCTGAATCTGTTTTGGAAATGCAGTGAGGAACAGCTTGTGGCTGAGGGAAGATATCTCTGTAAGGTGGGAGCGTTTACCTTACATTTGAAGCTATCAAATCATCAGCTGATTCAATGGCCACTGAACTCCCGCCTCAGCTTGACAGACATGGTCCATGACCAGCATGGACCCCGTGGGCGAGCTGTCAAATGCAAAAGGTAAGCTGAAAATCATTCTTAAGTGGCTCTAAACAAGCCACTAATTACCTGAATTGGGTCGCCTGCTGCTGGCTGTTGGGTCTGGTCATCGCTGACAGACTCAACATCGGGAAAGGTGCATGGGAACGAGTTGACAGTGGGTTCCCGACCCGCTGTCAAAAATATCAAATTTCCCAACCGACCCGCCAGTGGTTGGGACCCACCCGCTGACTCCCCGAAAAATTCCAGCCTGAGAATCTGTTTTTTTTATACCTTTGTGAAACGTGGTTTCAGACAACAGATAGCAAAAAACTTTCTAACTGTTTAAACTGCATTTTATATGCACATGAAATATCTTGCTACACTAAACAGCGTGAAAATACTGCAGCTTGAGTAAGAAGTGCTAGAATAAATTATAGAATATTATTAACCTTGTAAACTCAGTGCTAAAGATGAAATTATTAATTCAGTTGTTCCAATGCTGATCCTTAAGCTACTCACACCTTAATGATGAGCATTAAAAGTATATTTTCTATATTAAAAATATGGATGTATTTTCACCAGGAATATAAAACAACTCTTAAATTCAATTAATTCCTTTTTTATGATTATAGTTCACTAGAAGTAGGATTTCACTTTATCCTGCAAGATTGTGCTCAGTGAAAGTCTCCTATCACTGGCATCTTATTTTCATGTTAAATGTGAACTTACAAAATACTGACTCAATATTAGTTGGTTTGATAAAGCCAGGTCAGGCTGTATTGTTGGCTGATATATTACGGACAATGATCAGAACCAAACTGATTTAATGTAGCTAGGCTTATTGCAAGGCAGGGCAGTTTTAGTGGTTTCTCCAGTCGCTAAAACGATATAGGGGTTAATTTTAACTTTACAACAACAACAACTTGTATTTATATAGCACCTTTAACATAGTAAAATGTCCCAAGCTGCATCACAGGAGTATTGTAAGACAAAAAAAAATTGACACCGAGCCACATAAGGAGAAATTGGGGCAGGTGACCAAAAGCTTGGCCAAAGAGGTAGGTTTTAAGGAGCGTCTTAAAGGAGGAGAGAGAGGTAGAGAGGCGGAGAGGTTTAGGGAGGGAATTCCACAGCTTAGGGCCTAGGCAACAGAAGGCATAGCCATCAATGGTTGAGCGATTATAATCAGGGATGCTCAAGAGGGCAGAATTAGAGGAGCGCAGATATCTCGGGGGGTTGTGGGGCTGAAGGAGATTATAGAGACAGGGAAGAGTGAGGCCATGGAGGGATTTGAAAACAAGGATGTGAATTTTAGGTGATAGTGTTAAATGGGCAATATCAGATTTGCCACCCATTATAGATCTCTCCCGATTATTATTTCCATTGACTTACCATTCAATCGCTGAGAAAGAACCAACCAAAAATGCTTTAGTCTCTCCGAGCTGCTGCCCTTTATAGTTTACAATCTGCTTCACATTGAGCCCTCCAGATATTTTCCCCTAGACCTGTAGTACTTTCAGTGCCTCTACATGGAGGTGACTGAATTGTTTGGATCGCTCATGAAGCAGGGAAGTTTGCAGATGCTTCTGTAGCTATTACTTTCTTCAGGATGCTTTGGAATAAGTTGAAACCCTCATGGATGTTGATGCATAGCAACACAGTAGACTCCACAATTATCCTAGCCATTTGCTATATTCATCTGATGACCTTCTAGCATTCTTCTCTTCTTCATGGCAGGACCCCCGAGATCATCACTTTCTCTGCAGCCAGCAGCTGATACGTCTTACCTCCTCTCAGTTGCCTCCTTTCAGGCTGAAATCCCAAGCTTCTGCAATTGTTCCTCATAACTCAGTCCTTTGGCACTAGGGATGAATCTTGAGGCTGCTCTCTGCACCACCTCCAGGGACAGGGCACTGGTGAGACCACACCTGGAGTACTGCGTACAGTTTTGGTCTCCTTATTTAAAGAAGGATATACTTGCATTAGAGGCAGTTCAGAGAAGGTTTACGAGGTTGATTCCGGAGATGAGGGGGTTATCTTATGAAAAAGGGTTGAGCAGGTTGGGCCTATACTCATTGGAGTTTAGAAGAATGAGAGGGGATCTTATTGAAACATATAAGATTCTGAAGGGGCTTGACAGGGTAGATGCAGAGAGGATGTTTCCCCTCGTGAGGGAATCTAGAACTAGGGGGCATAATTTCAGAATAAGGGGTCGCCCATTTAAATTGGAGATGAGGAGGAATTTCTTCTCTCAGAGGGCCGTGAATCTTTGGAATTCTCTTCCCCAGAGAGCTGTGGAGGCTGGGTCATTGAATATATTTAAGTTGGAGATAGACAGATTTTTGAAAGCTAAGGGAGTGAAGGGTTATGGGGAGCGGGCAGGGAAGTGGAGTTGAGGCCAAGATCAGATCAGCCATGATCTTATTGAATGGCGGAGCAGGCTCGAGGGGCCGAATTACCCATTCCTGCTCCTACGTCTTATGTTCTTATGTTCTTATATGTCTGAATGTCTCCTTTGTGTCTCAGAGACCACAACTGGACAAGGTTTGGTCTGACTTGAATACTGCACAGTTCAAGCATGATTTTCTCTAATTTATACTCAACTGTGTGGCTATCTCATTTAGCATTCTGTTTTCTCTGCACTGATTGGGCATGTTAAGTACGGAGTTCACTAATACCCCTAGATCTCTGAACTTTACCCATAGCTGTTTTAACACCATTTATGGAGTATTCAAGTCAGTCGTTTTTTCCTCTTCCTGTGTGTATTACTTTACTTTGTCTATATTAAATTTCACCTACCATTGCTGTGCCCACTTACATATTTTATCTAATTCAATTTGTAGGTCACTGGCTGCCTGCTCAGACTTAATTGCTCTCGCCTGCCCCAGTTTGGTATTATCTGTGAGTCTGACAAGGTTGAATTGAGCTTCTAAATCTAAGTTATTAATGGAAATTAGAAACCTGTCACTGGGGCACTCCAATCAGCACTTCCCCCACCGTGACATCACTCATGTAACAAATTTCTGCTGGTTCCTTTCCTTTTGCCAGTGTTTTATCCATTCGCACGCTATACCCATTGCTTTAGATTTAAGTATCAGCCTTTTGCAGAACGTTGTCAAAGGCTTTTTTGAAGTCTAGGCAAACCATATTGTTAGGCTTTTACAGTCCACTTGGATATCATCTCCACCAAAAGTCGAAGAAGCTGGTCAGGCAGATTGTTCTCCTCTGAATTTGTGTTGGCTACCATTTACCAGAGGTTATTATCATGCAAGCAATCTCAAATTTAGTCCTGACAATTGATTCCAGTATTTTACCCAATAATGATATGGAATTGATGAGTCTATAGTTGCCCCAGTGGATTTTTGTCACCTCTTGTAAAAATGAGAGTTGTGTTAACTTGTTTCTAATCTAGCAGGACCTACTCAGCATTCATTGGCTCCCTTATAATGACTGGCACCTTTCTGTTTTGTACAGTCACTTTTACCTCCAAAAAGGTTGATGAATAATGTGAGAAATGTCAGCAAGATGATTAAATGGTTGTAGTAATTTTATGCTGTAGGAAACTTAAATGTATGGGGGACAATCCTCCCACTGCTCAAGGATGCTTCAACTACCACAGATCTGAGTACCTATTTTGGTTTCCTTTTTACACAGCCAAAATTGCATATCTATAACAGATTCCTCATTAGAAAAAATATTGTGCCATTCAACTTGTTCTTTTCTTAAAACAGCAGTTGTTCTCAGAAATAACATGATTTATTATATTTTTCAAGTAAGATACTTAAACATCTGTGCCTCTTCTGCATTTAAGATTTCTAAGTATTCACAGTCAGCTCATGTACATTTTATCGAATCTTGTAAAAATTCTTTGTAGACCTTTCAGTATTTATCTAAGAGAATCTCTTTAGGCTTGGGATAGAAATGTAAAGAATTGATTTATTCAGTCTCCTCTCGCCTGAGACATTTTCTGAATTTACACCTTCTGATTCTCATGATAACATTGTCTAAAGTACTTTAGCATAGTTTATCAGCTTTAAATATTTCTGAAACATTTTGTTGTATGAACAAATACTGGTGTATTTGAAAGGAGATATTCCAGTGGGATTTGCATATGTTTTGGTGTAAGCTATTTTCTGGAAAAGGACTTTAGCTATTTAACTTCCTTATGGGACAGGACAGTACGTTTATCTGGCAGAATTGACATTATGTAATAAATTATACTACCAGAATGGGATCAAAAGGATTGATTCCTTTGGTAGTTATAAATCAAAAGATCATTAGATAACCAGGGTTTCAATTTTCTTTTGTGCAGTGCTTCTACATTTTTAGTACATATAAGAGTAAATTTTACAATGTTATGTGCTAGTTTCGCAATGGTGTAGGGAGACGGTCTTATAATCACAGGAGTAGGCCTTCCACCTACTCTGCACCGGGATAATGCAACCTTTTTTTTATTGCCAGCATATGAGAGCCTCATTACACCCTCAAAAATACCTGCTCAGCATTTCACGTTGTTTTGCCCCAGTTATGTAATGTCACCACTTAAGGCCCATATAAGATGGGTGCATTTTCAAACTCACTTCCTGCCTTTGAAGGTGAGTTTTTTAAAGGTGTGTTTAGCTTATTTTTCGAGCTATTCGGTTTATGTTTCTGCATTCAGCTAGGTATATGGTTTTTTTGTAAGTATTTTTTTATTGATTTGTTTTCCTTGCTTTTGCACCTCCTATCATTTAAAGGGAAGCATCCAAACCTACAGGGATGGTCATTCCTATGTAAACTCCTCTTGCCCTCAGGGAACTAGCAGATATGCAGAAGGAGGTTCCCTACACTTAAGGTGGTCTCCGCTCATTCAATTTTATCTAAAGAGGTGAGTCTATAGAGCTTGCCAGAGATACTTCACTGCCTACACTTCATCAGAGAGACAAACTTGGAATTTTGCCATTTCATGCAGTCCAACCTGTGAAATTAATGCAAGATGTGAACTGCTTTGCTTGTGACAGTGAAAGTCACCGCTGCCTTGAACTTCTATGCAATAGACAACTTTCAAGCTGCTTTGCATGATATCAGCCAGATCAGCCAATACTCAGTGCGCCGCTGCATGCATCAGGCCACATTCTCTGTATTATACCCAATCTGCCTGGGGAATGCGGCGCTAGTATTCAATGTGTGGACCTCATGATATACAGGGAGGTCTACTCCTTGTCCATACATCCACCATAGCTTTAGAGTGGTCCCTCTATCGCTGCAACAAAACTACTAGATTTATCCTGTAAAGTCTAACATGGTCAGCGTCTACCACAGCACAGAAATATTTTCGCCTGTTGTGCAACTGTGAGTTTTTAAATACCTTTGTTAATATAAATTGTGAACAACAGTGGTCCCAGCACTGATTCTTGTGGAACAACACTACCCACCCTCTGCCACTGTGAATAGCTACCCTTTACCACTACTCTCTGCTTTCTGTTTTGAAGCCAGCTAGCTAACCATACTGCTACTTGTCCCCTGACTCTACATTCTCTGACCTTGTTCATCAGTCTATTATTGGGTACCTTATCGAAGGCCTTTTGAAAATCTAGATAAATTACATCTACTGCATTACCATTGTCTACTCTCTCTGTTACCTCTTCAAAAAATTCAATGAGGCTGGTCAAGCAAGACTTTCCCTTTTGAAATCCATGCTGACTATTCATTACTATGTTTTTGGTTTCTAGGGGGGAAAATTGGGTTGCTTTGTGCCTCCTGTTAGCGCCCTAAGAGGCATAACTAGTGCCCGGGCGCAGCGCCGCCCACGCCTCCTGCGAAATTCAGCGGGAGGTTAGCGGCGGTGCTAACCGGTAGCGCCCTGAGGCGTTGCACCACCGGCGATGACGTCATCGCCGTGCACAGCACCCCACTTGCGCCCTGGCCACGATCTTCGGGAGCGCCCTCTGACTTACCACTGGACCCTATGTCCGACGGGGTCAGGGGGGCCTACCTGCAGCCGGGGAGGTGCAATTTAAAGGTGAGGTGTGGGGTGGCCATTTTTGTTGCTGGCCGCCTGCCAGCACCTGCCTGCGCTCCTGTCCCCGGCCTCCTGAACGGCCCCCCCCGCAGAGTGCCGGCTGCGCTCCAAGAGCCTGGCACTTCTCTTGAGTGCCGGGCTCTTTTGCCGGCACTCCCGATCCCCAGGGGCCCAGCTGGGCCCCATGTCGCGCTGCGCAAGGCCCCTCCTCTTTAAGAAGGGGAGGAAGGCCTGCAATACTGCTGCACGTAGCAACGCAATATTGACTCACAGTGCCCCAAGAGGGATGCGGGTCACTTCCAGTAACATAGAAACATAGAAGATAGGAGCAGGAGTAGGCCATTCGGCCCCTCGAGCCTGCTCCGCCATTCAATGCGATCATGGCTGATCATCCAAATTCAGTACCCTGTCCCTGCTTTCTCCCCATATCCCTTGGTCCCTTT